>JAFFSR010000305.1:7500-1207500 GCA_017163975.1 Anastatus disparis
CAGAAGGAAAAACTTATGCGGAAGTGCTAAGTGGGCTTCGTAAAAAGGTTAACCCCGCGGACCACGGAGTGGAAGTGAAAAATATTCGACGCACAAGAGCAGGGGACGTATTAATAGAGCTCAAGGATAAAGGAGTTGACAACGAGGGACTCGTTAATGCCTTGAAGCAAGCGGTAGGGACGGAAGCTAATCTTCGAACCCTTGTTCCAAAAGCTACATTGGAAATCAGGGATATTGATTGTTGCAGCACTGAAGAAGAGGTGAAGGAGGCTATCCTACAGACCCTCTGCAACAACGAGGATCTCTTCGGTCTTAGACTGACAAAGGTCAATAGAGCCGAGCAAAGAATGGCCATCATCACTGTCAAAGAAACAGAGGCCAAAAAATGCTTGGAACGGCTAGAATTAAAATTGGATGGGTCAACTGCAGGATCCGCCGACGACAGGTCGCCGAACGCTGTTATAGGTGTCTAGGGTACGGACACCTTAGCGCATCCTGCAAAGGACCTGACAGAAGCAATTGGTGCTACCGCTGTGGCGCCACAGAGCACAAAATAGGAAGCTGCACAGCCACAGCCAAATGCTTCCTATGCATAGCACGGGGAATTACACCAGAGAATGCAGCTCATGTCGCGGGATCCAGGACCTGCATGGATAGTAAAATAGCTGTAGAAAAAGACCGCAAAAATGGTTAAAGTACTACAGGCAAACCTTTGGAGAAGCAGGATCGCCCAAGACCTACTGACCCAGATATGTCTCGAAAAGGACGCTGATATTGTATTTGTCAGTGAGCAATATCGAGACAGAGAAGGGTCAGAATGGCAAGAAGATGATATTGGTACCGCAGCTATATGGATCTTCAACCCACGTAGTCTTAAGGCGACGTGCCAAGGATCTGGTAAAGGATTCGCTTGGGTGCGAAGTGGCAATGTAACCTACATTAGCTGCTACCTTACGCCAAGCGATAGCATTGAGGACTATCAGAAAAAATTGGATGGTCTCGAAGATGCAGCCAGAAAAATGGAGGGTGAGCTCATAATAGCCGGAGACTTTAATGCCAAAGCCATTGAATGGGGCGAATGTCGGACGGACTCTAGAGGTGGAAGAGTAATGGATATGGTGTCTAGATTAGGATTGGTGATCCTAAATACTGGTACCACTCCCACCTTTAGAAGAAGTGGCTACAGGGAGACTATCATAGATATCTCCCTGGCGACAGAAAAAGAGTAGCCCCCCATGTGCGGGACTGGCAGGTGATCGAAGACTATACAGCCAGCGATCACCAATTCATCACATTTAACATATGTGATGAAATGCCAGTCATGGCGGTCCCTCGCAACCGCTGCCGCAAATGGAACATAAATAGGATGGACACAGAGATGCTGTCTCTGGCTTTGGAGCGAGGTGTGCGAACCCTGGTGGAGATTCCATTGGAAGCTAACCCCTCTGAACAAGCAGAGCTGATCACTGATTCAGTTATGCGCCTTGTTCAGAGGGCTTGCCAGGAGGCGATACCAAGAAAAATCGAGATGAAGGGAAGGCGACCTGCTTATTGGTGGACAAATGAAATCGCAGATTTGCGGCGGAAATGCTTTCGACTGCGTCGAATAGCACAAAAAGCCAAAAAGCGGAACTGCGATGCCGCACGTAAGATAGCTGAGCATCAAGCAGCAAAGAGGTCCCTCGGTCGGGCCATCAGACTGAGCAAATACAGATGTTTTGAGAGCCTTAGAGAGGATCTCAACAAGGATCCATGGGGTAAGGGATACAAAACCGTCATGCGCAAAGTAGGAGCATTCACAGTGAACGCTCCTATGCCTGCGTCGGTCATGACACATATTGTCGATTCCCTGTTCCCCAATCATCCAAAGAGAACGGATGATACACAAGCTCTCGAACAGGAGGAGGTGCCAAAATTCACCAGAGGTGAACTAGAGAGAGCAGTGCGCACTCTGAAAAATAAAAAGGCACCAGGCCCTGATGGCGTACCAGCTGAGGTGCTGAAAGTTGTAGCGCATAGTCACCCAGAGCTCTTGCTATGGATGTACAATTCTTGTCTCCACGCGGGCAAGTTCAGCTCCCGATGGAAAGAGGCAAGACTTGTCCTGATTAGCAAGGGCAAAGGGCCGTCAGACGAACCAGGATCTTACCGACCGCTATGTATGTTGGATACAGCAGGTAAACTCTTGGAAAAGCTCCTTAGACCACGCCTTCATGCTGCTCTGGAAGCGGCAGGTGATCTCTCTGAAAATCAGCATGGTTTTCGGAGAGGAAGATCGACCATAGGAGCTGTCCAAGAGGTGGTAGAGCTAGCTAGGAGTACAGAGCACGGAAATCACTATTCGCGCCCAATCTGTCTCCTGGCATTACTAGACGCTAAAAACGCGTTTAATACGCTAAGCTGGTCCAACGCTATACAGGCAATGAAGCGGACCTTTAGGGTACCGAAGTACCTTCTTCAAATCATCGGAGACTACCTGAGGGATCGCTTTATCCTGTATGATACGGCGGAAGGACAGAAAAGAAAAGAACTGACGGCGGGGGCGGCACAGGGCTCCGTTCTGGGATCCGACATATGGAACATTTCCTATGATGAGATGCTCAGAATGGAAATGCCAGAAGGTTGCCACATGGTTGGGTACGCAGATGACGTGGCTGTAGCTATAATAGCGAGAAGTGTGGAAATAGCACAGATACGACTCAATCATGTCATGTGCTGCATTAAAAGCTGGATGGATGCTCACGGATTAGAGCTAGCAGAAGCTAAGACGGAGATCGTGCTTCTCACAAAGAAGCACATACCTCGAACACCAATATTACAAGTTGGTAACACGCAAGTACAGGCGAAAACACACGTAAAGTACCTAGGAGTGATGCTAGATACGAGGCTCACTCTCTGGGAAAGCATAAGGAGAGGTGCAGACAAGGCGGCGACGGTGGTAACAACCTTAAGCAGGGTGATGGCCAATATTGGAGGGCCTCGCCCCTGCGTCAGACGGTTGCTACTTAACACCGCCGAGTCGATAATGCTTTACGGAGCAGAATTGTGGGCTGATGCCTTGCGATAAAATAAATATCGCAGGCGTCTAGCGTCTGTACAGCGAAGGTGCGCGCTTCGAGTGGCAAGTTCGTATCGCACGGTCTCTGAGTCCGCCATACTCGTAGTCACAGGTGTTATTCCGATAGACCTGCTAGCTCAGGAGCGGAAGTTTGTCCACCAAAACAAAGGACGATTGGGGCCGATTGAAGCCAAAAAGATAACCAGAGAGCAGTCACTGCAAGCCTGGCAAATGCGGTGGAAGAACGAAAAGAACGGAAGATGGACAGCAAGACTTATAAAGCAGCTGTCACCATGGCTGAGTCGAGAGCATGGAGAGGTAAACTTTTACCTCACCCAGATGCTGACTGGCCATGGTTGTTTCCGTGAATACCTTTTTAGGATGAAAATAGTTGAGGATCCAAAGTGTATACACTGCGGAGCTCAAAAAGACGACGTTCTTCACACATTTTTCGAATGTAAGGAATGGGAGCAGTTAAGGCTGGGGCTCGTTCACAGCGTCGGAAGAGTAACAGCCGATAATATCATCCCGCTGATGCTTTCAACAAAGGAAAATTGGGAGAGTCTGGCAAACTACGTCGAAAACATCTTACGACAGAAGAGGCCAGACCTCCAATCATAAAAAGAGCGGAACAAGAGAAAAGATAGAGTAAGAGAAAGAGAATTAAAAAAAAAAAAAATAGAAGGTGCTCTAGCGAGCAAACAGGTGACCCCACCTCGAAGTATTCCTGAAGGTTAGTGCCGGGGTGGAATAAGGGTCACGGAAGGTGGATGTTACTGGCCTCTTGCCCGCGGAACGATTGCATTCCCTTGCGATCGTCTCGCGGTCAAGAGGACAGGAGGTTAGACGGTCCCCTGGGACACCGATGCCCTGGATGTGGAATAGAATGTCTTTTCCGCAGCCATGGCTGACGTGCTCCAGGAACCCGTCACACCAGCGGCGAGATCCCCGCCAGCACTGCAATAATGCTATGTGGGCGGGAATCTTGTCGCTGACGGTCTGGTTTAAGCAGATTTCCCGTTTTTTACCACCTTATAGAAAAAAAAAAAAAAAAAAAAAAAAAAAAATTATTATTATTATTATTATTATTATTATTATTATTATTATTATATTTGAAAATATTTTTATTTTCATCTAAAGTGATTCGGCGGGAAGAAAACGGATCTAATAGTTTATCTGATTCTAATTCGACATCTTTGCAAGTTTATGCCCAAAGAATTAGGCCCATTCGACGAGCGCAAGATTGGCGTTGGTTTCATACAATGGCTGAGAATCTTACACCAGCATTATTGTATACAGATTCAACCAGGGATCCAGCCGATCTACTAGATCGAGTACACGACAGCTTTAATGGTCTTGCAGAGGATTAATTTTTATTTTTCTTTTTTTTTTAGTAATAAAATGTTTAAATTTAAACACATAATGTGGTAGTACTAATAATAATAATAGTAATAATAGTAATAATAATAATAATAATAATAATAATAATAATAATAATAATAGTATTAGTAGTAATCGTGTAATAGACATTTTTAAAATTAAATTTTAAATGAATAAAAGATTTTAAATAAATTTTTGAATTATTTATTTATTTAAAATTAATTCTACATTTTTTTCATAGCGTCATCATCATCATCCTTTGTAGAAGCATCGAGTGCACGTGAAAACCTTTCCGTTCTTCTACTTGTTGTAGAAAGTGGAGAAGAAGAAGAAGAAGAGTGGGGAGTAGCAAATGCATCAGAGAGAGAAAACCAGCTTGAGTCTATTTCCAATAGCACCAGCGTCAGCCATGGGTATAGTAACAACATAGAGAGGGAGTCCAATGTGCATGCAAAAAAATGAACATACCGCACGAAGGGTGGGGATTCCGCGAAATAGATAAATTTCAAAAGTACTTTACTAGACTTGGTATTGCAATACAAGTATATAATAAAAGAAATTTTGGAAGCGGGGAACCAGCATTTTTCAATGGTCGTGCGTTAATGGAACAATTACAAGATAATGTGGATTTGCAAGGTGTCATAAATTTATATTATGATTCGGATGAGCACCATTATCACGCTATTTTAAATATGACCGGAGCAGCAGGTGATAGATTGTTTTGCGAATACTGTAATAAATGTTACAAATATCCCAACCAACACAATTGTTCGAATATATGCCCAAATTGTTTTGTATCACCATCATGTGAAAAAGAAAACGGTATAATGTTAAAATATGATGAATGTCATGGAATTTTTTTCAATAATACTTGCTACAAAAATCATAAAAAAAAACGGAACATATAAAATAAAAAATAATAAAATTTGCGAATCGGCTAAAATTTGTAATATTTGTAATAAAGTCATTCATTTACATAGAGGTAAGTATGAATGTGGAGTTAATTGGTGTAAGCTTTGTCGAGGAAAACATTCTATTAACGAATTATGTTACATACACCCTCTATCGGCCAATGACGTTGAAAAAGAGCAGGAAACTCTGTTTGTATTCTATGATTTAGAAATACAACAAGATACAGAGTATAGAAACCACCCCACTACGCGATTACACGTTCCTAACCTCTGTGTAGTACAACAAGCGTGCGATGATTGTTTAGAGAACGATGATTTATCTCGAAGATGTAATACTTGTGGTATCCGTGAGTATGTTTTTCAAAAAAAACCCAATTAGCCAATTTTTAAATTTGTACATTCGTGAGAAAACAGTTTTCAAGCAGATTATATGTATTGCACACAATGCTGGTGGATTTGATGGACAGCTTATGCTGAAAGAATTAGTGGAAAAATATGATCAAACGTCACCTAAGGTTATTCTTAACGGACAAAATATAATTTGTTACAATGCGGTCGAACAAAATTCATTGATAGTTTAAATTATTTTCACATGAAACTAAGCGCGTTAACAGAAACATTCGGCTTACCACCCACCGCCAAAAAAGGTTACTTCCCTCACCTATTTAATACCGTCGAGAATGAAAATTACGTAGGCCCGCTGCCTGATGCACATTTTTATGCGCCTGATTCCATGTCATATGAGGAGAGAGAGACTTTTTTTAAATGGCATAATTCCGAAACTTTATCCGGACGTACATTCGATTTTAAAAACGAAATCGTAGATTATTGTCGCATGGACGTTGAAATTTTAAGACGAGCATGTTTAGCTTTTAGAAAAATTTTCTTAGATGTAGGACGAATCTGTCCATTTATACGTGCGACCACTATCGCAAGCGCGTACTATTTGCTCTTTGTCGTTCTTGTTGCGAGGAGATGCGAGAAAGTGACTGTAATCACGAACACATTTGTGAGCGTGAATTTACGGGTACTTGGGTGGCCGATGAATTACGTAAATCTGTTGAGCTCGAATACCGCATAACGGGAATATATATATTATATGGCAATACGAAATGACACGCTTTGACGGTATTAATGGAGGTCTCTTTGCAGGATACGTAAATACGTTTTGGAAAATAAAACAAGAAGCAAGTGGATGGCCCGCCTGGTGTGTAAATGATGACGAAGCGAAATTACGGTACTTGGACGAGTATCAGAAAAATGAAGGTATACGATTGGATCGCGAAAAAATAGAAATAAATGCTGGTCTGAGAGCTGTAGCAAAACTTTGCTTAAATTCTTTTTGGGGAAAGTTTGGACAGCGCAGTAATTTAAAGCAAACGAAAATCGTGAAATCGCGTGAAATCCTCTTAAGACTGTTAACTTGTTCTGACAAAGAAGTTCTCAGTGTTTTGCCTGTAAACGATGATATTTTATACCTAAACTGGCAATTCAGAGAAGAAGCCGTGGAAGCAGCGGCTAATACGAGCGTGGTAATCGCAGCATCCACAACTGCACAAGCCAGGCTGGAATTGTACAAACATATGGAAAAGCTTGATAGACGTACTTTGTACTGTGATACCAATTCGTGTATTTTTGTAAAAAAGGACGTTTCGGACGAATATGAACCGCCCTTGGGAAATTTATTGGGTAATATGACGGACGAATTAAGATCTTTTGGTCCTGGTACTGACATAGATACCATGATGTCTGTAGCTCCAAAATTTTACGCTTACCGTGCCGTCACACCGTTGGGAAATACTTATGAATGTTGCAAAGTTAGGGAAATAACTTTAAATTTTAAAAATTCATTAAAAATAAATTTTGATAGTATTAAAATGCTTATAGATGAAGTATTCGCGAGAAAGCATAGACAAAAGAATGAGGAAGAAATGAATGAAAGCGAGATACGATTGAATTTTAAATCCATACGGCGCACACCTTTCCGCGAAGTCATAACAAGAGAAGAATTTAAAACTTGTAGCGTCATCTTGAAAAAAAGACGATACGTTTCCCTATCACTTTCTCTTCCTTTTGGTTATAAGTGTGCTGAACAACGTTGATAATAAAAATATTGAATAAAAAGAAAGAATGTTCTCATGAAATTGAACTTATTTTATAAATAATCCAAAACATTAATTTTTTAATTAACAATCATTAATAGATCTTAATAATACGCTGATACCCCCCGCGGTGATTAGCTTATTCTTTTTTATTGAGCTGATTGACGCGGGAAAATAAGCTTATACCAGCACACGTGTTAATAAGCTCATAAAAACACGTGTGCCCGCGCCGCTGCCGCCACCACCCAGCGAAATCATCATCACCCTACCTAAAAAAATAAAGAGGTCTTTCAACATAAAAAGTATAAAACTTATAGCTTCTGTATTCAGTATTCAAAATGGATACACGATGGAAACATTTCTTTACGTGTATAATTTCGGGGCCTACTATGTGTTGAAAAACTGTTTTTGTAAAGCGATTTCTTTCCAGTTTGCCACAAGTGTGTAATGTGAATTTTGATCGTATTCTCTTTTACTAGGCCGAGTGGCAAGAAGCATACCGTAGCGAGTTTAAAGTAGCTCGAAACCAACGCATCGAATTTCGAGAAGGCTTACCACAAGCAAGTGACTATTTCAATGACAATGATAAGAGGAAATTACTCAGACTTGACGATCTGATGCGCGAATCATCGAATAATACGGTACTTGATTTATTCACAAAAAGCTATCACCATAAAAATATAAGTGTTATTTTTATTACGCAAAATATTTTCCATAGGGGGCCAAATCAGCGTGATTTATCATTGAATTCAAATTATATCGTATTGTTCAAAAATCCGAGGAATCGCGCGCAAATACAGTTTCTCGCTCGACAAGTTTACCCTGAGGATCCAAAATTCTTGCAAGAAGCCTACATTGATGCCTATAGTCGACCATTTAGCTATCTTCTATTAGATTTGAAACAAGATACGCCCGATGAGTTTCGCTTTCGTACCGACATATTTCCCGATGACAAGCTGCACTATGCTTACGTGCCTAAATTTTCATTGAGATTCAGGTGAGCGTGAATAAATAAAAAGAAAGAAGCATCTGTAGTCGAGAAACAGTCTTCAAATAGCAATGGCTGGGACAACATCGATGGCCACGTTCGTAACAAAAAGAAAACAAGGAAATGGAGAAGGAGGAAATAAAAAAAGTTCCATCAAGTCTAGCATTTACTGCACACCTGGGAAATTATATTCAAAAAAGCATGTTGCACTTTTAAACGCTCTCAGTCACGCTGACAGTCACCAATGCTCAGCTTTGATTCGTACAGCCGATAAAAATCTCATAAAGTGTATTTGCGAGTGTGCTCTAAACGTATTGCAAGGTGTTGTAAAATTAAAAACTCCTGAACAAAACCGCTTAAGAAAACACAAAACTATTTTAAGAAATTAGTAAGGAGTGGAAGGAGTAGCAGCAGCAGTGGTGGTGGTGTTAACGCGTGAAGAGCTAAAAAACGTTCTATAATTCAGAGGTGGTTCTTTTCTACCACTCCTATTGGGCCCGCTGATAAGTACAATTTTTCCAGAAATTTTAGGAAGTAAAAATTAATTTTTTTTCAAAGTAAAAAAAAGAATAAAAGTCATGGAACGCGCTCGAAAAATGGTCATTGTCCCTGAAAAAACTCTGGAACAAACACAAGGTTTTTCGCACCAGCAGCAGTAGGGGGGAGCTGTATCTACAACTATTTCTACAACAGATAACACAACTGAAAATGCTGAAAAAACCATATAGACGCCTGGTGATAACTTAACACGGCTTGATTCAGAAATGTACAAAATTATTAATTCTAAAAGTTTTAGCAGTGAACGAGAAAAGTGTAAAAATTATTTGCAAGTTTTGAGGTGTTATTTATTTTTCAAAGATAATAGCCGTATGGATGATGGTGAAATGAGTCGAGATATTGATGAAATAGAAGCTACATTGGCATCTTTAACAGAAGAAAAAATACTTGATAACGTGCCTAAAATTTATGCTAGAAAAGCCCGACTTTTACTAAAACATTGGCGTACTTTTGAGCCAGATCGATTAAAATGGGATACTACTGGAAGTGTTATCGTAGATGGTAAACTCATACCACGATCTTACATAGTAGAATTACTTAAGAAGGGGCCGAACTATCTGTCTTTGTCTAATAGCGTTTTTCATCATTTATGTAAACACTATCCGGTATAACAAGAAAAAAATAGCAGCCCCCGCTAGATATTAGTATAATTAATAAATTTTGTAATAACAACCAAATTTCTTACCGCATAGTTTTTGACTAATTAGAGACCTACTAGCAATCTAGAATATAACCTATCTTCTTTTGGTAGGTCTCTAATTATTCAAAAACTACGCAGTGAAAAAATTTGGTTATTATTACAAAATTTACTTATTATACTAATATCTAGCAGGGGCTGCTATTTTTTTCTTGTTATACCGGATAGTGTTTACATAAATGATGAAAAACGCTATTAGACAAAGACAGATAGTTCGGCCCCTTCTTAATGATGTTTTGCAAAAGAAAAAGAAAAAGATAGAGCAGGATGACGAAGTGCCTATTGGTAGATTTGAATTTGCAAAATTATTGGAAGTTCGGAAACACCTAATAATCTGATTGGAAACATGGAAATTCTAAAAATTGCTAATAGACTAACGTTCTCTTTAAATACTGCGAAACGAAAAATGTTACCACCAGTATTTACACCGCCCGTAACGAGACATGCTGCTAAAAAAAGTGGCTGAAAGCCAACCTTTGAAGAGAGAATATCCTTGAAAAATCAGTATTATGACCCTTCGCACGAAGCAGGTTATGCAGGGACGCGAAATTTAATACGTGTAAATTTAAAGGGTAAATCATTAATAAACAGAGGAAAAGAGCAAAAACGAATACACGAGTGGTTGAATAATTAAGATGCTTACACTCTTCACCGCCCTATACGCAAAAAATGTCCTAGATTACACTATAACGTAATTAACGTAGGTGACGTTTGGGAGGCAGATTTGTGTCAGCTAACAAGTTTAAAAAAAGAAAATGATGGTTATTCGTACTTACAAGTGGTCATTGACGTGCTCAGTAAGTACGCGTGGGTAGAACCACTGCGGGATAAAACAGCCCATACTGTGTCAGCTGCATTCGAGAAGATTCTTAAGCGAGCTAATGGACGTACACCTGTTTACTTACAAACTGACAAAGGTAAAAAATTTGTTAAGGCAGGTTTCAAAATACTCTTAAAAAATATGACATACAGTTTAGAGTGGCAAGAAATCCGGACATTAAGGCAGCAGTGGTGGAACGTCTTAATCGTACTCTTAAAGAACGTGTTTGGAGATATTTCATACATCGCAATACACATAGGTACATTGATGCAAAACAAAAGATAGTTTACGCCTACAACGATACAGTACATTCAAGTATAAAAATGAGACCTTCAGAGGTTAATTTGTATAATGCAGCTGAGGCACGAGCGAATCTACAGAGGCGCGCTCTGCAGCAACGAAAAAATCAAAGGCAAATAAAAGTCCATAAATACAAGGTTGGTGACTACGTGAGGATCAGTCGCTCTAAAGGAACCTTTGCGAAAGGGTTCGAGAAGAATTATAGTGAGGAAGTATTTAAAGTCAAACGCTTTTCTATCAGGCAAAATCTTTATACCTATGAGTTACAAGATTTACAAGGAGAGGAGATGGACGGATTTTTCTATACAGAAGAATTGGCTCCTGTAGGATCCCAACGTCTGTTGGAAGATAAAAAATTTAAGATTGAACGCGTTCTTTGGACCAAAGGAAGCGGCAATAAAAAACAGTTATTTGTAAAGTGGGAAGGATATCCTGATAAATTTAATTCTTGGATAAAAGCATCAGAAGTTGAAAGAGTTTGAAAATAAAAAAAACAAAATGGATATTCTTGATGATTTTCATTTAGTATTACCGAGCAATAGTAGCATGCGTTATTTTCCTGACAATACGACTACTGTTTTACCACTTATTTATGTCGAGAAATTTGATTAATTGGTTACTGCCAGGTTGGTCTTGCTGAAATACATGTACCCTGTACTATTATGCATATTCAAGAACCTGAAGCTAATTATACTTTCAAATAAGAAAGCGCTAAACCCAAAGTTCCGAATAATCACAGGTTTTGTAATTTTCCTCACGGCATGTACACTAGTATCGGACAGCTTGCGAAAGAGATAAATAATGTACACGTGGCGCGTGATCATCAAAAGCTTGAACTGACTGAATTTCAGAAAGGTTATTACGCATTAAAACAGATTTGTGATTGCGAAGAGCCGCATTACACGACTTTCAACGAAAAAATTCGTAGAATTTTTGGTTTTGAAGATATTGTTCACAGAGAAACAGGAACTTTTGTCCCTTCCAACTCAGGAACAAGTACAAATGTAGGCAATAGATCAGCTAGTTTAGCACAGGTCGTACCTGATCAGCTTTACGTTTACACAGACATATGCGAACCTTATGCAGTCGGTGATACGGAAACAGCACTTTTACGCATCGTAGCCCTGGAAAATTCAAAGTACAAATTTGGATCAATTGTCGTCAAACACTTTACACCGATTCAATACATTCCTCTACTACATCATACCTTTCGAAATATTGTTATCGATATAAGAGTTCAACATAAACGTAAAATACCATTCGAGTATGGAACGCTGACGGTTAGGCTTCATTCCAAGCGTAGTCGTTAATTGCATAGCAATATGAGTTATTATATTCATTATTACGACGAGCAAACTGGTGGTGGTGGTATTAAAAACGTGTACTCAGGCTCCGCGTTTCAAAGAGGATCTGGTATTGGGAGCTTTCTCGGCGGAATATTTAGAAAAATTGTGCCGTATCTTGCCAGTAGGGCCAAAGCAGTAGATAAAGAAGCTGTCCGAACAGGTTTGAACGTGTTAGACGACGTAACGAACAAAAAAGCAAATTTCAAAGAGTCTGTCAACAGTCATGTTCGAGAGTCGGGACGAAATTTTAAAAGAAAAGCTGCGAATAAGATTTCTGATATTATGAAAGGTAGTGGATATAAGGCTGTTAGCGCTAAGCACAAACGACAGTCAACACGAGCTCGTGTTCCCGTAAACAACGCATCGATCAGGAAAAGAAAGAAAACAAAGAGAAAGACAAATAAGCGTGGTATAGGTCAGAAAAAAAAACATTGAGGCGTAAGAAGAAAGTATTGAAAAGCGTATCCGACATTTTTAGACCTAAATAAATCATTTAAAAAAAAGCTTTCCTAAACGCGTGCAGTGGTGAAGGTATAGAGAGCGAACTAGATATATTTACTCTTCCTCCGACGCAAACATCGATTGAAAGCAATTCTTTCCCCTGCTACAAACTTGTATCATCTCTCAGCAACGAAAGCGATTCACCTTTAGAATTTTTGGTTCCTAGTTCAACCGACCATTACATCGATCTAGCGCATACAATGTTACAAGTAAGCGTGGAAATTTCACTCATTGAAACCAACGCCAAGAATACAAGAATTTCTCCTATTAACAATTTTTTACATTCGTTGTTTGAGTAAACGGACATCTTTTTCAATTCAAAGCTAGTTTTACCCCCAAACAACGCTTATCCTTACAGAGCTTACATAGAGACGCTCTTGAATTACGCTCTCATTGCTTTGACATCACACCTCACCTGCGCACTATGGTATGCGGACACAGCAGGATGCATGGAGGCGTCACCAGCAATTGCTACGGGAACAGTTGGGGCCAATGTTGGCTCTCGGAATCGACAATACTTAACAGGTGGCGGTAAAGTTGTCGATATGATTGGCCACATTCATTGCGATGTATTTAATCAAGGTAAATTTTTGGTAAACGGTGTTGAGATGCGTGTGAGGCTCGTTCGTAGTAAGGACGCATTTTGTTTAATGGATTTCACCGATGGCGGAAAATTTTCAGTGCGCATCAGAGAAGCGACGCTAATTGTCCGACGAGCAAAAATAAGTCCAGCTGTACTATTAGCTCATGCAAATGCTTTGGCCAAGACTACTGCAAAATATCCAATAACAAAGGTGGAAGTTAAATCGTTCACTCTACATAGTGGGATTTTAGGAGATACTCTTGATAATGTTATATTGGGTCAGTTGCCAAAAAGAATTATCATAGGTTTTGTGAGTAATCGAGCCTTCAACGGTAATCGACAATTGAATCCTTTCAACTTCCAACATTATTCCATCAATTTTCTCTCTCTTTACGTTGATGATGTACAAATACCAAGTAAACCTCTACAGCCAAAATTCACGGGAAATAATAAACTCTATGTAGACGCTTATCACACGCTATTCTCCGGTACTGGTATACATTTTCTCAACAAGGGTATCGATGTCAACCAAACCAGTTATCCACGAGGCTACTGTCTCTTTGCATTTGACCTGACGTCAGATTTGTCGGCTCATTTTTCATCTCATTGGATCTCATTCGCTCGGGTGCTCTACGCATTGAAGTTCGCTTTGAGCAGGCTCTTACGGAGACAATTAATTGCATCGTTTATGCGGAATTTGATAACGTACTAGAAATCGATTCAAACAGACAAATTATTACGGATTTCAATGCCTGAGGTGGGGAAGAAAAATGGAGGGAGAAACTTTATAATACCATTTGGCTCATTCCCCACTGCTTCAATTGCTTGTCACTTTTAGCAGTAGCACACACGCGCTCACGTTCTCGCCACAATGGATTACGTAATAGATATTCAAGGCTTAAGAGATAAAGATAATAAATTTTTACCCAAGGAAGTGGCAGTAGTTTCTCTACAAAAACAAGTCATTGGTCATTGAATAATAGCACCACCTTACGAATTTGATAATTTACCGGAAGATATAAAAACTAGTAACAATTACGTGTCGTCACGTCTTCACGGTTTACAGTGATTCGATGGGGATGTTATTATATGCAAATTACGCTATCATTTTTATAATATAGCTAGAAACGCTACAAGAATTTATGTAAGAGGTGCTGGAAAGGCTCCATATATCGAATCTGTTATGGCTCGCAACGTTATAAACATAGAAGATTACACTACCATGGGTTTTACCGACTTACAAAGACAGTTCTCTTCTCAGAAAGTATGCTGCTTTCATGTCTGCCAAGAAAGCCTCTATAAAAGAGAGTATTGTGCCACGCAGAGATCACATCTATTAAGAGAGTGGCTTTATTTACTACTCCCTCAAGAATTCCAACAAGACTTATAAAAAAAAAGTAGCAAACTATTCTACGACTCTCTTCAAAAATTTGCCTACAAGAAAAATAGTATTGTGAGATTTGGATCAACCACTGCTGCTTTTACAGAAGTCGACGAGGTAGACATCGATGACGATAATAAAACCATAGAGTATGCAAGTATCGATGAGGGTTGTAGTTTAACATAAGAAAATAATACAAATGAATACACATCAAATAAGAAGGGCCCTGGAAGGGCTGAAAGCCAAAACAATTGGCTTATACGCAGCAGATTGAATTCCGAGTGTAATGATAGCACCGATCGCTGTAGTGTGTAATACTGATGATCATACAAGACCTGGTGCGCATTGGGTGGCTATGTATATCGATAAAAATGGATACGGAAAGTATTTCGATAGTTACGGATTCCCACCTATGTCAAAATATCATCTTGAAAGACTCAGAAGAAACTGTAACAATTTTCGATGGAATACCAAGAAACTGCAAAGTATTGATTCAACGTGTTGTGGTCAATATACTATTATGTTTTTATATCATATGTGTCGCGGTGCTAATTTACGTGAATTTTGTAGCTTATTTTCAAATAACACAAAAAAAAACGATCAAATAGCTGAAAATTTTTATAAAAGAATTTTTAATAAAATTAAACATAGAAGATGTAAGCGGGCTAGCACATTTGCCAGAGAACGTTCTCGAGGTGCAGGCCATTGTAATCAAACATGTACTTCTAGGTTAAGATACTTATAGTAATATTTATAGTTTTACTTTGAATATTGTAATCAAATGTGTGCGTTTTAGATTTAAGTATAATCATTGTCAATTTTGGAATTTATATTTGAATAAATTTACTTTAGTGGGCATAAAAATATGTTTGTAATTATTTACTTATCTCTATTCCCCCACCCATCCTACCAATTCTACCTATTCATAGTAACATCTCATCTATCCTCTAAATGCTGATATATATATATATATATATATATATATATATATATATATATATTTACCAGAGAACACCTGCTAGGCTACCATATTTTCTATATTCTAAATGACAGCTGTTTGCGTATACTTACCCCTCTCAAGTACACCCGGTCGGGTACTACTATTCTAACATAAAAGTATTTAACATCCCCTCTACATCCTGATTAGTTATATAAGGACAGGGATAAATGTTTTCTAAATTACAGTAAAAGTTTAGCTTTGGACAGAGCAAGACGTAAAAATGACTCGATGTGATTTACGTGAGACGATAAAACCGGAGTTGCCGAATCTTTTATTATCTACTACCTACGCGCTCAATTAGTCTAATTCAAAGAGAATTTGTGTTGGTTTTGAATATAGCGGTGGATACTATTACGAAGTTATTAAACTACTTTCCTCAGGTAGCACGCACAAAAGTGTTTCTCTTGATCGCCGTAGCTGGGATATTCTTAAAGATCATTTTGACGCCATAACAGCTTATTTTCACAATTCTTATTTTTTTTATCAAGATTTTGGAAGACCAACTAAATTGTTTCTTACCAATCATGATTTGAATTTCACCACATCGTACCGCACCAAATCTATCAGCATCGATGAAAGACCTCAACCAAACGAGATACACGACCCCGAAGAAGAAGAAGAAACTCCTGGGCAGTCGCTTTGCAAAAAAATAAAAACTTTCAATTATTCACCAGGTATAGTCATGCGACAGTCAATATTCGAAGGTCTCCGTCAGCAAAGCCTCTTGGTAGATCTTCTCAATGATCTAAGCGAACGTGTTGGTAAGGTCAATCGTACTACTGATCATATACTGAACTTTTTAAAAAATAAACTTGGACAAGAAGGACTGGACAATGCAAAAGTTATTCTTAATGACTTTAAATCATTTAAACAATATTGTTCTATAATTAATACTGAATTAGAAGGTTATGTAATGGAAAATATGGTAGATGATACGGATCATTATAAAAGTTTGTATTTAAAAATTGTTTTATCCGAAATTTTAGCATTTAGCTTACCTATAATAACAAAAGATTTACGAGATATAATGATTCCTGAATAAAAAAATGTGTGTTTATATCAATTAATAACTTTAATCATATAATTAACTTCGTTTGTTATTATATATAATTAACCAATGATTGTAAAAAGAGTTATCATATAAAATGATTCATGTATAAAAATGTGTGTTAATATCAATAAATAACTTTAAAGCTATATTTGACTTCATTTCTTTCTATAAATATCATCACCTTTTTAATTACCCATCATTTATTTTATGACAGCCGGTCGAAACAGACATGAGACAATGCGCAGGTAAGATTGCTTCATTACATTCTACAAACAACGGAATAAAAAGAGAACGATGCAAAGAATATTATAAAAAAGAAACGGAAAAATTAAAACCTTTTCGAAGATATTATAAAAAAAATAATACTCTTGAAAACATTAATTTAAATAATAACTTTTTACAATAAATACTTTTTCACGCATAGTCTCTTATCATATTTGTCTAACGTATAATTATTACGATGGGTCAAAACAGTTCCAGCAACGAAAAAACACCTTTACTACAAGGTGGGGAAAAGAAAAAGAAAGAAAATCAACTATCATTCAGCTGGAAACAATATTCTGAAAAATTTTCAACAAATACTTACTCTATTCCTGAAAGAAAAGGATATAAAAAATTTTAAATCATAAAATATTTATATATTCACATACGGTCCTTTTCAGGACCAGCAAATATAATAATCGTAGGAAATAATCGATAAATAAAATTGATAAACAAAATTGATGGATAAAATTAATAAATAAAATAGTACTCCATAACAGCCCCCAGACTGGGAAAGGGAAAATGTCACGCTATACCACCACATGTACGCAATAACAGCCCCAAACATGTAGGGCGAGACAGGAGGGGAAGGGGAAGGGGGAAAATAGGCAGGTATAGCGAGACGAGGGGAGGGGGTGTCTCGCTATACCTGCCGATCTACTACTTATATATATATATATATATATATATATACTGTATGTATACATATTGAGATATGAGACTTTTTAAATTAAAAAATAAGCGGACACCGGACGCGAACCTTGTTCTTCGAGATCTCCAGGCACGAGCTAAAACCACTGAGCTAGTTGCACGCTGCTATATACAAATTAAAATCATACATATAAGGCTCTTCGTCGGTATAGTAAATATCTTTATGGAAATATAACATGTGGATGAAAATCCACCATGTTACAATATATATATATATATATTGTAACTAATAAGTAAATAGCATCGAAACAACAAAAGACTCAAACTGAGAGTAGAGGTCTATTCTCAAGGGACAGAAAATATAGAAAGTAGATGATCTGAAATGAGATAGTGAAGGTGAGACTCTAAGTATCGCAGGAAAATCGTTTCATAGACGAGAGGACGTTACCAGAAACGATCTATGATAATATTTTATCACAGCAAAAGGTATAGTCAAAGGTTTCACATCGCCCCTCAACAGCGTATAAATAAGGCGGTGAGCACGAAGAAAACATTTTAAATAAGAAAATAGCGGAAAAATAAAAAAACGCTTTTATTAAAATACAAAAGATAAAAAAAATTATAAGTTTAATAATTCAAATGTATAATTACATTATAAATTATGTTTTCGCCTAATATTTTATTGAAATTTTAAATAAAAGCGTGAAGAATATTGAAAGAACATTTAGAATTATATTCTCCACGATTTTATATAAAATTTGAATAAAATATTAAGCAGAAACATAATTTATAATGTAATTATACATTTGAATTATTAAACTTTTAATTTTATCTTTTGTAATGTTAAAAATTAGGAGAGTACACGGGATAAGGTGTTTAATAAATACTCTTATATTTGTATCTAGTCTTTATGTATATTTAAACTGTAGAGAGAGATAGAGGTAACTGTACGTTATAACAGCACGGCGTACAGATCGAGAGTGAGCATGAGGCGTCGTTGTAGCTAGCGCGTCAGTAAAGAAGAAAATGACAACGTATATCAAAAGAATAACGTATACTTTATACTACGTGAATAAACGCGGCATAATACAATTTAAATTTATAATTGATACATATACAAAAATTACAACATGCCACCTCAATTAAAAATTTAACAGTTAATACAATCACATAGTAAATATAATTAATAATGAATTAATTCTTATTATGTTTTATTTTTCTTCTTCATCATCTTCTCTCTTGAGTCCAACATTATTCATGAAATCTTCAAGCTTCTTGGCATTTATAGCCTTTGTTAGGGCGTTTGCTACGATTTCGGATGAAGACAAAAATTTAACACATATGTCCTGGTTTTGAATTTTATCCTTTATAAAATAATGTCTAATGTTGATATGTTTTGTTCTTGCACTAAAATGTGCATTTTTGCTAAGATCTATTGCTCCTTTGTTATCGCAATAAATTATAATGGCATCAGATCCTTGAATTTTTAATTCTTGAACAAAACCTCTTGGCCATAAAGCCTCCTGTGTAGCTGAAGATAAAGATAAATATTCTGCCTCTGTGCTTAATAAAGCTATAATTGATTGCCTCCTACAATTCCATGATACTGCACCTTCTTGAAGAACAAAAACATATCCTGAGATCGAATGAGGATCATCCATACATGTTGCCCAACTTGCGTCACAGTATTCTTTTAACATGGATTTATCATCATGTTTAAATTGAAGTCTAAGGGTCTTTGTATCTTGTAAATATCTAAGAATCCTTTTTACCATGTTCCAATGACTTTGATCGTGAGCTTGATTAAATTTGCTTACAGTACTTACTGCGTATACAAGGTCAGGTCTAGTTGCTTGCACAAGGTATAAAAGACTGCCTACTGCGCTTTGGTATGGTACCTCATCCATTTCCAAAGAATCATTCGGGGATATGCTCGTGTCAGAACCTGTAGCAGGATCCATTGGCGTGCTCGTTTTACGACAGTTGTCCATTCCAAATGTTTTCAATACTGAATGAATATAATCCGTTTGATATAATTGAATCACACTTTTGTTTCTGTCTTTATGCACGTTTATTCCTAGTACTTTCTGCACAGGTCCAAGATCCCTGAATATACAAAATGCCCCAAGCTGAATGCTGAATGTGGTGAAAAATTTAGTATTATTTGTAAAAACGATTATATCATCAACAAAAATTGCTATTAAAATACATTCATGCTTGTTAAAATATCTATAAACACATGAGTCATAATTAGACTGTTGCAAATTCATTTGCTTGAGAAATTGATCCAACTTCTGATTCCAAGCACGACTGCCCTGTTTCAATCCATAGACTGCTATATGTAAACGACAAACTTTCAACTCTTCACCCTTTACTTCAAAACCTTTTGGTTGTTGTGGATATATAGTTTCTTCAAGATCTCCATGAATAAATGCTGTTTGGACGTCTCAATAATATATATCCAAATTCAATCTGGCAGCTATAGCAAAGAGTATCCTTAGGGAAGTAAATCTTACCACAGGTAAATATGTTTCGTCATAATTTATTCCTTGTACTTGGAAATATCCCTGTGCGACTAGTCTCGCTTTATAACGAACTGTGCCATCTGCTAAAACTTTCTTTTTGAATATTCATTTACCGCCTATGGGTTTTTGACCATCTGGAAGATCACTCAAATTCCATGTATTATTTTTCATAATTGAATCATACTCACACTGCATGGCTTCAATCCATTGAGCAGATTCTGGACCTGATACGACCTGTTCAAAACTTGTTGGTTCGTTCTGTTCAGTTATAACAGAATCATCCAAATAATCATCAAATAATTTTGGAGTATTTTTCTGTCGTTGAGATCTTCTTTCAGGAATAGTTGAAAACTCCTCATATGAACTTCCATTAGGCTTGTTTGCTTGCTGAATAGCACGAGTAGTTGATCTTGTTATTTTAGGTATAACTGGTTGATCAGCCTGCTTCTTCTTCTTTTTAGAACTTGCTTTTTCATCTGTAAGTAAATTTTTACCTAATTGTGTTTGTTTATCAAATACTTGATTTTGTAGATCATTTTCATCAAGTAATTGTGGTGTAGCCAAGTCTTCTTCTTTATCGGATTCAACTATATTTTGTTTTTCTTCAGTAAATGGTAAATACACTGTGCTAGTAGTTGAATTTGTTTGCTCTTCAATAAATGTAACATCTCTTGCAGATAATACTTTTTGATCAGTATGACTCCAGAGTTTATATCCCTTTTGTAATTCACAATATCCAAGCAAAATTGCTGATTTAGTTGGAGGATCCATTTTTAGTCTCTGATAGGCTGGTACATGAGCAATAGCTTTACAGCCAAAAACACGTAAGTGAGATAAATCAGGTTTTTGTCTAAACCATAATTCTTCAGGCGTTTTGCCATTTATACATCTTTTAGGTGACCTGTTGGACAAATAAGCTGCTGTAGCTATAGCTTCTGCCGAAAATTTCTTAGGCAAATTGGCTTCCAACAACATACATCTTGATTTTTCTAATAAAACTCTGTTAAGTCTTTCGGCTCTGCCATTCTGTTGAGGATTATAAGCGATAGTGGTTTCATGTTTTATACCACGTTTTTTTAGAATATTTTTTAATTTAGAATTCACATATTCGCGGCCATTATCGGTTCTTAAAATCTTTAGTGTGTGTCCAATTTGATTCTCAACCATATTAATAAACATTTCAGTTTTCTCAGGAACTTCATCCTTTTGTTTGAGAAAATAAACAAATACTTTTCTTGAGAAATCATCCAAAAACGTAAGAAAATACTTGGCATTTCCTAATGATGTGTCATTTACTTGACACACATCACTATGTACAAGTTCAAGTTGCTTTGTAGCACGCTTAGTATTTAGTTGAAACGGTTTACGGGTTTGCTTGCCTATAGCACAAACTGCCACCTTGTGGCAGTTCTAAAGTTTAAGCTAAATAATAATAAAGCTAAATAATGCTTAAAAATTTAAGCATTATTTCACCTTTGGCTTGTACTGGTAACTTTATTTGATTCGCGGTGATCACGTTCGTAATATTTGCTTTATGCGCGTTTGACATGTGTAAATCATCACGGTACGTGTGCATCGAAGCACTTGAATCTAAAATCCATTCGTCTTTGTGTGCTTTGCTATTCGCATCTGTGACGAGCAATGAACTGATTACTTCTTTCAAATCTATAGTATCTAACGCTAAATTATTTTCGGTGTGCACTGTAGTCAACAAGGCACAAACACTTTCTTCGGGTTCAGAGTCGTCCGGCAGCTCTTCTGTTGCGTATACTCTTGCGCCTTGATTTTGGCGTTTCGGAGTGGGGCACTGTTTCGATATATGTCCCTACTGGTTACAGTTAAAGCAGCGCGTATTCAAGTTTTGATATCTCGCACTTTTATTACCTTTACGCGAACTGTTGCGCCATCTATTATTATTACTATTGTGCGGGAAATGAAATTGCATCTTCATATATAAACCACTAATTTCCGTACTTTCACGCGTTTTTTCAGATTCTGCTTTTTCCAGTAATTTTGTTCTCACTAAATCAGATGATGTGTACTTACCAGAGTTACTCAAGGCCATAATCATAGGCTTATATTCTAATAGTAAGCCTGCGAGTAAGAGTGCTCCTAATAAGTCATCGGGGAGCCTCGTACCGATGCTCGCTAATTTTTGTGATGCAGAAATTATGCGCGTAATATAGTCTTCTATAGACTTACAATTTTCCAGCTTTGTTGTAGCAACCTCTTGTAGCAAATTTACCTTTCTTGCCAAGCCCTTATCGTCGTATGTTCTTTCTAGATTTTGCCAAGCGACTTGAGGAGATTCGGCGTCTGCAAGGTGAGCGTAAACTTGTGGCTCAACTGCTAAAATGATTTTTGCTTTAGGTTTTGTCATTTTGCTTGCATTCGTATTAAGCCGGCCATCATCTGGAGCTTCAATCGTATCCCACAGCTCTTCTATTTGTAGATAGGCTTTCAAAGCCGTTGACCAACTTTTATAATTTTCACGTCCTGATAAACGATCGATTGGCTGAAATACACCGTGGCTTTGACGCGACACCATTTTGTATTCGGCTCTCTCTAAATATTATAAAGACACTTTACGGACATTGTTGAAAACTATATCCTGGGCCCATAACCTAATGTTAAAAATTAGGAGAGTACGCGGGATAAGGTGTTTAATAAATAAACTCTTATATTTGTATCTAGTCTTTATGTATATTTAAACTGTAGGGAGAGATAGAGGTAACTGTACATTATAACAGCACGGCGTACAGATCGAGAGTGAGCATGAGGCGTCGTTGTAGCTAGGGCGTCAGTAAAGAAGGAAATGACAACGTATATCAAAAGAATAACGTATATTTTATACTACGTGAATAAACGCGGCATAATACAATTTAAATTTATAATTGATACATATACATAAATTACAACATTTTGTTTTTCAATAAAAGCGTTTTTTCTCTGGTAGAAAATTTCACTAGTATTTGGTTATATTTTGACCAATTTTAGAAAAAATGATCAAGAAATGACCAATATTAATCAGAAAATAACCAATTTATCCGCTTATTGAGGACGGTTAATAGCAAAAAACTGTTATAAATATGATCAATCATTTTATTGCAATAAATAATACATTAATTTATCTTTGTTATTAATATTATACTAAATTATGAAACAATATTAATATCAAATAAAATTTGTAACCACAAATATAACTTTTATCAATCATTTTTAATGAGAAACGAGTTCGATGAAAAAATTAAATTTATGTATCCCATTCACGACAATTCATCAGTTAATGTGACTGACACATTTTTTCTAAATCTCAGTCTTGAGAATTATATCACAGCTTTCTTCAACAGTTAATTCATATTCACTGCAATCATTGTTTATACTGTTTTTACTAACCTCAAATTTTACACTTTCTTACTCTTCTCCATTTTTCTTCCTTTTTTTTAAATTTTTTTTTCTTGTTTGAAGACTCCGTACTCTTAAAAAAATAAACTACTTTATTGATTTGTGTCTGTTTTGCAGTTCTCTCAAGTTTTGGAAACTAACGCTTTTTCTCTCTCTTCATCATTTTCTCTTTCTCTCTCACTCTCTTTTAGCGTACTTGCAAGGTAAGGTTATAACAGAGTCATGGCAGTCTGAAAACTAACCTTAAATCTCTAAAATATTTATTTGAAGTCTCTGCCATTTTTACCATACTGTAACATAATTTTTAGGCTTTTTTTAATCCGTTTTAACTATACCGTATTAGCAAGTTAATTTTTGTATGCATAAAGTATATATCTACATATATTAGCGATTCCAGCATATTTTGGTAATTTTGTGAATAAAAAATTAGTCATAAAAAAATGACTAATGAATGACTAATGGCCATTTTTGAATGGTCTATTTTCTACCAGGGTTGAAAATTATTTTTCATTTATTTATTTATTTTCACTTTTTAGTTATTTTTAAATTTTTTGAATTTATTTTTTTCTATTAATTTTTTAAACGTTAAATAAAAGCATTTTTAAAAATATTTTTTAAATTTATTTTATTTATTTATATGAGTATACAAATGTGCATGCATATACGTACATATTTGTATACTTGTGGCGTTCGAATGAAAACAAGCCTCGCGATCGTTTGGAACGCAAAAGCTAAACAGCTGAGAACAGTACATAGCAACGATGTAATATAAGAGAATTAATGTTTGTTTATTTGTTATTATTCGCAACATAGCCTCTTTATAATATACATAATAAAACTGTTGTTAAGTCTTAACCTTATTGACAATTATTTTCTATATACTTATATATACGTAAGCGTATACATGAGTGTTTTTTGCAAAACACACACACACTTGTATACATTTTCTCAGTAACGCCTATATGTATAAGCCTTTATTGAGAATTGAGTAACCGTTACAGAACCTCTTTTTTTTTTTTTTTTTTTTATGGTGAAGTCGAACACATTGCATCAGGCTAGACTGTCAGATTCACCATACCGGTAACTTTGACTACCGATGGGATGGTCAGCCACTTTTGTGATCAACAATCAACCGATACCTGAGACAATGAGGTCGGATTTTTTAAGAGTCGCGATATAAATGGCACATACACTAATTTTCTTTTGAAAAAAAAGTTAGAGGTATCTGACCAGGATTCGAATTCATGCCCTCCGCGTTAAAGGCAAGAGCTCTATCCATTACACCACCGCGCTCTCTTAGCCGTTACAAATAGCCGCATAAGGAAGAAAGACCGATTAGCCGTATAGTGCTAGCTATATAATTTTGCTTATATATAATAAATATTTAATTATAAAAATTTAAAAATAATTACAGAATCATGTAATGTTATGCAAAATGCATATATTCTGAAAGTTTCAGCCATCTAAGTCAATGGGAAGTTAATTTTTAATCGTAAAATTTGATGACATATTCAGAGGCAGTCAAGTTAAATAAAAGCGTTTAGTAACGTTTTCTACCTACAGTGGACAACCAGTCAAGAGAGGACCTATAAGCAGAGATGCGCTCGCGCCTATCCACACCAAAGATGTAACGCACACCAGAGTTGATGACTCTCTGCAACCTAAGTTTAAGCTCAGCAAGAAGGTCGGAATAGAAAAGACAACAGTAGTCCAGGAGGGAAAACAGCAGTGTTTGATAGTCACGTAACGTCTGTCCATATTCAGCCTAATGTCATCAGTCAGTTTAAGTAAAGCAGTCTGAGTATTGTGTTCAGTTCTAAAGCCAGTTTGGTTAGCGTCAAGTAACTGCTTTGTTGACAAGTTGAAATAAAGTTGATTATAGATAAGATGCTCAAGAACCTTAAACATGAAACAGAGTAAAGAGATATAACCCATAGTGCGCAGATATAACCCATAGTGCGCAGAGAAGAAACCTTGTTGATGGTAGTAACCAACGAGATCCTCGAGCAAGAAGGAAAAACGCACTCTCGTAAAGAATCATTAAAGATACGACATAATAAGGGCTCAATGACTCGAAAAGCATTATGTATGAAAGATTATGGAATCGCGTAACATTCTCTAGCTTGTGAGCGCATAAGAAATTGTTAATAACTCAATATTTTAACTGATTGGGCGTTTAATAATCAGTTCATGAGAATAAATATATATAAAAATATATTTTTCGCAAAAATCAAATAGATTAAAAATTAAAATACTGTATGATAAAAAACAATTTCTGATAATAGATTTGCGCAAAAGGTGCAATAAAATTTATATATATATTCTAGCAAATATTTTTATGGTATAAACTAAAAATGTAGTAGTTTTAAAAATATAGGACAAAATAAAAAAAATGCTTTTACAGATTCGATACTTATAAATTGAAAAAATTTTAAAATGGTTGTAGCTCTGCTTTTGTGATACCTACAGACTTTTCATAGGGCTCAACTTTAGGATTTTGATATTAATTTCGAGTTCTCGTAATATATGAAAGGTTTTTATCACCAAATTAGATCAGTTCGAGTCAGAAGCAGTAAGTGTATTAACCTATTTAAAATGAAGAATTTTGCATTTTCGATGATCTAGATGTGGGTGTCAAAGGTCCAGGCCAAAAAGTTTTCCATAAGGGAATTGTTGTACATGCATATAACTACTTTCAAATGAATTTTTATAAAAATTTAAGTTGGTAGAAAAAAGTTCCCACATAGCACGAAAGATTCGGAAAGTTTCCATCGAAAGATTCGAGGCAGATTCCAATGTAAGCTTCTAGCAAGCTTCCCGAAAGCTTAATGGAAGTTACGGGAAGCTTCTATGAGAATCTTTCATGTAAGCTTTACGGAAGGTTCAGAGAAGCTTACATGTAATATTCCATGAACGATAATCAGAAGATTGCATTATATCTTGCAGGAAGCTTCCAGTAATATTTTGTGGAAGATTTTATTCAAACTTCCTGCTTTCCACAGAATATTACAGGAAAAATATTTTATTGTTTACGAAAGGTTACCAGTAACTTTCCGTAAGAAAGATTTCCTGTAAGCTTCACTGGAGCTAAACGAAAGTTTCGGGAAAATTCTATTGGAATCTTTTATGTAAGCTTTACGGAAGGTTCAGGGAAATTTACATGTAATATTCTATGACGGCCAAATAGAATATTACAAAATAACTTCCAGTAAGCTTCCGGAAAGATTACATGCAATATTACAGAAACGTTATTCGGAAAATTACATTCTATCTTGCAGGAAGCTTCCGGTAATATTTTGTGGAAGATTCCATTCAAACTTCCTGCAGCTTTCCACGGAATATTACGGGAAAAATATTTTATTGTAAGGAAGATTTCCTGTAAGCTTCACGGGAGCTAAATGAAAGTTTCGGGAAAATTCTATTGGAATCTTTTATGTAAGCTTTACGGAAGGTTCAGGGAAACTTACATGTAATATTCCATGAGAGCCAAATGGAATATTACAAAATAGCTTCCAGTAAGCTTCCGAAAAGTTGTATCCGAATGTTATTTGGAAGATAACTTTACATCTTGCAGGAAGCTCGCAGTAACATTTTGAGGAAGATTTCATTCAAACTTCCTGAAGCCTTTCATAGAATATTACAGAAAGGATATATTAATGATCGCGGAAAGTTATTGCAAAGTTTTAAAAAAAAAAAACATTAGCTTGTAGTAAATATTATGGAAATTATTCAGTTAAATTTTTAAATAAATCTTTTCCTTTGTTTATAAGAATTTTGTATTCCTGGTACAAAATCGAACAATTTTAATATATATCATTGGACTCCAACATTTTAAATAACTGACATTTTATTATATTAATGTTTCATATTCTTTTTAATTTATAAAATTTATGGCAGATTATTTAAATATAAAATAAAACATATTACATTTTAAATGATTCAAAATTTTTTATAATTGTGTATAACTTTCGATAAAGAATTTTTATTACTATTGATTTTAATTAATAAAAAAAAAACACAAAAAATATGTTATTTTTTTAGAAAAAGTTTTTTTAAATGAATTTATTTTAAAATCTATATAAAATGAATTTTTCGACTTCATATAGCATGAAAATATTTTTGTATGAATAATACGTACATGTACATATACATTTATTAGTATACATATAAAATATTTAAATTGAAAAAAATAGTGAAATATATGCATGTGCAATATAATTTATAAAAAAAAAAATTATGTTTAGTCGGGAATCGAACTACCGATAGATATCTTACAAGTCTGTCACCTTCGATTCGCAGTTCCATCTACAGGGGGATACGCGTTGAATTGGCGTTTTGTCCCTGAGTGGTGAGATGATATCACACTTACTATATTAGTCGAACGTTGGCGGTTTTGAGTATGTACCCACAGCGCCTGCCTTAAAAATGTAAATGCGTCTTTATAATTATACGTGAATCCTAATATATGTAAATATGAATTGACGTATAAATATGATATAATAATATATAAAATAGTATGTTGTAAGTAAATATGTGTTTTTCATAGCAAATATTTGTAAAATATAAAATAAAAAATAGAATGTTGAACAGAATTGTAACAAAATACCTTCCGAACTGTGAAAAAGGATAAAATTAACCAATTGATATTTGAATTGTTGACTTCCCCAAAGCCTCTGGGAACCTTACACTGGAATCTTCCTGGAAACTTCTAGTATTTTTTTATGGAAGCTTCCATGAAGTATTTTTGGAACCTTACGGCAATCTTTCTTGAAAGCTTCTTGTAAAATTCAAAAGGCCTTTATGCTAGCTTCCATAGAAGCTTACTGCTTTCTTTCACAGAAGCTTCCTGGAACCTTCCATTGAATCTTTCTGAAAGAATAGTGCATGGAACATCTTAAGCTTCCAGGAAGCTTTAATTAAAGCTTTCACGGAAGCTTGCATTATTCCGTAGAAGCTTCCATGAAGTACTTTTTTAACCTTACGGCAATCTTTCCTGGAAGCTTCTTGTAAGATTCAAAAAGACCTTTATGCTAACTTCCATGGAAGCTTACTGATTTCTTCCACGGAAGCTTCCCGGAAGCTTCCATTGAATCTTTCTGAAAGAAAAGTGCGCGGGACATTCCAGCTCACATGGAAGCTTCTGGGAAGTTTCTAAACCTTTTATGGGAGCTTCCCGGAAGCTTCGGTGCTATGTAGGTTATAGGCCCTCAAAAATGGCAAAAATCGCGATTTTTACAAAATGCTTATTTTTTAAATAATTATATCTTGGCTTCCTTTGCGCCGATTTTAATTTAGCAGGGCTCATTTGAAAGGTTTTGAAAATATCTGCAAAATAAAACTTATTAAAAGTGTTTTCGTTTATTTGTTCAATTTGAGCAGTGATTTGAAGATGGTCAAATTATTTAAAATTTCTTTTGTTGAAATTTGGTTGCCATAAATGGAGATTAATATTTTAAAATAGGGAATAGAATAGTTTCGGCCGCTGTTGTGACCTTGAGTTTTCTATCCCCTTGCACTACAAATATCCCTCGACATAATCAAGCGACTCCAGCCCAAAGTACTTAAATAACTAATGTATAATATAAAGCATCTTGGTTTTCCCTCCTCTCCTCGTCTCCAAATCTGATTATAGTTGCTGTTTTGTCTTAGCTTTAGTATTAAGTCTTTGCTGTACGCTTTATTAGAAAGTTTCCTCTTTTCTTAAAGAGTGTTAACGACTGTTCTCATAAATAAAGAGTGTTCATATTATTTTATATATATTAAAGAGTGTTACAATTCTAATCTTGTTGTCCCTGTTGAAAAGAATAACGTTATATATAACGTCATTGATAACGTAATTCATAAAGTATAAAAATAACGTTAAAATAACGTCATAGCAACGTAATAAAATAACTTTAATACCCTGGTAGAAATTAGAACATTAAAAATGGTGTATAATACAATTTATGGGGATTATTAATAGTAATATTTTGTCATATCAATATTGACTAATAAATAGTCAATTTTTGCAGAGCCTTCATTTTTTGTATAGACAAAAAATGCTAATAGAGATATGTTGTTCATAAAGTGGGCATTTTAAGTACCTAGAAATATTTTAACCTATTAATCCAACCCATCGTTTCATTCGCGTTTAAATTATAAAATATATGTTTAATGAATGCAAAAAAATCGAAAAATAAATTGTCTCAAACACAAATAATTATAGAGATTTACTTATGAGTATTTTTTCTGTTTCTAAGATTCACATTTTAACCTTCGAAAAAGCGTGTAACATGTTAGTGGTATATAGGTAAAAAAAACTTTCATATTGATTAAAATAATGGCCATAGAAAATGCCCATTTTCAGCTCTTCATTTCAAAGCAATGGCCATAAAATGGTAAAAAAAGCGTTTCATTTTCTACCAGGGTAATAACGTTATTTTTTACGTTATTAATAATGTAATTTTTTACGTTATTGAATATGAAATTTTCATGTCATAAACTTTAACTAATTTTTAAGATTTTTTAATAAATCTTAAAAATTAGTTAAAAGTTACGTAAATTTATGATTTTAGAATTTCATTATTAATAGAGTAAGAAATGACGCTATTAATAACATAAAAAATTATGTTGTTAATAACGTCAAAAATATCGTTCTTATTGAAGTCATTTTATTACGTTGCTATGACGTTATTTTTACGTAATTTTTATACATTATGATTTACGTTACCAATGACGTTATAAATAACGTTATTCTCTTCAACAGGTTCTGGTAGAAATGTAACCATAAAAAATAATGTATCTAAAAATTTAAGGTTATTAGTAATAAAATTTTTTTTTTTTTTTTCAGAAAAAAGATTAATATATAAAAGATATGGTGAAGTCGAGGAAGTCCAGCCCAGTACCCGTTTAACACATTACATCAGGCTAGACTGTCAGACCCACCATACTATAAAACTTTGACTAACGATGAATGGTCAGCCACTTTTGTGACCAACAATCAATCGATACCCAATGAGGTCGGATTTTTTAAGAGTCGCGATATAAATGGCACATACACTAATTTTCTTTCAAAAAAAAAGTTAGAAATACCTCACCAGGATTCGAACCCATGCCCTCCGCGTTGAAGACAAGAGCTCTATCCATTACGCCACCGCGCTCTCTATTAGTAATAACAATGCCAATAAAATATCCATAAAATGTTAAAAAAAGCGTTTCCATTTCTACTGGTCATAAAATGGTAATACAAAGCGTTTCAATTTCTACCAGGGGGGGTTATATTTTATTAAACCATATCACCAACACAACATCATATTTTTTTAATATAAAAACGCACATTATTAATTGAATGAAAATGTTATTAAATTAACGGAACACTTTTATTTAACATAATTTTCTTTGGTTCAAAGGGATCATCACTGATTCAATTATATATTTTCCTGTATTATAAAATATTTAGTCAACATAATATTTAATTCGATTAAGTGAATACTATTGATAGAAAAATATTATCAATTACAAATTATTACTTTTACATTTTTGTTTTTTAAGTTAATAAAATGAAACATAAAATCTAATATATCTTTAAAAATTTTAAAGAATTTGATTTTATAAATTTATTAAAATTAATTTTTTTTACCAGCCAATTTTTCTAAATCGATTGTAATATTTATTGAAATTAACTAATTTATTCATTACAACAAAATATTATTTCAATACAAATACATAAACTTTACAAACTACTTGTTAAAATAATTATTTCATTACTGTATCAAAATATATAGATGTTTTAGAAACATATATAGTATTGTTACAGCTAAGTATTTATATAAAATTTTAGCTGCCGATTTAATGGCATTGATTTAATTAAAAAAATTAAATGATTTTATTGAAACAATGTTTTTCTTATTTTAAATAAATATTTATTTCTCCTTTACTTATGTACCAATATTTTTTATCCCAATGAAATATTTCTGTGATTTAATAATCTTAAGTATTACTTCAATCATAATCAAATTCTATCAACAAAATATACAATAATTAAATTTATTTGACGCCACAAATTTTTTTAAATAATGTATTTTTAATAAAATGGTTATATTTGAAACTTAAAAAAATTATTTATTCATAACATAAGTTTAGTTGAAACGATGGTGATTGATTCAATTGCATATTTTTTTGAATCATGAACTTTTCACTTGTATAATATTTTGCTATCAAATAGCAATCAATTGCTTTGAAATCGCTCTTTTTTAGCTTAATGAAATAAAATATTAAGTCAAATACGTCATTCTCAATTCTAAATAAATCTTTCATTGGATTATTTTGTAAGTTCATTGAATTTGATTTAATTAATTTAAAGAACCTTTTCCGCTAGGTTGATTGTAAAATTTATTAAAGTTTTATAGGAATTATTTTTATTTTAGATAAAACAATATAGGCATCCTACACGGAGAGACTTTTGTCTCAATAAATGTGGTGCGCGCCACGTTCTAAAAAATAATGCGTATGCGCACCGTGGTGGCGTGCGTGTGCTGCAAACTATAGTGCGCGCACGACAAACTCTTTACTTTGCATCAGAAAATGTGATGTATACTCTTTACAAAATGTGAGGCACAACAGATCCAAAAACATAGATAAGCTTCGCCTCGATATTTGTTGTGCGTGTTTAAAAAAAAATCATGCATGCGAGCCACCTTGTGGTGCGTTTTTAAAACGCATCAACTTTTATTATGCAAAAGTCTCTCTGTGTAATAGGACTTTTATTATTAAGAAGGGGGGGGGTATAGGTGAAATCTTGTTTTACAATAAAAAAATAACGTTTTTCATTTTTGACTTACAGCACCTACCTATAGAATCTATAAAAAAATTTTCAGCACAAAATATTAAAAACTGTGGGACTAGAAGTATTTTAACGGCTGCCTCATTTACCTCTAAATCAAGCAGCAGTTAAAATACTACTAGCCCCACAGTTTTTAATATTTTGTGCTGAAAATTTTTTTATAGATTCTTTAGATGGTTTTGAACAACATCACGCATGGATTATATTGTAGGTGCTATGAGTCAAAAATTAAAAATGGAAAACGTCATTTTTTTATTGAAAAACAAGATTTTACCTGTACCCCCCCTTAATGGAACGGCCATATTCGAGACTTAGAAAATAATTTATTTGTAACATAAGTATCTTTAAGTCAAAATGATAGTGATTGATTCAACCGAATATTTTTTTGCATCATAAAATATATAGCTACACGATATTTCATCCAACATAGTAACTATGCTATCAAATCATAGTTTATTGCCTTAGTATCTCTTATATAAAAATAATAGGAGATCATATCGAATTTAGTTCGAACTCTTTCGAGATTCTCGATTTTGTTAATGAATAGATTTAATTGTTTTTAGAAGAAAAATTATGTGGAGAGAGAGAGAGGGCGAGCATTATGTTAACGTTAGAGGTTATTTTGTTTCTGAATGAATATATATATATATATATATCTACTTATATTATATAGTGAATTGGGCAGAATTTCCGCTGTATCACCCTCCGTCCTCCTCAATGCCACTCCTCCCCCTCCACCCCCCTCCGCCCCCTCCTCTTCCGTTTCGTCCCGCTCCGCCCCCCTCCTTCACGCACCGCAACTCCTCCATGATTAATTTAAATATTCATTTTCATTTTGATCCGCATACCCTTCCGTATTATTCTTCATATTTATCCGTAAAATATCGTTATTTTTGTGTTAATTTTGCTCCATATACCCCTCCGTATACCTCTCCATCATTATTTTTAATGACAGTTTCATCCAGCTAACGACCGCTCCACACACCCCTCCACATACCCCTCCATATACCCTTCCATCTGTCGCTCCGCTTGCCCCTCAATATACCCCCCTGCATAATTTTTCGCAAAAAACATTATAATTATTATAATATTAGCTCCGCATATCCCTCCGCTTCCACTCCGCATACCCCTCTGCTTCCATTCCGCATACTGTTTCATGCAGTCATAATATAGTATTGTTATGTTTTCACGTAAGGCAAAAAATAAAGGCTTGTCTGGCCACACCATACTTTGTCTTAATTTGAGATTAAGAGAAAAAGAATAATAAAGATATATCTTCATAAAGATATTTGTTGGTATAGCACTTATTTTGATCAAAATTATTTTAATCATATTAATGGAGATTTAACGGAGTTCAAATACCCATCTTATTGTACAAAGAATGATTGATTTGTATTATTCTTTTGTTTGTTAATAAAAAATATTGAGAAATTGATTGTTGATTATTTTTCGGCAACATTTTGAAATTTTTGTTAATCAGCTCCTATTAATACTGTGTATTTTGAATTTTGAAGGTGGTATTAATTATTATTCATGCATTGAAATTTAAAAATTCACAAATAGTAATATAAGTTTTTTTAATAAAAAATGTACAATTTGTATATAACAAAATATGAAATTTATATATATAATAATATATTACAAAAAAATGTTAAAAATCAAATAGTACAAAAATAAAAATATATGAAAAGTGCTAACATTTTTTTGTTAAGAAATTTTATAAATCTTATTCATCATTATTATTATTAACAAAAAATATTTCTATACATATATAGTGATGTGGAAACCTGTCATTCTTTTAAAATTTAAATAAGTTTTAAAATTTTATAATTATTGATTAAAATTAAATTGAACTACTATAATGAGTAACGTGTAATTATGTTTTCAGTATAATAGATTTTGTAAAACGGGGGGTTGGCGAGCGGGGGGGACCCCCCTAGTATATATGTATATATAAATATATATGTGTACATATATATATATTTAGCAAAAAATAATTATGTTCCACATCTCCTTCAACGATCGCATCATGCGTTCATCGTTTTCCATTTCTTTCATTTCCATTTTTTCAAACGGATAAAAAGCAATGTTAGAATACAAGAGATCAATATATCTTTTTTCAAAAGTAAATAGTAATTCTTACAGTTTTACCTGGATGCATCTTAACCCTAAAATGAAATACTGTAATACCTGAAAATTTAACGGCAGGCCGGAGTAGAACCTGATACCGATCGAGTAACAATTGAGTTGTTTGTTATTTACTCAAGTATTAATCGATGTATCTTCAAATTAAAGGTTGAGCGCAACAGATATTATTATTATGAACATCTATGCACAAGAAAAAAAAATCTATCGCTTTGTTTTTGAGAAAAGTAAGTAACGCTAAAGTAAAAGTTTATGTTTATAATATTTTCGCGTTACTTACTTTTCTCAAAAACAAAGCGATAGATTTTTTTCTTCTTGTGCATAAATATTTCTAATAATCACATCTATTGCGCTTAACCTTTAATTTGCACATACACCGATTAAGAGGAGGTCACGTATTTCTGTCCTTTTCTAATCAAAGAATTGAGTATTTTTACAGAAACTAATAACTTTAGCAAAAAATGAAGAGAAAGCCGCATCTCGTAATAAAAAAAGCAATATTTTCTTTGATAAGAAAGAATTAATTTTATTGTTTCGTTTTCAAGAAAACCTTGAAAAATTTAAATCATAGAGGTTAGGGTGGACAATTTGGTTTTTCAAGGTTTTCTTGAGAATGAAGCAAATTAATTTTTTCTTATCAAAGAATCAGATAAAGGAAACAGTGATTTTGCTATCAAAAGGGAAAGAATAAGGACAGTTAGCATTAAAAGCAGGCCGGATTCGCTGTCCTTGTCTAATTGACATTTCTGTTATTTACTCAAGTATTAATTGGTGTATCTGCAAATTGAAAGTTAAGCGCAATAGATATTATTATTACAAATATTTATACACAAGAAGAAAAAATCTATCGCTTTGTTCTTGAGAAAAGTAAGGTGCGCGAAAATATTATAAACATAAACTTTTACTTTGGCGTTCCTTACTTTTATTAAGATTAGAATTATTTTCAAACGATCCTTTGAAACCGAAACACCATTATTTATTACATTACGTAGATTTGTTTATAAAGATAGGACCAATAATTAATACTTGGTGTATGCGCTTCAAAGCAAAACATAGAGTTTTTATTTCTTACGGTAAATTCTTAAAAAATAAAGTTAATTCACCTCTATCTTTATGTAAAAAAAATCAATTATCTCTTGCCGATACTTTTTCGGTTAAGAATTCAATTAAAAAAAAACATTGTTTATGGACCTTTAAAGGCACAATCTTTGAGTTCTTTACCTAAATTTCAAAAATTCAAATCAACTTTTAATTCTCGAAATAATTATCGTACATCGACGTTTATATTAAAATGGTTTGAGGAAAACGGAATCGTATTTAAACAAGGTCTCTTTTTATGTTGGGAAAATATTGATGCTCTACCTGTTTTCGTAGAAATAATTTATATATTTAAATATGATGAAAATGAAAATATTTATTTAATATGTAAAAAATGGCATTCTTTAGGTTTCAATGAGCATGTTCATGCGCATTGGATAGAAACGGAAAATGAATATTTTACATGTTGCTTTAAAGAATTGTTGGGCGAGGAAATAATGCATAAGATTCAATTTCTTGATGGAAAAAATTATATTATGTTTCATATGTAAATATATATTATTAATTATTGTAATAGTAAATTTCTTAAAAATGAATAATTTTTTTACTTGAATCATATGAATAAGAACATTTAAGCTAATGCTTACGTAGATATATATATATATATATATATATATATATATTCAATAAATTCAAATAAAAATTAAATTGAAAAATTTCAAATAAAATTTTTAGATTATTATTCATATAAAATATACTAGTTTTCCTCTTGGTGGATGCAGATTGAATTTTTTAACCGACTTCAAAAAGGAGGAGGTTCTCCATTCGACTGATTTTTTTTTTTTTTTTTTTTTTTTTTTATGTCTGTTACCTCATTACTCCGTCATTTCTTAACCGATTCAAAAAAACTTTTTCTTATCTGATAGAGAATGTCTGCAGGAAGGTCCCAATTATTAAGCCAATATTCGGTTTGTATGACCCAATTATCAAATTAAGAAAAAAACCGGGTGTTTTGTTTTCTCATTTACCTCCCTTATACTTCCCCTACTCTCTCTCTCTCTTTCTCTCTCTCTCTTACTTACCTGAGCTTGAATATGTATACATGCACACATAACGATACTGTGCCTTCTTTCTTTCCTGCTATATATTGCTTGGTGGTGTACTAATGCATGCATTATGAATTAATAATGAAAGTTTAATGTAATTAGTGGATCTACCTATATTTGCGTTTTTAGTAAGGGGATTCACTAGAAGATAGAAAATAAAAATTTTTTAACAAAAACAAACAATTTAAAAAATTTTTAATAAATAAAAACCGACTTTAAAAGTATCGAATAAAAACAAAATTTTTATAAAAAATAAGATTTTAAAAACATTGCACTAAAAAATGACAAATAAAAAATTTTTAACAAAAAAAAATCGACTTCAAAAAATGCATTGAAAAGTAACAAATAATTTATTATCTTTAGAAATCATACAAATAATTGGTAAAATACAATTTTAGAAGTCGGCGTCTAATTCTAAATCTGTGGTGCGTAAGTAGAACGTAAGCAGAACGACTTAGTCCATTTTTTCAAAAATAACGTTCACATTTATTGTTCAAAAATAACGTTTACATTTATTGTTAAAAAATAACGTTTACATTCATTGAGGAATTAGACGCCGACTTCTAAAATTGTATTTTACCAATTATTTGTATGATTTCTAAAGATAATAAATTATTTGTTACTTTTCAGTGCATTTTTTGAAGTCGGGTTTTTTTTTTGTTAAAAATTTTTTTTAAAAGTTTAGTTGCCTCAAAAATATTTTTGCTAGCTGGTAGCAGAATATCTATTAGAAGGAAGTCGATATCATTGGAGCAGATTTTCCTCTTGAGTCAAGCGGGATTCTACTATGGCTTAAAACAAAACGAAAATCTTCTACCACCAAGCGGATTCTCATTGGTTCTAGATTCTATTTCTTTCAGTGTACTCTATTTTAATAAAAGTACGTACTTATATAGAAATATATACTTTTTAGAACATTTTCATACATATTTTTTTACACGAAGTATAAACCTTCATACTCAAGTATGTACTGTAGCTAAAGTAAGTAATTTTTTTTTAGTCATTTTAGTATGTACTTTTTTTAAAATATATACTTTTAAAAAAAGTACCCACTGAAATGTTTTTAATAAGTACGTACTTTAAAATAATACGTATTTTCTAATAAAGTACATACTTTAAGAAATATTATTTATCAAAATATACTTTAAAAGTACATATTTTCAATAAAAGTATATACTTTTCAAAACAGTACCTACTAAAATGTTCCAAAATTGTACGTATGCTAAGTAAAGTATGTACTTGAAGTACATACTTGAAGTACATACTCAAAGTACATACTTGAAGTGCGTACTTATTTTCAACAGGGTTGTTATGCTTATACAGAAATACTCGACCTCCTCTTAAGTAAAGTATGTACTTGAAGTACATACTTGAAGTACATACTCAAAGTACATACTTGAAGTACGTACTTATTTTCAACAGGGTTGTTATGCTTATACCGATGAACATATACATGTTTTGAAAATTTTCTAAACAGATGAGTTCCTAGATGAGTGGGCTGAGTCATGGGCAATAGTTTTTTTTGTTTTGTTTGACATCCTAGGAGACCAGGGTTCGAATCACAAACAATTTTTTTTTTATTTTATAGCTTATTTTTAATTAATTATAACATTTTTTGTTTTTCATAATCATGTAAAATGAAAGGGTTATTTATAATTTGATGACTGAAGAAAGTATTTTGAGAGTTTAATTAAATCAAAAGAATTCTTCCTGAATACTTTGTGAATACTTTAAAAATTAAAATCGTCGGACATACGTTAATTAATGAAGCAATCGTTCAGAACTCTTTATCGATACTTTCGTTTACAAAAGTATTCATAAAGAATTCTTTTTCAATTCTCATTTTGACACCGTATGCTTGTTGGGAAAAACGTTACAATCTTTAAATTTAACAATATTTTTATAGCTATAAGTTTATTTTAATTTGATAAAAATTTTTTACTGATAGAACATTTAATATATTACTTAATTTTTAACTATACAATTTGCTATTTCCAATTTATGAATTTAAAGGAATCTTTTTGCCAAATATGCTAATAATTAATAGTAAAAAGAAGCAACGATATATAAAAAAAAAAGTATTTTATTTAAATCTATAGTATTAAAAACATGAGAGTAATAAATTTTTTATTCTTTAAAAGATAGATAAAAAAATTTTGATTAGTTCTAATTAAGGACGTACCTCCGCTATAAAATTACAAAACAGTTTTCCTCCAAATTATGAGAAATTGTTCTTTTTTATGAATAAAGTACACTGGTAAAATTTTATTAAAGTTTGTTACCTGGATGATGAGAATTTCGAAAAGCAATTTAACATGGTATCTTATGAGGACGATCAAAATTTCTTAAATCTCTCAAAACTTACAAAACAAATTTTATTAAAACTTTTTAAGCACATAAAGTTAACTATAAAAAAATTAATGAGACTGTTTTTGTTTTTTTAGTGCTTAAAAGTTTGACAATAAGTAAGTATATACTTATTGAGAGTTGAGTCTAGTAACATTTATTGTGCATGGCGGAAAGCGGGAAAAATCCCGGTCAAAAAAGGTTAGCTATAAAATATAGCTAAAAAAATAGTTAAATATATAGCTGTTTTGAGCTGTTTTTACAGCTATATCGATGTGTTTTTTTAGCTGTTTTTTATAGTTAAAAATGTACTTAATTTTATAGTTAATAATTTCATTATCTACCGAAAATATTAATAGCTACCTTTTCAACTATATTTTATAGCTATTATTATAGTTAAGAAAAACACTTAACTTTTTAGTGTATTTATTACAATATATTAATAGCTAGATATTTAACTATACTTTATAGCTGAAAATAAATGGTTTTTTAGAAATTCTTTATAGTTGGAAATATACCTAAATTTTTAGTTGATAATTTGGTTATTACTCATAGATATTTAGCTGAAATAACATGAATATTGCTATAATATAAATGAATATAGCTGTATTTTACTTATATTTTTAGCTTTTTGTATAGATGTTTTTTTTGACCGAGAACTGCTGAAAATATAACTGTAATTTCAGCTGTATTTTTAGCTGTTTTTAACTATATTTTTAACAATTTTTTTTAGCAAAACATTATTAGAGTAGCTTTCAGATATACTCGAGTTTATTTATATTGTCCTTCGCTACATTCGCTGTAAATTGATTAACCTATACATACACTAAATCTAAGTAATGATGTCCCTGGGGTCGCTAGAAAACACGCGCGCATTTTTTAGTAACGGTTAGATGGATCGGTCTTATATACAAAGTGTACTCAACTCTCACCACTTGCGGGAGTTGGACACAAATTTCAACGAGTCAAAAACGTTTAGCTGAAAAAATTAGCTAAAAATTAAGCATAAAATATAGCTGTTTTGACTCGTTGAAATTTGTGTCCAACTCCCGCAAGTGGTGAGAGTTGAGTACACTTTGTATATAAGACCGATCCATCTAACCGTTACTAAAAAATGCGCGCGTGTTTTCTAGCGACCCCAGGGACATCATTACTTAGATTTAGTGTATGTATAGGTTAATCAATTTACAGCGAATGTAGCGAAGGACAATATAAATAAACTCGAGTATATCTGAAAGCTACTCTAATAATGTTTTGCTAAAAAAAAATTGTTAAAAATATAGTTAAAAACAGCTAAAAATACAGCTGAAATTACAGTTATATTTTCAGCAGTTCTCGGTCAAAAAAAACATCTATACAAAAAGCTAAAAATATAAGTAAAATACAGCTATATTCATTTATATTATAGCAATATTCATGTTATTTCAGCTAAATATCTATGAGTAATAACCAAATTATCAACTAAAAATTTAGGTATATTTCCAACTATAAAGAATTTCTAAAAAACCATTTATTTTCAGCTATAAAGTATAGTTAAATATCTAGCTATTAATATATTGTAATAAATACACTAAAAAGTTAAGTGTTTTTCTTAACTATAATAATAGCTATAAAATATAGTTGAAAAGGTAGCTATTAATATTTTCGGTAGATAATGAAATTATTAACTATAAAATTAAGTACATTTTTAACTATAAAAAACAGCTAAAAAAACACATCGATATAGCTGTAAAAACAGCTCGATACAGCTATATATTTAACTATTTTTTTAGCTATATTTTATAGCTAACCTTTTTTGACCGGGATGTCTTAACCTCAAACATTTCAATTATATGACATAGACTTTTAAACTAATATTTGAACTTTAATTAATATTTTAAACTAATACTTAAAAGAATTTTATTATTGTACATAGAAGGTAATTTGCAAAAATAAAATAAATTAAAAACTTTTAATAAATGCTTTATTATTATAAAATTACAAAACGTATAAACATTATTAATCTTAACATTATTATATATTTTATTCTAATATATAATATAACTCTTTTGAAAAATTATTTAATTTAGAAATAATATTTTTTTATTTAGTAACACGTAATAGGTCTTGCGAATTTTCTCCAAACAAATCTTCTATCCCTTTCAATTTATTTTTCTCGTAGCTATCTATTATATCATAAAAAGTTATATTTGCCTCCATCTTTTTTCTAGTACGAACTGATGTGCAATCTGCTGTAGGATTTAATAACTTTATTTTACTTGCACTGAAAAGGTGATGGTAGAACGACTGTGTCAAAAAACAACTAATCACATTAAAAAAGCTGCTGATGCGCTATACTCTGAATTTACGTAAATAGTTTTTCAGTTTTGGTAGAATTTTTGTACCACAACGTAAAGCTGTTCCGCCAACATAAAACACACAAGCCGTCACGAGTGCTTTATATTAATATTTTGATGGATTATTTAAATGAATATTTAAAATAGATGTTTTTTTGTAACGTACAGAAACTTAATTATACATTTTACTATTTATCAATTGATTATTACATTTATAATAACAATTTCTACGTATATAAAATTAGTATAACCTAATTTTAATTCTATTACAAAAATTGACAGCCATTGAAGTATCCGTTAAGTCGGTCATTCAATTTTGGAATAATTTTTCTACCAAATTTGAAGAAGAACGAATTTAATTAAATAAGAGCAACAAATATTCCATCACCTTTTCAGTGTGAAAGCTCTTTTTTATTTTTATTCGTGTTCTGTTTATTAAGTATATCAGTCCAACTTTTAGATGCGTTGTCCAATACTACTGTAGTAATATTCAATTTTTGAACAAGTTTAGCGAGCATTCGAACATCCCCTATAGCATTATGAGCATCAATTGAAGTAACTTTTAGATCAGTAGCTAATTTTTCTAATGTATTTTCACCTTTACCATTACAATTTCTAACTTTTCTTATTATTTTCAATGTATCAGCAAAGCCATGTACAACCAGTCCATAGTGTTCAATCATTAAACAATTTTTAATAGCAATCAATAACCGCGATAAATCAAAATTGCAATCGTGGGCTGTTAAAATACATTTTTTGCCAAACGATATATAAAATTAAAAAAATTTTAAATTGCAACTGGTAATTCGACTGTCTTGACTAAATTGCCTTTGTAAAGTAATTTTCCCTTTTGAAATGTTAAATTATGAACAGTGCTAGCAGATGGTGAAATAGCTTTGTTCGGCTTAACATAGAAAGAAAAATATAAGTCTTCATATTTAGCTGCTATTTGTAAAATATCAGATGAAGAATCCAAGCTACCAGTTTTCAAGTCGAAAAAAACTATGATTGGTTTGGCAAGAGGGTCAATTTTCGATGAAATCATCGATAAACCGGGCAAATCTGGCGCTAAAAGTTGAATATTCGACTCGTGTGTTACCCCTCCCTCAGCTTCTAACTTATTTTTTAAATTAGATTTTGCTTTTTTTAAATTTAATCGTTTACGCTTGGTTTCTAGTTTCAAAGATTTTATGTACCTTTTGTCTTCCCTAGTCTTTAATTTTAATACATGCTTGAGGCCATTAGAACTAGGAGGTACGTTTAATTTTTCATTTATTTTATTCAAAACTCAAGGACCTTCATTTTTCTTTAGAATAGCTAAAGCTATTTTAATGTCACTTAAAGCAGATAAATCATACATCCGAGCTTTGGGAGTTTTGCTAGCAACAGTGCAACTTAAACTTTCATTTTCATTACTCGACAGTCCTGCACAGTATCGAATACTGTGCTCTGCAAGTGAGTCAAACATATTCTTCAGTGCTTCAAATAACGATAGATCTTTGAGGCCTTCTCCTATATTTTCATGTTGATAATTATCAGGATTTTTATTGTAAGAACCCCAAGGATCATCGCAGTGATCGTGTTGGTTGAAACAATGATATGGAATATTACGAAGAGCTTTTGCAATTTTTTGACTGTCCGGTGTATTTTGAGAAATAGCTGCAGAAAATCATCTTTGAAGGTATCGTATCACAACACTGTTCATCTCTTTATATGAATTTTTTGTTTTATATAAAGCATTAGAAACTCCTCTCGTTGTATGATTTTTATCGGCCTGCTTAAGGATTTCATAAGTTACAGAATTTCTCACGCCATGAATTGCAGTACTATCATTATCACTAATAAATAAACCAAGTTCGATATTCTCTTCAACGAAAATTTCATTGTCCGATACTAGCTTGATAGCAGCTTTTGGCTCCATGCTTTTCGCACTTCCAACATAATTTTGTCTACAATCATGGTCTTCTTTATTGTGGCCCATATCACATTTCTTACATTTACGATTAAAAGTTACGTAAGATATTACTTTCTAAGAAAACATTCCAATAAAGGCAGCAGTTCCGCTGAGACTATCGTAAGTTCTACCAGTACCTCGTGTTGTCCGACCCATATCAAAAGAGCCCGCAATATGAACAACATCATTAGAATTTATATCCTTATTTATTATTTTCGATTCATCTGAGTTTGGAAAAAAGTAGGAAGTATCTAAATGGTCAGGTCTGGAAAAAAGGAAGCATATGAAGGAAATTCTAAGCACTTAATACAATAAAAAGTTTTTTTGATATAAAAAATTTATCAACATTTATAAATTAATTCATAACAATTTTGTAAAGTTCACAAGAAAATATTATCAATAATAAATAATATGAAAAAATATCAATAGTAATAGAAAAAAAATGAACTTAAGGGTAACAATAGTGTAAAAAACTTAAAAAATGCATAAATCATTTTTCTATTTATAAGTTATTATTATTTTCAATCGTATAAGACAGATCTATTATTTTTATGATTGATAAATTTTATTATAATTGAACTCATATGACTGATTAATTTCAAAATCCAGTTGCAAGTAAATAAATATATAAATTTTATGTATAAAAAAATTCAGTATAGTTATGTATAACAATCCCTTGTAAATATAGTTTAAAAAATATAGAACCAAAACTATGTAAATCTTAAAATATAAAGTTAATAAATCAATGAAAATTCTGCAATTGATTGTGAATAAAATTTAAGCAATGCTTACAACATAGCTTTCAATTTGTCTATATTCTCAATAGTTAATTGTCTTTCTGATGTTGCGGCTCTTTGACAACTATCTTTAGCCATTTCCTCAATAACTGGCCCAATTTCTTCTTCGTGTCTTTTGAAAGTATTCCAATGAAATTCAGGTATGTCAAGAGCAGCCATAAAATTATTAAAATGAGAATTACCGATTTCACTATTTAAAATCCCTGTAAATAGCATTTACAGTAATATAATTTTTGGGTAACAATATTTCGTCTTTTTAATAATATAGATTTGCTACCTAAGGCTGCTTTACTATTAACATCAGCAGGTTAAGATACCTTTTCGACCACTTCAGGTGTCTTTTGTGTTGAATCTAAAAGAAATAAAATATACAAATAAACAATTAAGGCACATATTATTTTACTAGATGTATTTATAATTTTTTAATTTACTTACCGGAATCATTTCTCTCCAGTCTACATGAAACACGTTTTAAATTTGTAACTTTATGTTTTTTATCTGTATCAACAGCAGTTACAGTATAACAAATATTGCATTTAACATCAAGAATTGATGCCAGTCCACATGTCCTTTCGTTCACTACCATTTTTAAGGTAGTACTATCGTTAAGAGATTGACGGTTCAGAAAAATCTGAGATTGAGTAAATAAATAAATTTAAGTTCAAATAAAATTACAGTTAAAATTTAGTAAACTTTTGGAGCATAAGAAAAAAGTTATAAGCATTTCAATTTTTATGCCTTTAACACGTGTTCTTATGGGAACAGCACGAAAATTTGTCTTTAACTCTTAATTGCAAGATACTGACGGTTCAGAATTTGATCAAAGGGTACCCCCCATTAAGATAGGTAAAATGCCCCCCATCACGGAATTCAAATTTTCGTCCAAAATTAGTTAGTGTTTGCTCAAAAATGAAATTTTAAACTGCGACCTGCTACCCCTCCCCCCTCCAGTACTCCTAACCTCAAAAAAACGTGTTTTTTTAAAAATAATTTTTTTTGGCACCTTATTGACAATTAAGAAATTTGAAAAAAATTGAGCATATTCTATATAAAAATGCGCATTTACTGTAATATTTTCAGCTATTTTTGACGTCAAAAACTAACCTAAAAACCATAAAATATTCTTAAAATTGCTCTAAAAACTTTAGAAAAAGGGGTGCCGCCTCAAAAATTTGTGAAAAGTTGAGGATTTGCGTCCTCAATCTGCCCTATTTTGCCCAGATTTTTTGGAGTGGTGTGCCATATTTAAAAGTCGAAAAACCCTGTTTTTTAGCTATTTTTTATCAATTTTTTGCTTTTTTTGCTTTGTCAGTAATAGTTACAACAAAACTAATGGCACCATCGGATTCTACGCCAAAAAATACATAAAAAATATGTATAATACTCCGTTCTAATATTTTTGGATCACTAGCTATAAAACAAAAATGGAAAAGAGGCTGCTATGAGCATGTCAGGGCAACTCACTTTTTCCGTGGGATTTGTGAAAAGTTACTTAAAAGTATAAACAACAATAATTACATGTATTTTTTCATATTTTTTGACGAAGAATACAGTGTTGTAGCTATATTTTCTATAACTTGGCTCTGGTCAAATATCAGAGCCAAGAAAACAACTTACAATAGGTCCTTTTTAATAGGTAACACCTGAAGCGTCCGGCAAAGAAGGATAAATCGTTTTTCTTATTTAATAATTAAGAGGCGGTCGGAACCAAATCGGTGACTTAGTTCGGTGCTTGTAATAAATGCTTATAATAATGTATTCATTTATTAATATGGTAAAAATATAGTCATTTCCTCTAGTCATGTATGTAAAGAATAATTTAAAATAGTGAAAGCCACAAAAGTATACAAAATACTATCGTAAAGCGAAAAATGCTGACTTGACATATACCGCAAGTCACCAATTTGGTTCCGACCGCCTCTTGATTATTAAATAAGAAAAACGATTTATCCTTCTTTGCCGGACGCTTCAGGTGTTACCTATTAAAAAGGACCTGTTGTAAGTTGTTTTCTTGGCTCTGATATTTGACCAGAGCCAAGTTATAGAAAATATAGCTACAACACTGTATTCTTCGTCAAAAAATATGAAAAAATACATGTAATTATTGTTGTTTATACTTTTAAGTAACTTTTCACAAATCCCACGGAAAAAGTGAGTTGCCCTGACATGCTCATAGCAGCCTCTTTTCCATTTTTGTTTTATAGCTAGTGATCCAAAAATATTAGAACGGAGTATTATACATATTTTTTATGTATTTTTTGGCGTAGAATCCGATGGTGCCATTAGTTTTGTTGTAACTATTACTGACAAAGCAAAAAAAGCAAAAAATTGATAAAAAATAGCTAAAAAACAGGGTTTTTCGACTTTTAAATATGGCACACCACTCCAAAAAATCTGGGCAAAATAGGGCAGATTGAGGACGTAAATCCTCCACTTTTCACAAATTTTTGAGGCGGCACCCCTTTTTTTAAAGTTTTTAGAGCAATTTTAAGAATATTTTATGGTTTTTAGGTTAGTTTTTGACGTCAAAAATAGCTGAAAATATTACAGTAAATGCGCATTTTTATATAGAATATGCTCAATTTTTTTCAAATTTCTTTATTGTCAATAAGGTGCCGAAAAAAATTATTTTTAAAAAAACACGTTTTTTTGAGGTTAGGAGTACTGGAGGGGGGAGGGGTAGCAGGTCGCAGTTTAAAATTTCATTTTTAAGCAAACACTAACTAATTTTGGACGAAAATTTGAATTCCGTGATGGGGGGCATTTTACCTATCTTAATGGGGGGTACCCTTTAATAGGTCGTTAATTAAAGATTAAAAGAACAATATAAAACTTTGTGAATAGTGATTTGGAGGCTATGAGCTTCTTAATAAGTAAATAAAAATTAAATTTCGAAGGTAGTCAGCCTTCTCTCATGCGATATGGCAACATTGTAAAAGAGGTTAGAGCGCGCGTGAATTCAAAATCTTATACAAACTTACTGAGATTTAGGATTTGGGTTTATAGTTATATGGATCTATTCTATCATTTTAAGAATAAAATATACACATGAAATTGAATAAATTATTTATTTATTATAACAAAATTAGAACAAACTATCACATTAATTTATTTTACTTAGCATATTTATTTTTTTAATAAGTATATAATTTAAGCAAAACTTTTTTATTTTTCGTAACTTTAACTTTTTGGTTTTGATGATTTCCAAAAAGATTACATAAACCCTCATAACCATTTTTATGATATTCTTCAACAGTTGCTTCATAAGTTATATTGGCAGCAATTATTTTCTTTCTGATTGCTGAAGAAGTACAATCTTTCAGATTAATTAGATTTTTAAGAGCGCTCGGTAATTTTTGTGATAAAGCAATTTTGTTTTCCGCCATAGACCAACTTATATAATGTTCTTTTAATTGATCAGTAGATATATTTAATTTTAATAGAACTTGTTCTAGCATGTGAACATCAGCAATAGCATCCTGTGCATTTTTAGAATCAATTTTGAAATTGTTTGCTAGCGATTCTAATTTATTAGCACCTTTTACTTTATTTCCTGTATGTTTTTTTATTGCAGGCAGTGTATCACAAAAACCTTGAATAACGCGCTGAAATTGATCTTTCAAAAATACTTTATCAATTGCTTTCATCAGTCTGGGATAATCAAAAACGCAGTTATGCGCTATTAATATGCATTTTCTTTGAAAAAAGCATAGAAATTCAAAGAATCCTAAAATAGCTTCTGATAAAGAAAGAGTAATCACTCGATTCCCGTGATGTAACAAACTACCATCAACTAATCGCAAACCATGTATTATACTAGCCTGTTCTGAAATATGTTGAATTGGTTTAATATATACTGAGAATTCTCATTCGTTGCACTTTGCTGCAATCTGCAAAATATCGGCGTTTTTACTAAAACCACCTGTTTCTAAGTCGAATATCACAAATACTGGTTCTATGTTTTCGTCAATTGTAGGAATCGAAATTTGGACATCCATAGGCCCAAGTAGACCGACGTCACTTTCGTACGTGCTTCCTTCATTCCCTTCATTTTGATTTCTCAATTCAGTCTTTTTACTTTTTAATAATCTACGTTGTAATTTATATTTAGGTAATACTGATTTTGAGTATCTCTTTTCGCTGTGCGAATCAACTCTTTCACAATACTTTATACTGTGTTTACTAGGTGATACTGAAAGTTGTGCAGAAAGTTGTGGAACGTATTTTTCTCCTTTATTTTTTTTAGCAATAGCACATGCTACTCTAATGCAAGCAGATGAAGATGTGCCATACTGTCGCGTTTTTGGTGCCTTACTAATAATCATTGCATTGAGACTTTCATTGGGATTGCTTGAAGCTCCGGCAATGAAATGATCAGTTTTATTAGCTAAATTATTAAAAATACTTTTTAAAGCTTCAAACAATTCTGGGTTATCGAAACCGTTTCCAATAACAGAGTGTTTGTAAGAACTGGGATTTTTATGATACAGACACCAACTTCCACAATTATCATGAATATTATAGCAGTGGTATGGTATATTTTCTATGGCTTTAGCCATAGCTACCCTATCTCCTTCATTTTGCGAAACACAATAATTAAAATTTTTTTGTATATAAGTTATTGCAGCACCAGTAAGTTCTCTATAATTTTTTTTTATTTTATACAGCTCATTAACTATGCCCTTGCTTGTATGATTCTTGTCAGCCTGTTTTACTAATTCATGATTGGTAGCATTTCTTATTGCACAAATAGCACTGCTATCATTATCGGCTATAACTATTCCAATCTCAAGTTTACACGCAGTCAAAATAGGGTTATCCTTAGTCAACAAAACAGCAGCTCGTGGTTCCATAGCTTTTGCACTTCCTACAAAATTCTTTCTGCAATCATGACTCTCAATTGAATAACCAGCATCACACTTTTTACATTTTCTATTTAGAACAACATAAGCAATAACTTTTTTAGTGAAATAGCCTATGAAAGCACCAGTCCCTGATAAGCTATCATAGGATCTGCCACTACCTTTTGTGAACCATCCCATGTCAAATGATCCTGCTATACGGACAGTCTTACAATCTAAAATATTCTTATTCTTTCTCTCCATTTGACTAGCATTAGGAAAAATAAAATCTATATCTAAATGAGGAGGTCTGAAAAGGAAAAAAAAACACAAAGTGTAAAATAAATTCAATTCATAAAATATTTTATTGATGTGATTATCTTCAAAAATTGAATTACATAATTATCGCATAACTGAATTGATTGACATGATTTCATTACAGTTTTGTATAATAATTTCATAAAAAAAGCATAAAAATATAGCTCAATATTTACAATTTTTCTCACATTAAAATAAGGTATTCATAAAATGACTAAATCTTGCATTCGAAAGCTTAAAATAGTCTCATAAGTATACGTACAACCACCAAATTATACTTTTGTTTATTGTAGTATTCAAAGACTAAGAATAGTATTTATTTAATTATTTTGACCTAATTACATATTTATATATTATTCTGATTCTTTACATCTGTATTTCTTATTTATTCATATTTAGAGTATTATTTTATGTCTACAAACCTATACTTATCATATTTGCTATTTTAAACCTTCGAGTCAATGATTTTTTCATTTTCATTATTTCATTGTATCATATTATTATTTCCCAAAAAAAAACTTTTGCATTATGATTTTCTTTCGACATTTTTTCTCATCGAATTTAACACAATATAAACATTTGAAGTCACTATTCGCGAGTATATAACTATATATATATGATATATATGTAAAAGTTTCGCGACGTTGCCACACCCAAAGACTGCACAAGTCAAGTGAGACAACGCACTCGTCTGACTAGCTACCTACCTATAGTACTACCTTAACCTGTTGCCTGCGGGGGTGGTCGATTTATCGACCAGCAGTCAGGGTGGGGACTCTACCTGAAAAATCCAATGATCTCATGTATACATTTTGCACTTTATAAAAGGTCGTTTAGTACTAAAATTTTCCCGCAGTCTAAATTAAGGAAAGCGTATTTTTACACTTGCTACAGTTTGAATTATTGACAAGAGCACTTATATCAACAATCCTACGTCCTTGTATTTCGAAACATGTATCGTTTTTTTCGTTATTTTCATTATTCATCTCTGTTTGATTAAGGTTGTATGAGCTATACAGTCTGTGTCAAAAGTTAGTTTCTTAGAAAATTGTCTATATTTTTTGGTAGAAAGTAATTATCTAATTTTCAGCTTAGTAACTTATTAGATAATATTAAAACAATCATTTTAAACTTTGTTTCATTAAAATATAATGAATCATTAAAGAGTTATAACATTTTAAAGTTTATAAATTTTACACAAATCTAATGCAATTATAAATAATAATGCCAAACTTTCAAAAATGATTTTATTTGAGTGCAACAAAGTTTATTTTGTTCAGTTTAAAATTTAGAATCTATTGACGAGGATGGAATTTTTATTTTTATTTTTTATTAAAATTTATTGCTAATTTCCTGCGAAAAAATGTATATGTTTTATCATAGAAAATTAGCAATAAATTTTAATAAAAAATAAAAATCAAAATTCCATCCTAGTCAATAGATTCTAAATTTTAAACTGAACAAAATAAACTTTGTTGCAGTCAAATAAAATCATTTTTGAAAGTTTGGCATTATTATTTATAATTGCATTAGATTTGTGTAAAATTTATAAACTTTAAAATGTTATAACTCTTTAATAATTCATTATATTTAAATGAAACAAAGTTTAAAATGATTGTTTTAATATTATCTAATAAGTTACTAAGCTGAAAATTGAATAATTACTTTCTACCGAAAAATATAGACGATTTTCCTAAAAACTAACTTTTTACACAGACTGTACAGCCCATACAACCTTAAGGTTAGCATTTTTATATGCTTCTGTCCGATATGCGTTGCGACCTTTTCCTACAGTACTTTGCCGCAATCTATTGATAAAGAGAGCGCGGTGGCGTAATGGATAGAGCTCTTGTCTTCAACGCGGAGGGCATGGGTTCGAATCCTGGCCAGGTACTTCTAACTTTTTTTCGAAAGAAAATTAGTGTATGTGCCATTTATATCGCGACTCTTAAAAAATCCGACCTCATTGGGTATAGGTTGATTATTGGTCACAAAAGTGCCTGACCATCCATCGGTAGTCAAAGTTTTCGGTATGGTGGGTCTGACAGTCTAGCCTGATGTAATGTGTTAAACAGGTACCGGGCTGGACTCCATCGACTTCACCATATGAAAAAGGTTAATCATATAGAGGAAAATATCCTTTATATATTAATCTTTTTTTTTTTTTATTAAAAAAAATATATTGATAAAATTTTTTTCTTTCGCTCTTTTTCCTCTCTAATAATATCTTACAGCTTTATCAATACTTTTTTCATTTGAACTCATACTTGAAAATACTAATAATAACTTTGTTAATGCACTGACAATAACCTAATTTAAAAAACAGCTGATTCAGCTGCGCGTATTTTTACGATCTTAGTAATAATCTAGTTAAATTTATTAATCATACGAGTAGCTAAAACATTTGACTCGCATAGTGGATGGAGGTACACTTGGCGGAAAGGATATTTTTCTATATGTGTACCTGAAATGGCAGCGCTGCATATTTTACCACAGACGTAAGAGAACTTCCAATCATGCATTGCGTTTCGCATCATGATTATTTTGTTTTTTCATATAGGTTATTTATGTAAATTTAAATGATAACTGCTAAAATTTTTAACAATATTAGATTCTATATAATTATTGAACTAAGAAATAAAAATTTTATTTCATAAAATTATAATTCGGATCATAAAAAAAGAAAGTAATATTGTTTGTTTACTAAAATTATGTCATTAAGTAATCAGTAACGAAGATACGAAATTTGTTCCATAATTTGGAATTGTCTTATGTCTGTAAAATATGCGATGTTGCCATTTGAGATTAATATTCGGAAAAATATCCTTTCCGCCAGTGTACATCCTTAAACTGATATGAATTTGCGGTTAGTAAAGTAAAATTTTAATTTTATTTACATCATTATCTTCTATTTCTTCGATACTAGTTCCACAATCATCGTTATCATTATAAAATTGTTTATCAATATTATTGACATTAAATTATAAAATAAAAATTTGAAGTTACCAAGAAGCATCCAAGTTCAATTTAACTGAAAAATCAGATCAAAATTTTGTTAAAATAATATTTATAAATTAGAGATAAAAGATGTAATTTATTGTTTATACATTTATTTATAAGAGTTAAGTATTTGTAATAAAGAATAATTTGTAAATCTAAATTGGAGTTTTATACACACATTGTCAAAAATACATGCATGAAATTTCATGTAAAAATGCTGAAACCAAAATTTTATCGAGGCACATGAAATGAAAACCATATAGATACATAATTTTTCACTAATTATGCTCTAAATATAATGCGTAAATGGAGGTACACTTGGCGGAAAGGATATTTTAGATGCATGCAATTTCAAGCAAGTTTTGTTGGGCAAATTTAATGCACTAGCTTGAATATTATTGTAAAATAAATAAAACTTTATCTAGATCTGAATAGCAACTTGCGCCCTTTAGTTTTTAATGTGGTAACATGACATTTTGTGAAACATGCTTAAAATTTCATGTAAAAATATATTAAATTATAGGTGACTTTATCCAAACTTAATTTTATGCGCTTGGTCAAATAATCATGTAAGATGAATAAAATTTCATGCAGAATTACATTGCATTTCCAGTGATTCGCGTCTCCACTTTTTATAGTGTACTTACATGAAATTTCATGCTAAAGTGCTTTAAATTTCAAGTAAAAATGCAAAAGATTTCAAATGATTTTTTCTAAACTTAAATTAATGTACTAGCTTGAATATTTATGACAAATTAATAAAATTACGTCTATTTTACATAAAATTTCCAGCAAGTTTCTTGTTTTATTATTTTTTTTTCAAGTATTAATTCATTTTGATTCTTTTTTCAATCAAATGAATTTTCTTATAATTCTGTTCAAATTCTATTTCTTTTATAGTATATTTTATAGAGTATAATTATGAAACACGCATTTTTATTTACATCATACTCGTATATATTATTTTATAACCCATTATATTTATATATCATACACAACCGCATACATATACATTCTTATTTATTTATTTACAATGTCGCATTTATGTATTACCGTGTGGTAATAAGACAGCCACTTTGCATACGTACCCACACAAACCAGCCAGCTTATATAGTAAGTAAAGTCTTTTTTCACCGCTTGGGAACAAAACGCGCATTCAACGCGCGTCCTCCTATCGGCATAATCAAGAAACTTGAGCGATTTTTTGCAATCTAACTTTAAATTTCGTGCATTTACATTTATACCTTACTGAAGAAACCACATAAGATCCCTTATGTGATTTCATATGGGATCCTTTATGGATTCCCATATGGGGTTTTAGCACGGGATCCCATATGGGATCTCATAAGGGGTCCACAAACTCAATTCCGAAAATAATATGCGACCACATATGGTATCACATATGGGATTCCATATGCGGTCGACAAAACTCAATATTAAATATGTGGGATCCCACATGGGGTCCCTTATGGGGTCCACAAACTTAATTCCAAATATAATGAGGGATCACATATGGGATCCCATGAGGAGCCCATATAGCTGAAATCAGAATATATTTTTCTTTTATTAAGTCATTTAAGAGCAGGCCGGATTCGCTGTCCTTGTCTAATTGGCATTTTTGTTATTTACTCAAGTATTAATCGGTGTATCTGCAAATTGAAGGTTATGCGCAATAGATATTATTATTACAAATATTTATGCACAAGAAAAAAAAAATCTACCGATTTGTTTTTGAGAAAAGTAAGGAACGCCGAAGTAAAAGATTATGTTTATAATATTTTCGCGTTCCTTACTTTTCTCAAAAAAAAAGCGATAGATTTTTTTTTTCTTGTGCATAAATATTTGTAATAATAATATCTATTGCGCATAACCTTCAATTTGCAGATACACCGATTAATACTTGAGTAAATAACAAACAACTCAATTGTTACTCGGTCGGTATCAGGTTCTACTCCGGCCTGCCGTTAAGTCTTCTATTCTAAACAAAAAATATGTCATGAAAGTAAAATTGACAAAGATAATGCTTTTTGATATGAGATGATAATTTTGATTATATTGTTATATTCTTAGAGGAAAAGTATTGAAACTTTTAAAAAGCTACCTTATAGATAGAAAATTAGATGGTCAAAATACAGAGTGAAGCAAGTATACCTCAAATTGTGATAACTGGTATTCCCCAGGCAACAATATTGGGACCTTTATTATTTATTCTGTACGTTAATAATCTACTGAATGGCTTGCCTAAGGAGACTATTACATCGTATACTGATGACACTGTCATTGTTGCTGATGCTAATACGTGGACCATTGCACACACTGAGAAAAAAACATAGTTGGCTTTACTACGTTAAGACCGATGAGCTTAACCAATGTACTGTTTCTCTCGTTTATTACGGTAACATAGTAAATACAACTAGATTCTCTGGTCGGCATTCAGTAGCACATGATGAATAGATCTTAACCTCAAAATCTATATAATAAATTATACTATTAATTTGCATATTGTTATAATCTACAAACGAAAGTAGATGAAATAAGAATATTTAATTATAATAAAAGCCTAGAAGACTCAAAACGAGACTTTAAAGTCTTAAAACTTCGGTTAGTATATCTTGAAAAAAGTAAATAAAATACTAATAAAGACTGTAGAAATTCCTACTACGTTCAGTCTAGTAAATTCTACTAATATAAACGGTTAATTTGACTATATATTGAATACTAGAGTAACATGGTTATCGTTACTAGAGAATGCAATAAAGCCAACTATGTTTTTTTCTCAGTGCAGGATAAAATGAATCTATGTTTGAGGAAATTTGGAGACTGCATGATTGTGAAAAAATTATCTTTTAATATACATTAGAATGTAGAATACACCCTACATTTTAATAGGGTATTAAAAATCCATATTCTGTATTAAATTTTAAATTATGAAAAAATTGCTAAGAATCTTCTAATGTTCTGCTTGAATTATGTATTTCACATAAAAAATGTCATATCAGAGATTAGTAGAGATCGCCGATGAGCATAGGCGAGAGCGTGCCCGTTAAAATTCAATGTAAACTACTGCCGCCACATGGACAAATGCCCGAACTATACGCGCAAAGCCCCTCCACGTCTACACGCGCGTAGAGAAGCAAGCGAGAGGGGAGGAGACAAACACACGAAACACGCGGCTTCCAGTGGCGTAGGCAAACTTACGGCAAACCCGCTTTAGCTTGTTTTCGCCGCGATACTTTATAGCTTTATTTCAATGCGATTAACCGTTCCAAAAATTTGTTAATTAATTACATATTTTTATTTAAAATAGATACATATTTTAATAATAAAAATCATAAAAGTAATCAAACAAATAAATAATAATAAATAAAATCTTTTGGGGGGCGATGAACATATGTAACTTTTTGCCCCTTTCAACTGATGTGTGCGGTGGCTGTGGTCACTAAGTTTTTACGATCCTCGCTGTTATTCTAATTTTGCCAAGTTCAAACCCGATGTTCCACCTATTTTTTTTTTATGTTTTATTTTTAAATATTATATATTTTTATAATCAATTTTTATAGCGGAAAAAATAAAATTTTAAATTTATTTAAGACCTTCAATTCTATTTTATTTCAAAAATATAAAAAAATATATTTACAGATAGGGATAGAAAAAAGTTTTAATGTCAATATTACATGGATATATAACTTATATCAATATGAAATAAAAACGTAGCTAGTTCTGTAATTTTTTCCTGCTAAATAAAAAATATTAAAGATTGAAAAAAATTATTATAAATTATATACATTTAATAAAAATAGAAAATAAATATGAATAAATCTAATTTCATTTGAGAAAAGTAAAATAATAAATGAATCTGAAAAAATAAATAATTTTACGAATGTAAACTTTATTAAAGCTCATTTTAAATAAAAATTACATTGAATATCATTAATATTTTAAAAATTGGACTTTTTCTTCTTTCTTTTATTAAATATCATATTTTTATAATATCGTTAATTTTTATTTCCAAAATAAAAAAATTGTTTTAACAAATATAATAATTTAAGTTTTCACAAGACAGATTAATTTAAATTTTCATTACATTTTAAATAGCTTAATTCTTTCAGTCTCTTAAAAATTGGCATTTTCTAAACTAAATAGGAGCTTGATAACATTATTTTCAATTTATTTAATAAAAATTCAACATAAAATTAACATCATTAATAATAATAACATCGTTAATAAACATCATTTTATTTTAGACACATAAAAAAATGAAGAAATGCTTTTATTAAAAGTACATTAATATCAGTATATCCTTTTTAATATCATTTCTTAGTATAGCAGCAAATATCTTGATATCAGGTTTTAAATGTGTTTTTATTGAATTAACTTAATATAAATTTATAATGTCGATAATTTGATTTAGGAAAAATGAAACTTTACGAAACCTTGCAAATTGTCACGGAAGCGTGTTTTAAATGAAAATGACTTTAAATTCTATTTTATTTTTAAAAATTTTACATTGAATTTTAAAATTTCCAAAAATTAAAAAAAATAGATTTCAATTTTTTTTGTAATTATCACAATGATTCTGTGGGTACACAGGCATAGAGAGTGTGTGTGTGTATGAGTAGGTAGGCATGTAAGTGTCACGCGCAACCTGCGGTGCGCAAGCAAGCAACTAAAAGCGTAAGCTATGTGTTACGCGAGAGTGGAGAGAGTCATAAGAGCTTTCTTGACTTCTTGTAAGATAAGTAGCCTGTCATCCTCAGGTAATAAACGCACATTCTATTATAATAAAAGAAATCTCTTTCTTTCTTTCTTTCGAGCACCTACCATCAACCTGCTCCTTTCTCGAATATCAACTCGACAGCGTAGCTTTTACAAGGCGTAGAGGCTAGCATTGGTGACCCCGACAACCGTTAGGGGAGACAGGACAACGCAGCAGCTAGCAGGACGCCTGAGCAAAAGTCGTTGGCCAGCAAGGATCCGAGTAAAGGTTGCTATCGTCTCGCTGGAAATACATTTTAAAGGTTAGAATAGAATTTCGCGAGCGCGTTGTAAATACTTATCTTAAAGTAAAAACAAAAATTTTATAACATACATTGAATTATAACTAACAAAAATTTATCTTGAAAATTACAGCAGAGATTATTTTTTTCTCCACACATATAGTACTAACATAAAGTAAAGTAATTGTTCGCTCGGAAAGATATATATATATATACATGTACTAACAGAATAGATATAGCACAGTAAGTGAGAGACTGGCTTTCTCCAGCTGCGCGTGGGAGAGAGAATAGTGGATATTTTTTTTTCTTTTAATGGTTTTAATGTTCTTAAGGGGACAGTTGGTGCCGGTGTAGACTCGGCGCGTGGTGCAAACCATCGAATTTGTTCGTCTCTTTGTCCACGAGTCGTGGCTGCGTCGGTTGCCGGCAGTCATATGCCTTTTATAAATTTTTTTTTTCCTTTTTGTAATAAGAGATAGAACGTGCAGACTAGGGGGAGTATAGGAAATCTCTCTCTCTCTCTTCCTTCATAGAAAAGAAAGGGGGAAGTTATACGTAAAGAAATAAGAAATAAGAAAATCTGTGCAAAGACGCAAATATAAGTACAAAAGAAAAAATTAGAAAAGGGTAAAACTGTTAATAGCGAAGAAAAAAACAGAGTAAGAAGAAGATAAAAGTGCAAAAAAAAAAAAGTGATTCGGTTGTGCGGGTAAAGTAAAGCGGTTAGCGAGAAACGCGTAGAAAAGTCGAGACGCGACGGTTATTTTAAGGTTAGATAGAGGTGATTCATGGGTGAGTCGCGTGTGCGCGTGGGGGACAAAAATTTTCGTAAGTATAACGAACAAAGAGTTAAAAGTATGATTGCTGGCATGTTATGAGCCGATGTATGACCTTGAGAGATACATTCTAACCCATACATTTGTGTAGCTCTTAGGTGTTCTCAAGGGGTCATGCGGAGGTCGTGCATGACGGTAAGACGCGAAAAGTAAATAAGAATTGTATTGCCCGCGCACACGGGACGAATTAACGACGATTTTAAAATTGTAAATAGTTTTCTGTGATTTTATTGGTGTTGTATTTTGCGTAGGCCTTTTACACCTATCGCAATCAACCTTGGTCGATAATTTTAAGCAATTGTTTATTTACGTATTTAAACATTGTGTTTCGTGATTGTTTATTTTAATGGTCGTGTAACGTGTATTGTTTGTTTATTTATTTATTTATTTTAAATGTTTGTATTATCGTGAATATTTATTTGATCGTTCGTGTAAGCTATTTATTTATTTATTTTAATGTCTTATTAATTTAATTATTTATTCATTGCGTGTTGTATTTATTGAATCTAGTCAACGTAAGACTGAGTAATATCGATTAAGGTCGGTTAAAATTTATAGCGAGGATTGTTTTGTATTGTATAAAACCTCGAATCACAAAATGGCTACCGGGAATACGCTACAGAACGAAATGTTAAATGGCAGAACTGACGACGCCGTAGCTAGTGTATATAATAGCACGCCTAATAATAGGGAACGAGACGCGTTTAGGAATCAGGTAGATAATAACAGAGCTCTTGCGGATCAAGAGATATTGAATGGTAGTAGTATACAAGGAGCGAGCGGTACGAGAAAAGTAAAAGAATATTATAAAAAACAGTTATTAGAAATAAAGAAACATTATGAAACGAATCATAATCCGGAAACGTGGTTTGACTTATTTGAAGCCCAGGCTAAAATGCAAAATGTTACAGACGAGAGCGTAGCGTTCGTATTACTTATAAATAATTTAGATAGTGACGTAATTCGCGAAACATCGAATTTAGTAAAAACATTAAAGCCGGGAAATAGATATAACGGGTTGAAGAAATACCTCATAGAGACTTATGGACAGTCACAAGAAGAAAGGTTTAATAAATTATTCAGAAAATGTCGAGCGCACGGAGAAAAGCCATCGAAATATTTAAGAGAATTGCTCGACGTGGCAGACGGTATAATAGAAGGCGAAGTTATCTTAAGGGTATGGAAATATAATCTTCCACCCGGCATTAAATCGCACCTGGTGGGAGAAATAAATTTAAGGAACGAAGGAATCGTGGTAAAAAACGCGGACGAAATATATAAGAATAAATGTGAAGAAGAGGTCGGTAAAATGGTTAGCATAGTAAATCATGGTAAAAAAGAAAATGATAGACCGTACACGGATAATGTAGGTATTAAAGCTCATATCGAAGCAGTTATCAAAAAGACGCTCGGTAAAGTAGGGAACGAGTTTAGAGGCGGAGGACGTTCGCGAACCAATAATCGAAATAACAGTAAACGTTATTGTGTATACCATACGAAATACGGAAAAAACGCGTATAGATGTTTAGAGCCCTGCGATTGGATTAATTACGAGAAGAGGCAGGAGTCCATTGATAGAAAAAGTCAAGGGTCTAAATCACCCACTCGCGGAGTAGCAAGAAGCAATAGCGTTGGAAAAGAAAAGAACCAAACGCGAAGTAATAGTAGAGATAGAGAACATTTAAACTCTCGAACCGGCGGGTGGAGGGGGCAACCTCGTCGGACACGGAAGGAATACGCCTCCACGTCATAGATAAATTAGTAAACGAAACCTTTTTGGTAGATACGGGTGCGGAAGTATCATTAGTTCCGAAAGGAAAGAATAGTAAAAAGAAAGCAACGTGCGTTAGATTATACGCAGCAAATAATACGCAAATAAACACATATGGCGTAATATATAGGGAATTAGACTTCGGGTTTAAGAATAAGATCAAATGGATGTTCATTATAGCAGACGTACCATATGCGATACTAGATGGCGACGTCATTCAGCACTACCATTTACTCCCAGATCTGACCCGACGGGAGCTCGTGGATGCAAAAACGGGTGAGTCAGTCGCAGGCACGGCAAAGAAAGTAACATATGTGCAAGTGTCGTTAATAGACCCGAGGAATAGGTACGCACATATAATAAAAGAATTTCCATCGGTGCTTGGGCTTGAAAAGCCGAAAATTGAAAGAAAAATAGATGTGTACCACCACATCACCACAGTGGGACCGCCAGTAGCGCAGAAACCGCGCAGATTGGCACCTGATAAGCTGCAGGCGGCAAAGCAGGAGTTTAAGAGGTGGTGCATGGAAGGCATTTGCCAACCTTCAAAAAGCCCTTGGACTACACCTATCCATATGGTCCCCAAGAAAAATGGTGAGTGGAGAATCTGTGGCGACTATAGAAAGTTGAACACAGTTACGGTGCCAGATAAGTACCCAATTCCCAATCTTCAGGACTTCGCATATAATTTAGAAGAAAAAACTATTTTTCCCGCACTCGATTTGGAAAAGGCATTCCTGCAGATTCCTATATTCCCAGAGGATGTACCAAAGACAGCGGTGACGACTCCCTTCGGACTTCGTTGATGATATCTTGGTTCCATCTTCATCAGACGAGGAGCACCAAGAACATCTTAGAGTCGTCCTAGAGAGGTTGGAGAAGTTTCACCTCAAACTGAACATAGATAAATGTCAGTTTGGAGTCGATAAACTTATCTTCTTGGGCCATCTCATCGACAGAAATGGATTCAAACCAGATCCATCTAAGGTCGAGGTGATACAAGCCTTTAAGAAGCCTCAGACAAAAGACGAGATGCGTCGATTTCTGGGAATGGTAAACTTTTATAGAAAAAGCATTCCAAGAGCCGCGGAGGTACAGAGACACCTAGTAGCTATGATAAAGGATACTAAGAAAAAGGATAAAAGACCCGTGGAATGGACCGAAGAAGCAGAACGAGCATTCAAGACAATAAAAGAAGAATTAGCGAATATTGCGTATCTTGCATTTCCGGCTAAAAATGCGGAGATCAGGTTAGTTACGGATGCGTCGAATTTCGCGATGGGCGCAGCGTTAGAACAGAGAATAGGAAATGAGTGGAAGCCGCTGGCTTTCTTTTCAAAAAAATTTACCCCCGCATAATCGAATTACGGCACGTACGATCGTGAATTGATGGCCATTTACGAGGCTATCAAATATTTTGGTTACTACTTGGAAGGTAGAGAGTTTACGGTATGCACAGACCATAAACCATTGGTGTATGCGCTAGGCAAAAGCTTAGATAGTTGCACAGCACTGCAAGCAAGAAAGTTGACGTATATTGCAGAATATAACGTGAGAATCTGCTATCTACCAGGAGAGAATAACGTGGTGGCTGATGCACTATCGAGAGTTGATGACTTCCGATTTCCGACAATATTCTCACTAGATGAGATAGCTAAACAACAAAGGAAAGATCAACAGCTGCAGGACATAATAAGTAATCCGCAGCATCAACTTAAGCTGGTAAAATTGCAATATGGTGTAGAAAACACGCCATTTTATTGCGAAATAGCACAAGACTCCCTCAGGCCGTATATACCGGAGGCGCTGAGAGCAGTCATCTTTGAACTCTTCCACAGCGAAGCAAATCCATCTGCTAGGTCAACTAGTAAGATGATAAGAAAGCAGTACGTATGGCCAAATATGAACAGACAGATAACATCTTGATGCAGAGCATGCATGGAGTGCCAACGATCGAAAGTTACTAGGGAAAACAAGTTTCTACCTATAAAGTTTAGCGAACCAGATGGACGGTTCGCCCACGTGCATGTCGACTTAGTTGGTCCGTTGCCGCCTAGCGAAGGTTACAGATATCTTGTGACCATGATAGACAGGTATACTAGGTGGCCGGAGGCGGTGCCCGTATACGATGCATCGGCTCCTTCTGTCGCACGCGCTTTTTATGACACGTGGGTGTCTCGTTTTGGTGCACCTGTCATCATCACTACAGATCAAGGCAGACAGTTTGAGTCCGGCATGTTTCAGGCACTACTACAGCTGATAGGATGTAAGAGAATATGTACTACGGCATACCATCCAGCCGCGAACGGCATGGTTGAGCAATGGCACCGTGATCTTAAGGCAGCATTGATGTGCCATATGGAAGGTCGGGATTGGACTAGAACCCTCTCGACTGTTTTATTAGGGTTAAGAACGCGTTTAAGAAAAGACACGGAGGCCAGCCCAGCGGAATTTCTTTACGGAACAACGCTCACCATACCAGGTGACATGTGCGAGTTCAGAGAGTCAGATGCTAGAGAACAAGATTTATTTTTGGCAGAGTTTAGAGAGTACATGAGACAGGTCAAACCCGTACCTGTGGTACATAATCACTCAGGGAAAACATTTATATTCAAGGAATTGGCAAACTGTACTCATGTGTTAGAAAAGATAAAAGCAGTTAAACCACCTCTTGTGCAACCGTATTCAGGGCCATATAAGGTCATCTCTAGGCATGGAAATGGCTGTAATTACATCATAAGAAAAGGAGATAAAGACGTAACGGTGAATGTAGAAAGGTTGAAACCAGCCTATTTTCTAGCTAATGAAATTGAGCCACAAGAAAGCGAAGTAGGCAGGGGAGTGGCACCTCAGAATAGTAGCCAAACGAATAGTAGCAACGGAGAACTGAGCGAGAATAATAATAGAATAGAGAAAGAAAACGTCATAGTAACGGAAGCTCAGATTCATGACGAAGTTCCACCCACAAGTGGTGAGGAATATGAAGCATTGGACGAAGGTAACCCGACACAGGAGGTACCAGAATATAACCGTAACGAGGCGGATAATAGCGAATTCGACGAGCTCAATAATGAGCAAGTAGACATTACGGATACGTGTAATGAAACAGGTAACGTAACAAATGACAAAGAAATAGAAACCGGTAACAGGATAGAGCACGAAACGATAGGTAGCGAAAAAGGTAAGGGAAATAGTAAAAAGAGAGAAAGGTTTATACCCAACATTTTGAGGCGTAGAAAAATAGATAGCATAATGTTAAATAAAAAAGATAATTGTAAAAAGAATGAGAAGGGTATTAAGAAAGTTAGATTTTGTAAAACAGTGTCTCACTTTAAAGAGAAATGTGATTGATTTTAGGCAATATTGTAATGCGTTATATTAATAATGTTTGTTTTTTTGTTATATATAGGTGAAGCTGATTGGGCTCTCCTCTGATATTTATATCGCTAAAGAGTACCGTCAGCCGAGCCAGAATGTTTTTCTTGGAAGAATTGGCCAGAGGCCTATTGTGCAAAATCAATGAGACGCATGATCTCACAAAGAAAGCTGAGTACAGATTAGCGGAGGTTTATCTGTATGAGTTCATAGATCCATATACACAGCAATGTATGGGTAAGATTAATGCTGCCAGCAGAGCCGGTGAGAAGAACGCGATGAAGAACGCACAAGAACACATATGTAAATAATGTATGCTGATGTAAACGTAACTAGAACTACGTATGTATAAATACAATTAGGTAAAAGTGTAGCATGAGTAATTGCGTAAGCGAAAAGTATGAGTAATTGTGTGAGTAATTACACAAATGTAAAATAACATAAGCACGAGAGTGTATGTATAAAAATAATTGCATAATTTAATTGTGAAATGAATACAATCATACGAGCGCATGTGTGAGAATAAACGCATATAAATTGTAAAGTAAAAACGAGCATGTAAATGCATGTAGAAATGTAGGTATGGAATGACCGCAGGTGTGAATTGTATGGGCGAGAATAAGCGCATAAGAACAAATGTAATTGCGCGAGTAATTGTATACAAAAATGTAAAAGAGATCATATGTAAAATAAAAGTACCCACTGTTTATGTAAAATAAAAATTAATTCCTTTTGATGTAAATAACCATGGATGGTTATTTAGGGGGGAGTACTGTGGGTACACAGGCATAGAGAGTGTGTGTGTATGAGTAGGTAGGCATGTAAGTGTCACGCGCAACCTGCGGTGCGCAAGCAAGCGACTAAAAGCGTAAGCTATGTGTTACGCGAAAGTGGAGAGAGTCATAAGAGCGTCCTTGACTTCTTGTAAGATAAGTAGCCTGTCATCCTCAGGTAATAAACGCACATTCTATTATAATAAAAGAAATCTCTTTCTTTCTTTCGAGCACCTACCATCAACCTGCTCCTTTCTCGAATATCAACTCGACAGCGTAGCTTCTACAAGGCGTGGAGGCTAACAATTCCAAACTTTAAACCATAATATTAAAAGCATTTAAAATTTTTGTCAGTTTTATAATTAATTAGGAAAAAATTTTATCTATGTTTTTAATGTTTAAAAATAGCAGTTTTTTACTAAATATATATTTTTTATGTTTTGACGTTTATTTTATCTTTTTAAAGTATATTTTTTACTGTTATTTAGGATGAATGTAATAAAATACGTGAATACTTTATTATATCAAAAAAATGTATTTAAATACAATATTCCAAAAAAATGAAGAAATTAATTATTCAAATAAACAAAATTTAATCATGAAAACGATGTGCAGCATGCAACGTGTTTGTTCTTAAGGAGGTTGTATACCGCCGTGAGGTGTAAAGGCAAGGGGGGAAAATATACTGATATTAGACAGTCACAACAGTGGCACTGCTCTGCAAGAAATCATTACTAACTCAAACATTGAAAATCTGAACTTTGTAATTATAATATAGAAGATGTTATAGATACTCAAATACTATTCTTTTTATTCAGAATTTCATATTAATTTATGTAGGTAATGCAAAACAATCAAATATATTATAAATAACTCTTTTGATGCTCTTTAGAAATGATCGGAAAACGTGACAACATTGCACATGGTTAAGTAAGTTGACAGCATTGCTCGAAGCAGCCGAAGCTTGGGTGGTGACGTTTGACTCGCATACGAAACTTAACCTTTTCTACCTTAACCTCGAAAATAAACAAGTCTCGCACTGTGAAAAACAAAATGCCTAAATCAAAGCGACGTTAAGGAAAATTTATAAGCGAAAGACAGCTTATTAAAAAAGAAAAGCGAGTGGCTTTAGGGAAAAGTAAAAAGCTAGTTATTGGTACAAATAAAGAAAAAAGTGACTAATTTCATAACTTTCTACATTTATTTGTGTACTTATATTTTTATAGAATATAACATTTTTTTAATTAAAAATTCTTAACAAAACTTATTTTTGTAATTAAACATAAGATAGTTATAATAAAAAAACTATGGAAATATAATAAAAGTTAAACAATACAATAAAAAAAATCATAATTGTGAATAATATACGTATTATACAAATTATGGACATTTAACTTTTCTTAACCAAATAAAAAATAAATTAATCACTTCTTTATTCATTTAACGTATACCATTAATTGAAAAACCTATACTTGTATATCAATTTATAAATGCAAAATAGTAATAATTACAAATTCAAAGTAATATGTATATTAATTTGTATAAATAATTTTCATTCGCTTCTACGTACACAACTGTATATCTATATACATTTACACGACGTTGCCAAGTCGCTCTTCAATCTTTCTATTTCGGAGTAAATTGGTCGATTTTTTCTTATTTATTCAATCATAACTATTCACACGGCTGGTAAAGAATACTTTTTAAAAGTTTAAATTATAAAAAAATATTTCATCTTTCAGATGCAATAGTTTTTATTACAATCCTATTATTTTGAAAACATGAAAAAGTAATAATAAAGTGTTTGCTACAGTCGATTTGTATCTCGTCCATGTTAAAATCCAAAACTTCAATTCTTATTTTTACGATAACTACGTGGTAAAACGACTTGAAACTTTTGGAACGTTCTTCTAATAACTCAACTAATCATTTAAATATATTTTCATCAAATTCCTATTACTTTCATTACACTATACAACCTCTTTAAAATGCTCATTTTACTAATTTTGTTATTTAATAATGAAAACTGTTTAGATAATTAAAAAGATTAAGTTTGGGGCAAGAAAGCGATAAAAATATGTTATTTGGTTTAAATAAAAAACGTACAATAGCTGTGTTGGCTAAGTTTTAGGGTACGTTGCAACAATTAAAAATTTTTCCAAGTTAAAATCTTATGCTTTGCCTTTTTTTATTAAAAAAATTAATAATATGCTTACAAATAAAATTTGTTACAATACAATAAGAAACATTTTTGACAAAAAATATTGACCTACAATACAGCCGTTTAAAATAAAATAACTGTTAACCCTTTGAGGGGCACATTTTTCTGTAAAAAAACGGGTTTTTTGAGATTAATTGTTTATAACAAATACTTCAATTAATGAATATTTGCAATTTCTCTATAAAATCTAATAAATCAGGTATTCAAGAGTTCAAAAAGTCTTATAGATGTCTTAAAAAGGCATATACGTTTTAGAAATACGGAAAAATCCAAAACCAAATAGGTGAGACAAATACGTACCACTGCCCCTCAAAGGGTTAAATGCAAGCATTTTCTAAGCATGTGCTAATTAACGCTTTTTTAAACATAAAATTTTTAATTCAAACTTACTGTTCTTTGCATCGCTAGTATAAAAATATTAAAGTTTTTTTCAAATCCCCAAACGTTGTTAAATGCAAAATTTGAGTACAAAAAAAAATTTTAAATAAAAAAATTTTTTTAATAAGAAATATTAGCAATAAAAATTTTAAAAACGTTTTTTTTTTAAATATAGATTATTTTCTTAATTTGAATATAATGAAAATTTTTATTTGATATTTATTTTATCTTCTCTTTTTAAATTTTTCTTTATTTTATAGATCCATTTCATATAAGTAATTTGTGGAATTGATTATTCTGACAGATTTTCTTTTATAATTGTAGCCAAAGCTCATTTATTTTGATTTTTATGAAGTAATAAAAACATTATTGTATTTTATATATTTTAAAGATAATACGTTTATAAATATAATAATTATATAACGTTTATAAATATAATTTATAAATAGATCAAATAAATTTATGCATAACATTTAAAACGAATTTATAAAATATTAATTAAATTCTAAACATAAATAAATTAATAATATACTTAAAGAGAGTATGTAATTTGAAAATTGTTTAAAACTTTATGAGGAACATGTTTCATAATAGAAAATGTTAAATAGAAAGTATTAAAACATAATAATAGATAAAAATGTTTAAAACATTAATAATAAATCTAAAATAGCATAAAAAAAATAAATGTTCTTGAATAAAGTTCAGAATTTGGCATTTTTTAACGAAAGGGATAATATGTTTTGAATAAACATTATATAAAGTTTAAATTAAGTTCACAAAAATCTTACAAAAAGAATTACGAAATTTAATTTGAATGAAAAATTTTCAAATGAACAAGGAGAAGAAAGGTCCCTATCTTCGAAAAACGAATTTGGTTGAAACTAGAATCTGATTTTTTATGAAAAAAATTAAATGAAAAAAGGTTCCGGATATAAAAATACCGATATTTCATAAAAATATAGTGAAATGCTTATCGGAACTTGAATAGCCAAACAGCTAAAATTCTTACTAGAAAATGTGTGATAGATCAAAGAAAGTACTTAAATATATTAATTTAAGCTGTATTGCATCAAAAAAGGTTATGTAGTTCAAAAGTACGAATTACAAATGATCAAAATATACAAGTGAAATAGGGTAAAAAATTTATCATATATTATATGCTAAAACTATTAACTAATATGTAATAATTTTCAATTAAGCATAACTTTTTAACCGCATTAAGCTTTTTTAAGCTAATAAGGCTTAATTTCAAGTATTTAATTTGTACTTTTTTAATATTTAATACATTTCTCTGTAAGATTTTTAGTTGTCCGATCATTTAAGTTCTTACGACAACTTCTTTTCATTATATTATTGAAAAATGTGTATATCTTTGTCTCTGAAATCTATTTAAGCAAAAGAAAAAATACGGGTTAATTTTTTTCATCACGAAATCATATCTTGTAGTTTTAATCAAATTTGTTTCTTGAAGGTGGAGATGATTTCTCCTTATGAGTAGGCTTTGATCATTAGTTATTTAAATATGAAAAAAATATTTATACTTAAGATATAATTGCTAATTAATTATTAAAAGTTCTTTGAATGAACTTTCAGTTTAAAATTTCAAAAGTTTTTTTTTTGTATTATATTTGTTAGAAAAAAATTTATAATATTGGAAAAATTTCAAATTTAGTAAATGTTTAGGTGCAATATCAATATAATTAACATTTTATTTAAAAAAAATACAACAAAATAACGTTTACCACATACATTTAAAACTGTTTTAATAATAAAATTATCAATAAATTATTTTTTTTACATATCGTCGGCTTGGATTAAAATTCAGCTATTTCAAAAAAGTTTTTAGGTAAATTTTAAAATGAAAATTTCAATTAAAAAATTTATAAAGAATATAAATTTTTTTAATAATGAAATGTATAATTCTATGTAATGAGACAATTTGAATAATGAAGTATACATATATTTGATGTAAATTTGACGAAATTTTTTTTGTTTCAAAGCATATGAAAATTTTACGTTAAGTTTACGTACTTATGTGATACGATTTCCAATAAAAATAATTTTCACAAATTACACAAAACAATGCAATACTATCAAATATATTATTTTCAAATTTTATTGAATCATACTTGAAAAGTAACTAAACGAATCCATCTTTAAAAAATTAAACGAATACATTTTATTTTTCAGTTAACTTTATAATATTATAAGAAGCTTTGAAAAAATTGTAATGCATTCTTTTTAGTGAATACTTTAAAATACCTACTTTTTTGGATTTTCTTACGATATTTCTTTCTAAATATACGATAGTTTTTTTGCATCAGGTTTTTTTTTAGATTTTCATTCAATTCGATAACACAGCAAATTTATAAGCAGTATTATAATTAAATTTTTTTGTAATTATAAAAATTAAACCATTTTTTTAATCAATGTTTTTTTAACATCAATGGTATTTAGCGTGATTTTTATTTAATGCGCTTTGATGAAGTTAACAACACTTTTTAAAAAACATGCTTTATCAAAGCACATTCCTTCATTCTTTTATTTATTCTTTGATTATTTTTTTATTCATTTTAAGTTAAATTTTTGTTAAATCAATAAAAAAAATAATAAAAATATTTAATTTACATAACCATAATAAACCATTTAAACATATAATAAACAATTCGGAATTAATTTTTTAAGATACATTTCATAATTCTTTAATATTTTTTAATTGGAAGAGATTTTTCCCTTTATCTGTCATTCTTAATTTTTTCTCATGAAGTTTCAAAGATTTAAAAATTATATACATTTTGTTAATAGTCTGATAACTCCTCCATCAGCTATGATTTGTTGTTTTTTAAAAAGGCGGATAATCTTTTGAAACTTTAAATGAGTTTTTATTTCATATATTATTACTGTAAATTTTCAAATAGCCTCGCCGATCATTTCTTTAAGATAATCTCATCAAAAGAATGACCACTTTGGGTCTCAATAAACTGTTAATTAATAAAATCAGTATTGTGTGTTTATTTAAAATTCATATAATTTCAGCTTGAAGAACCATTCAGCTCTTTATTATTAAAATACTAATTTGCATGACAACTTCAATTTTTAAAGTAATTTTATTACAAAATTGTAATTAACAGAACGAGCAGTCAGATAAGATGCAAAATAGTTATTTTTCTGAAAGAATTTTCAATTTTTCTTAATTAATTAATCTCTATGTAACATAAATTTAAAAAGCGTTTATGTATTTTTTAAAAATTTGAGATTTTTCGTCTTTTAAAATTTGTAACTGTTTAAATAAAATGTTATTTTAAAAAAATTAATTAAAAAGAATGTTATCATGCCTCTATATAACTTTAGAAAATGTCACTTTTTAACGGAAAAAATAATTCAACTATTCAAAGTTTAGTCAAAAATTTGTTTAGAAAAAACTGAAAATTATTACGTTCGTTAAAGAGAATCATCAATTTTTTTGTTTTGGAAATAAAAATTAATGATATTATAAAAATATGATATTATAATAAAAGAAAGAAGAAAAAGTCCAATTTATAAAATATTAATGATATTAAATGTAATTTTTATTTCAAATGCGCTTTAATAAAGTTTACATTCGTAAAATTATTTATTTTTTTAGATTCATTTATTATTTTACTTTTCTCAAATGAAATTAGATTTGTTCATATTTATTTTCCATTTTTACTAAATGAGTTAAAAATGTCATACATTTAAATAAATTTAGAAAAGATCCTTTTTACTTTTCTAAATTGAAATTAGATTTATTCATAATTATTTTCTATTTTTATTAAATGAGTTGAAAATGTCATACATTTAAGTAAATTGAGAAAAGGACCGTTTTTAAGGAACAAAAAAGGTTTTATTATTCGCAATTGAGTGAGAATAAAAAACAACTATAATTTATAATAATTTCTTTCAATCTTTAATATTTTTTATTTAGCGGGAAAAAATTACAGAACTAGTTACGTTTTTATTTCATATTGATATAAGTTATATATCCATGTAATATTGACATTAAAACTTTTTTCTATCCCTATATCTGTAAATATATTTTTTTATGTTTTTGAAATAAAATAGAATTGAAGGTCTTAAATAAATTTAAAATTTTATTTTTTCCGCTATAAAAATTGATTATAAAAATATATAATATTTAAAAATAAAACATAAAAAAAAAAAAAATAGGTGGAACATCGGGTTTGAACTTGGCAAAATTAGAATAACAGCGAGGTGCGTAAAAACTTAGTGACCACAGCCACCGCACACATCAGTTGAAAGGGGCAAAAAGCTACACATGTTCATCGCCTCCCAAAAGATTTTATTTATTATTATTTATTTGTTTGATTACTTTAATGATTTTTATTATTAAAATATGTATCTATTTTAAATAAAAATATGTAATTAATTAACAAATTTTCGGGACGGTTAATCGCATTGAAATAAAGCTATAAAGTACCGCGGCGAAAACGAGCTAAAGCGAGTTTACCGTAAGATTACCTACGCCACTGAGGGGCGATTCAACCTATGCTACATATGTATCTATCACGACGTTTAGTTGTGAGCAAGAGAATAAAAAGTGTGCGCGCGCAATACGTACGCGTGATACATACATATGTAGCATAGGTTGAATCGCCCCTCTGGAAGTCGCGTGTTTCGTGTGTTTGTCTCCTCCCCTCTCGCTTGCTTCTCTACGCGCGTGTAGACGTGGAGGGGCTTTGCGCGTATAGTTCCGGAATCGCCGCAAGGATCGTCATGATCGAATTCAGCACGTTTTATTAACACGGCATTCTCTACTTATCTCTGGTCATATTAAATTTAATAAAAAAAACATATTGAAAATTTTTTGCAATTAAACCCGATACATAATGTACATTACATTAAAAATCTGTATTTGTATTCAATTTTTAATGAAAACTAATCTGCTAAAAATTTTCTGATAATTTGCTTGAAATCTGACGTACTTCACATTGAAAAAGTTATATATTTTACTTCCATTAAATTCACTAAAAACAAAACTATTGGAAATTTCGTGCAATCAAGCCCGAAATATATATAATATACATTACATTAAAAATCTTCATCTGCATTAAAATTTAAATAAAAAATGAATTTATTGAAAATATTCTAATGTTTTGCTTAAAATTCAACGAATTTCGCATTAAAAATGTCATATTCATATTAAGGTATTTCTATCGAGATGAGAAAGAGAGAGCGCTATATTTATGCGAGTGAGATAAAAGTTGAGGATTTGTATAAATAACAGCATAGCACTTGATAATAAACATTTAAATACCATATTGTTTGGAATTTTTGGTTATGATTGGAATTGATGGTTATGAATTTATTGCCTATTAAAGTTTTGCCCCTTTGTTATGTAGTAAAATTGTTAAAAGATTTTAAAGTATTATTCTACAATTAATAAATATAAATTAAAATATTTAAATGTGTTTTTTGATATAAAATAATTATTGAAATTTATTAATTTATTTGCAAGTTGTGATATTGTCGGCACAAGACGAATCGGAACCATTCGCAAAAAATACGTATCTTTCCACGCATTTTTCTCACGAACTAAACACAACAACAAAAATTGTAAAATATCAAAATTTTCGTCAAATAATCTTCTTTAAATAAAAGAAAAATTAAATAATTCTAACATACGGTTATTAAATAGTTGTCATAAACAACTTCAAAAAGATCGCTTAGCGAATGATGCCCTACCTCTCCCATGTTAAAACTTTAAAGTGTGATAAAAATCAAACTAGACATAAGAAATGACTGAAATTTTCACAGAAGATATAAAGACATTATGAATACCTTAAATTTACTAAAAATGAAACTACTGGAAATTTTTGGTAATCAAACATGAAATTTAGTGTACTTAGTATTAAAAAAATGTCCAGCTGCATTAAATTTCTAAAAACATATTTTACTTGAATTTGTTTTCTTTTGTGCTTGATTTTTAAAACAGTAAAAAGTAGCATAAAAATTGAAGCATTTATAAATTATATTTCATGTACTGATACATGAGAAATTCAATATGTCTACATTGATGGGATAATTATATACGTCGTTAAAAATTTATGTTCATCATACAGCAAAATTTATAGTAAATGACATGAATATTAATGCAAAAATATATAAAATGAGTTTTCATTTCCAAATACATTAAAATTCATGAATGAAAAATACTCAAAAATACATTAAAATTCATGCTTTTATAACAGTGTAGTTGATACAAGATTTTAAACTTCTTTGATAGTGTTAATACAGGATTCAAAGAATCGATTTGTTTATGATGAAAATTCACAATACTTGGCATTCAAATTGATCATTCATTAACTAATAAATACTTCATCCCTAGTAGAAATCGAATCTGGAAATAACTAAGAATAACTGGAAATAATTATTAAAAACTGATCAGTTTGAGGCAGGAATAACAGTTAGCACCAGTTATTTCCAGTTGTTGCCAGTTATTTCCAGTTGTTGCCAATTATTTCCATTTATTTCCAGTTTGGTTATAAAAATAATTTTAAAAATCGAAAGTATTATTAACGGTTATTTCCAGTTATTTCCAGTTATATACAGTTATATACAGTTATTTACAGTTATTTACAGTTATCTCTAGTCATCTCCAGCTATTTCCAGTTATTTCCAGTTTTATACAATTATTTACAGTTATTTCCAGTTTCGCTATAATATAATTTTTGATAATTTTTTTAGTGCTTTCAGTTTTTAAAATAATATCTCAACTAAACTAGAAACAACTGTAAATAACTGGAAATAACTAATGCTAACAGTTATTCCTGTCTCAAACTGAATATTTCATTTCATTTCCAGTTATTCCTAGTTATTTTCAGTTATTTACAGATATTTCCAGTTATTCCTAGTTTTTTTCTGCTACGGCTGTTAAGAAATATTCATTTGACTCAACTGTTATGAAAATTTTGGGTCGTAACTCATCCCGACTTAACTGTTACGATTTGTTTTTATCAGTGTAGCTGTATTTTCAGTATTTTACAGCTGCAGTTTTCACCTATAATCTTAGGAGATTACGTTGATAAGGAATATTTTTAGAAATTATTTCATATTTTCACGAGATGATAACTTCTTAGTTATTTCCCTGTAAAGAAAGTGCCAAAAATGCGGAAAACCTCTTATTGTCAGCCTTTCGAAGATCGGAGAGCTTCTACGATTTAGCATAAAATATTCTGGCTTTATCTACCTATGTCTTTGAAATTTGTTCATAGAATCGTAAGATGTAGAGAAATACCACTTAGCGAAATAAAGATGAATACACCTGTCTTTTAATCATTGATTGATCTTCATGACGTTAGATAGTTTTTCTCTGAATTTTATGATTCTATAGACAAGTTTCAAAGACACAGGTATATAACAGAATACTTTATGCTAAATCGTAAAAGCTCTCCAATCTTCGGGGAGCTGAGACCCAAAGGTTCTTCTTATTTTTGGTACATCCTCCACTGGGAAATAACTAACAAACTAATAAACTGTAAAATAATTTCTAAATATAATCTTAACTAATGTAAACTCCTATAAATATAGTTGAAAATTCAGCTAAAAACTACAACTATATAATACTGAAAATACTGCTAAATATCCATGGATTGATGTTAATAATTTTTTTTTTGGATTCAGTTAAAAATACAGCTGTAAACTACTGAAAATATAGATGGAAAATACAGCTGTAATCACCATAGACATAAGAGAATAGATCGAGTGTCTTTACCGGACGAGTTGGACCCTTGTATGAGAGAGAAAAAATATGATATAATGGGTTTCCCTATTTTTCTAATTTCTATATAACTTCTATGTGAGAGAAAGATAGAAACCCATTTCATGTATGTTTTTTTCTTACCACACTAAAAACTACAAAAATTACACAGCACACTCAGTCTATTCTTTTACGTCTACGGTAATTAGCTCGAAATACAGTTGAAAAAACACATAAATACAGCTGTATTTTTTAATGTTTTTTACCTAAAAATACAGCTGGATTTTTTTTACAGGGCGAGCTCAAACTCGAAAATTTGATACATTCTATTATTTTTATATATAAGATATATTGGTGGTGAAGCATTGTTAAGAGTCAGCCGTATACCGACACAGTTACCTGTTTTACCGAATCTATTTAAAATTTATTTTTTATAAAAACTAATAGCTTCAGGCAAAAATAAAGAGATGGTTTCGATTCGTGTAATAGAAAGCAATATTTTCTCTAATAAGAATAATTTAATTCCACCGCCTTATTTTCAAGAAAAGTTGGAATAACTTGAAAATCCCATTATTTGACCCTAATTTCTAATTTTTTAAGTTATTCCAACTTTTCTTAAAAACGAAGCAATAAAATTAATTTATACTAATCAAAGAAAATATTACATTTAACTAAACACATCAAAACCATCTCTTTATTTTTGCCTCTTGTTGCTAATTTTGGGAAAAAAGTCAATTTTTTAATTAGAAAAGGACAGAGATACAGCGGCCTCTTAAGCTTTTAAAAATTAATTTTATAAAATGGTTACCGATCCTATATTTCAATAAACTATATTGAAATAATTTTTTTGTTTAATGTTAGCTTTATTGTAAAAATTTATTTCATATATGAATCATCATTATTATATTAATTTGTATAATCTTATATAAAGAAGTAAAATATCGAATGCATGAATTTATTTTAATGAATATTTTATACTCACAAAGGCAAGAATACCAAACTTATCGTAAGGTATGTTTTGTTGCCAAGACATGAGAGGTCTAGCAATACGAAAAAGCTCATCATCATATCCCCAAAGAAAATTGCCCACCGGTACTTTAATAAATGGCTTAACTCTAATCGTTGAGAGTACAGCAGTCAGAGATACTTGGGCCAAGAAACTCATATCTCTGGAAAAAGCCATGGCTGTAAATAAAGGAACGTTTGGCACTGTGACTATTTCATCATCTGGGTTGCCACCTACCCACTGATAGCTCCGCATTTCTTGATAAGTCAAAGTGCTGTTATCGCCAATTTCAGGGTTCACACGGTTTAAAGTCTCTCGATAAATATAGGGTCCAACTTCGTGAACTCGTAATTTTTTAGCTTTACCCGCTTCAAAATCTTCAACATTTGTAAAATTAAAAATACGAATTCGATAGACAGCACGAACAGCGGGCCTTTGCCACCAAGCAAAACTGAGGCTACCATTTCTTAATTGTAGATTTGAAATTATCGCATCGCTAAAAAAGTCTGTTAACCAAGAAAGGGCAAATAAACCGAGACTACAAAATACTAGTAAACTCAAAAGCCACATCATCCAGTGAGATATAAAATTTCGCTTATTGCGTGATATATTTTTTCTCACACTATTGACATTGCTATTATTTAATTCTTTCATAGTCTTTTTCACTCAGCAAATTGATCCTGAGATTTTGTAACTTTATAAGATCACTTAAATTTTATTCTCTGTTGAATCACTTTTTATTTTTATAACTTTTAGTATCGGGTTGCGTAATTTTTTTCTTATCTCTTTTTTTATTTCCTATACTGCTATGAGAACTTATGCTTATTGATAACACTATTGACTCAGTTTCTTCAAAGTCTTGAAAAAAATTTTAAACCCGCAGTTTATGAAATGGTTTAGTGATCATCAAATACTGACTGCACTGTCAATGGATTAAATGTGCCATAAAATCCTCTTGGCTTTTCGAGACAGATTGTTCTTTTTATCTTTTTTGTTTCGCGCATTCTCAGTAAGTTTTAATCACTCTGATAACCTTGCGGCTCGGAGTCTTTTAAGAGTGCGCACGATGTGATATGACCTCGATGTCGCCGCTACTGATAGAGCGCCAAAGTGTTACGTACATGAAATGTACCTCAACACATCATACCGGAGCCTGCTGCCGATAGCTCTGATTGATTTACAATAAGGCCAATACAATCTGCAAATTTTCTCTATTATACACTCTACATTGTACGAGCCCATAGAGTAAGGACTTAATAAATAAAATAAATATTTTAGTTGATAAATGGATGAATGACTTAATTTTTATACTCGACATTCCGTAAATTCGTAGTTTTGTATACAATGCAATATTCTTAATAATATTTTCTATATGCTATGTAGATTGTTTGTTGTATTTACATTTTCAACTTTATGTTTTACTGTTCAAAACAATTTTTAAAAATATTTATAAGATTATCGATTTTATCAAATATTTAACTCAGTTAGAAGCTTTATCCTTTTAGAATTTTTAAATAATTTAATTAAGACGAAAAGTTTTAGAATGAATTGAAATATTATTCTCTTACAAAATCCATTTCAGAAAATATTATTTTTTGTTAACAGAAAATTGGATACTCAATAATACTTCTTCTAATTACTTTCTATTGAATAAAAAAAAATTATATAATTTTTTGCTCAAATTTATAAAAAGTTATAAAATAAATTTATAAAACTTTATTAACTTTAAAAATTTTTATATTCAAAAGAAATTTATGCAAAAATCATAACATTATAACAGAAATACAAATAAAAGAATTATTTACTTCAAAATCCAAATGGAAAATTGAAAAACATCTTTTATTTGAAACGAGAAGATGGCATTCTTTTAAATTTATATGATTTTATAATAGTTAGAGTGATTCATAGATACGAGATTATCATAATCTAAGTTTGAGTAAAAATGTTCTTTATAAAGAACTACATCACGAAAAAGGCTTCACGATTCAGAACAAAATGATTACCAGAAAATAAGTTACTCTTAGTTTTTAATTTTGACTTTAAGAAGTAATTTTAAAAACAAAACTTTGGAGTGTACTTGGCGCATACCGGTGATACATTCTTCGATTGTCTTTTTACTGTTAGTTAGATTGGCTATGTAATAAAATAATATTTATATATTTAAACTTTTATTATAAATATCGGATACCATAATTAATTTAATAACTGATGATATTTCTAAAGAACATGCCAGGCTCAGTCATCAACATTGCTTCCAATTAGAAAAAAGTTTTTTGTTGTTTACTCAAATATCAATCGGTGTATCTGCAAATTGAGGGTTGAGCGCAATAGATATTATTATTATGAATATTTATGCACAACCCTGGTGAAAAAAATCAGGTGACAAGTCACCTGATTTATCAGGTGATTTATCATGCCAAAATATCATGTATCAATTTTGTTGGTTTTTACACGTTTTAAACCATGCTTAGTCAATTTAGAACAATTTTTGAAAAATTTTTAAAATTTTTGAACTTAGAAATTTTTTTGTGATTTAGTCAAAATTTTTTCTAAGACCAAATTATCTAAAAAATTTTCTAAGTTCAAAATTTTCCAAAATTTTCAAAAATTGTTCTAAATTGACTAAGCATGGTTTAAAATGAGTAAAGATCAACAAAATCGTTACATGATGTTTTGGCATGATAAATCACCTGATAAATCAGGTGATTTATCACCTGATTTTTTTTAATAGGGAAGAGCAAAAAATTCTACCGTGTTGTTTTTGATCTTGTGCATGAATATTTATAATAATAATATATATTGCACTCAACCTTCAATTTGCAAATACATCGATTAATTCTTAAGTAAATAACAAAAAAGTCAATTAGGCAAGAACAGCGAATCTAGCCTGCTTTTAAGCAAAAAAAAAATTTTTTTGATAGAACTTTGCGTATGTTCGAAAACTTTTTGAGTGTACAAAACAATTATTTTATTATTTTTATATTGTTTTTTAATTACTAAAAATTTTCGAGGGAAAACCTTTAACGGGATGTCGTAGTTGTTGGAATCGATTTTTGCTTTTTTTATCTGATTGATATCTCTTTAAATTGACTAATTAGACAAATATAATGACTTGTCCGCGCTAAAGCTACATTAATTCAATGATTTTTGATAAAAAAGAAAATCACTTAAACTTGTTATTTTTTCATGAACTTTAAATGAAAATTAGATATCAAGCTCGATAAACCTAACCTCAAAATACTATACATTGAAAGTTTGTTCATAACTTTTTATGTGTAATATTTTAATAAATTTCTTGAGTTGTCCGCACTCAGAATTAATCTTATAAATTTTCTTTCTGTAGTGAAAGAATATGATTTGACGCACCGTTTACTCATGAACTTTAAATAAAAATATTACTAGGAGGGGATGACTATGATATCCTCTTAAGAGTCGCTCGAAACCAAATCGGTGTTTTGGTTTATTAGCGCTGCGTTCAGGTATGAGGAATGCGAATAATGATCGTTGAAATGCTAACATTAATTTATTTACTTATTCGAGTAGCGAAAATATGGTAATTTACTCTAGCCTTATTTATAAAGAACAATTTGAAACAGTTCAGGCGACGAAAATATAAAAAATATTTTCGTAAAGCGAAAAATGCAGAATTAATACCAATTAAATTTTTGACAAACTGAAGTTTAAATACGGGAATGAGCGAATTAGTGTTTTTATTGATTGACATTCTTACTTATCATTTTTTCTAAATATAATTGAATTCCCACATCGCAAATTGTTAAACAAGATGTTCAAGCTCTGGAATCTTCAAAAATAAATCAATAAATACTGAATTAATACAATAATAGTTTTTATTACAAATAATTGAATAATATGTATTCTAAAAAATATTATTAATTTCTGTTGGAATTTAAAGGAAGAAGGTGTAGTCAGAAAGCACAACGTAGTAATTTTTATAAGTCTTTATTTTGTGCTCTTTCTTATGCTGTCAGACTTGAACTAAACTAGTAGTCCATGCACTTTGTGCTCTATGGACCTTATCCAAAATTATTATTTTGTTTATAGTTTATGAGTGTGTGAGTATATAAAATAATATAAAGAATATTTATTAAAAGATTATATTAATTTTTGTTCATATATCAATACTCCCATTCAAAAATTAATTCGTAACCATCAAACACAAGAGAAAACACTTTGTTTCTTTTTTATATGTTGGGTGATACATAAGAGGTTCAACATTTGTTGCTAAGGATTGGGGAAAACCCGAATAAAAACCCAATCGGACCACTGAACTTGCAATTACAGATACAATAAAAATTTTATGAAAAGAAGATATATAAACGAATAAAAACAAATTTAAAATATTAATTCAATTTTAACTTATGAATTAGACATTGATGAAAATTTTTTTTTTTTTAAATTCTCATAAAATTTGTTTATTTTATTCAGATTCTTCCAATCCTATCTGCTTGCGGATGTACGTAAATTGCACTTTTGGCAATGGCTTTGTAAATGCATCAGTAAATACATCATGTAAGCAGCCAGCTGCTTATCTGTGGAAATATATTTAAGCATTATTAATTTTTGCTCTACTTTTTCTCGTGTAAAATGATATTTTACATCAATTTGTTTTGATCGTTTATGATCTGTTGGATTATTTGCAATGGGTATGCAATCATTATTATCTTCAAAAAGACTTATTGGTTCTTTAAAATTAATTTATATACTTTGCAAAAGAAATCTCAACCAGCAAGCTTCTTTAGCTGCTTCATATAATGCCATATATTCGGCTTATGTTGAGGAAGTTGCAACTGAATTTTGTCTTTTTGTATTCCAACAAATCGTATTACAATCAAACATTTCAAATATATAACCAGTTGTACTTTTTCGGTCGACTTCATTACCTGTCCAATCAGAGTCTATATAACCAGTTAATAAATTTTGATAATTTTCATTTCGTTTGTAAACTAAACGAAGTTATAATGATCCTTTTATGTATCTCAAAACTTTCTTTAAATTTTGCCATAATTCTTTGTTATTTTTATTTTGATATCTACTAAGTAAATTTATAGCAAAGCAGAGATCAGGCCTTGTACATAACATAGCGTACATTAAACAGCCTATAACATAGAGCATAGAGCATCATATATAATACTCGTCATCATTTAAAGCATTGAAATCTAATTTTGCAGGTAATGGAGTGTTTAAAATATTACAATTCATCATATTGTATTTATGTAAAATATTTTATAAATAGACGTTTTGATCTAATGAAATCATATCGTCTTTTCTTATTATATTTATTCCAAAGAATAATTTTATTTCATTCATATCTGTCATTGAAAACTGCCTTTTTAAATAAGTTTTAAAATTTTGCATTGTATTTTTATCATATGTTACTATAAGAACATCATCTACATACAATAGCACATAAATATTTTTACTGGTATGATTGTTATTTTGAAAATATAAACAATGATCTACTGAAGAGTTTTGAAAACCATGCTTTTTAAGTGTAATTTCAAAAAGTTCAAACCAGCATCTTGCTGATTGTTTAAGACCGTATAATGCCTCATTTAACTTACATACGTAACCTTCAGGAGCTGAAATTCCTTCTGGCACTCGCATGTATATCTCCTCTTTCAATAGACCATTTAAAAATGCAGTTTTTACGTCCATTTGATGAATCAATAAATTATATTGATTTGCAAAGGCAATAAGCATTCTAAAAGTTGTTATTCGCGCAACTGGTGCAAAAGTTTCATTATAGTCTTGTATATATTGTTGACTAAAACCTTTTGCAACAAGTCTTGCTTTATATTTACATGGAATTCCTTCTTCATCCATTTTAATATTGAAAACCCATTTGCAATCAACTATATTTTTATTGTTCGGACGTGGAAACAATTCCCATGTTTTGTTTTGTATTAATGATTGAATTTCATTATTAATAGCTTGCTCCCATTTACTTTTATCATCACGATATTTTATCTCATTGTACGACTTAGAAATGTCAGTATTTGTCGGTAGTGCATAAATATGATGATCATAATTTTCATCATAATTTATTTGAAATTTATTTTTTATTCTTGCACTTCGTCGCAATTCACCTTCATGAGAATCAATTTGAGTTTCAATCTTTTGATTAGGATTGTTTAATTCAATTTCTTGATTCTCGCTGATTTTATTTTCATCAGCTTTAAATCTTTTTATTTGAAGGTGATTGTCTTCAAAGTCATTTTTTGCGTGTACAAATGTTGGTCTCGAATCTTTAAAGTTTATTTCATCGAATAGAACATCACGTGCTATAATAAATTTATTTGTTTGCACGTTTAATATTTTGTATCCATTTCTCTCATAGCCAACTAAAATTCCTAGATTTTTTATCAAATTTATTTTGTCTATTTTTGTCATAATAATAGACAGTGCTATCAAAAATTTTTAAACGATTTAATTTTGGTTTTTTATTATGACAAAGTTCATATGGAGTTTTATTCTCCGCAATGGCTTTACTTGGGGTTATATTTACTAAATAAGTAGCCGTTAAAATAGCCTCTTCCCATAATTCTTTTTTAAGTTGAGCACCATGAATCATAGATCGTGATTTTTCTAACAGAGTTCTATTCATGCGCTCTGCTATAGAACTTTGTTGTGGCGTATAAGGAATAGTTAAATTATATTGGATACCTTTTTGTACACAAAATGCTTTGAATTCATTCGACAAATACTCATTCCCATCATCACAATTTAAATTTGCAATTTTTAAGTTAAAGTGAGCTTCACTTTTAGCTACAAGCTCTTGAAACATTTTAAATACTTCAGACTTATATGAAATGAGATAAACTAACGTATAATGTGTTAATTCATCGATAAATGTAACAAAATAATTTTTATCATCAATAGTCGAGGGCTTTATGGGACCGCATACATCAGAGTGTATGATAAATAAAGGTCTTGTTACATGACTTTTATCTTTTTCTTTTGAGAAAGGAAGACGTGCTTGTTTTCCGTAAATACAAGCTTCATACAAATCATTAGTGGAATTTATTGATTCAATTAAATTATTATCATCGATTAAATTATTTTGTTTCATTTTGATACATTTAAATTTTCCTTTGTGGCCTAAACGTTCGTCCCATAATTTATATGCATTTAAAATAATTGTATTATTTGCATACGTTTTATTATACGTATTATCTTCAGTAAAAACTATGCATATTAAATTATTTATTAACTTACCAGTTAGAATGGTCTTACCACCTCTTTTTATAATTACACCTCCAGATTCACTAAAAATGACGCTCATTCCGGCCTGCTGGATACGGCTCACAGACAATAGATTTGTTGTTGCATCTGGTGCATATAGTACATTCTCAAGAATGCCCGATACACCGAAATTTGTTTTAACTGCAATAGTTCCAATATGTATGGCGTCGATTGTTTCTCCTCTCTTGGCTATTGATATTTTGATAGATTTTTCCAAAGTTGATAAAGTTTTGAATATTTTATTTTCTTTGACTACGTGATCTGTGGCTCCTGAGTCTACTATGAAAATAATTTTTGTTGAATCATTATTTTGAAATTCAGCTTCGTCCGCTGTAATAAATGCAAAACTACGATCATCATTTTGCGTTTAAATCGTATGCAACGTCCGTTGTTGATTCTCGATAGTAGTGTTATTTTTTAAGAAATAACAGTCTCTTCTCTCATGATTTTTTCAACCATAATGATCACAGTGTTTATTATTATTTTTATAAAACTTTTTATTTTTATAACTATTATTTTGTTTTCTTTTAAAATTTATTTTGAAATTTTTATGCTTTTTAATTTTCTTTTCATTACTTGATATAGTTTCTGTTTGCAATACTTTTACGCTAACTTTACTCTGTTCATTTTTTAATTTTATTTCATAGTCTAGTAATTTTATTTTTACAAAGGCGAGAGTTAAATCTCTATCTGACTGAGTTTGAATAGCGGTGACAAGTGCATCATGTGAATTCGGTAACGTTAATAAAAATCTAGCAATTTTACTCATTTCACTTAACGTTGCTCCTGCTGCTTGTAATTCAACTACCATTTAATCGAAGTTGATTAGATGTTTTGATAAAGGTATTGTTTCTTTAAATTTAAGTGTTAAAAGCTTCTTTTCAATCGCCAATTGCGTTGCTAAACTTTTTCTATCATAAATCGCATCTAGTTATTCGATGACACTTTTTGCTGTATTTGCTTCTGTTGAAAAACTAAGCATTAAATCAGACAAATATTCAATAATAATACCCTTAACAATTCTTTTGCATTTTTTCCAATTATCATCTGGTTTATCAGGAATATTTTCGTCTAAGACTTTAAGTTCATCTTCTTCTGCAATTAAAGCGCGAATACGATATTTCCATATGCTATATTTTTCACCATCAAAGGGATTAATATTTCTTTTTGTCTTTTTTGTATTTTCGCTCATTTTTGTACTATATCTTAAGAGTCCGCTGTATCTCTGTCCTTTTCTAATTAAAAAATTGACTTTTTTCCCAAAATTAGCAGCAAGAGGCAAAAATAAAGAGATGGTTTCGATGTGTTTAATAAAATGTAATATTTTCTTTGATTAGTATGAATTAATTTTATTGCTTCGTTTTTAAGAAAAGTTGGAATAACTTAAAAAATTAGAAATTAGTGTCAAATAATGGGATTTTCAAGTTATTCCAACTTTTCTTGAAAATAAAGCGGTGGAATTAAATTATTCTTATCAGAGAAAATATTGCTTTCTATTACACGAATCGAAACCATCTCTTTATTTCTGCCTGAAGCTATTAGTTTTTATAAAAAATAAATTTTAAATAGATTCAGTAAAACAGGTAACTGTGTCGGTATACAGCTGACTCTTAACACATATACTTATCACAAGCACTTACTATAATTATTTTTAAAATTAATTTTTTTTTTATTCAAAAAAAATGTTATTTATTTTTATTTATATATTTTTTTATTTCGCACTACATACACTTTGGCTATGTGCTTGGACTCATAATCTGTTGGAATTTAAGGTAGCTCGTACCGCGCATCTAAAGTCAAATGAGTATAAGTGAAACTCTATTGACTTTTGTTGTTGCGACTGCAGAAAATGTCACGCGTATATACATATATATTACATGGTAGCAGATGTTATTTATCAATTATTATACCTAAAAATAAATAATATTTTATTTTATTTACTTTATTTTTATTTTTTATATAAATATTTATATGGATGTTTTAAAAATTTATATTCTGTAAATATTTTTAAAATTTTAATAACAAATTCATTCCAATATTTTGAATTTCACGCGAGCTAACCTCCAAATACAGACTTTTGTTTCAAGAAAATTTCTCCTATGAAAATCAATAAATTTTCAGATTCTTCACGTAATATTTTTGAAAAATCCCTGGATACACATAACATTTAATATACCATTGGAAAGCTTGTTAAATAAAGTATTTATATTTAGTTTTTCAGAGCGGTAGTAAATTTTTAGATGAAAATATTCGATCATAGCTGTAGGAAAATTTAATATCTACCATATGAGCAATGTTAAAATGTCAGTAAACGCAGCATTTTCAAAAGTCTTTTTCTTGAAATTTTCCCTGGAAACCAGATTTGATTTTTTGCGTAGAGATTCATTTTAACTTAAAGAACAACCTCCTACATTTTGGTTTCATTCGTAAATTTTTGATTTTTGGTACGAGCTACCTTAAGAAGAGGCCGAACTATCTGTCTTTGTCTAATAGCGTTTTTCATCATTTATGTAAACACTATCCGGTATAACAAGAAAAAAATAGCAGCCCCCGCTAGATATTAGTACAATAAGTAAATTTTGTAATAACAACCAAATTTTTTACCGCATAGTTTTTGACTATTTAGAGACCTACTAGCAATCTAGAATATAACCTATCTTTTTTGGTAGGTCTCTAATTATTCAAAAACTACGCAGTGAAAAAATTTGGTTATTATTACAAAATTTACTTATCATACTAATATCTAGCGGGGGCTGCTATTTTTTTCTTGTTATACCGGATAGTGTTTACATAAATGATGAAAAACGCTACTAGACAAAGACAGATAGTTCGGCCCCTTCTTAAAGGAAGAAGGTGTAGTCAGAAAGCACAACGTAGTAATTTTTATAGGTCTTTAATTTGTGCTCTCTTATACTGTCAGACTTGAACTAAACTAGTAGTCCATGCACTTTGTGCTCTATGGACCTTATCCAAAATTATTATTTTGTTTACAGTTTAGGAGTGTGTGAGTATATATGAATGTTATAATCAGTTTCGTCATATACAGTTCTTAGAGATTATAACTTAATATGTTTGTATTTTCTATGTAACTTTAGGAGTCTTTTACCGTTACCTTTTCTCGTTAAAATAATATAAAGAATATTTATTAAAAGATTATATTAATTTTTGTTCATATATCAATAATTACTCTTTAAATATTATGAAAGTAAGAATGTTTCAATCAGTGAACATAGAAACCGTAAACCTATAACTAGTGAAATCAAAGACAGATAATCAATATAAGCTCAGAACTAGTAACTTGTTCTGAACTCATGGAAAGTAATCCCAAAATAAAAATATCTACATAAACTCGTAATTTGTTAGCCCAGAGCCCATAAACTAAAAACTAGCGAATCTAAAATCCAAAATCAGCCAACCCAGAGTCCATGAACCCGGAACCCAAGATTAGCCACGGTAAGCTTGAACCACTTTTAAATAAGTCTGAAAGCAACTCCAAATTTTCTTGCAGGTAATGTTTTCATAAAGCATTAGAAGTAACTTAAGAGTCGGCTGTATTATTTTTGCTCCTGTGCATGAATGTTCATAATAATAATATCTATTGTGCTCAACTTTCAATTTGCAGATACATCGATTAATACTTAAGGAAATAACAAAAAACTCAATTAGACTGGGACAGCGAATTCGACCTGCTTTTAAGCAAACAATCAAAATTTTGTACTAGGACATTTTTTTATTGTAGTAAAATTACTGTTTTTTTTTTGTAAATTTTTCAATTATTCAGATTTTTGTCGATTTTTTTGTTTAATAGTCTTGTATGACAAAGTCATTAAATAAATATTAAACGATTTCCGGCGTGAAATTTTCTGATAAATAAAATTATGTTACCAAAGTAAGCCTAAGTAGCAAATAAAAGACGAAAAATTGAGAGTAATGCGTTCTCATTGAAAAATTAAACACGGAAAAACAATAAAAAACAAAACTGCGTAAAATTTTTGTTTGAAACTCGTATTTTATGTTACAATTATAAAAAACATATTAAATGTAATTGATACGATATACGCTTCGCAACAAAATGAACGTAACACTTAATTCTGATAAAAAATCGTTCATCTTCGAAGGTTGATATTAAAAAAAAAAACATCGTAACAGGATCCATTTTTTTTTTAATGAAAGGTTAAAATCTCCACTTTATCATGGTGGTATTGATTTTTCGTTACAACGCAATGCCAACTTACATGACCTTGAAAATCAAGGTCATTTTTCAAAGCTCAAAATAGGTGAACTTCATCAATGTACCTGCACGGGGGGGATTTTTCCTTGTTGATTCTGATTATTGTATCTTAAAGTACAACTCTTTCCCTTCAATTTACAAAAAATTCAACACAATACGATTATTTTTGACGATTTTGCAGCGTTTTAAGAGGGTATCGTAGTTATCCCCTCCTAATACTATTTTTATTCAAAGTTCATGAGTAAAGGGTGCGTCAAATCATATTCTTTCACTACAGAAAGAAAATTTATAAGATTAATCCGGAGTGCGAACAATTCAAGAAATTTATTGAAATACTGCACATAAAAAGTTATGAACAAACTTTCAATGTATAGTATTTTAAGGTTAGGATTATCGAGCTTGATATCTAATTTTCATTCAAAGTTCATGAAAAAATAATAAGTTTAAGAGGAGGTCACGTATCTCTGTCCTTTTCTAATCAAAGAATTGATTTTTTTCACAAAAACTAATAACTATAGCAAAAAATGAAGAGAAAGAGAAATAATTAATTTTATTGCTTCGTTTTCAAAAAAAAACCTTGAAAAACTTTTAACATTGAAGTTAAGGTAAAAAATTTGGTTATTCAAGGTTTTTTTGAAAACAAAGCAATAAAATTAATTATGCTGCTTTCTCTTCATTTTTTGCTAAAATTATTATTTTTTGTGAAAAAATCAATTCTTTGATTAGAAAAGGACAGATGTACTCGACCTACTCTTAAGTGATTTATTTTAACAAAAATGATTGAATTAATGTAGCTTTAGCGTGACCAAGTCATTATATTTGCCTAAATAGTCAATTTAAGAGGAGGTCACGTATCTCTGTCCTTTTCTAATCAAAGAATTGAGTTTTTTACAGAAACTAATAACTTTATCAAAAAATGAAGAGAAAGCCGCATCTCGTAATAAAAAAAGCAATATTTTCTTTGATAAGAAAGAATTAATTTTATTGTTTCGTTTTCAAGAAAACCTTGAAAAATAGAGGTTAGGGCGGACAATTTGGTTTTTCAAGGTTTTCTTGAAAACGAAGCAATAATAGTAAATTAAGATACAAGTGGCTAAAATGGCCCATTATTTGACGGCGTGAGATTAACAGCTGAGCGTAGCGAGGCTGCTGAACGCCGTGAAATAATGGGACATTGAAGCCACGAGTATCTTATACTATTTTATAGCTCGAGTGATATAAATTCGCCATATTAAATCTGTACTAATAAAAAACAATAACAAATAAAAACTATGAACTTCACGAATGATAATTCAAAAAATAAAAACAAAAACTGTAAAAAAGCAAGTACTAGGCGTTCCGTGAATGATAAATTAAAAAAAAAGAAAACGAAAACTATATATGAGCCAAAACTAAACACTCCGCGAATGATAAATCGAAAAATATTTTAACAAATTATAATTTCATAATATACTTAAAATGTGTAATAATAATTAATTTTAATCAATATAATTGATATTATGTGAAATTTTTTGTTGAAATCATTTTTTATAAAGTCAAATTTAAATTTTGTTTTACGTATGTATTAGCGCCGTAGGAGCGGTGAGGAGGTAACTCATGTATAGTATAGCAATAGAAATCGTGCGTAGTAACAGGGGATTCCCTGAAGCATTTTATAATACAACGCCGAAATGACTATACCTCTTCGCTTCGCATGTTACGCTACTATCAATTTTAGTTTTATTCGTATTTTGCTTGCTTATAATTGTTATTTAAGGTGGATCATCCGCTTGCTATAGTTTGTTGTTCATAAAAATTAAAAGTTAAAAGAATTCTTCAATATTTTGAAAATAATTAATTTATACCAAGAAAAAAATCCCCGTAAATTTTTAGCTAGCCTTAAGAAGGGGCCGAACTATCTGTCTCTGTCTAATAGCGTTTTTCATTATTTATATAAACACTATCCTTTATAACAAGAAAAAAATAGCAGCCCCCGCTAGATATTAGTATAATTAGTAAATTTTGTAATAACAATCAAATTTTTTACCGCATAGTTTTTGACTAATTAGAGACCTACTAGCCATCTAGAATATAACCTATCATTTTTTGGTAGGTCTCTAATTATTCAAAAACTACGCAGTAAAAAAATTTGTTTGTTATTACAAAATTTACTTATTATACTAATATCTAGTGGGGGCTGCTATTTTTTTCTTGTTATACCGGATAGTGTTTACATAAATGATGAAATACACTATTAGACAAAGACAGATAGTTCGGCCCCTTCTTAACGACTGATTTTATTATTTATGCTCACTTAAAGTTTATCTTTTTACTACTACAAGAGACAAAACACGCAAATTTTGAGTGAGCACATATAAAAAAATTAATCGTTAAGGCTACTTGAAAATTTACGGGGATTTATTTCTTGCTATAAATTAATTATTTTTAAAATATTGAAGAATTTTTTTAACTTTTAATTTTTATGAACAACAAACTATAGCTAGCGGATGATCCACCTTAATTTTAAAATTGTTAACATAAATGAGTTGCAATAATCCACACCTTATAATTATCAATGAAAACTCTATAAAATAATCAAAATATTAAATTATTGCTTATTATACTGACGTTCCTTGTTGATCAAGGGTCAAGGCATATTTGATATTAGTCTTTCTTTATTGAACCGTATGAAATAGTTAAAAATTTTTCACAGTTATTTTTTTTCACTGTTAAAAAATAGGCTATTTTTGCCTCGGGAAAACGTGTCAAAAGCGCGAATTTATTTCACGCAGTGCTATTAAATTAATTTTTTCTTATCAAAGAAAATATTGTTTTTTTTGATACAAGATGCGGCTTTCTCTTCATTTTTTGATAAAGTTATTAGTTTTTGTAAAAAAATCATTTCTTTGATTAGAAAAGGACAGAGATACGTGACCTCCTCTTAAGGAGATATCAATCAAACAAAAAAAAAGCAGAAACCAATTCTAACAACTCCGATATCCTGTTAAAAGATTAAAGAAAAACACTTTTTTGGAGAATGGAGAATTAGTATCGTAGTGAATATTACCGTCGACATTAGCGTTACCTAATAATAAGCACTACGAGGAAATGGCCAGTCCGATTGAGATTATTCAGAAATGTTAGAATGATAGACACGGTGAGAGATGATTTTTTTTCATATTACCGATATCAGGTGACACTAGGAAATTATGACAAATTGAGTAAATTTAGTAGACTTTGTAAAAGATAACTTAAAGTAAGATAAAAATTATAAAATAATAATGTTTCAATATTTTAAGGATTTGTTTTTTACACGCACACATATATGATATAGTCCAGGCCGGATCTGTATTGGGATAGCTTTTTTGATTCGGAGCCTAGATTTTTATTAAAATGTCTCCGGTATCAAAGACGGATTATTATAAAATTTAAAAAAATATTTTTTCTGAAGAAAAAAGAGGTTAAATAATTAAAAGATCAAAAAAGACATTTTTAATTTTTTTTTTGTTTAAATAAATTGGAAAATAAACAAAAAAAGTTGAATTTAAAATAAAATCAATATTTTATTTGAAAATTCAGTATTGGATTAAATATATACTTTTTTATGTCGTCGTAGGCCGTATTTGGTAGAATACCTATAGATCACGCTAAATTTGTATAGGCATTGCATACGTTCATGCTAATATCTCGACGATATTCTCTCTGTCAATACTCCCTTAGGGAGTATTGACAGCTCTATACTCCCTAAGGGAGCATAGAGCTGTCATCGCGCTTCGCGCGCCCTCGACCAACTGCTACTCAAGCGACAAACACTTTAGTCTCGCCTGTATTCATCCTTCGTACTCCCAAGTTACGTATATAACTAATATTGTCTTGTTGCTAGAGGGAGTTTAACATCATACAAGCAATAACTGTCATCTTAACATTCATACCCCATTGCAACTTTTTGCCGATTGGCACACTGAAAAAAAAATTTGATAGTATGAAAGAAAAGGAATGGTGTGTTTCAATAGTGCCAAACACACGATTTCTTTAAAACAAAAAAGTGAATTTTTTAAAATTAAAAACATATTTCTTAGATGTAAAAAACGAAATATTTAATTTAAAAAATCTGAATTTTTGATTAGAAAAAACATTTCTTTCAATCTAAAATAATTTGTTAATAATTCTGTCGGATACAAATAAATTGATGTTGTTTTTAATAAATATGTGTTTGTTTGTAAGAAATATTTATTCCTTCAAAAAAAACATTTATTTAAGAACAAAAATATTTTTTCGGATCTAAGACTCATTTCTTTAAAAATCTGTCGGAAAGAAACAAATAGTTGTTTCTTTTTAATAAATATTTGTTTGTTTGTAACAAATATTTGTTTACTTGGAAAAAATATTTACTTAAGAGGGGGTCGTAACCATTCGCCGCTCTATACAGGGTGGCGCTGCGGTCAGATGAGAGAAATATAGAAAATATTTTTAATTCAGCGATTTATAATTTATCGAGACAATAATATACTTCTAACGTTGTCAAAGGCACTGGCCATATATATGTAGAATTATTATTGATGCTAATATTGTTTGAAAAGTCTAAAATATTACCATAAAACGAAAAATGCGGCGCGTGGTAGAACCGATGTAAACATATGAGTATTTTTCCTAAGTGCGACAGAGAAAGTAATAGTAAAGAACGTAGTATACACATGCTCATGTCGGATCTACTTCGCACTGCATTTTTCGTTTTATAAAAATAGCTTAGACTTTTCGAACAAGATTATCATCAATAATTATTCTACATATATATGGCTAGTGCCTTTGATAACGTTAGAAGTATATTATTGTCTCGATAAATTATAAATCGCTGAATAAAAAATATTTTATATTTTTTTCTCACCTGACCGCAGCGCCGCCAAGCAGCAAATGGTTCCTACCTCTTCTTAAAAGAAATATATATTTTTTTTTAAATAAGACTAATTTTTTAAAAATCTGTCGGAAAGAAACAAATAGATGTTTCTTTTTTATAAATACTTGTTTGTAAGGAATATTTTTTTACTTTAAAAAATTATTTACTTAAAAGAAATATATGTTTTTTTTAAAAAAAAGACTCATTTCTTAAAAAATCTGTCGGAAAAAAACAAATAGATAACTATTTTTGATAAATATGTGTTTATTTGTAAGAAATATTTTTTTCTTTGAAAACCCCATTTGCTCAAAAGAAATAAATATTTCTTTGTAATTCACGAATTTTTTTTAAATTGTTTATAAGAAACACACAAATGTTTGTTTTTAATAAATATATTTTTGTTTCAAAAAAATATTTCTTTGAAACTATAAAAAAATTTTCAAAAATTTGTTTTAAATAATTGATGATTGTGGATTTGTCATGTTTTTTAACCTGTATTATTTATAATACTAATTATTTTCAGAGTATGATAAGATATATATATATATATCTATATATTCACACGAAACTTTATAATTTCATATATATTCGCTTGTTCTTATACAGCATATATTTTTTATTTTAAATACAAATAATACATATAATTAAAGTTATCGCTGGCAAATCTTAACTTATCAATGTTTCCCTATCGACGTTTCAAGTATCGCAATCGCTCACAGTGCGTTACGTTAATAGTGTTAAATCAAAAAATAAAAACTAATTGATTTGTTAAAAGTTTTGCAGGGTTGTAGAAATAAAACTCAGATTAAATTATACAACATTTTATAATAATATAAAATTCGTTTATTATCCTTTGTCGCACTTATACAAAATATGTGAACTGATCGCTTACGCTCATGAATCATCTCTCTGACGCGTTCTCGCTCGCTTCATTACATATACTAACGAAAACAACGCCATCTACATAAAGAAAATTGAACTTTTAGTATATCATTTAACAAATAGGTTTGACTTTACAATTTTCTTACAGTACCGGGCAATAATTCTGAGCAGGTTATAAAATTTTTGCTCCGACTTTGAAAAAGCGTATCTTCTTCAATTTTCATCCTAGAAAAAATTTAAAAAAAGCATTCTAAAGTATTCGTTAAATGCTTTCTTTTTAGCTTACTTACATTTTTTTAACGATATATCAAAAAAAATAATCGCTTTGGCAATTTTGAAAATTTTTTCATTTTTTCATTTTTCTTCAATCAGCTGTAGTTTTTTAAATAATTGAGCTAGAAAAGATTTGAAAAAAGATTTGGAAAGGGCTCTAAAAATGCTATTTGCAACTATTTTTACAAAAATTTTTTTATTATTTTTTGTCAAGTTTTAAGCATGTAAAGTTATCGATCTAATACTTTTGCAGTTGTAAAAAACACTTGAATACACTGAGAAAAAAATTTAGTTGAGTCAATGAAATAAATTTAGTTATTAAATATTTTGTTGATAAAAATTAATTTTGATTGAAGTAATATGCAAGGTTATTAAATCACTGAAATATTTAGTTGGGATAAAAAAAATTGATACCTAAGTTGAAAAAAATAAATATTTTTTTAAAATAAAGAAAAATTTATTGTTTCGGTTAAATTATTTGATTGATTTAATCAAATCAATTTCATTAAGGCAGCTGATAAAATTTTATAAGATATTTATTTGTAACAATAGAATATGTTTGTGAATTATCTATATATTTTGTTACAATAATTAAATATTTATTTTAGTAAATCGTTTGTTAAATTTACAAAATCTTTAATAACAATAAAAAAATATTGGTCAATCATCAATATAATATTTGCTTGAATTAACGGTCATCCGATTAAGTTAAAGAAGCTTATATTGTAAATAAATGCTTCACTAAGTTAATAACATTGTCATTTAATTAATAATATATGTGATTGTGTAAAAAAAAATATTTTGTTGTATATAACACATAAAATTTGATCAGCATTTCAATAAAAATTACAATTAATTTAAAGAAATAGGTTCCTTAAAATCAAAAAATCCGATTTCAATGAATTCACAAAAAGGAAATCAAAAAATTATTTTTTTAAAGTCAAGAAAGGTGCAACGTAAAATCAGATATTAAATTTTTTTTAGAGAAATATTTATTAAACCAAATATATTTATTTTATTATTTCTATCAAATTGTTATTGAATCAAGAATATATGTCACTGATTTAATTAAATATTGTATTCACACTTCTATTGAATTACTTTAATGTTTAATAATATATTTGATTATCTTAATAAAATATTTATTAAACCAAATATATTTATTCTATTATTTCTATCAAGTTATTATTGAAACAAGAATATATTTCATCGATTCAATTAAATATTATATTAACACTTCCATAAAATTACTTTAATGTTCAATAATATATTTGATTATCTCAATGAAATATTTATTAAACCGAATATATTTATTTTATTAATTCTATCAAGTTTTGATTGACATAAGAATATATTTCACTATTTCAATTAAATATTATAATACTTCTACTAAATTACTTTGATGTTTAATAATATATTTAATTATCTTAATAAAATGTTTACTAATTCTAACGTATTTATTCTATTATTTTTATCAAATTTTGATCAAAAGAAGAATATATTACATTAATTTAATTAATTATTATATCACCTTTATTAAATTACTTTACTGTTCAATAATATATTTAATTATATTAATGAAATATTTAATAATGTCAAAACTATTGTTTTATTCTTTCAATAAATTTTGAATAATAACAAAATGATATTTCATTGTTTTAAATAAATATTGTATGACTTATTAAATTATTTCACTGGCCAATGAAATACCTAATCATTTTAATTCAATATTTAGTTGCTTTGATGAATGCGTTTTTTCTCTTTATGAAATATATGATTGATTCTATGAAATATCTCATTGTCTTTTACTCAAATAATTTCATTACTATATTATAATTAATTGGATGCATTAAATTAAATAAATTTTTAATTGATTCAAATATTTGATTTATTTTATTCTATAAAATTATTTTATTACTTTTATTATTTAATTATATTGCGTCTATGAAATCAGTGATTAATTGAATTAATTATTATTTTTAACAATTAAATATTTTATTATTTATGTCCAAATTAAATATTTTGTTGTATTAATTAATTTCTTTATCAGATCGATTAAATAAATATTTGATTATCTTAATGAAATATTTATTGAAACAAGCAGTTATTATTTAATAACATATTTACTAAATCAAATGAAATATAATGTTAACGGCAGGCCGGAGTAGAACCTGATACCGACCGAGTAACAATTGAGTTGTTTGTTATTTACTCAAGTATTAATCGGTGTATCTTCAAAATAAAGGTTGATCGCAATAGATATTATTATTATTATGAATATCTATGCACAAGAAAAAAAAATCTACCGATTTGTTTTTGAGAAAAGTAAGGAACGCCGAAGTAAAAGATTATGTTTATAATATTTTCGCGTTCCTTACTTTTCTCAAAAACAAAGCGATGGATTTTTTTTTTCTTGTGCATAAATATTTGTAATAATAATATCTATTGCGCTTAACCTTTAATTTGCAGATACACCGATTGATACTTGAGTAAATAACAAAAATGCCAATTAGACAAGGACAGCGAATCCGGCCTGCTCTTAAAATTAATATTTAATATTCTTGAAAAATATTTTTTTGTATAAGTTATCATCCTTTATACTCAAACAAACTCGTGTTTTAAATACGTGTCTTGCTAAGTGAATAACTTAGCAAAATATGTACTAAAGTTAATAAAAATTACAGAGAAATCTGATTAAATACTTGTTAAAATCAAGTAAATCCACTATTTGATTCATCTACATAATTTATTTCATTCAAATAACACATATTTGAACTAAAAGAAACATTTATTGTTTTAACAAAATCATTTAGTTCGATGGTTTGATGATACTCACCGCTTGGTGGCGTCGTTAATTTTCGATCTCGCAAGCGGTAAGAGGGCTTCTAAGTTGATATATAAGGAAGTTAAAAATTCAAGATAATACGTAAATTGTAATGCGAGCGAAATTTATGTTAGATTTACTGGGTGTGCGATCACTGTATAAAGCATACTAATTTTAGTATGTTAATAATTGTTATTCTTTACCATATAAATAAATGGAATCATATTCACCTGTCCTTTAATGAGTCATCAATTCATTGATGTTAATAAATAAATGTAAATCACTGAAAGCAAATACTGTTGATTAAAGACAGTATTTGTTCGATTAAAATATCTATAAATCGAATTAATTAAATATTTCTTTACTTTGAAGGAATATTTTATTTGTGAAACCGAATAATTAATCAATTTTTTGTTAAGACAATGAATTAATTTTATTAAATCTTAAAATTTTATTAAATTTAAAATATTCAATAAATTAAACTTTCATTTAAAAATATAAAATATTGAACTAATTTAATTTCAATATAGCATTAATATGATGAAATAATTAATTAGAAAAATAAATGGACATTTTAATTGATAATTTTTTTTATTAAAACAATGAATTAATTTTATTGAATCAATCTTCGCGACATTTAATAAGTCAAATATTTAATTGAAAATACAAAATATTATTTGATTTAATTCCAATATGTATATTAATGTAATGAAATAATCAATTAGAAAAACAAATGGGCATTTTAATTGATAAAATTTTTTATAAAAACAATGAATTAATTTTATTGAATCAATCTTCGCGACATTTAGTAAGTCAAATATTTATTTGAAAATACAAAATATTATTTTTAACCAATATTTGTGATGTTTAGTAGAATCAAATATTTATTTAAAAAAATGAAATATTTATTTGACTCAATTTAAATATTTGTATTAATGTAACAAAATATTTTATGTGCCGCCCGCACCTAAGGGATTTCATTGATTCAATTAAGCCTTACTTAATCAAACTAAATTTTTTTCTCAGTGTAGCAAGTAGAAAATAATCGCTGGTAAAGTAGTGATTTAATTTTAGTTGGAAATTATAACTATTCATTATTAATAATAAAACATAATAAAGTATGAAACAACAAAAAGATTTATTTTGTAAAAATTATATCATAGAAATCAAAAGTTTTGCACCAGCGATTATTTTCTACTTGCTATTCAAGTGTTTTTTACAACTGCAAAAGTATTAGATCAATAACTTTATATGCTTAAAACTTGACAAAAAATAATTAAAAAATTTTTTGTAAAAATAGCTACAAATAGCATTTTTAGAGCCCTTTCCAAATCTTTCTTCAAATTTTTTCTAGCTCAATTATTTAAAAAACTACAGCTGATTGAAGGAAAATAAAAAAAATGAAAAAAATTTCAAAATTGCCAAAGCGATTATTTTTTTTTTAAATATCGTTAAAAAAATGTAAGTAAGCCAAAAAGAAAGCATTTAACGAATACTTTAAAATGCTTTTTTTAAATTTTTTCTAAGATCAAAATTGAAGAAGATACGCTTTTTCAAAGTCAAAAAATTATCAATATCAAAAATTTTATAACCTGCTCAGAATTATTGCCCGGTACTGTATATATGAACTGAGGAGGCTTCCCTGCATTTGCGAGTTTAGAAAAAAAGGTTTTCCACCAAGCGGATAAAATTCAAAGCTTTATACCTAAATAAATTTTTTGAATTAAACAAATAATTTCTTCAGCAAATGGGTACGATTGTACAAAACGAAGAATCATTTATTTGAAACCAAGATTTATTTAATTAATTCAAAATATTAGTACCCTGGTAGAAATTTGAACATTAAAAATGGTGTAAACAACAATTTATGACCATTGTCAATAGTAATATTTTGTCATGTCAATATTGGCGAATAAATGGCAATTTTTTGCTGAATCTGCAGAGCTCAAATTTTTTGGTATATTGGTTAGCATCTTATAGGCAAAAAATGCTAATATAAAAATGTTGTTCAAAATTTTTGTATTTAGCCAAAAAAATACGCATTTTAAGTAAACGGAGAGAAAAAATCAGTAACAGCTATCTAAAAATTAGGTAAACTGTGGACAACTTTTTTTGACTAGTTATATAACTTTTTAGTAATGAGTCCTTAATTTTTCAGATCATAGGTAAAATCATAACCTCACTTTTGCCACGTGGCGAGAAAATATAGATTAGTATTTATTCACATTCCTTCGTCAATGTTTATTTTTATTGGAATTTATAAAAATAAAAATGATATTAAATTTTATTAAAATAAAAATATGAAACGCAGTACGAAACGAGTATAAAAATATCGTTTTTTAAAATAATAAATGGAAAATTTAATTAATCGTTTAAAAATAACCTCTAACAATCCGATCACAACTCAAAATATACGCGCGAATATATTAACAAAAGTGATTCTATTAATGATTAATGATAACTTTCAAGAAAAAACCTTAAATGATTCTTAATAGTAATGAATTAGAGCACAATTTGATAGACTCTACTGTTAACTATCTATATTCAAATAATAGTGGATCAGACTCAACATTTTATTAGCATTTTTTAGCACTATGAAGGTTGAAAAAAAACGTTTCATATTAGTTCAAATAATGGCCATAAAACATTCCCATTTTCTGCTTTTCACTTTAAAGAAATGGCCATAAAATGGTAGAAAAAGCGTTTCATTTTCTACCAAGGTATCTTTACTATTTTACTAATATTTGAGTAATTGAATGCTTGATTATATTACCATATTCTTTAAAACTAAAAAAAAAACATTTTTTTGTATTGTTACGTGGGATTTACTTGATACGCACTCCTATGGGGAGTGTGAGGATGCAAAATAAATTAACGAGAAAGAATTAATATGAAGTTGTCTGTTATTTATTATAAAGTAAATACAATGAGGGAGAGACTAGTTACTACTTGGTTCTAGCGCGTCCGGCGATGGTCTGTCGCTCGTCGTTGTCTAAAACGACTATGTAAGTTGCCCGCGACGAAGTGCCGAATCAGCACTTCGCGCATCGTGCGACTCTTGGTCCGAAAACTCGGAGTCGCATTTCTCTGAGTTTCTACCTTATTTTATGTTGTATATTATAATATACGTACAATATAATGTACGTAGCACGTCCGAGGCCGCGAGGCTTCGGCCCCCGAAGCCAAGAACGTACACATGAATACAATAAAAAATTTATTAAACTTAAGTCCCTACAGTGTAGTTGGTACTTTTTGTGTACCTACACGAGCCGATGCCCGTCCTATCTTACAAAAATTTCTAGCTTTTCCTATTTGTTTGTGTTAGTGTTGTGTCGTTTGCGTACTAATTTATTCTACTGTTTATTTTAAATACTTTTTTTCCATTTTGACTACGATTTTATGTACTCTCTCTCTCTCTTATTTTTTTTATTAAACATTATATAATAATTATAAACATTATCAAAAAATTTATAAAAAGTAAAAAATTTAAATTACAAAAAGATATTCTTAATCTATAAAAATGCTGATATTGTTTTTTTTCATTTTTTTTCTCTTTTAATCATACTGGTTTGTTGGCCATTGCAGTGCTGGCATTCCGGCGATTGTCGGTTGCCAGTATACGGGTCTTGGTGCCCATTGAGCCATCAGGCCCGGAATATATGCCACCCGTAGTTGCTGATCTATGTTTTGCATTCGATCTTCATATGGTCTTTCTCTTCGTTCTCGTCCACCTGTGAACAATCTTACAACCATTAATAGAAGGGACCCCCCTACCTATGTATTCCGCGTTGTTTGCTTCTGCTCCTTTCATCGTTTATCCTTAATTTTGTATTTATTACTTATTATTGCTTACTACTTATATTTTCTTTATATATATATATATCTATACTTCAGGATGCGATTCACAATAATCCTTATTTACTAAACTCCCTTTCTTTTTGCTATATTATCTTTTTTTTTTGTATTATTAACGTTATGAGAAAAAAATTTTTTTTATTTTAAATTAATTAATGTTTATAAACTAATTTATTTAGAATTTTTTGAAAAAAATATGACTTCTTTATAATTCAACTATATTGGTTTTTTCTTTACAATTTCGGAAAATCATTTTATAAGGAACTTTGCGTCAATTAGCATACGGCTGCATGTTTGAACGCAGATGACATTCTCTTTTTTTTTCTTCTTATGTTCGCATCAACCCTATATAACAATGCTACTCAACTCAAAACTTTGTCAAAAAATTTTTCAATGTTTTTTTTTTGGTAGCAATCGCTCTCGCGTTCGGTTCCTATGGATTCGGGATAAGATCTAGGTAAATGTTCTTTTTTTTTTGTGTATTAGGCCATTTCTTAATTCTTAATATATATATTTATATATATATTTATTTTTATGTGTATTGGTCATATTCATTGTCCAATTTATTTATTGAGAGAATTGATGCTACTTTATTGATAGCTTACTGTATTAAACAGCCATTTTCTTTATTTAATTTTTGCACTTTCCTTTTACTTTTCTATGCATGTTTTGTCGATTGACTTATTAAGTTGTTTATCACAACATGGAGACGATCAATCATCTGTAATTTTCGTGCAATTTTATTTTTATTCTCTCTTTTTTCTTTTTTTGATTCGTATGGTTAATCATTATTTTGTTCATTCATTGGCCTAATATTTCTTTAAGGAATACAGGGATGTTCTTAAGGAACTTTAGGCGAGATTGTAATTTACTTTATACTAAACTTTACTAAATGAGTTGTGTAACATTGTTTTCTATTCTTCTATAAATAATTTAGGCATTACGTTACCATTTTCTCTAATTAGTTAATCCCGGCTAGTTAGAAAATTTCCGCAGCCCTATCCTGCCTGACGCTTTGCTGTACATTTGATTATTTACCAATATTTACTTTATTTATTTTTCCATTAATTTCTATGTGTTCGTTGTTTTTGTACATTTTAACATGATCCTATACTTCGTTGTCGCGCCCTGAAGGATATTTCATTATTTTCCATTTATTAATTCAAATTTGTTACTAATTCACTTTATTAATTAATTTCCTATTTATTTTTCCATAAGTAGTAATCATATATCTTTTTCTTTCTTTTTCCTCGTCCGAAGGCCGCGGAAAAAGAAAGGTTTTCGCTGCATTCTATTTTGAAAAATTAATTATTTGCTTTGTCTGTGAAAGGAGGAGGTGCTTTTACCGTAGTTGCGCGCTTTATTTTGTCTACGTGAACCGTTTTTATCTTACTCGCGTTTTTTATTGTTACATTATGTTTCGCGTTATTTATCTCTATGATTTCGTACGGTCCCTCATATTGCGCGTCGTATTTACCCTTCTGTGGTTGTTTTAGTAAGTAAACGCTCTCACCCTCTCGGAAGTGTTTAGTGTTTAATTTCTTATCGTAGTAAAATTTTGACCTGTACTTGGCCTGTACTAAGTTTATTGCCGCTAATGTTTGTAATTGAGAAAGGTTTTCTACCGTTTCTTTTAAATATTCATCATATGTTTGTAATTTTTCCTTCGGTGGAAAGCTTGATGGCATACGTGCTTTGTATCCGAACACTAGTTCGTAAGGGCTGTATCCTGTTGCTTCGTGTTTTGTACTGTTATATGCTAACTGGCATAAGTCTAGCCATTCGGCCCAATCTGACTTTTCTTCCATGTATGCTTTTAAATATTCTGTGACTGTATGATGCATGCGTTCGATTCCTCCTTGACTTTGAGGATGATACGCAGTTGTGCAATATTTTTCTATTTTAAATATCTCTGCGAATTCTTCTAGTAGATTATTTACGAAATGCCTGCCCTGATCTGTAACAATATCAGATGGCGGCCCAAAATATGCCAACACTTTCCGTGTAAGGGCGTGTGCTACTTCTTCTGCATCTGCATGCACCGTCGGTATTAAGACACAATATTTAGTTAGCCAGTCTTGCACTGTCAGCACATATCTATATCCTTCTTTTGTTTGCTTTAGTGGCCCGTAAAAATCCATAGATAACTTTTGAAAGGCTTTTGCAGGTGTGTCTGTAATCAACATAGGCAGCCGTGTTTTAACACGTACTAGTTTCTTTGTTTGGCGGTTTTTGCAGCCTAGGACTAATTGTCACACGTCTGGTCTCATGATTCTCCAATAATAATCTGCTGCTATTTTGCTATACGTTTTATTTATTCCTCTGTGCCCACCTATCGCTGCCTCATGATATTCTTTGAGTAATCTATATCTATCTTCTACCGGTGGTACTGGAATATTATTTTGGTAAAATACTGCTACCAATGGTATATTTGCGAATATTTCATTAAACATTTCTATGAAGTATGTCCAGTCGCTAATTGAGAGCATTGCTAAGTCTCTCACGACGCTAACGTATGGAATATCGTATTGTACAATTATTTTATTTAGATTTTTGATACACTTTTTAATATCTCCTCTTAATATTTTGTCGTCAATATGTGCTTTAACGAATGCACAAAATATGAAATTATCTTTGTAATTAGATACATGTACCTCGCCGACTGCAAATTTTCTGCTTGATATTTCTTCCGGATTTATATATTGCCGCTCTATAAGCGCTTCAATTATTTCTGTATTTAAGTAAAAATCTGCTGACATCGTATAAATTAAATTTTCTTTATATTTAAATGGGTGATCTCTTAATATTTTTAATTTACTAAATTGCTGTGGTACTTCGCTATCTAACGGAGCCCAAGGTGGTTTCTCGCGCGGCGGCCTTGCATTCTTTACAAGGCAACGCTCGAGCGCATCACTTATCTTATGTGATTGACTCTTTTCTCCTTGCGCCAGTAAGTCTGTCGTAGGTGTAATAGGAGTACCTGGCTTGTTGACATTATTATCTCGTTGTTCGTTGTCGTTTTCGCTTGAGGCCGTACTTTCTTCGTTTTCTTCATTATTTTGATGTCTTTTTACTATATTATTTTTCCTTGTATAAAGGTACGGCATAAAATGCCTTCCTTTTAAATGTAGATGAATAAAATTATTTGAACTATTTGCCTTGAAATGGCAATATAGTGTTTCATCATAATCTGTTACAAAATGTACGCAGATATTTTGATTAAACTCGCACGAAAATATAAATACACAATCTACATCGGCATGTCTTGTACGTGATGTTAATATAGCTTCTGCTGTTTGCGGATCTCCGCACGCGCCTAATGATATTGCATCTAATAATATGTCTCTTAATTCATTTGCGGACATTCCTAAATTGCATACTTTTATTACTGAGTGAAAAAAACAATTACCGTCTTTTGGTATATTGTCATCCCTTATCAAATCTAACCAGTATTGTGCACATTCGTCACTTGCATCATATACCTCAAATACACCTGCACCATCATTAAAAGAATTACTCCAACTTATTGGTCCATTTTCGTCATCGTTTTGTACTGTTTCTATTATATTCATATGCTCATTTTCTTCGTCGGTTTTTTCTTCTTCTTCAAGGTCTTGCGACTCAGTCTCATCTAAATTATTTTTATCTAGCTCTACGTCACTCTCATTCTCTTCCTGCTCCATGCTTTCGTCATGCGACTCAGATTCACTGACGTCATGCTTATCTCTCTCGCTTTCACTCTCACTTATAATTTCTTTTTCTTGATTTTTATTTGTATCTTGTACCTCAAACTCGTCCTCGAAATATGAACCTTTGTCTGTTTCACTGTCAATAATGTCGACTTCAGAATTTATTCTTAATGATTTTTTCTCTTTATCTTTTTCTAAGCTTATGTTTGGTACTAATTTGTAGTATTCTCTTGGCATTTGAGGTTGAACTTTTTCTCGCTTATTAAAATCTGTTTGGTTTATTATTTCTTGAGGTACGTCGCCTCTTAGTGCTTCTGCTACTTCTCCTGGTGTTTCTTCCCATATATTTATTTGTACACCTTCTCTACCATTTATTTCTCGTTCTTGCACATCAACTAAAAATCGAGCACGCATTTTTGTTATTATTTCTGGAATCATATTTAATATACTTCCTCGGCTACTTTATTTACTTTGCGAAGTGTGTTGTGAATCATCCTGTGTCTCCTTTTCTTTTTCTATTTGGGTGCTGTTGTGTTGAGAAGCTTTTGATTTTATATTCATTGTCTCTAATGGCGATTCTACGTCACAGCTGTTTCCATTATTTTTCAATATACCTTTATTTTTTGATATTTCGCTCGCTGGCTCATACGTATTCTTTTCTTTTCTTGATGACACTGCATGTGGCTTATATACTTGTGTACTCGCTGCAAGAATTCCTTCTCGCATGTTTGTGCTTTTTCGCATATATGCGAGCTTACCGTCGTCTTGTGCTTGACTTATTATATTTTCAGCTTGAATTAATTTTTTCTTTCTATCTGCTTGACTTTTACGTGTTTTTAACGCTTTCTTATTTCGCCTTTTCCTTTTGTATGCCGATCTTTTCCAAGGGTCTTTCTTTCTTTTTGCATAATTCCAATTTTCTTCAGATCCGGTTATACTATTGATTTCTGACTCGTCACTTGTTTCTTTAATAAAGATTTTCTTTTTAGGATTATCAGAATTTTCTGAACTTGAATCTTCTTCTTTAGTTTTATTCGCATTTTTATTTATTGCGCGTGTAATAAAAATTCTTGCTGGCGGACCGCATTCGTTTGCGTTTGGTTCCTGATTTTCTTGCTTATCTGCTAATTGATACATTTCTGCACGTGGTAATTCAGGATTTTCTTCGCCATCTGCAATTACCGGATTTCTAGACAATGCATCAGCTGCATTATTTTTCCCTCCTGGTCTATATACTACATCAAACGTATATCCTCGTAAAGCTGCTTTTAGTCTATTAAATCTTAAATCGGGCTTTGTGCTCGTATGGAAATGCTTTAACGGTTCATGATCTGTAACTACTGTGAATTTTGTACCGTATAAATAAGGTCTAAACTGTTCCTTTCCAAAAACTACTGCCAACAATTCTTTGTCATATACAGTATATCTAAGTTCGCTTCCTTTTAAACATCGTGAGGCATATACACAAGGTCGATCTTCGCCGATTTTTCCTTGGCTCAATATTGCACCTATCGCATAATCAGATGCATCAGTAGTTACTATAAATGACTCACTTCCCTCGTCAAAAAAATCAGGTGACAAGTCACCTGATTTATCAGGTGATTTATCATGCCAAAATATCATGTATCGATTTTGTTAGTTTTTACACGTTTTAAATCATGCTTAGTCAATTTAGAACAATTTTTGAAAAATTTTGAAATTTTTGAACTTAGAAATTTTTTTGTAATTTAGTCAAAATTTTTTCTAAGACCAAATTATCTAAAAAATTTTCTAAGTTCAAAAATTTCAAAATTTTTCAAAAATTGTTCTAAATTGACTAAGCATGGTTTAAAACGTGTAAAAACTAAGAAAATCGATACATGATATTTTGGCATGATAAATCACCTGATAAATCAGGTGACTTGTCACCTGATTTTTTTTAATAGGGTTAAGTTAGGCGCGGCCAGCACAGGCTCCTCGCATAGCTTCTCACGTAACGTATCAAATGCTATTTGATGTTCTTCTAGCCATAGAAAGTTCTCTTTCTTTGAACTTAATTTATGTAACGGTCTTGCTATGCTCGCAAAATCTTTTATGAATCGACGATAATAACCAACAAAGCCTAAAAATTGCTTTACTTTCTTTTTATTTGTTGGTATAGGATAATCATGAACTGCTTCTATCTTTTTAGGGTCTGTTTTAATTTGCCCTTTTCCTACTCTATGTCCTAATACCTTCGCCTCGCGTCTTAAAAATTGACATTTTTTTGGTTCAATAGTCAAGTTTGCCTTTTCAATACGTTTTAAAAATCTCTTAAATCTTACTGCATGCTGTTCTAAATTTTCTGCATGAATTATTACACTGTGTGATGTATAAAATACATCACAAGGAGTAAAATTTAAATATATTAGTTATTAAATATAATAAACGAATTTATAACAAGCGAGCGTACTTATTTTTTTTAAATTTAGAAATCTTAGGTTTTATTTTTTTAACGTTCTTTAAAATGATTTTTCTTTAAGTGTAATAAATGGAAAGATGTAAAAGGAGAGTCGAGAAAACTATAGAAGAAAACCAAAAATAAAAATAAAGTAATTAATAGTTATTTAAATAGAAAAAATATTCATCATAACTAAGAGTGAGAGCAGACGTAAAGACAGAAGCATAGGAGCGAGAAGGATAGATAGCACAAACGCATTTAGGATCAACACACAAGAGGAACAGTCTGTACAGTATATATATATATATGTATGTATATACATATACAGAATAGAATAAAACGTACAAGACATGGAACCGCTGAGTTCGAGAAAGAAGAGGGGATATGTACAGATATATAGAGATAATGTGTATATATACCTATAGATATATACGCATACTTAGATATTTCAACGCTGCGACATATAGCTGTACATACACATGTGGAATCGACTAATGAGGAATAGCTACGAGTAGAAATCTTCGATAATCGATGTTTCTACTACGTGAAGCAACATAGCAACTTCGAATACAATACAAATTTTACTAGAGTGATAGAGATAGAAGATCCGCGACCAAGAGTCGATTAAGCTGTCGATAGCGACTCATAACTGAAGAGATCAAAGTAGAAACTAAGACGCGACGAGAAAGAAGGATGGAAAATGGAGAGTGACTAGGTGCGACAGAGATGGACAACAGAACGAAGGGGAATGTAATTTCCTTCTTCTTGAAAGAAGATGATTCTTGCATAAGCCGTCAACGAGAGCGCACGTACAGGGAATTCTTGACTGAGCCGGCATTGGGAGCAGACGTGCAGAGTTTTTTTTTTGAAGCTTCTTGTATCAGCCGCCTTCGAGTGCACTTGATAGTAGTGCTAAATCTGTTTTTTTTTGAGAGAATATCGGAGAGATTAAGGAGAAAAGAAAAAGAGAAACCAGATCAGAGAAGTCGTGGGCTAGGTAAAAGGAAAAGGAGAAATAAAGGGAAAGAAAGAAGGCTGCGGTGAGACATCTCCAGAGACGACGACTCGACGACCGGGTGCGACCATCTCTTGGAACCAACATCGTTTCCGTTCTTTCGACCACGCCATTGTCTTCTTCTTCGACCAGCGTCACGTTCTGTTTTTCATTTTCGACTACCGAGAGGGAATCTGCAGCAAAGCAACTGTAAATGGAATTCTACCAGCGGGTTAGCAAGTAAGAAATAGTATTTTCTAATTCTGTTGGTTTTCCTCGATACCTTTCTCAGTTCTCCTTAAGAGATAAATTTTGTTTTTCTTTTAACATTATCTTTATACGTAGAGTCAGTGCGGTCTAACGAAAGTGCGAATAAATATCTTAATAAGAATAAACAAGTGAAAAATAAAAGAGAAGAGAAAAGAGAAAACCACGTGCGAAGGCGTTTATGCTCAGCGACGCGACGCCATTTTGTGTTATAAACTGAATGAGAAATTCTTAATATTTAAAGTTAATTAAATCTGCTTTTATTAAATTCTGATTGCGAACCTGAATATTAGTGAAAAATAGTGACGCGGCGGCCATTGCAAAATTGTGCGAGCGAGATAGCTATACGTTAGCTATTAATTAAATTCAGAGTTCTTTCTTTTTGTACAGAGTAGCGCAAGTGATACTAAGATTAATTCTTTTAAGATTTTAAGTGCGAATTATAAGTGCCGGGTTGTGCGACCGCGCAGTCAGAAAATCGAGCGTCGCGTGATTAAAATCTTAAACAATTATTATGCAATCTAATAAGTGATTAACTAATTATACGTGTAAATAAAGAAAGTGCTCTTTTCGTCTTCTGCGCATGCGCACAGCCCAAGTGCGAGAAATTAATTAAGCGGCGTTCTTTCTTTATATATCATTGCGTGTTGTGAGCAAAATTTTCCTTTTTAATTTAATAATATAAGAAGTTTAAAATCAAAGTTTAAATAGAGAGTCAACTGCTTCTTTTTCCTTTTTCCTCTTTTCAGGACAAAAATTAAGTTAAAGAAAATTAATTATATTATTTATTTTTCTTAAATAATTAGAGTTATTTAATATCAATAGTATTTTCTTTTTATAAATTTAAATTTTATTTTGTCTTTTTCATATTAAATATTGTTAATTTTAACTTCCTAATTTTTCTTTTTAAAATCATAAATTATATTGAGACCTTTTTTTTGGACCACTCTGATCGTTATAGAACCAGCCTACAACCCGAGGTAGGCCAGTAAGTATTGACCCCCTCTGCAGTTGCTCTACACAGCTAGCTGAGCAGGGTTCACTGGCGCTCAATTGAAAATAATTATAAATTTTGTGAACCCAGGTAAGTTCGTGGCTTCGGGGATTCACTCGGAGGTCCGGGGAATTTGCCACGTAACAATTGTCTAGATAAATTTCTAATTCTGAACCTTGCAAGCCTTGTAACGCTAGAGCCATTGCTCTGCTAAAGGTTATGGGTGCTTCGCATAACCCCATAGCCATACGCTTGTACTGATATGTACCCGATGGTCCTGAAAACGCAGTTTTATGTGCGTCTTTTGCATCAATCTTTACCTAATAATAGCCGTCCTTAAGGTCTACGGCGGTAATATAATTTGCTGACGCTAAATTTTCTAAGATGTCACAAGTTAACGGCAGTGGATAGCAACTTCCCACAGTGATTTCATTTAGTTGGCGAAAATCTGTCACCAAACGCCAGCGTTTCCTGCCTTGAGGGTCAGGTTTCTTGTTAACTATCCATGCTGGGCTACTATAACTCGACATAGATGGTTCTATAATATCTTTTTCCAGTAACTTCTCTGTTTCTTGCTGCATAATATTTTTTAATGCTATCGGGTAACGGTACGGTTTCACACGAACTGGCTCCTCATGAGTCGTTTTTATTCTGTGTGTTAAAATATTTGTTGCTGGTAATAATTCCTTATCTAACCCAAAGACAAAGGGATTCTCGGATATCAAGCTTCGAACATGCTCTTTTTCTTCTTTATTTAATTCTTCCAAGTCTAACACTTCCATTATTTTTTCCACTCTTTCTTTTATTTCACAAGGAGTTTTATTTGCCATGCATCTGTCTACATATTTTATTTCAGCATCAGCACTTTCTTTCTCTGAATTTTGTTGCGCGTACTCCGACATTGCGCGTCTAATCTTTTTGCAATCGGAAACTTCGTTTCCTTCGTGGTTGCCGTCCTCACCGGCATAATCATTATCTTTTTTTATAACCTCGCATGGAAAAATTTTTATTTCTGGAGTCGGAATTTCAATATCTTTATGATTTGTATTTATACATACTGCGTATGCTCTACCATTTTTATTTTCCGTAATAAAATTCCCAAATAATATTCCTGGCCCTAAATTTTGAAGTGGCACCCAGCCTACTTCTACATCATTATTTATAACTTTTGCAGCAATAACGCGTCTCATTCTTGCGGGAATTTCCACTGTTTTCACCCGCTCAAAGGGAATCGATAATTTTATAAAATCGATGCACTTATGTACGGCATTTATATGTCCGTTGTGCTCACTAATAGTTTCCCAGCCTAGTAGCCCATCTGTTTTTACAGGAAAGCTATCTGGGACAATATGGACCTCACACTGTAGTCCTTGAAGAGTCATATCTGCTCTTCCTAACGTATACATTTCCCCTGGCACGACGCCTGTAATCTCTAAAATATGCTGCCTATCTATACTTGTATTTTCACTCATACATGTGGCCTTTACTACGAAGATATCTGCTCCTGAATCGACGTAAAATCTTGCACTTTTTTCTTTTAAATTCCGACTTTCCAGTTTAACAATAGGCGGATTACGCCCTGCGCACGCGAGTTTCATATTTATTGTGCGCCTAATTTTTACATGCTTATTATTACTGTTATTTAATATATTCTGATCATTATTAATTAATTCCTGCCCGGCCCCTGAGGACTGCGGCGGACATCCTGCGAGTTTAAAGGCTCGTTCATTTTATCACTTTGATTATTTTCATTTATCTTTGCGTTTGAATCCCGCTCTCTATCCGGGCCGCGCTTTGATTCTCGTTCCTGTTATATTGATATCTCTCACGATTGTTGTCTCTACTACGACCTCTATTAAAACCTATATCATTTCTATTATCGTTACGTGCATAATTATTATAACGCGGCGGTCCTTGCGCATTATAATTATATTCATTATTGCGTGAGTCATAGTTTCTGTTCCTATTGAACCCACTGTTAAATCTGCTATAATTATTTCTGTAATTACTATCAGCATTCCCATTGTTATAATTATTATTAGAATTATTTCTGCCATAATTATTATCAAAATTTCTATTGTGACAATTACTATCAAAATTTCTATTGTAATTATTATCCTTGAAATTACTTCTGCTATAATTGCTTCGCGGACCGTTCGTATAATTTTTGTTATCGTTTGATTGTTTTCTTTTATTATTATTAACATTTTGCGAATTATTTTTATTTTGTGCATGAATAATACCATTTTCGGCATCATTTCTTAGTTTTTGACACTCTGCCGTCGCGTGCCCCATCTTATCGCAATAAGCGCATTGTATTTTATCATATTTCTTCTTAAAGCACGCCCTTTCTTTATGGCCTTCTTTATCACAATAGCTACATTTAACTGCACTTGTACCTGTTTCTATTTTTACAGGCGTCCCACGTAAAAAAATTTAGGTTCCTGAAAAGTTTGTCAAAAGTTTAGTTTGGTTCAAGTTCATATTTGATTCGGCAAATGAGACAATCCTGAACTTTGTTGAAAAAATAGTAATGTTCCACGGACGTTTGGTAGAACTTGTTTTTAACTTTATTTAAATATTTTCGATCTTAATACAATAATTTGTTAAGTTCTGCAGGAATATGGCAAAACTTATTTTGAACTAACTTCGAATATTATTAATTTTTTCGAAATAAATAGCCAAGTTTTACAGATGTTTGGTAAAGGTTTCGCCAAAATTGTTTTTAACTTTATTTAAATATTTTTTATACTAATACTAATTACACGATAATTTGTTAAGTTTTGCAGATGTTTGGTAAAAGTTTGGCAGAACTTGTTTTTAACTTTATTTAAATAGTTCTAAAATCAATAAAATAGTAAAGTTCTGCTGAAATTCTACGAAATTTATTTTGAACTTTATTTGATTGTTATTAATTTTTTTTAGATCTTCACTCGCCTTATTTAGAAAATACATCAAATAAAATATACAATTTAAATTATCATATTGCTACATAAAAAATAAAAGCAACAATTACTGAAGATCTGATCAGATAAGTAAAAATATTAATTTTATATCTTCATTTTTTGTATAATTACATTGAGAAAATATTATAACCTAATTTGATTACAAAATTTATTTTATATTTGCTGAAATAATTAATTTTCTATTTAAAATTTTATTTATTATAAGAATAAGTTCTTTGTGAAAATTTTTCTTATTTTTCAGGAATTTGCTGGAAAAATGCTACCTGTCTAAACTAAGGTTTATTTATTCAAGAAGAGGCTTCTGCTGTTCCAGCGTTTTGTACTCTTGCCTGATTTTTACGAATAATATGAGAGAAATATGAAATGTGATTAAAAATTTGTATGAAGTTTTTGGGTTTTAGTTAGTTTATCTTTTTGTAACCTTTAAATTCAGACGTGAACTTTTTTTTCATTTTGCATCAAATTTTCTGTGCTTCTCTAATAGTGTTATTTTAACATTTATAAAAAAATTAGTTTGAAAAATTTAAAATAACAGTGTTTGTTGGAGATGAATATAATAAATACACTGTTAAAATAGACATGAAATTTAATGCAATTTTCGACGTCATCTGTACATTAAAACGAATTTGCATCGATTTTTTAAATAATAATATATATATATATATATATATATGCATGCAAATTAATTTTAATTAACTTACAATTTACTACTCATTTTAATTTGAATACATGAATTTTTTTATTACTTTTGCATAGAATTCCATGCAATCCTAAGATCGATTTCCAATAAAATGTATTAATTCTTATGTGAATCACCATTAAATTTAATATTAACTTGAATTTACTTATCTGATCAGATCTTCAGTAATTGTTGCTTTTATTTTTTATGTAGCAATATGATAATTTAAATTGTATATTTTATTTGATGTATTTTCTAAATAAGGCGAGTGAAGATCTAATTTCAAGCATGATTGTCCAATCATCTTGAAATTGTTTGTTTATTTGTTGTCAACGAAGACATTGACTAGTGAATAAATTTCCATAACCTATAAACAAATAGTTTCATTTGACCTCATTCTTAAACACAAAAAATACGTAAAATCTATTAACTATTAACAGCAGAAGAAAATATTTGCTCATACTCTATTATAAACTAGTAAAAAATTTTAATTTACCTGTACCAAATTTTAGATAAACTTCGAAATTGCAAAAATTTACTATTTATTTTATCAAGTTTGAATAAAGTTTAAAAGAAGTACGGTCAAATCTTTTTAAAACTTACTACTTATTTAAAAAAAATTAATAACAATCAAATAAAGTTCAAAATGAATTTCGTAGAATTTCAGCAGAACTTTACTATTTTATTGATTTTAGAACTATTTAAATAAAGTTAAAAACAAGTTCTGCCAAACTTTTACCAAACATCTGCAAAACTTAACAAATTATCGTGTAATTAGTATTAGTATAAAAAATATTTAAATAAAGTTAAAAACAATTTTGGCGAAACCTTTACCAAACATCTGTAAAACTTGGCTATTTATTTCGAAAAAATTAATAATATTCGAAGTTAGTTCAAAATAAGTTTTGCCATATTCCTGCAGAACTTAACAAATTATTGTATTAAGATCGAAAATATTTAAATAAAGTTAAAAACAAGTTCTACCAAACGTCCGTGGAACATTACTATTTTTTCAACAAAGTTCGGGATTGTCTCATTTGCCGAATCAAATATGAACTTAAACCAAAATAAACTTTTGACAAACTTTTCAGGAACCTAAATTTTTTTACTGTATTGCTTTTATTTGTGCTTCATGCACTTTATTTGTATTTAATAACTGATGTTGATTTTGCGTCATTTGCATCATGCTATTAATATTCGGTTGAGACCATAATGACAACGATTGCGTATTTTGTGCTATCGAATTTACGGGTTGCAGGCCGTTTATAAATGAGTTTTGCATTTGTGCAAAAAGTCGCGTCTTTTGTTTATTTTCAAAATCGGCTGCAAGTTGTATAGCCTTTCTTAACGTCTGAGGTTTTTCGCAACGCACTTGCATATCTAAGGGCGATATTAATCCGAACAAATAATACTGTAAGGCGTTTCTTTCTATTAATTGCTTCCTTGCTAATCAATTTGTACATTTAATGCAGATATTGTATCGTAAATCGTTAATAATCGATTCAATAGAGCTTGTTCACGCGCGCCAAAATCTGTTGCTGACTCGCCTTGCTGCTGTGTTATCACTTTTAATTGTGTAGATAACTCTTCTAATATTGTTACGTTATTATACTGTGCCTGTAAGTCTGCTATGAGAGCTTCTATCGACTCGTATTGCATCAACCGCGCCGTAAAAATATCCGCCGCTTTTCCCGTGAGTTTTGTCGCTAACTCGTACATAATGAAAATTTGACAGCCTGGCCCGAAATTATTTACTATGCTTCGCAGTACTGAACAGAATAACGGTAATCTATATACGCTGCCGTCAAAAGTTGGAATTTGTCTGATTGCTTGATGTAACGATAAATAAGGCGTATTTTGAAAATTTGTGCCTTGCATATTTAACATAGGATTTATTTGTTGCGTATTTAATGCGTAATTAGTATTTATCGGTGAGTTTATTGGGAAATTTAGGTTAACTTGAGCTGGTATCATATTACTCCACGGTTGTGGAATTTGTTGCGGAAAACTCGCGTAATTGTATGGTATCGAAGGATAAACTAGCTGGTTCGGGCCCTGGTTCGCGTATGTTAACCACGTTTCGTTGGTTTTTGGGCTTTCCTCTGATTTCGATTTTTGAGTCTCGGTTTCCCTTTTATTTCGTGGGAGCGTGCCGTTACTTACTATGTTTCTTTCTTTCATAATATTTAATGATTCTTTGGGTAATTCGAAACCCTAAGACGCGGCTCTTTTGTATTTTTCATTCAATTCTTTCATTTCTTTCTCTGACAAATTGACTGTTAAATTTTCACCATATCTCGGAGTGTACATTGGCATATACACCGTGTTCTGTGACATGGTCGGAAATGATATCCTTTCGTTCCCAAATTCGGCTAAGATTTCTTCACTACGCGAACCTCTAATAGGAGACAACGAACGTCCTCTACGTCTCGCTTTTCCGTCCTTTTTCGAAAATAAATTGATGAGCGACATATTCGATAAATAAGATTTTACAATTAAATTTTTTTTCTTAAAATTTTTATTACTGCTTTTTAAATTACGCGTGAGAAGGTGAAGCGTTAACGTTTTCTTATGCGCGCTGATAATCAATTAACCTTGCCGTAAACGTTAACGTTACAAATCAACTATCAAATTAATATAATCCAAACGTTGACTTCCTCTATTTAACTTCTTTTCTTTACTGCAAAATTTATTATTTGATCACGTAAATAAGCGAATATATTTATAATAATTTCTGATAATATGCTTTTGAAATTAATTAGACTTTTTTTGAAAATTGAAGAAAAAAGAAAAAATTTAATAAATAACCCGGATATTGAAATTTATTATTTGCACGCACTCGCTTGTTTGAATTTAATTTTTTCCAAGGATTTATTAAAATTTCCAATATTTGAATATTATTTTCTTTTATTTAAGAACGGCACTATTTCTCTGTTACACTCGCGCTCGTTTTCCTTTTTTTCACTTCCTAACGCACACTATATTCGCGTACTAATCACTTTTATAAATAAAATGAGAAAAAGAAAAATTTCTAATTTTTATTCTATTTGTTTTTTTTTTCATTCGGATTTTCCCGTGACCCTGTACTAACCCCGTGGGACAATATAATACGATTTATATAAATTTTTACTTACTTGTTGCAGCAGAGAGTGAGCAGCGTGATAAGGAGCACTCTCATTTCTTCGGTTATAATTTTTTTTGGACGTCCTTCCTTCCTTCCTTCCTCTCGTTCCGATCTTCTGCGTTGCGAACTCGCGACGCGATATTTAAAAAAAATATTTAATAAAAAAATTCGCTAAAAAAATCTATTTGCTTGCTGTATTCAATTAATCAAATTATCTCTCTCTCTCTTTCGCAAAAAAAAAAATCTGTATTTTTATCGGACGCGCTTCTTTTATTTATTAAGTTTATTTCTTAAAAAAAATTTTAATTTTTTTTGCTAAACTCCTCGTTGCGTATCCCACACCGCTGCCACCAAAAAATAATATGTTACGTGGGATTTACTTGATACGCACTCCTATGGGGAGTGTGAGGATGCAAAATAAATTAACGAGAAAGAATTAATATGAAGTTGTCTGTTATTTATTATAAAGTAAATACAATAAGAGAGAGACTAGTTACTACTTGGTTCTAGCGCGTCCGGCGATGGTCTGTCGCTCGTCGTTGTCTAAAACGACGATGTAAGTTGCCCGCGACGAAGTGCCGAATCAGCACTTCGCGCATCGTGCGACTCTTGGTCCGGAAACTCGGAGTCGCATTTCTCTGAGTTTCTACCTTATTTTATGTTGTATATTATAATATACGTACAATATAATGTACGTAGCAGTATCTCTCAATGTTTTGTTTTAAAACAATACTGTTTTAAAATTCTTCTTACAAATTTCTTTGTATCAAACAAATAATTTCTTGTACAGGCAAGTATGACTGTATAAAACAAATAATTATTCATTTAAAACAAAGATTCATTTGATCTATTCAGAGAATTTGTATGTTTACTCTCCTACTACTAAATCATAGGATCGAAAGCTTAATTATGTAACCAAATTCTTTGAAACTACAAAACCATTTTTTTAAATATGTCAATCAATATTTGGTTTAAAAAAATACTGTTTTCAAAATTTTCTTGATGATTTCTTTAAGAATCGAACAAATAATTTCTTCAACGGTCAAGTGTAGTTCTACGAAACAAAAAATTGTTAACTTAAAACAGAGATTTATTTTATGAATCCAACAAATTCGTATGTCCACTCTCTAATTTCTAAATCAAAGAATCGAATGCTTAATTATATTACCAAATTCATTAAAACAAAAAAAACATTTTTTTTAATTTGTCAAACCATATTTCGTTTTAAAAAAATACATTTTCAAATTCCTCTTAATAATTTCTTTAAATCAAACAAATAATTTTTTTAACGGTCAAGTATAGTTGTATAAAACCATTATTTATTTGAAACGATGATTCGTTTGATTAATTATGTTTACTTTCTAAACATTGAATGGAAGAATCAAATGCTTGATTATTTTACCGAATCCTTTAAAACAAACAACCATTACCCTACGAAAAAAGTTCGTGTTAATTCTGTACTGATTTAACACTGATATCAGTATGTGATTCCTACTGCATCAACGTAAAATCAACATGATATCCACACGGCATTTGTACTGAGCGAACTCTGAAAGTAGTCTCAAAACGCAATGCGAATAAAGTACGAAATTCATACTTATGAAGCACAAATACTAATTAAAATACGTATAAAATCAGTACTGAATCTGCGAATGCATATTTAGGTGAATATGAAGTAAAACCACTCAGAGCATAATCAGTATAAAATCAGTGTGCCATTTAGACAATTGTTATGCAAAGTATGCACCAAATATTATTAAAATAATTAGTAGATTCGTAATGAATCGTGGTGAAATCTGTACAAATATTTGAATCGCTGATAAAAATTGAGAATAAAAAAAAATAAACTCAGTACAAATGCAGTACGAAAACGAGACGGACTTAATACAAACTGAAAACCAAATGTACACGCAATCTTTTAACAATAAATAATTGATAAATACTGAAATTGCTTAGATTTTGTACGAAATTTAAAACTAGCAGGGCTTCAGACGGAATGATTATACCCGTGTAGAAATTTCCCTGTCTTAACCCAAGTTTACAATAGAATCCTGTCAGATTTACTAGAGTTTTCGGGAAAACAAGTCAGAATCGTGCTAGGTATCCTCGACTTACTCTTACGATTGTCTATATAAAGGATATGCACACGATTTCCTGTCTTGAATCTGACATGATTTCCTAGGTTTTCGAAGTGGTAAGACAATAAAACAGATGGCGCTACAGAAGCCTAGACTTTCTGGTTAGTATCTAGTCTGTATTACAAACTTTAAACTAGTACAATTTTAACAGATCTTAAGAGGTTATGTTTTATTCGAATTTTTTTCGGTAAATTTATTCAATTGAAAAATTAAATTAAATCAATACTAATTTTATGAATAAAAAAGGAAAGAGAAAAAAATTTATCGAAGATATAAATTAACTTGTTATAAATTAATATTAACTTCAATAATTAATAACAAAATTTAAAAATTAATGATTTTAATCTTTTTATACACAATTATTTCATTATGAAAAATATTTTTTTTTATTAAAGAAAAATTCAATTATTAACAAATACAGAAGTAAATCAATTAGTTAATTATTTTTTTATACTGACTCAAATAAAATAACATTTTTGTATTAAGAAAATAAAATTTTTTTGAAAAAAAAATTAAATTACTAGTAAAAAATTTGATTATTTAAATTTTTTTTAATAAAAAAGTATTTACACGCAAAAAAATTATTTAAAAAAACAATTAATTTTTTTATTTTTTACAATAATCTTGTACGAAAAAAAAAAAAAAATTTTTTTTAAACTTGTATAGCAAATGAGTTTTTTCAAACAAAAAAATAATTTTTAAGCACTTTATTTATTTATAATTATTATTTGTTTAATTTCAATTTGTAAATATTTTATCACTATAAACATTTTTATAGTAATAAATTATATATATATATATATATATATATGAAATTATCATATCTTATCAAAGTGTTTCGTAGCGTAATGGTTAGCGTAAGCATCTAGTGTCCAGTAGGTCGTGGGTTCGCGTCCCGGTTAGGTCGAAAATTTTTTCATGCGATTTTTTAATTGATATAGTATTATTAGGATATTTCATTATAATTTAATCAATTAAATTTCATAATTTCGATATATTAAAATACAAAATATGATATAATTGTTTTTTATTTTTAATAGATAATATCTAGGAAAACATGTCAGAATCTAACTTGTTTTACTCGCTAGAATTCTGAAAAAATATGGGACATATCCCTGCAAGGATCTACCGAGTTCTCCTTGCTAGAATCCAGGTAGAAACAAGTAAAACTAGTCGGGTTCTGGTAAGATTTAGCACAAAATTTCTACACGGGTAGTATCACAATATGGATTCAGTACAAAATTTGTACAAAAACAGAACAGAATCAATGCGAAATCTTCTTATAATAAGTGCTGAATTAGTACTAAATCTGAATAAAATATATACGAGATTTAAAATTCAGAAGAAAAATGTCGAATAATAAAATAAGCTCAGTATGAATTCAGCACTTATTGTAAGAAGATTACGCATAGATTTTGTTCTGTTTTTGTACGAATTTCGTACTGAATCCGTATTGAGATACTATAATTATTGCATCTGAAGCCAATTTTAAAATTCGTACAGAATCTATGCAATTTCAGTATTGATTAACTATGTATTGTTGAAAGATTGTGTTTACATTTGATTTTCAGTTTGTAATAAGTCCGTACGGATTTTATGCTGAATTCGTTCTGAGTTCATGTTATTATTCGACAATTTTCTTCCGAATTTTAAATCTCGTATACATTTTATTCAGATTTAGTACTGATTCAGCACTTATTGTAAAAAGATTTCGCATTGATTCTGTTCTGTTTTTGTACAAATTTTGGACTGAATCCTTATTGTGATACTATAATCATCCAGTCTGGAGCCCTAGTTTTAAATTTCGTACAAAATCTATGCGATTTCAGTATTTATCAATTATTTATTGTCAAAAGATTGCGTGTACATCTGATTTTCAGTTTGTATTAAGTCCGTCTGGTTTTCGAACTGCATTGAGTTTATTTATTTTCATTCTCAATTTTTATCAGTGATTTAAATATTTGTACATATTTCACCAAGATTTATTACGAATCTACTAATTATTTTAATAATATTTGGAGCATACTTTGCATAGCAATTGTCTAAATAGTACACTGATTTTATACTAATTATGCTCCGAGTGAGTTTACTTCATATTCACCTAAATATGCATTCGCAAATTCAGTACTGATTTTTTACGTATTTTAATTAGTATTTGTGCTTTATAAGTATGAGTTTCGTACTTTATTCGCATTGCGTTTTGAAACTACTTTCAGAGTTCGCTCAGTACGAATTCCGTGTGAATACCATGTTGATTTCACGATGATGCAATACGAATCACATACTGATATCGGTGTAAAATCAGTACAGAATCAACAGGAACTTTTCTAGTAGGGTATTTTTAATTTGTTAAACCATATTTCGTTTAAAACAAATACTTTTTTTAAATTCCTCTTGATAATTTTTTTGAATCAAACAAAAAATTTTTTCAACGGTCAAGTATAGTTGTATAAAACAATTAATTATTTATTTAAAACGAAGATTCATTTGATTAATTTAAAGAACCCGTATTTTTACTCCCATTCTACTAAATCAAAAAATCGAATGCTTGATTATATAACCAAATTCTATAAAACAAAAAAAATCAATTTTTTAGATACTGTTAATCAATGTTGCGTTTTAAAAATATACTGTTTTTAAATTATCCATAATGATTTATTTGAATTAAACAAACCGTTTCTTTTACAGTCAAGTATGATTGATTAAAACAAATAATTATTTATTTAAAACAAAGCTTCATTTTATAAATTCAAAGAATCTGTATGTTTGATTTCCCACTCTTAAATCAAAAAATCAATTGCTTGATTATATTACCAATTTCTTCAAAACAAAAAAAAACATTTTTCTTAATTGTGTAAATCAATGTTGTGTTTTAAAGAAATACTGTTTTCCAATTCTGTTTTATAATTCCTTTGACTCAAACAAATAATTTCTTTCACGGTCAATTATAGTTTTATAAAACAAATAATTATTTATTTGAAACAAAGATTCTTTTGATCGAATTAAAGAATTCGTATGATTACTTTTTTACTTCTAAATCAAAAAATCAAACGCTTGATTATATTACCGATATCTTTAAAACAAAAAAAACCATTTTTTTATATCTATAAAACAATGTTTTGTTTTAAAAAAAGACTATTTTCATATTCTCCATAGTTATTCCTTGAAATCAAACAAATGATTTCTTTTACCGTCAAGTATGATTGCATGAAACAAATAATTATTTATTTAAAACAAAGATTCATTTGGTTAATTCAATGAATTCATCTGTTTACTCTCTTACTCCTAAATCAAAGAATCAAATGCTTGCTTATATTACCAAATTCTTTAAAACAAAAATACCATTGTTTCAAATCTGTTAATGAATGTTTTGTTTTTAAAAAATAGTGTTTTTAAATTTTCCTTAATAATTTCTTTGGATGAAACAAATAGTCTCTTTTACAGTAAAGTTAGATTGTATGGAGCAAATAATTTTTCATTTGAAATAAAGATTCATTTTATAAATCTAAAAAATTCGTATGTCTACTCTCTTACTCCTACATCAAAGAATTGAATGCTTGATTATATTACCAATTTCTTTAAAATAAAAAAATCATTTTTTTAAATGTGTAAATCACTGTTAAGTTTTGAAGAAATACTGTTTTCCAATTCTCTTTTATAATTCCTTTGACTCAAACAAATAATTTCCTTCACGATCAATTATAGTTTTATAAAACAAATAATTGTTTATATGAAACAAAAATTCTTTTGATCGAATTAAAGAATTCGTATGATTACTTTCTTACTTTTAAATCAAAAAATCAAACGCTTGATTATATTACCAATTTCTTCAAAACAAAAAAAACCATTTTTTTATATCTGTAAAACAATGTTTTGTTTTCCCTACTAGAAAAGTTTGTGTTGATTCAGTACTGATTTTACACTGATATCAGTATGTGATTTGTATTTCATCAACGTAAAATCCACATGGTACTTACACGAAATTCGTACTGAGCGAACTCTGAAAGTAGTCTCAAAACGCAATGCGAGTAAAGTACGAAATTCATACTAATCAAGCACAAATACTAAATAAAATACGTATAAAATCAGTACTGAATCTGCGAATGCATATTTAGGTAAATATGAAGTGAACTCACTCAGAGCATAATCAGTATAAAATCAGTATGCCATTTATACAATTGTTATGCAACGTATGCACCAAATATTATTGAAATAAATAGTGGATTCGTATTAAATCTCCGTAAAATATGTACAAATTATTAAATCACTGTAAAAAATTGAGAATAATAAAATAAACTCAGTATGGATTGAGTACAAAAACCGAACGAAATTAATACCCATTGAAAACCAAATGTTTACGGAATCTTTCAACAATACATAAAAGATATATACTAATATTACATAAATTTTATACGAATTTTAAAACTGGGCCTACAGACGGAATAATAATAGCATCCTAATACGGATTCAGTACAAAATCTGAACGAAAACAGAACAAAATCAATGCGAAATGTTCTCAAAATAAGTGCTGAATCATTACTGACTTTCAATAAAATATGTACGATATTTAAGATTTAAATGAAAAAAGTTGACTAATGAAATAAGCTCAGTACGCATACAGCATGAAAACCGTACGGAATTATTACAAACTGAAAACCAAATATATACGCAATCTATTAACAATACATAACAGATATATACTAATATTACATAAATTTTGTAAAAATTTTAAAACTGGGGCTACAGACGGAATAATAATAGCATCTTAACACGGATTTAGTACAAAATCTGTATGGAAACAGTACAAAATCAATGCGAAATGTTCTCAAAATAAGTGCTGAATCAGTACTGACTTTCAATAAAATATGTACGATATTTAAGATTTAAATGAATAAAGTTGACTAATGAAATAAGCTCAGTACGCATACAGCATGAAAACCGTACGGAATTATTACAAACTGAAAACCAAATATTTACGCAATCTATTAACAATACATAACAGATATATACTAATATTACATAAATTTTGTACAAATTTTAAAACTGGGGCTACAGACGAAATAATAATAGCATCCTAATACGGATTCAGTACAAAATCTGCATGGAAACAGTACAAAATCAATGCGAAATGTTCTCAAAATAAGTGCAGAATCAGTACTGAATTTTAATAAAATATGTACGTGTTTTAAGATTTAAATAAAAAAAGTTGACAATGAAATAAGCTCAGTACGCATACAGCACAGAAACCGTACGGAATTATTACAAACTGGAAACCAAATATATACGCAATCTATTAACAATACATAACAGATATATACTAATATTACATAAATTTTGTACGAATTTTAAAACTGAGGCTTCAGACGAAATAATAATAGCATCCTGATACGGATTCAGTACAAAATCTGTACGGAAACAGAACAAAATCAATGCGAAATGTTCTCAAAATAAGTGCTGAATCAGTACTGAATTTCAATAAAATATGTACGATATTTAAGATTTAAATGAAAAAAGTTGACTAATGAAATAAGCTCAGTACGCATACAGCATGAAAACCGTACGGAATTATTACAAACTGAAAACCAAATATATACGCAATCTATTAACAATACATAACAGATATATACTAATATTACATAAATTTTGTAAAAATTTTAAAACTGGGGCTACAGACGGAATAATAATAGCATCTTAACACGGATTTAGTACAAAATCTGTATGGAAACAGTACAAAATCAATGCGAAATGTTCTCAAAATAAGTGCTGAATCAGTACTGACTTTCAATAAAATATGTACGATATTTAAGATTTAAATGAATAAAGTTGACTAATGAAATAAGCTCAGTACGCATACAGCATGAAAATGTACGGAATTATTACAAACTGAAAACCAAATATTTACGCAATCTATTAACAATACATAACAGATATATACTAATATTACATAAATTTTGTACAAATTTTAAAACTGGGGCTACAGACGAAATAATAATAGCATCCTAATACGGATTCAGTACAAAATCTGCATGGAAACAGTACAAAATCAATGCGAAATGTTCTCAAAATAAGTGCAGAATCAGTACTGAATTTTAATAAAATATGTACGTGTTTTAAGATTTAAATAAAAAAAAGTTGACAATGAAATAAGCTCAGTACGCATACAGCACAGAAACCGTACGGAATTATTACAAACTGGAAACCAAATATATACGCAATCTATTAACAATACATAACAGATATATACTAATATTACATAAATTTTGTACGAATTTTAAAACTGAGGCTTCAGACGAAATAATAATAGCATCCTGATACGGATTCAGTACAAAATCTGTACGGAAACAGAACAAAATCAATGCGAAATGTTCTCAAAATAAGTGCTGAATCAGTACTGAATTTCAATAAAATATGTACGATATTTAAGATTTAAATGAAAAAAGTTGACTAATGAAATAAGCTCAGTACGCATACAGCATGAAAACCGTTTGGAATTATTACAAACTGGAAACCAAATATAAACGCAATCTATTAACAATACATAAAAGATATATACTAATATTACATAAATTTTGTACGAATTTTATTTTAATTTTAATTGAAGCCCCAGTTTTAAAATTCACACAAAATCTATGTAATTTTAGTATTTATCATCTACGTATTGTTAATAGATTGCGTATACATTTAGTTTTCAGTTTGTAATAATTCCGTACGGTTTTCGTGCTGAATGCGTACTGAGCTGATTTCATTATACAACTTTTTTCATCGGGATTTTAAATCTTGTACATATTTTATGAAGATTCGGTGCTGATTCAACACTTATTCTAAGAATATTTCGCATTGATTATGTTCTTTTTCTGTACAGATTTTGTACTGAATCGGACTGGGTTGCTATTATTATTCCGCCTGGAGCACCAGTTTTAAAATTTACACAAAATCTATGTAATTTTAGTATTTATCATCTACGTATTGTTAATAGATTGCGTATACATTTAGTTTTCAGTTTGTAATAATTCCGTACGGTTTTCGTGCTGAATGCGTACTGAGCTTATTTCATTATACAACTTTTTTCATTGGGATTTTAAATCTTGTACATATTTTATTCAAATTCAGTACTGATTCAGCACTTATTCTAAGAACATTTCGCATTGATTATGTTCTTTTCTGTACAGATTTTGTACTGAATCCGTACTAGAATGATATTAGTATTCCGCCTGGAGTTACAGTTTTAAAATTCGCACAAAATCTATGTAATTTTAGTATTTGTCATCTATGTATTGTTAATAGATTGCATATACATTTAGTTTTTAGTTTGTAATAATTCCGTACGTTGTTCGTGCTGAATGCGTACTGAGCTTATTTCATTAGTCAACTTTTTTCATTTAAATCTTAAATCTCGTACATATTTTATTAAAATTCAGTACTGATTTAGCACTTATTTTGAAAACATTTCGCATTGATTTTGTTTTGTTTCCGTACAGATTTTGTACTGAATCCGTACTGGGATGCTATTATTATTCCGTCTGTAGCCCCAGTTTTAAAATTTACACAAAATCTATGTAATTTTAGTATTTATCATCTACGTATTGTTAATAGATTGCGTATACATTTAGTTTTCAGTTTGTAATGATTCCGTACGATTTTTGTGCTGAATGCGTACTGAGCTTATTCCATTATACAACTTTTTTCATTGGGATTTTAAATCTCGCACATATTTTATTCAAATTCAGAACTGATTCAGCACTTATTCTAAGAACATTTCGCATTGATTATGTTCTTTTTTCTGTACAGATTTTGTACTGAATCTGTACTGGGATGCTATTATTATTCCGCCTGGAGCCCCAGTTTTAAAATTCACACAAAATCTATGTAATTTTAGTATTTATCATCTATGTATTGTTGAAAGATTGCGTATGCATTTAGTTTTTAGTTTGTAATAATTCCGTACGTTTTACGTGCTGAATGCGTACTGAACTTATTTCATTATTCAACTTTTTTCATCGGGATTTTAAATCTCGCACATATTTTATTCAAATTCAGTACTGATTCAGCACTTATTCGTTGAACATTCCGCATTGATAATGTTCTTTATCTGTACAGATTTTGTACTGAATCCGTACTGGGATGATATTAGTATTTCGCCTGGAGCTCCATTTTAAAATTCACACAAAATCTATGTAATTTTAGTATTTATCATCTATGTATTGTTGAAAGATTACGTAAACATTTGGTTTTCAATTGGTATTAATTTCGTACGGTTTTCGTACTCAATTCATACTAAGTTTATTTTATTATTTTCAATTTTTTACAGTGATTTAATAATTTGTACATATTTTACGGAGATTTAATACGAATCTACTATTTTTTTCAATAATATTTGGTGCATACGTTGCATAACAATCGTATAAATGGCATACTGATTTTATACTGATTATGCTCTGAGTGAGTTCACTTCATATTTACCTAAACATGCATTCGCAGATTCAGTATTGATTTTATACGTATTTTTTTCAGTATTTGTGTTTCATTAGTATGAATTTCGTACTTTATTCGCATTGCGTTTTGAGACTACTTTCAGAGCTCGCTCAGTACGAATTTCGTGTAAGTACCATGTGGATTTTACGTTGATGAAATACAAATCACATACTGATATCAGTGTAAAATCAGTACTGAATCAACACAAACTTTTCTAGTAGGGTTGAAAAAATACTGTTTTCATATTCTCCATAGTTATTTCTTGAAATCAAACAAATGATTTCTTTTACAGTCAAGTATGATTGCATGAAACAAATAATTATTTATTTAAAACAAAGATTCATTTGGTTAATTCAATGAATTCATCTGTTTACTCTCTTACTCCTAAATCAAAGAATTGAATGCTTGCTTATATTACCAAATTCTTTAAAACAAAAATACCATTGTTTCAAATCTGTTAATGAATGTTTTGTTTTTAAAAAATAGTGTTTTTAAATTTTCCTTAATAATTTCTTTGGATGAAACAAATAGTCTCTTTTACAGTAAAGTTAGATTGTATAGAGCAAATAATTTTTCATTTGAAATAAAGATTTATTACAAAATTCGTATGTCTACTCTCTTAGTCCTAAATCAAAGAATTGAATGCTTGATTATATTACCGAATTTTTTAAAACAAAAAAATCATTTAGTTAATTTTGTAAATCAATGTTTGGTTTTGAAAAAATACTGTTTCGAAATTCGCGTTTATAATTTCTTTTAATCAAGCAAATAATTTCTTTCACGGTCAATTATAGTTTTATAAAACAAATCATTATTGATTTAAAACAAAGATTCATTTTATAAATTTAAAAAATTCGTATGTCTACTCTCTTAGTCCTAAATCAAAGAATTGAATGCTTGATTATATTACCAATTTCTTCAAAACAAAAAAATCATTTTTTTAAATCTGTAAAACAATGATGAAATAATGTATCCTCATTACGCTCTAACTTTGGAAAAAAATAATATTTTGATATGCTGTAACTACTGTTTCGAAAGGATTTGAGCTCACCCTACTAAAAAATCTCAGGTGAGAAATCACTTGATTTCTCAGGTGATTAATCATGCCAAAATCTCATGTGATGATATTTTTAGGTTTTTACACGTTTCAAACCATGTTTAGTCAATTGTGAACTATTTTTGAAAATTTTTGAAAAATTGAACTTAGAAAATTTTTTGTAAAATGAGTCAAAATTTTTTCTAAGACCAAATTTTAAAAAAATTTTCTAAGTTCAAATTTTTCAAAAATTTTTGAAAATAGTTCGCAATTGACTAAGTATGCTTTGAAACGTGTAAAAACCAAAAAAATCGTCACATGAGATTTTGGCATGATTAATCACCTGAGAAATCAGGTGATTTCTCACCTGAGATTTTTTAGTAGGGCAGCTTTAATTTAAAAAAAGTTTCAAGCTTGTAGCTGTCAACGCTTAAGACCTATATGCGTTTAAAAATCTAGTAACTTTTTTAGTAATTTTCTTTAATTGCCTGTAACTAGGGAAATATTGAGTATTTATGACTAGAACTTAAGCTTTTTTCATATTTTATCATCTGAAAACTTATCCCGAAGTTTGAGCAAAATCCGTGATCCGGAGGTGTGACACTCTCCTAGTGAGCCAAAGTATTGAATACTTGATTAAATCACCAAAATCTTTGAAACAAAAAATTATTTCTTTAAAATAATAAAATTATTTTTTTTGAATTAGAGAAATATTGATTTAAAAAAGTATTTGTTTGTTCGGAATACACCTTTTTTCTTTTAAATAACTATTTTTTTAAATTTTTAACATACAAAGTTATAGCTTTGAATAAATCATTCTCTTAATTTAATTAAAGATTTTTTAAAATTAAATTTAGTTGGCTTGATTTAAGTAAATATTTATTTGGATCAAGCAAACAATTAATTAAATAATTTTTCTAATGAATGAATAAAAAATTTTTTAAATTCAAAAGATAATTTTTTTAATTTAAATAAATATTTATTTAAAGATATTTTTGAGTTGTTTTAAAACATTTTTATTTAATTTAAAAATTCCGTTTTATTATTTTAAAAAATGCATTTTTAGAATTAAGTAAACTTTCTTTGAAACAATAAATTTATATTTCAAATAAATTATTTTTTGTTTTCAAAAAAATATTCACCGATTTCAAATATGTCTTGTTTGTTTCAAGCAGTTGTTTGATTCGAACATTTTCATTTTTACAAAATATATTTCTTTGAATTTAACATATGTAATAATTAAAAAAAAATTTCTGATATCTCTAAGATAGAGCTGCTTACATCGTATTGACGATAGGCAAATAAGCAGTCTCATGTTCAAAACAAACTTTATTTTTCAATTCCGTATAGGTACGTTTTATATGTAATTCTAATACAGACCTACACTGAAAATATGTTGGAATATTTGTTGTTCTTATTTAATTAAACTCGTTCATCTTCAAATTTGGTAGAAAAATTATTCCAAAATTGAATGACCGACATAACGGATACTTCAATGGCTGTCAATTTTTGTAATAGAATAAAAATTAGGTTATGCTAAGCTTATATACGTAAAAATTGTTATTATAAATGTGATAATGAATTGATAAATACACGGAGAAAAATATATAATTAAAAATTACTATATTTTTCACTAATGAGGGGACAAACTCGACATATGCAGGAAATTTAACATACTTTTATGAAAATTTACTATACTTCTACGAGTTTATGATATATGCGCTCATAAAAATTACTATTCAGTATCGTAAAAATTATGAATACAGAGAAGGATACAACGAGACTGCTGTTACCGCGCTTAATTACTAGGTGGCGACTCATTTTTTCAACCTGCGAGCGATAAGAGAAGCACTTGGATGGTATATAAGAAAATTTGAAACAGAGGCATTTAAATAATTTCGAGTTCGTGATAATATGCGTTAGGTAGAATATACGTTAGGTGTAGCGTGTGTTTGCGAATTAGCTTATTGTAATGTGTGTAATTTAGGATAAATGTAGTATATACAACTTCGAAAAGAGTATTTCATAATTTGCGAAATGTGACTTTCTAACAATAACACACAAACAAAATAATTCTTCCCTGAATATGAAAACATGAGCATAATTCTCAGAAGGTCAACAAGCATTGAAAAATAATATTTTTTTAATTTAAAAAAAAATTCATATTCATAAAATTTAATGCATGGCTGATTCCATTCAGATTCATGCAGACCGTCACGGATCGAAATTTTTTTTTAGCTAAAAAATATGGGAATGTGTTCTACTACTCAAGATGTGGAGACCCCGAAATACGGCTTAAAAAATTTTTTTCGTGATGGTATAGCCTATTTTGTGTTGAATGCTAAAATGAAAGGTGAAAAAATGAAAATGAACCTCCATATTCAAAATGCTGTATCTCCGTCAATTTTTGACTTTTCAAGGCGTATTTTTTTTTTTTTTGAATGTGAGAAATTTAGCCTACTTTTACATCACATTATTATTTCATAGATAAAAATTAATGCCGTCGAGCTATTAATGGAAAACAGAAAAAAACGATTTTTTTTCAACGTGATTTTCTCAAAAACTATATTTTTTTTCCTTCAAATTTTAGTATGTTCTTATACATAAAAAAATTAGCTTTTAGGGTGGGTCGGAATATGCTATTTTGCATTATTTTTTTTTAATGAATTTTTTTAATTTTATCCAATTTTTTTCAATTATAGAGTTTTAAGACCATGTCCTCTTCCAATAATTGTGCTCTTTCACTATTGGTTTACTTTTTAATTTGTTAATATATTGTTAGTGTTTAAAAAGACCTTCAAAATGAGCCATTGGTCAACTTTTTTGGTCAATTAGAACAAAAGTTATAGCAATTTTAAGTTTAAAAATATGTTCAAAAAGAATAAATAAATTTTCATTAATTCAATTTAGATCTATGAATTTACATTTTCCCATTTATGCAATGAAGTTCTAGAAGTGAACCCAAGATTTTGTTCAGCTTTCCAACATTGAATTTTTTGTATTCCCTTGACTTCTTTTGCATTTTGTTGTCATTCAACTTTTTTTGTTTGTCAGAAAACTTCTAACTCTTCTTTGCTTAAAAAGAGAATATTGATAGATGGGGTGTAAAGTGAGACATGAGTCGCGAAATCCTCTGTATTTATAATAAATTTTGCACTTTGCTTGGACAAATTGTGCACTATGGCATAATGTTTAACTATACCTCCTATTCCATCACATGCACCTTTTCCATGCCCGGTTGCAGAAAATAACCATTTTCTTTTTTTTTTAGAATTTCGAAACTCATAAAATTGGTATCTATTTTTGAAATGACTGGCGGCTCCATCCGAAATTATTATGATTTCTTCTAATTCTTGCAGAATGTATTTTTGCTTTACATTCTCTACAATTGAATTTATAGCCATTAAGGGAATGTAAAAAACCGACATTACAGTTTTCCAAATTATTGGTTCTTAAGAAGGGGCCGAACTATCTGTCTTTGTCTAATAGCGTTTTTCATCATTTATGTAAACACTATCCGGTATAACAAGAAAAAAATAGCAGCCCCCGCTAGATATTAGTATAATAAGTAAATTTTGTAATAACAACCAAATCTTTTACCGCATAGTTTTTGACTAATTAGAGACCTACTAGCAATCTAGAATATAACCTATCTTTTTTTGGTAGGTCTCTAATTATTCAAAAACTATGCGGTAAAAGATTTGGTTGTTATTACAAAATTTACTAATTATACTAATATCTAGCGGGGGCTGCTATTTTTTTCTTGTTATACCGGATAGTGTTTACATAAATGATGAAAAACGCTATTAGACAAAGACAGATAGTTCGTCCCCTTCTTAATCCAAGATTTTTAAAAATATCTCTATATTACAATCTTCCATTTCTACTAATAAAAAGCCTAATATAGAGATATTTCTGAAAATTTTTAAATAAAGATAAAAAATTTGGAAAACTGCAATGTCGGTAACTATGTAGAAATCATATACCCTATTACATTCCCTTAAAGCATGAGAAGAATCATGTTTTGCATCATCACAAACTGTGACATAACTGACCGTCGAATTAACCGATGCAAACCGATGGATATTTGATTTTTTCTCCAGTGATAGCTTTGTACTTCATTTTGTTATAAGACCGTCCAATTTTCGGCAAAATCTACGTGAATGATTAATTGGAACTGGCTTTTTCTTTACTAAAATTTTTACCCCTCGAATAGCAATATGTTGAATTTCTTTAATCATTTGGGCATTTTTCACAGTCTCTCAGTACACATTTCATATCATCCTTAGAGCAAAATAAAGAAGAAAATATATTTGATTCAATTTTTGAAATGTCATGTTTATTGTTTGTATTATAGCTTTTTAAAGTTATTAACATAAGTTCCAAATTTTCGCAATAAATACAAAGACACGTATCATTGGGTGGATGAGGTATATGGGTTATAACCCATTTTGGTCTCAAGGCATAGAATGTTGATTTGCCGATTTTCTTTTCCATTTGGTGATTTTCTTCTTGAAACAATTCAAACATTTGTTTCATACTTCGCGTAAGAAAGCGTTTAACTTTTTTGGTTTTGATACCATTTTCTTTTACAGATATTGTATCATTTTTATTTGCACTTTGTCGAGAGCAATTAAAATCATCATTTAAATAATACTCTTCAACTTTTAACATAACTTCCCTATCCAATGAATGGCCACTATAATTTTCAGGCTTCTTATAAATATCTTCATTATTCACATGTGAGCGAGCTTAATCAATCATGTACGTAGTTACGTCTGGCAGAACTGATAATAAATATTCTTTTGAGAAATTAGTTGGTATAAGGGTTAATAGTCGGACTTTTTCGGAAAAACTTGAACAATTTTTAAGACAATTTTAATATTTTCGAGCCATTTATCACATGTCTTACATTCAATGCTTCCACTCAATTCAGGTAAATCCGTTATATCAAAAAATTTCATCATTTTACTAGCTAATTGTGTGGGTGAGAATGAAAGTGGCATAAGTCACATTTTTAAAAAAATTTAGTTAGTGGTACATTTTATTTCTTTAACATTAAAACAACTTATTTTTCAAAATAGAGTGGCTTTTTTGTTTATTTTTCTTTAATATTATAAGCACTGTAAAAATTGCACTCAATAGAAATGTATATAAATTTAAAACTTTAATATCGAAAATCTCGAAATTAGAAGTATGTGACTTATGCCACTCCCATTCTAACCCACACAATTGTGAATCGAATGCATCATTCATTTGCTTTCTCTTCCGAATGACATACGATTTTCGCATCTTCACATTAGCAGGGGGCCGAACTATCTGTCTTTGTCTAATAGCATTTTATCTTTTTTATAAACACCATCCGTTCTAGCAAGAAAAAAATAGCAGTCCCCGCTAGATATTCGTATGATAAGTAAATTTTATGATAGTAAGAACATGGTTTTATTGAGTAATTTTTGAATAATATGAGACCTAATAACAGCCTAGAATATAACCTATCTTTTTTGGTAGGTCACATATTATTCAAAAACTACGCGGTAAAACAATTAGGTTGTTATTACAAAATTCACTTATTATACTAATATCTAGCGGGCGCTGCTATTTTTTTCTTGTTAGAACGGATGGTGTTTATAAAAAAGATGAAAAACGCTACTAGACAAAGATAGATAGTTCGGCCCCCTCTTAACAGTTTCAGGCATCTTGATGGGTGAAATCTTCAAATTCAAATTATTTGCGGTTCCGTTAAGCTCATGCACCACAATCTCGGTGTCATTAATTTCTTCTGAAGATTGTTGACTGCTTGAATTAGATGTGGAAGGTGTAGCATTCTCCACTTCTTCTAAAAATAATTTATAACATCCGACGCAAACTCTATCTTCTTTAGATTACAAAATTTTAGGATACAGGCGCTGCAAAGATTCCGTTATTTGGCCCAATTCTCTGAATGGTTTTAAGAGGAATCGTAGATAGCTTTCGAGTGCCTTTTTTTCAAGTCCTTGCATTTTATCTTAGCCAATGATGCCATTGTAATTAACTCAAAATCTTTTATTAAAGCGAAAAATAGATTATGAAAGTTAGACGATTTGTTATTCAATTCGATCTCTTCTTATGTACTGTGATGCGCTGTATTGCTAATGAGTACGCTGGGACCGCGACATCGCTACCTAGCGGCGGCATGCTCAAACTACTTTCAAATTGAATTTCACTCGCAGGCGCGAAATACAAAATGAATGAATGATAATTTATTTTTCTTTTCGAATGTATTTTAAAACTTAAAATTGTTATAGCTCTTGTTCTAATTGACCAAAAAAGTTGACCAATGGCGCATTTTGAAGGTCTTTTTACACAATAACAATATATTAACAAATTAAAAAGTAAACCAATAGTGAAAGAGCACAATTATTGGAAGAGGACGTGGTCTTAATACTCAATAATTGAAAAAAATTGAATAAAATTAAAAAAATTCATTAAAAAAAAATAACGCAAAATAGCATATTCCGACCCACCCTAAAAGCTAATTTTTTTATGTATAAGAACATACTAAAATTTGAAGGAAAAAAAATATAGTTTTTGAGAAAATCACGTTGAAAAAAAATCGTTTTTTTCTGTTTTTCATTAATAGCTCGACGGCATTAATTTTTATCTATGAAATAATTATGTAATGTAAATTTCTCACATTGGAAAAAAAATACGCCTTGAAAAGTCAAAAATTGACGGAGATACAGCATTTTGAATATGGAGGTTCATTTTCATTTTTTCACCTTTCATTTTAACATTCTTATTAGATAGATATTGTTTTATTTTGTATTATAATTACAAAAACAGCGTGTAAAATTACAAATAAAGTTAAAAATACATAAAATACTTTAAATAGCCTTGCATATATAAAATTAAAATAGTACAGTATGATATCACAGTCATAAAACATAATAGAGATAGTAATACTGTGATAGTAAGTCAATAAATTAAATAAAAGTGATATCATAGATAACACGAATAAATATACGCAAAGAGTATAAATAATATAGTTAAAAATTAGTCTCAAATATTTATCAGTCAAAAGAATTACATAAAATCAAGCGTGTAAAGAGCGCAGTCGAAATATGAGCAGTATACAGTAAGTTGAAATCATAGCAAAGTTGAATGTACCGTAATATACAAGTCAATCTAAAAAATATAATCATTCACTCTATGCACACACATCCTACATTCACGCCAATAAATACAATCATGCCTTAAATCTATAAAAGGTACATCACATAATAAATTAACACGTATGATATAGTCCGAAAATAATACTGTTTAATCGAGGTCGAATAAATACCTCCTCAGAGCGGCTTTAAACCTGCTGATTGATGGAAGATTTTTAATATCAGCAGGTATGGAGTTCCAAAAATGCGCACCTTGAACTTGAAAGGAATTTCTTCCAGTCTCAGTGCGCATAAAGGGCACCGCAAGATCTTTAATCTCACCCCTAGTGGTCGCTCTGGGTATATATCTAGTGAAGAGACCCACTAGATATTCAGGAGTATTCATACGTACGATTTTGTACATAAGTAAAGCCATAAAATACTGTCTCCTCGAATCAGTACGTAGCCAACCCAAAGCATGTCTAGAGGGAGAGATGTGATCACCCATCCTCACGCAACATTCAACACAAAATAGGATATCGCATAGCGAAAAAATTTTTTTAAGCTGTATTTCGAGGTCTCCACATCTTTTCTTAAGTATTAGAACACATTCACATAGTTTTCAGACAAAAAAAAATTCGATCCGTGTCGGCCTGCATGAATCTGAATGGAACCAGCCACATGATATTTATAAAATCTAATATGCAGTTTAGTAAAATTTGCTAAAAGGTATAGAAAAATTTGATATAAAGTATAGTGAAATTTGATGCTTTGAAATTTTACTATATACATATACTAAAATTTAACACATATCGAGTTTGTCTCTCCGTTGGTATATAGTTTAGTAATTTTTGATTAAATTTGTGCTAATATTTAATCATACATTTCTTTCCGTGTTGTAAAATGTATAGTTAAGTTTCTGTACGTTACAAAAAAGTATCCATTTTAAATATTCATTTAAACAATTCATCATGTGGTACAAAATTCTACCAAAACTGAAAAACTATTCACACAAATTCAGAGTATAGCGCATCAGCTTTTTTAATGTGATTGGTTATGTTTTTTGACACAATTGTTCTACCATCGCCTTTTCAGTGTATCTTTCTTTAAACAGATTTTTCTTTAAAAAAAATTTTACTTTCAAAGAGATATTTGCTCAATGATCATTAGAATTTATTTAATTGAAAAAAGTTCAAGACACGACAAAGTATCTAGTTTAAAGAAAGCATTCAATGTCGATAATTTAACAGTGGGCAACAGAGAAAATTTCCGTAAATGTATTTAGTATGAAAAATTTAAAACGATTAGTTCTATATAATATTTATAAAAAGTATTGAAAAAAATATTAATATGTTAATAAAATTTATATCGCTATTATTACTTTAAAAAAAAGTATAATTTAGGCGAGTTTAGATATTGAATAGTATATTAATCTTTAAAACATTTATTCTAAATATTTTTTTTATTTTTTTTACTACATACATCATATTTTTTTTTTAATTTCAGCTCTTGAAAGTACTAAAATGAATTGAGTAATTATCATCAAGTTTATTCCTAATATTTGATTTATCTATAGTTTCAACTAAAGAAAGTTTTGAAATCAATCAAGCAATCGTCGAGTACTTCTGTATTCAATTCATTCTTTTTAATTATATAAAATTCATGGAATATTTACAGTTTTGGCTAAAGAAAGTTTTGAAATCAATCAAGCAATCGTCGAGTACTTCTGTATTCAATTCTTTCTTTTTAATAATATAAAATTCATAAAATGTTCAATCTATATTCTCTTTGATGAACCTTTCATAAATGAATGTTTGAAAAATCTTTGCCAAATAATTTATTTAAAAAAGTTATTATTGAGATGAAGATAGCGATGATAGTACACATCAAAATTGAAAAAACAAATATATACCAGATCCACTTTTTATTTCATTTATGATTGAATATTAATACTTGAGCATTGACGAACTATACTTAAAGGGGCCAGATACTATTAGAAGCTGAAATATATTGCTGAGATATATTGATATAAATTGCTGATGTTTAAAAATAACTAATTTCATATAAAAATACATTCAATTTCAAACATTTTTTGGTTTAAAACATTTTCTATATCTTGAGAATTGAAGTGGTGGTGCTCGTTGAAAGTCTGGAACAAAAAACACGTTACCGCAAGGTTTCTTCATGAGTTTTCATTGGATTCACTTGAAATTTTATGAAGATATTCAAAATTATAGTAGAATCCATATAAGTGGAGCAGATTTTGAAATAATTTATTTCTATTTATTTATTAACTTATTATTTATAGTAATTAATAAAAAAAATTTTTTTTAATTGTTTTTTTTTTTTAAATTTTTTAATTATTTGAAATTTTTATGAATGTTTTACACTTATATGGATTCTACTATAATTTCGAATATCTCCATAAAATTTCAATTAAATCCAATGAAAACTCATAAAGAAACCTTGCGGTAAAGTGTTTTTTGTTCCAGACTTTCAACGAGCACCACCACTTCAATTCTCGAGATATAGAAAATGTTTTAAACCAAAAAATGTTTGAAATCGAATGTATTTTTATATGAAATTAGTTATTTTTAAACATCAGCAATTTGTATCAATACATCTCCCCTATTGAAAAAATCCAATTGGAAATTCATAATGGAATTCCAATGAGAATTTGAGAAATCCAACGTAAATTTATGGACATTTTTAAGCGACTATATTATTTTTTTATATAAAATTTTATTTATGTTTTCATTGCGACTTATAAAAATATCTCTGTTCATTGAGAAAAATAGAACATGAGAAAGCAGGCCGAATGATCGTCGTTTTAGACCAAATAAAACTACCAGCTTATAAGTTTACGTAACGCGTTCGGTTGTGCTAGGGAGTACCTTGGCTTTATTGTACTCATAAAACTCATGTACAACGACTATTACAATTATGGAATAATAATAACGTATTAATCAAAGCTAAACCTAATATTTTATATAATGCAAATAAAACTAACCTAACCTTAATGAAAGGTGATTTACAAAAGTAATTAGTTCTTTATTTGTTTCGGCCACTTGACGGCTATTCAATAAATGAAATCAATTAATAATCTTTAATGAATCTGAAATTATTAGTTTGAGTTTAACTAAAGATTCTACGGCCTGGACGGTCCAATTTATACCGGCGGCTTTTACCTGCAACAATGTGCAAGAAAACAAAAGAGACAAGTGATTAATAATTAAATAATTATAATATAGCTTGGCGGCGGCATCTAATAACGCTATACTTAATACTACGGCAATAATGAAGGTGGGTAGCCGGCTCCCTTAATTATCTAAATTACAAATCTCTATAGGCATGCGGGACCTTTAAGTGATGTAAAGACAATGGGTGGCCGACACCCTTAACTTATTCGAATATCTTAATGATTACGCGGTAGGCGGACGGAGTCCTCTAAACTAATATAAAATGTATTGGGTGAACGACACCCTTAGCTTATTCTAAAGTCTAATATTCACACGCGGTCGGACGAAGTCCTTTAAACTTATAGGAATTAAGTAATGGGTGGACGACACCCTTAATATATTCTATAATCACGTAGTGACGGACGCGACAGCTACGGGTGAACAAGACCCTCAATTAAGCCCGTTGCGATATGTGAGATAGAATATAATATTTTGGGTGGACTTCACCCTTAAATTCAACGGCGCAAGTTCGGCATTGCGGCGGCGGCAAAAAAGTTGCGAGTGTGCTCTAGGCAGGTAGATTTACGCCAGCGTGCTCACTCGTCGTATCTCTAAAACTGCCAGCATATGCACTAGAGTGTAGACCAGCCTGCTCACTCGGTCTACCCTCATGTGCAAGAGAGAGAAGCTTTTGCCTAAGCTGTGGTGCTCCACAAGCCAAGGCAACCAGCTACTACTGGTCCCACTCTCTCTCTTAGCCTAGCGTGCTCGCTATGGTAAAGAGAGAGGGGAGACCGTAGTCTACACTGCTCTGCACTGATTTTTTTTTTTTTTTTTTTTGTTTGAAGGGTCGAGGAGGGAAAATCTTCAAAAGACACCCCCGTAGGGGTAGTGTCGGATTCACCCGCAGGTGCCTACCGACTAAAACCGCCTCCCCGTAGGTTACCAACCAAAATGGTTATGAACCTTAAGAAGAAGAAAATTGAAAGACAACGGTGGCTCATACAGCGGGGACTGTATGGCACTCGCGCAAATTGCGAAACACGAAAATAGACTGTTTAAAGTCAGTTAGTGAAGAAGGGTTATGGAGACCGAATCAGAGAGCATGGCTTTCTGAATCGATCGTTGGATTTACGACGGTAATTTACAAGAAATTTTATGCTAGGATTGCTGTGTTTAGAGATAGAGAGACGGAGATTCGCAGCGTGTTTGTTCGCTGCTTCTAGAATTGAGTCGATACCAGTTTCTTTTAAGATTTGATTATTTCGAATAAACCAGGGGATCTGAAGAGAGGAGCGTAGGAGGCGCATGTAGGTGCCTTGGAGTTTAGCTATACGGTTAGGGTTTGCTGATCCCCAAATTGGGATCGCGTAAGTGCAAATACTGCGGATAATGGCATTAAAAGCGCGGGCTTTTGTTTTCTTAGTTAGTGATTTATTATTGAAGAAAGGCTTTAAGGCAGCATAAGCACCTTGGCATTTGGCTCGGACTGAATCGATTTGTTTTTGCCATGTGAGTTTACGATCGAAGGTAACACCCAGGTATTTGGCTGAAGAACTCCAGTCAACACGATGGTTGTTAACTAGGAGATTTGAAGGAGTACGATTTCGTCGAGAGAAGAATATGGCAACAGATTTGGATTCGTTGATTGCTGCTCTCCAAGTGTGGTACCATCTTAGCACTTCTGGGGTGAATTTGTTTAGTACGGAGGAGCAATGAGTGATAACTTTTGAAGTATAAATGAGGGCTGAGTCGTCGGCATATTGAGCAACTAGAACTTTATTGTCCTTGGGGTAGTCGTAAGAGAATATATTAAAGAGAGGAGGAGATATTTTCGAACCTTGGGGAACCCCTGCAGTTATGGGTCTGGGAGAAGAGAGAGACTTACCCACACGGACCCGAATGGTCCTGTCTGTGAGATAGGATTTGATGATGCCTATGAGGTAGTGTGGAAATTCTAGTTTAATGAGTTTGTAGATCAGACCTTCGTGCCAGACTCTGTCGAAGGCTTGTTTTACATCTAGCAAAAGCATGCTGGTATGTTTTCTCTTGTTGAGGTTATCGGCTATGAACTCCGACACACGGAGGAGTTGGTGAACTGAACTGTGTTTCCTACGGAATCCATGTTGAAATTCGGGGACGATACTTCTTTCGTCGACGAATTGGTCAATACGACAGCGTATGACCTGTTCAGCAATTTTACTTAAGGAGGAGAGTAGACTGATGGGTCGATAGCTAGATGCAGAGCTTAAGGGCTTACCGGGTTTAGGAATTAGGATAACTATTGCTTCTTTCCAAGCTTTGGGAAAGTATCGTAATCTCAACATTGCATTGACAATGTTGGTAATAGCGACAATGTGTTTACGGGGAAGAATTTTGAGGACTCCGTTTCCAATGCCGTCAGAGCCTGGAGCTTTTCTATTTTTTAGGGAGCGAATGATTTTTGAGATTTCATGGGGAGAAGTGTGTTGGAATTCGGCGTCAGAAAATTGAAATTCATGCACAGTCTCAGTAACGTGCTCGTGGAAAAGAGAGGTTTCGTTCGAACTGGGGAGTGGAGAGCATTGTTCTTTTAGAGAGTCCGCGAAGATTTCAGCTTTCTCTTCATCAAGAGAGTAGAAGATATTGTCTCTTTTTAAAGCAGGTAAATGGGTTTTGCGATTGCGGAGGGATTTGATAATTTTCCAATTACTTTTAGGGTTGGCCTCGGCTTCAGCTATATAGTTTTCGAAGGCAAGGTCATTTGTTTCTTTAAGAGCTGAGGTGAGTTCTTTTTGGATAGCGTTTAAGCGAGTACGATGTATGGGGTTTCGATAAGTTTGCCAGAGTTTACGGATTCTATTTTTAGTTACGATTAGCTTTTTTGTAGAGCTGGGAAGGTTAGTTTTGCGGGGTTTGGGAGTAATGGATGAGCTGGCCTTTTCTATTGAGTTGGTTACCTCGTTTGTGAGATTCAGGATGGCTGCATCGATATCTTCGATGGAGTGTATCTGACTGCATTTGAAGTCGGATGTTTCGAGAATGTATTTTAGATGAAGGAAATCTATGCTTGTTTTGGTGGGGGGATTGAGGGTAGGATTTATTGGTATTTCGATATATACCGGATTGTGGTCTGAATTTAACTCTGCGCAAGTCCAAGGGTCCTTGTCGAGAGAGATATTTTTCGTGAGAAAAATATCTAAAATTTCTGGTTGATGTTGAGTAGTACCAGGGAAGTGTGTTGGGGAGGCAGGGGCCTCGATAGAGAAATTGTGGCGAAGGTGTAAACTCCAGAGAGAGTTTCCTTTAGTGTTGTTTGAGAGACAACCCCAATACTTGTTTTTGGCATTCAGGTCTCCAGCAACGACGGTGGGAGTATTTGAATCAAAAAGTAGGGGGATCTCGGACATATTATTGGTGTTTGGGGGAGAGTAAAGAGAGAAGATACGAAGGGACTTATTTGCGAATTCGGTTTGAATGCCAACCACTTCGCAAGTGATGGCCGTATTGATGCTGATAGGTTTGTGACGAATAGAATTTCTAACAAGAACAGCGACGCCCCCTCCTTGTGAGTTAGGGCGATCTTTTCTGTATATTGTAAAGTTGGGTATGAATAGGTTCTTATTAGGATTTAGATGAGTCTCGGTTATGCAGGCAACATCGATGTGGTTAGACTCGAGAAGGGCCTCGAGCTCTGTAACTTTCGTTCTATTTTGCGACAGAATGCTGTTAGCATTCCAAGTAAGGATTTTGAGGGGTTCGTCTTTATTGACTGATGATTGGAAGCAAGGAGTCGAAGAAGTTACGAAAAAGCTGCTCGAGAAGTTGAGCTTTTGGGTTTTGGCTTGGAACCACCTTGGGCAGATTCGACGCCGGGGCTGGCTGTGTTGGAGGTTGGGACCGAAGTTGTGGCTGAGATACATTTTGTGGACGAGAGGCAGGCTGGGAGCTGGCCATCTTGGCATAGCTAACGTTGGGGTTTCGGAGGAGGGATTTTCTAATAGGCGTATTAGGGGTTGATTGAATTCTGGGGGGATTTTGTTGGGGTCTTATCGGAACTTTGGGACAGCCACCATAGGTGGCTCGATGCGGGCCTTGACAATTGGCACAGAGTGGAGTAGCGTTTGGTTGATCCTTGGTACGGCAGGAGGCAGTAGCATGATTTCGAGAGCAGAAGGCACATCGCCAGTCTGCGTGACAGTAGTTTGCTGTGTGGAAGTATCCAAGACATCGGCGGCATATGGGGGTTGCGTTTGTTTTACGTTTGGATTCTACAGTTATGCTCAAACCCTGTAGGTTACTCAAGTTAAAGATTGTTTTGGCTGATGGGGCGGATGGATCGAGATGAACTGCGACTAAAGGCCAGATTCTATCTCCTCTCTTCATTCTGTAGACGCTTTTAACTGCGGGAATTTTAGTAGTAAGCTCGTCTAGTATGTCTTTTTCTGGTATTGTTTCCGTGACTCCTCTGATGATAACGATGAGGTCTTTGTCTTCTTCCAATTGATTGGTGGTGTATTGAATTTTCTTTTGATCGAATTGGGCGGTAAGTGTACGAAAATCGTTTACTGTTTTAGGATAAATCATGACTGATTTGGAGGTGTTCTTTGCTTTGCGGATTTCGATGTCGGAAGAATTGATTTTGGCGTTGATTTGTGGCCAAAGTTCTTTGTTAAGGATGCAGATAGGAGGGGGACTACGTTTTGAATTAGAGTTTTCCTCTTCTTCTTCTTCTGAAGAAGAGTCAGAAGACTCTGAGGGGGTAGCATCGCGTCGGCGTTTGTTTGGGTGGTTTATTTGAGAGTTGTGAGAAGGGGACTGTATTTGTGTGTTGGTTGCAGTTTTAACTGCAGGATTTTTTAAAGTATTATTGTTATTTTGCATACTTACGTGAGAGGTTTCAGCGGATGTAGGGTTAGCTGTTTCCTTGTTAGGGAACGATGATGTTTCCATTTTATCAGAGTGATTTGGGCAGAGCCTTTGCAAGGCTGCTTCTAAAGTGGTTAAGGTGTGTTGGCACTGGTCGATGGCTTGCACCAGTTGCTCCATTGAGAGAGTATTTGGATCAGAGAGTAGCTCAAGATTCATGTTGTATCAGAGAAAGTTTATTTTAATACTAGTATAGTTCCGTACGGTAGCCCTTAGAAGGGCTGTTACACTCAGTAGATTATGTGTATACAGGTCTGCACTGCACGAAGGTGCAGTTCGAACTGATGGCTAATGTCTGCACTGGTTAGCTTCTCGGCTTCTTATATACTCTGGCCTCATTTTTCCCGTTGAGTGCAACGACGTTCGAGGTTGCCGCCTAGCAACTAAGCTCAGAACTACTGTTCTATCGTAGCTGGTCGTAAGTGGGAAATTTGAATGCGCGGGTATGTATACTCGTCATAATATATATTGATAGGACGGGCAATACTGTCTTTAAATATTTCTTTATTAATTTCTGACAACGTTTCAGTTACAATATTACGTAACCCTTTTCAAGTCACTGAAAACCATTTTATACATTAAAAATTATAATTCAATATACATAGTAAAAAAACTTGACCACTACAAAAACCTTCTTTTGATGATTAACAACTTACATAAACATTATGATCTTGTCAAAAAAATTAATTATTAAACTTGATAAACGTCAATTATTCAAAAATCGATCATAATAATAAACATCAGCGACGTTCCGCTGTTGTGTCGACACTAAATAGAAAATTTCAAAGTACATAGGTTACAATCTGGGAATATAAGAGTAAGCGAGAACGGCATACCAAAATCACAACTTCAAAAATACGTAGCACGATTACAACAAACAATGAATGTATTTTTTTAAAACGGCCTTAAGGTTCTGAGTGTCAGACACTAGATTCACATTATTGTTTTTACAAATAAATATCATTTCCGAAATCAACCGTTCATAATATGAGTGTTCAATATCCAAAATTTTAATATTATCTATATTTAAATCGAAAGTATGACCTGTTTCATTCTTGTGTTTAACCAAGGCAGACCTATCCCTACTATGATTCCAGTCAGCTGTGTGTTCCTTTATTCTAGTAGCCAACGTTCTACTAGACTGTCCAACATATACTTTATTACAATCAACGCAATCTATTTTATATACTATACAAGATTTCTCATGTTTATTTATCGTATCTTTTCCTAAATTATTTAAAATTCTTAACCTACTACAACATTTAAAAATTATATTCAAGTTTATTTTATTGGCAACCTTTTTCATACGATGATGTAAACCTTCAACATATGGCAGTACAACAAATTGTGACAAACTGTTATTATTATTCGTCTTAATTAAATTATTTGAACACGAGTCTGCATATATTTTACTGATTCTAATTTGGATATATTTTTTTATAAAATTTGTTGGGTAATTATTAGCTTGTAAAATCATATTAATGTATTGTAAATTTTGGTTATGAAACAATTTGTCAGACAATTTAATGGCCTTGTCAACCAAAGTGTAAACTATTGCCTTTTTTTGTGAAATAGGTGCTTGAGATGAAAAATTTAAATACATGCCTGAATGTGTAGGTTTACGATGCAAATTAGTAATAATAGATCCGTAGTCATTCACAATAAGAGAAATATCCAAAAAGTTAATCGAATTATTTTCTGGTCTTTCAACCGTAAACTGAATATTTTCGTCTAAACCATTAAAATGTTGCAAAATCAAATCTAATTCATTAGTGCGCACGCATATTAATACATCATCAACATAAGTTTTCCAAAACAAAACTTCATAGGGGCAACCAGCAAGACCATCCTTAATCAAATCTTCCAAGACCATTTCAGCCAAAATAGGACTAATGGGACTACCCATTGCACTTCCGAATCTTTGTCTATAAAAATTACCATTAAAAATAAAATAATTATTCTCCATAATAAATTCAATAATCAGACAAAATTCCATGATTGATAAATTAATTTTATTTCTTAGAAAATGTCAACGTCTTTCCAAGGAAGTTTTAACTGCTTCAAAGCAAATATTATTTAATAAAGCTATAACATCCGAACTAGCTTAACTAAATCCCTCAGGGATCTTAAAATCATACACAAATTCTTTAATTTCATAACTTTTCTTCACAAAAAACTGAGACTTTGACAAATTTTTTTTTAAATTCTTCCAAAAAGTTTAGACAAATCGTAAGTTGGGGAATCCTATGCTGAAATAATAAGTCTAACAGGATGGTCCTGCTTGTGCACCTTAATCAACCCATAACATCTTTATAAATTACATTTATCCTTGTTTATGTTTAGGATTTTTTTTCTTATCACTATTATAAAATAAATCGCTATTATTAATTATTTTAATGATCTTATCCGTCTCTCTTTCTAATTTTTTTAAAGGATCAAAATTGATTCTTTCATACATTTTATCGTCATTCAAATTATTTTCAACTTTTCTGATATAATCCTCCCTATCAATAACCACAATAACACCACCCTTATCAGCCTTAGAAATTAGACAAAAATAATTAGACAAAATTCCATAATTGATAAATTAATTTTATTTCTTAGAAAATGCCAATGTCTTTCCAAGGAAGTTTTAGCTGAGCTAAGGATGTTATAGCTTTATTTAATAATATTTGCTTTGAAGCAGTTAAAACTTCCTTGGAAAGACGTTGACATTTTCTAAGAAATAAAATTAATTTATCAATCATGGAATTTTGTCTAATTATTGAGTTTATTATGGAGAATAATTATTTTATTTTTAATGGTAATTTTTATAGACAAAGATTCGGAAGTGCAATGGGTAGTCCCATTAGTCCTATTTTGGCTGAAATGGTCTTATAAGATTTGATTAAGGATGGTCTTGCTGGTTGCCCTTATGAAGTTTTGTTTTGGAAAACTTATGTTGATGATGTATTAATATGCGTGCGCACTAATGAATTAGATTTGATTTTGCAACATTTTAATGGTTTAGACGAAAATATTCAGTTTACGGTTGAAAGACCAGAAAATAATTCGATTAACTTTTTGGATATTTCTTTTATTGTGAATGACTACGGATCTATTATTACTAATTGGCATCGTAAACCTACACATTCAGGCATGTATTTAAATTTTTCATCTCAAGCACCTATTTCACAAAAAAAGGCAATAGTTTACACTTTGGTTGACAAGGCCATTAAATTGTCTGACAAATTGTTTCATAACCAAAATTTACAATACATTAATATGATTTTACAAGCTAATAATTATCCAACAAATTTTATAAAAAAACATATCCAAATTAGAATCAGTAAAATATATGCAGAGTCGTGTTCAAATAATTTAATTAAGATGAATAATAATAACAGTTTGTCACAATTTGTTGTACTGTCATATGTTGAAGGTTTACATCATCGTATGAAAAAGGTTGCCAATTAGGGGTGTGCAAATACTCGAATATTCGAGCTCGAGTCGAGTCGAGTTTTTTCTTCGAGTTCGAGTCAAGTACTCGAAAAAATCCGAACTACTCGAAAAAATGTGAGTTAATCGAATGACTCGGGCTACTCGAATGGCCCGAGTTACTCGAATGGCCCGAGTTACTCGAATGACCCGAGTTACTCGAATGACCCGAGTTACTCGAATAACTCGAGCTACTCGAATAGCTCGAGTTATTTCAATCGAACATTTCAAAGATGAAAAAATTATTAATTATTTCAAAGAGTAGGGTAACAAATAAAATAATATTACATTTTATTATAATAATTAGAAAATCGCTTTTTTATTAGATTATCTTAATATTAGAAAGAAGAAAACTTATTTTTTCTACATTATCAGATAGCAGTCTACTTCTAGTATTCATATAGTGTTTTATTTCAAGTTAGTCGAGTATCTCTAGTTATCCGAGTAACTCGAGTTATTCGAGTAACTCGATTCGTTCGAATAACTCGGGCCATTCGAGTAACTTGATTCGTTCGAATAACTCGGGCCATTCGAGTAACTCGGGTCATTCGAGTAACTCGGATCATTCGAGTAACTCGGGCCATTCGAGTAACTCGACTCGTTCGAGTAACTCGAGTCATTCGAGTAGCTCGAGTCATTCGAGTAACTCGTCTCGTTCAAGTAACTCGAGTCATTCGAGTAGCTCGACTCGTTCGAGTGACTCGAGTTATTCGAGTAGTTTATATTTTTTCGAGTAACTCGAACTATTCGAGTAGTTTATATTCATTCGAGTAACTCGAACTATTCGAGTAGTTTATATTTATTCGAGTAACTCGAAAAGTTCGAGTTAATACTCGACTCGGACGAGCTCGAGTCGAGTCGAGTAATTTGATTGAGTTACTCGTAGTTCGAGCTACTCGCACACCCCTATTGCCAATAAAATAAACTTGAATATAATTTTTAAATGTTGTAGTAAGTTAAGAATTTTAAATAATTTAGGAAAAGATACGATAAATAAACATGAGAAATCTTGTATAGTATATAAAATAGATTGCGTTGATTGTAATAAAGTATATATTGGACAGTCTAGTAGAACGTTGGCTACTAGAATAAAGGAACACACAGCTGACTGGAATCATAGTAGGGATAGGTCTGCCTTGGTTAAACACAAGAATGAAACAGGTCATACTTTCGATTTAAATATAGATAATATTAAAATTTTGGATATTGAACACTCATATTATGAACGGTTGATTTCGGAAATGATATTTATTTGTAAAAACAATAATGTGAATCTAGTGTCTGACACTCAGAACCTTAAGAGGAGGTCACGTATCTCTGTCCTTTTCTAATCAAAGAATTTAGTTTTTTACAGAAACTAATAACTTTAGCAAAAAATGAAGAGAAAGCCGCATCTCGTAATAAAAAAAGCAATATTTTCTCTGATAAGAAAGAATTAATTTTATTGCTTCGTTTTCAAGAAAACCTTGAAAAACTTAAATCATAGAGGTTAGGGTGGACAATTTGGTTTTTCAAGGTTTTCTTGAGAACGAAGCAATAAAATTAATTTTTTCTTATCAAAGAAAATATTGCTTTTTTTGATACAAGATGCGGCTTTCTCTTCATTTTTTGATAAAGTTATTAGTTTTTGTGAAAAAATCATTTCTTTGATTAGAAAAGGACAGAGATACGTGACCTCCTCTTAAGGCCGTTTTAAAAAAATACATTCATTGTTTGTTGTAATCGTGCTACGTATTTTTGAAGTTGTGATTTTGATATGCCGTTCTCGCTTACTCTTATATTCCCAGATTGTAACCTATGTACTTTGAAATTTTCTATTTAGTGTCGACACAACAGCGGAACGTCGCTGATGTTTATTATTATGATCGATTTTTCAATAATTGACGTTTATCAAGTTTAATAATGTTTTTGACAAGATCATAATGTTTATGTAAGTTGTTAATCATCAAAAGAAGGTTTTTGTAGTGGTCAAGTTCTCTTACTATGTATATTGAATTATAATTTTTAATGTATAAAATGGTTTTCAGTGACTTGAAAAGGGTTACGTAATATTGTAACTGAAATGTTGTCAGAAATTAATAAAGAAATATTTAAAGACAGTATTGCCCGTCCTATCAATATATATTTATACAAATTTTTACTGTCAGACGATTCAATGATATATATATATATATATATATATATATATATATTCTGCTGTTACTCTGATTCTAATGTATACTCTGAAGTTGGCTAATAGGTATCATAATACATAGATATACATAAATGTATAAAGCATCCTCATAATCCATCTCTGAACATGATCTACTAATTTTTGTAGTACTTAGATTAATTTCTTAAATATATATATATATATATATATATATATATATATTATCTATGAATGATTATTTACATCTAATGAATAGTAGTTTTCTATATTCAAAGAACAATAAGAACATTAACATCCTGCACAAAATATTGTACAATATATTTTACATCACAGTGCGTGTGATTTTTTTTATTAATTATATTAATATATTATTGAATGTTTAAAGATAAAGAACAAAGATATATCCTATTACAATAAACAAAATTCAATTTTAAGCTAGAAAATAATTTTTTGTAATGCATGCAATATAACGCAAAAAAAAATTCTTAGTTTTATTTCTACTATATAATCCTTACAACTTTCAACTATACCATAAAATATTAAACCACGGGCCTGGCAAGTTATTTTGTAGATATTTAGTAAAATGAAAAAGATAGTGTAAAAATAAAAAGATAGTGTAATGCCATAGAGAATGCATAATTTTATACTATTAAAACGGTTATTTTTCCTTAAATTTTAAAAAGACATAAATAATTTTGAAGCTAATGCCAGCCAATTCTCAAATATAAGTTGTTAGAAGCTAATAGCTTTTCTGCCAAGTTTTTAGAAATAAAATTAAACAATTTTGATCTTCATCCGTAGCATAATAGATACAAAATTTCCGAAACGTTGAAGTTCAACGTTTCGGAAATTTTTTATTAAATATGTCTCTCATCAGGAATAAAATAGTTATTACTAAGATTAAGGGAGCCAGATACTACTAGAAGCTGAAATATATTGCTGACCCCGTTGAAAAAATCCAATTGGAATTCTAATTAGATTTTGTTGGAAATCCATGTTGGAATTCCAATCAATTCCAATTGGAATTCCAATTAGAAATTTCAATTGGAAATTCATAATGGAATTCCAATGAGAATTTTAGAAATCTAACGTAAATTTATGGACATTTTTAAACAATTCGCCGTTGAAAAAATCCAATTGGAAATTCATAATGGAATTTTAATAAGAATTTTAGAAATCCAACGTAAATTTATGGACATTTTTAAGCGATTGAATTATTTTCTTACATAAAATTTTATTTATGTTTTCATTACGACTTATAAAAATATCTCTGTCCGTTGAGTAAAATAGAACGTGAGAAAGCAGACCGAATGATCGTTGTTTTACACCAAATGAAACTACCAGCTTATAAGTTCTAAACTCTTTTTTTTTTGTGCGCATTTGCTTGCCATAAGAAAGTCAATAGATAGAAAGCGTCGTAACCCCCTGGCGCCTAATGATTGAATATAAATATACACATTTATATAATAGTACTAATGATTGATCGCCAGGCGGCTACCACGCTTTCTATCCAATGACTCTCTTATGGCAAGCAAATGCGCACAAAAAAAATAAAAGAGTTTAAAACTTATAAGCTGGTAGTTTTATTTGGTCTAAAACGACGATCATTCGGCCTCTTTTTTCATGTTCTATTTTTCTCAATGAACAGAGATATTTTTATAATTCGCAATGAAAACATAAATAAAATTTTATATAAAAAAATAATTTAGTCGCTTAAAAATGTCCATAAATTCACGTTGGATTTCTCAAATTCTCATTGGAATTCCATTATGAATTTCCAATTAGATTTTTTCAATGGGGGAGATGTATTGATACAAACTGCTGATGTTTAAAAATAACTAATTTCATATAAAAATACATTCGATTTCAAACATTTTTTGGTTTAAAACATTTTCTATATCTCGAGAATTGAAGTGGTGGTGCTCGTTGAAAGTCTGGAATAAAAAACACTTTACCGCAAGGTTTCTTTATTAGTTTTCATTGGATTTAATTGAAATTTTATGGAGATATTCAAAATTATAGTAGAATCCATATAAGTGTAAAACATTCATAAAAATTTCAAATAATTAAAAAATTTAAAAAAAAAAAACAATTAAAACAATTTTTTTTTATTAATTACTATAAATAATAAGTTAATAAATAAATAGAAATAAATTAATTCAAAATCTGCTCCACTTATATGGATTCTACTATAATTTTGAATATCTCCATAAAATTTCAAGTGAATCCAATGAAAACTCATGAAGAAACCTTGCGGTAACGTGTTTTTTGTTCCAGACTTTCAACGAGCACCACCACTTCAATTCTCAAGATATAGAAAATGTTTTAAACCAAAAAATGTTTGAAATTGAATGTATTTTTATATGAAATTAGTTATTTTTAAACATCAGCAATTTATATCAATATATCTCAGCAATATATTTCAGCTTCTAATAGCCCGGTCAAAAAAGGTTAGCTATAAAATATAGCTAAAAAAATAGTTAAATATATAGCTGTATCGAGCTGTATTTACAGCTATATCGATGTGTTTTTTTAGCTGTTTTTTATAGTTAAAAATGTACTTAATTTTATAGTTAATAATTTCGTTATCTACCGAAAATATTAATAGCTACTTTTTCAACTATATTTTATAGCTATTATTATAGTTAAAAAAAACACTTGATTTTTTAGTGTATTTATACCCGGTCAAAAAAGGTTAGCTGTAAAATATAGCTAAAAAAATAGTTAAATATATAGCTATATCGAGCTGTTTTTACAGCTATATTGATGTGTTTTTTAGCTGTTTTTTATAGTTAAAAATTTACTTAATTTTATAGTTAATAATTTCGTTATACCGAAAATATTAATAGCTACTTTTTCAACTATATTTTATAGCTATTATTATAGTTAAAATAAATACTTAAATTTTTAGTGTATTTATTACAATATATCAATAGCTAGATATTTAACTATACTTTATAGCTGAAAATAAATGGTTTTTAGATATCCTTCATAGTTGAAAATATACCTACATTTTTAGTTGATAATTTGGTTATTACTCATAGATATTTAGCTGAAAAAACATGAATATCACTATAATATAAATAAATATAGCTGTATTTTACTTATATTATTAGCTGTTTTTATAGATGTTTTTTTTGACCGAGAACAGCTGAAAATATAACTGTAATTTCAACTCTATTTTTAGCTGTTTTTTAGCTATATTTTTAACAATTTTTTTTAGCTAAATATTATAAGAGTAGTTTTCAGATATACTCGAGTTTATTTATATTGTCCTTTCCTACCTTCGCTGTAAATTGATTAACCTATACATACACTAAATCTAAGTAATAACTCGCAGGGGTCGCTAGAAAACACGCGCGCATTTTTTAGTAACGGTAAGATGGATCGGTCTTATATACAAAATGTACTCAACTCTCACCACTTGCGGGAGTTGGACACAAATTTCAACGAGTCAAAACAGCTATATTTTAAGCTTAATTTTCAGCTAATTTTTTTAGCTAAACGTTTTTGACGCGTTAAAATTTGTGTCCAACTCCCGCAAGTGGTGAGAGTTGAGTACATTTTGTATATAAGACCGATCCATCTTACCGTTACTAAAAAATGCGCGCGTGTTTTCTAGCGCGACCTGCGAGTTATTACTTAGATTTAGTGTATGTATAGGTTAATCAATTTACAGCGAAGGTAGGGAAGGACAATATAAATAAACTCGAGTATACCTGAAAGCTAATCTAATAATATTTAGCTAAAAAAATTGTTAAAAATATAGCTAAAAAACAGCTAAAAATAGAATTGAAATTACAGTTATATTTTCAGCTGTTCTCGGTCAAAAAAAACATCTATAAAAACAGCTAATAATATAAGTAAAATACAGCTATATTTATTTATATTATAGTGATATTCATGTTTTTTCAGCTAAATATCTATGAGTAATAACCAAATTATCAACTAAAAATGTAGGTATATTTTCAACTATGAAGGATATCTAAAAAACCATTTATTTTCAGCTATAAAGTATAGTTAAATATCTAGCTATTGATATATTGTAATAAATACACTAAAAATTTAAGTATTTATTTTAACTATAATAATAGCTATAAAATATAGTTGAAAAAGTAGCTATTAATATTTTCGGTATAACGAAATTATTAACTATAAAATTAAGTAAATTTTTAACTATAAAAAACAGCTAAAAAACACATCGATATAGCTGTAAAAACAGCTCGATATAGCTATATATTTAACTATTTTTTTAGCTATATTTTACAGCTAACCTTTTTTGACCGGGTATAAATACACTAAAAAATCAAGTGTTTTTTTTAACTATAATAATAGCTATAAAATATAGTTGAAAAAGTAGCTATTAATATTTTCGGTAGATAACGAAATTATTATCTATAAAATTAAGTACATTTTTAACTATAAAAAATAGCTAAAAAAGCACATTGATATAGCTGTAAATACAGCTCGATACAGCTATATATTTAACTATTTTTTTAGCTATATTTTATAGCTAACCTTTTTTGACTGGGAGTATCTGGCCCCTTTAAGTATAGTTCGCCAATGCTCAAGTATTAATATTCAATCATAAATGAAATAAAAAGTGGATCTGGTATATATTTGTTTTTTCAATTTTGATGTGTACTATCATCGCTATCTTCATCTCAATAATAACTTTTTTTCATAAATTATTTGGCAAAGATTTTTCAAACATTCATTTATGAAAGGTTCATCAAAGAGAATATAGATTGAACATTTTATGAATTTTATATTATTAAAAAGAAAGAATTGAATACAGAAGTACTCGACGATTGCTTGATTGATTTCAAAACTATCTTTAGCCAAAACTGTAAATATTCCATGAATTTTATATAATTAAAAAGAATGAATTGAATACAGAAGTACTCGACGATTGCTTGATTGATTTCAAAACTTTGTTAAGCAAAAACTATAGATGAATCAAATAAAAGGTATAAACTTGATGATAATTACTCAATTCATTTCAGTACCTTCAAGAGCTGCAATAAAAAAAATGTAGTAAAAAAAATACAAAAAAATTTGTAGAATAAATCCCATATGTAAATAATTTCTGTGAATAACTGAAAATAATAGTAAATAATTGTAAATAACTATTAAAAAATGTTGAAATTGAGACATAAATAATAGTTATTTACAGTTATTTACTGTTATTTACTATTAATTACTATTATTTACAGTTATTTACAGTTATTTACAGTTATTAACACTTATCTATAATTATCATGAAACATGCTAATTATTTATAATTAGCACGTTTCATGAAAAAATGTATTATATCCGTCAGGTAGAATACGAAAAAAAAGACCCGTATTTTTTCTTTTTTCATGAAAATGAAAACTCGAAGAGATAGAAGCAGTTGAATTGGTGTGACGTCACAATCACATATGTGGTTGTAACGTCACGTATCATGGTGCTATATCTATATATATAAAAATTCTATTAACTTATACCGGCTATAACTTTTGCAATAATCATACAGTACCGCTCAAAAGTTCGTAAAAATTTTTTTTTTTAACTCAACTTCAAACTGCAATATTTCGGAAACGGCTCAATGACTTTGGAAAATCCAGACGGCGTTTGAAAGATCAGACAAAACACTATTTTTTTATGTCCTGCCAAATATTTTTATCTCTTTTTTTAACTCTATTTCTAATGATAGAAAAATATTTTATTTTTACGAATTTTTAAATTTCAATCAATCAAATGTAACTTTTGAAGAAATTAATAAAATTAAAAAATTCGAACGCGACTGAAAAGAAGAGTGAATTTCCTAAATCTTCATGTTTAATCGTTTTTTTTGTATCTATTTCCTGCGTGTAGTTAAAAATGCGCAAAAATGGAAAGTACAAGAAAATCAGTTTTAGATATGATAATATTTTCCAATATCGCGATACATTTACATTTTTGTTATACATTTCAGCATGTGTTCAAATCTGTAGTTTGTATATAGGGATATATCTGGAACTTTTTAATTTTGAGAAATTGTCTTCACAACAATTGAAAAGTCTATAATACAAGTTTCTGGAGTGGCACACACTTTAATAAGGGCTTAAATTACTCGTTTCTGTAAGTAGAATATGTAATTAAATTTTGGTATCGATTGAACAAACGTTGTTCACGGTATATAATTTTATACATCAAAAATGATACTTTTTTCATATTTTTCTACGTGTGTTTCTTGAGCTATAAAAAAAGTAACGTGCTTTCGATCATTCTCAAATTTTCTGAGCATAATAAATATGGTAAAAAGAACAGTTTAAGCCTACCCTGGTACATGTGCCTCTCTTTAGGAAGCTGTTTGACTATTTTTAATGTAAGTGTTATTTTTAGGTGAAAATTACACTAACATTAAAAATAGTCTAACAGCTTCCTAAAGAGAGGCACATGTACCAGGGTAGGCTTAAACTGTTCTTTTTACCATATTTATTATGCTCAGAAAATTTGAGAATGATCGAAAGTACGTTACTTTTTTTATAGCTCAAGAAACGCACGTAGAAAAATATGAAAAAAGTATCATTTTTGACGTATAAAATTATGTACCGTGAACAACGATTGTTCAATCGATACCAAAATTTAATTACATATTCTACTCACAGAAACGAGTAATTTAAGCTCTTATTGAAGTGTGTGCCACTCCAGAAACTTGTATTACAGACTTTTCAATTGTAATGAAGACAATTTCTCAAAATTAAAAAGTTCCAGATATATCCCTATATACATACGAAGAATCAAATTTGTAAATAACTTTAATTGATTCAAAAAAAGAACACTATCATTTATAATAATTGTGATAAAATTTGTGATAATTTTGTTAAAAGTATACAATACCGTTCAAAAGTTCGTAAAAAAAAATTTTTTTTGGAAACTCACCTTCAAACTGCGATATTTCGGAAATGACTCGATAAATTTCAAAAATCCGGGCGGCGTTCAAAAGATTAGACAAAACACTATATTTTTGTATCTTGCTAATGTAAACAAAAATTGACTCGCGACAGTGGAAAATATTATCATATCTAAAACTGATTTTCTTGTACTTTCCATTTTTGCGCATTTTTAACTACACGCAGGAAATAGATACAAAAAAACGATTGAACATAAAGATTTAGGAAATTCACTCTTCTTTTCAGTCGCGTTCGAATTTTTTAATTTTATTAATTTCTTCAAAAGTTACATTTGATTGATTGAAATTTTAAAATTCGTAGAAATAAAATATTTTTTTATCATTAGAAATAGAGTTAAAAAAAGAGAAAAATATTTGGCAGGACATAAAAAAATAGTATGTCTGATCTTTCAAACGTCGTCCAGATTTTTTAAATTCATCAAGCTGTTTCCGAAATATCGCAGTTTGAAGTTGAGATGAAAAAAAAAAAATTTTACGAACTTTGGAGCAGTACTGTATTTTGAAAAACAAAAAAATATGGGTCTTTTATTTTTTCGTAATTTACCTAACGGATATAATACATTTTTTCATGAAACATGCTAATTATTTACAGTCATTTACATTCTAAAAAATTTTTTGAATTAGTGAATAATTTAATGTTATTAAAAATTATTCACAATTATTTATAGTTATTTACAATTATTTACAGTTTTTTACAGTTATTTACAGTTATTTACAGTTATTTATAATTATTTACAATAATTTGCAATTTTTCATAGTTTTTTACAGTCATTCACATTTTTAAAAATTTTCGCATATATATAAAAAAATTGAATAGATTTGTGAAAATTTTCGAGAATGTAAATAACTGTAAATAACTGTAATTAACTGTAATAAACTGTAAAAAAATATAAATAATCGTAAATAAATGTGAATAATTGTAAAAAAAATAAATAAATGTAAATAATCGTAAATAAATATAAATAACTGTAAATAAGTATAAATAACAGTAAATAATTGTAAATGACTGTAAATAACTGTTATTTATTGTAAGCTGCTGCTATCGCAAGCTTAATTTTATCTTGACGAATTCACACGTTTTTAAAACGTTTACACAATACGTAAGAATTTAAGTAAGTCCTTACTAAAAGTTATAATCAAAGTGTTACTGGTAATATTTATTGATTTTTTTCTACTTCAATTATTTGTAATAACTATGTGATACTTGGTTTTTACCAAGGAAGAACCAAGCATTCACTTGTTATGTTTATTGTGAGTAGAAACGCCGTTTCTCTAATGATAAAGGAGTCTCCTATGCTAGCTATAGTTTGCTATAGTTTGTTGTTCATAAAAATCAAAAGTTAAAAAAATTCTTCAATATGTTGAAAAACATTAATTTATACCTGGAAAAAAATCTCTACAAATTTTTAGTTAGCCTTATCGACTGATTTTATTATTTATGCTCACTTAAAGTTTATCTTTTTACTACTATGAGATACAAAACACGCGGAGTTCGAGTGAGCACATATAAAAAAATTAGTTGATAAGACTACTTGAAAATTTGTAGAATTTTTTTTCTAGGTATAAATTAATTTTTATCAAAATTTTGAACAACTGACGAGATATCCACCTTGATTTCCGAATGAATTATTTACCTGGACTTTGGAAAATCCAAGTGGATAATCCATTCAGAAATCTAAGTGGATGATCCAGCTAGATATCCATCGAATCCAGCTGGATAATCCAGGTAGATATCCAGCTGGATCTTTTTGATAGGGTATGTACTGAATATTTGAAACTATGATGTAAGCTATAAATAAATGTTAAAACTATCAGTAATAGAACAGGCAACATTTGCAAGAATATAGTATAACCATTCGCTTGTTGTCAATGAGTATGTTGCTCTTGAGCTGCATTTTGTCTCATCCATCTACTATCACCTCTTTGCGTATAAAATTCTTGTTGTACTTATTAAACTACTTTACACATGAAAAAAAAAATTTTGCTATTTTTTATAATTTTAAATACCAGAAAGAGAAATAATTTTAAGAAATGTTTGAATACTTTTTATAAAGTATTTATAAAAAAAATATATAAGTTTGAAAAATTCATTTACATGATTCAAATATAAATTTAAATGCTACGTATTCATTTTCTTATGATTTGCATTATTAAATAACAAAGTTCTTATTTTTAGAGTCTTTTCTGCTTTGTGAAGTAATTTAAAAATCCCTGTTCCAACTGGAACTGGTATGCCCAGGATAACGTATTCTGATACTCCACTAATAGCATCTTTTTGACCATAATCAACAGTTTTTTCAAAAGAAGCTAAATATAGCACAGATTCTTTCATTTTTGTTAAACCTGGTCTTGTTATACCTAAAACTTCTCTTCTGCTAGTCATTAAATCAGCAGCAAGCATTGGATTTCGGCGATCAATACTCACTCCATGATTTTCCATAACTCATTTAATTTCAGTCATAATAGTTGCTCTAGAAACCTCAATACTTAAAGTCCTAAAAACTTTCAGGATCAGTATCATCTTCTAAATGAGCTGTAACAATTGAAGTACTGATTTTTGGATTAGCAAATAATTTCCTTAACCTTTATACTGCCGGGATTCGTACGAACATATTGCCCTCAGAAAACTGATATTTGAGGTACCTTATATCAATGATTGATCATACACACAGTGTCGATCATGGGGTGCGTCAATATATTAATTCTCTGGCAGTCTAGAGGTTAATAAGAGTTACACCTTGAGTAATGTTCATATGTCATTTGAGTACCAGGTTCTCCAATACTTTGTAAAGCTAAAGCACCAACTGAGGTACCTGGTTCAATTTTTGCTTTTATATATTTTTCCTTACATGTATGGATAAATTCAACACGTTGTGACACAGTTAAACGTTCAATATATCTATGAATTGGGTCATTTGCTTTAATATGTTGTCCAATTCTAGCAATTTTAATTGTATTTGTTTTTAAAAATTGAGCTAATTCTTACTTAAATTCTTCACTTAAACATTTTTTTATAATACATCAAGCCTAATATCATGGTTGCTCTAGCACTAGTTACATCATATTTATAAATTCACCTTCTGTTATTTGATATCTGGGTAATTTATATTTATCTTTCTGAGCTGCACAGAAAGATCCAGTATTACCTTCTTCCATATAATAATTAACTGTGTCTGGAATATTTGCTAAATCTGAGCCTCTTCTTGGCCATAAAAACTAATCCTACACTTATAAGTGGAGTTACTTTAACATTTTGTAGAACATCCAACTTTATACTGGTTGGAGGTATTAAAGTTTTGCATGAAGTGATAATAATTTTAATCTCAAAACAATCATTGATGCTCTATACGTAGCTGATAATCCTAGTAATAAACCAATGCTAGTAGCTTTATGACATTCAACTAAATATTCATACATACTAAATGGTGCGAGATTTTTAAGATGACAATTAGGTCTCAAAATCATGAAAAATCCTGAATATTTGATATTAAATTCACTAATTTAAAAAAAGTACATTTATGAACATTCTAACCCCTTAATGGCAGTGATATGTATTGTTACGACTCGAGCCTTATTCCCTAGATAATAGGAATATAGATAGTCCTCTAGATGATCGATGTAGCGTAGTGGCGCTAGTCGTCGATTTCCAAAATAATATTTGTATGCTTTTCTTGCGGGGTACGTTTGTTTGGTGAAGTATTGAAATACAAAGAATCCAGGAGGAAAATAAATTAAATAAGAAAATGACTTTTAATAAATCGGTTTATTAACTAATAAATCGAAATAGTAATAATAGGTATTCGATTATTATTTGCTCTAAGAGATTAATTAAGGTATCGATGCTCCGAGCGTGATGTCTAGGAGAACAATGAGCCCCTAAATCCCGGTTCCTTGGATTTTTATAGCTTAACATGAAAGACCTCCCCCTTAGGCTGATGCAATATTCCCAGTAGCGACATCAGCGAGTGTAAGGGTTCCTGGTATTGTTTATGTGATTTAGGCTGATGTAATATTCCTTGAAAGGCCGTCAGAAGGGTTGGGGTTTCTTGCATGATACAATATTCTTAGTAGTAACATCAGCGGGAGTTGTGGGTTCCTGGTATTGTTTATGTGACTTAGGCTGATGTAATATTCCTCGAAATGACGTCAGATGGGTTGGGATTCCTTACATGATGCAATATTCTCAGTAGTAACATCAGCGAGAGTTGCGGGTTCCTGGTATTGTTGATGTGTTTTGGATGATGCAATTTCCTTGAAGTAACATCATCCTGTTCCATGGTTCCTGGTAAAGTTCTGATGCAACATTCCCCCAAAATTAATTATTCAATTAATTAATAATAATTTATTTCCTAAGTGATCGTGTTTATTCGTTAGTTTCTTTATTTAGATATTTAAAATTATTTATAATTTTAAACTCTCTTAAGTGCAATTTCCTTAAGTTAATTAATTTATTTAATTAATAGGTCAACTATTTATTAATCCTATTTGATTTAATTATTTGTTTTATTTATTTATTGGTATTTTCAATCGTAGCCTGAGCGTAGTTTAGCTAACTAACTATTATTTATTTACTGTCTACTTATTAATTACTGTGGCATATATTAGTTATATATGTCCTTTGGCCGTATTCAGATTCCACCTGAATAAACGGCCAAAGGACATGGATGATTTCATATCCGAAGTAGGCCGTATGAGAAACTATAACTTATTAGTTGAAAATATATAATAATTGATTCAAAAAAAGAACACTATCATTTATAATAATTGTGATAAAATTTGTGATAATTTTGTTAAAAGTATACAATACCGTTCAAAAGTTCGTAAAAAAAAATTTTTTTTGGAAACTCACCTTCAAACTGCGATATTTCGGAAATGACTCGATAAATTTCAAAAATCCGGGCGGCGTTTAAAAGATTAGACAAAACACTATATTTTTGTATCTTGCTAATGTAAACAAAAATTGATTCGCGACATTGGAAAATATTATCATATCTAAAACTGATTTTCTTGTACTTTCCATTTTTGCGCATTTTTAACTACACGCAGGAAATAGATACAAAAAAACGATTGAACATAAAGATTTAGGAAATTCACTCTTCTTTTCAGTCGCGTTCGAATTTTTTAATTTTATTAATTTCTTCAAAAGTTACATTTGATTGATTGAAATTTTAAAATTCGTAGAAATAAAATATTTTTTTATCATTAGAAATAGAGTTAAAAAAAGAGAAAAATATTTGGCAGGACATAAAAAAATAGTATGTCTGATCTTTCAAACGTCGTCCAGATTTTTTAAATTCATCAAGCTGTTTCCGAAATATCGCAGTTTGAAGTTGAGATGAAAAAAAAAAAATTTTACGAACTTTGGAGCAGTACTGTATTTTGAAAAACAAAAAAATATGGGTCTTTTATTTTTTCGTAATTTACCTAACGGATATAATACATTTTTTCATGAAACATGCTAATTATTTACAGTCATTTACATTCTAAAAAATTTTTTGAATTAGTGAATAATTTAATGTTATTAATAATTATTCACAATTATTTATAGTTATTTACAATTATTTACAGTTTTTTACAGTTATTTACAGTTATTTACAGTTATTTATAATTATTTACAATAATTTGCAATTTTTCATAGTTTTTTACAGTCATTCACATTTTTAAAAATTTTCGCATATATATAAAAAAATTGAATAGATTTGTGAAAATTTTCGAGAATGTAAATAACTGTAAATAACTGTAATTAACTGTAATAAACTGTAAAAAAATATAAATAATCGTAAATAAATGTGAATAATTGTAAAAAAAATAAATAAATGTAAATAATCGTAAATAAATATAAATAACTGTAAATAAGTATAAATAACAGTAAATAATTGTAAATGACTGTAAATAACTGTTATTTATTGTAAGCTGCTGCTATCGCAAGCTTAATTTTATCTTGACGAATTCACACGTTTTTAAAACGTTTACACAATACGTAAGAATTTAAGTAAGTCCTTACTAAAAGTTATAATCAAAGTGTTACTGGTAATATTTATTGATTTTTTTCTACTTCAATTATTTGTAATAACTATGTGATACTTGGTTTTTACCAAGGAAGAACCAAGCATTCACTTGTTATGTTTATTGTGAGAGTAGAAACGCCGTTTCTCTAATGATAAAGGAGTCTCCTATGCTAGCTATAGTTTGCTATAGTTTGTTGTTCATAAAAATCAAAAGTTAAAAAAATTCTTCAATATGTTGAAAAACATTAATTTATACCTGGAAAAAAATCTCTACAAATTTTTAGTTAGCCTTATCGACTGATTTTATTATTTATGCTCACTTAAAGTTTATCTTTTTACTACTATGAGATACAAAACACGCGGAGTTCGAGTGAGCACATATAAAAAAATTAGTTGATAAGACTACTTGAAAATTTGTAGAATTTTTTTTCTAGGTATAAATTAATTTTTATCAAAATTTTGAACAACTGACGAGATATCCACCTTGATTTCCGAATGAATTATTTACCTGGACTTTGGAAAATCCAAGTGGATAATCCATTCAGAAATCTAAGTGGATGATCCAGCTAGATATCCATCGAATCCAGCTGGATAATCCAGGTAGATATCCAGCTGGATCTTTTTGATAGGGTATGTACTGAATATTTGAAACTATGATGTAAGCTATAAATAAATGTTAAAACTATCAGTAATAGAACAGGCAACATTTGCAAGAATATAGTATAACCATTCGCTTGTTGTCAATGAGTATGTTGCTCTTGAGCTGCATTTTGTCTCATCCATCTACTATCACCTGTTTGCGTATAAAATTCTTGTTGTACTTATTAAACTACTTTACACATGAAAAAAAAAATTTTGCTATTTTTTATAATTTTAAATACCAGAAAGAGAAATAATTTTAAGAAATGTTTGAATACTTTTTATAAAGTATTTATAAAAAAAATATATAAGTTTGAAAAATTCATTTACATGATTCAAATATAAATTTAAATGCTACGTATTCATTTTCTTATGATTTGCATTATTAAATAACAAAGTTCTTATTTTTAGAGTCTTTTTCTGCTTTGTGAAGTAATTTAAAAATCCCTGTTCCAACTGGAACTGGTATGCCCAGGATAACGTATTCTGATACTCCACTAATAGCATCTTTTTGACCATAATCAACAGTTTTTTCAAAAGAAGCTAAATATAGCACAGATTCTTTCATTTTTGTTAAACCTGGTCTTGTTATACCTAAAACTTCTCTTCTGCTAGTCATTAAATCAGCAGCAAGCATTGGATTTTGGCGATCAATACTCACTCCATGATTTTCCATAACTCATTTAATTTCAGTCATAATAGTTGCTCTAGAAACCTCAATACTTAAAGTCCTAAAAACTTTCAGGATCAGTATCATCTTCTAAATGAGCTGTAACAATTGAAGTACTGATTTTTGGATTAGCAAATAATTTCCTTAACCTTTATACTGCCGGGATTCGTACGAACATATTGCCCTCAGAAAACTGATATTTGAGGTACCTTATATCAATGATTGATCATACACACAGTGTCGATCATGGGGTGCGTCAATATATTAATTCTCTGGCAGTCTAGAGGTTAATAAGAGTTACACCTTGAGTAATGTTCATATGTCATTTGAGTACCAGGTTCTCCAATACTTTGTAAAGCTAAAGCACCAACTGAGGTACCTGGTTCAATTTTTGCTTTTATATATTTTTCCTTACATGTATGGATAAATTCAACACGTTGTGACACAGTTAAACGTTCAATATATCTATGAATTGGGTCATTTGCTTTAATATGTTGTCCAATTCTAGCAATTTTAATTGTATTTGTTTTTAAAAATTGAGCTAATTCTTACTTAAATTCTTCACTTAAACATTTTTTTATAATACATCAAGCCTAATATCATGGTTGCTCTAGCACTAGTTACATCATATTTATAAATTCACCTTCTGTTATTTGATATCTGGGTAATTTATATTTATCTTTCTGAGCTGCACAGAAAGATCCAGTATTACCTTCTTCCATATAATAATTAACTGTGTCTGGAATATTTGCTAAATCTGAGCCTCTTCTTGGCCATAAAAACTAATCCTACACTTATAAGTGGAGTTACTTTAACATTTTGTAGAACATCCAACTTTATACTGGTTGGAGGTATTAAAGTTTTTGCATGAAGTGATAATAATTTTAATCTCAAAACAATCATTGATGCTCTATACGTAGCTGATAATCCTAGTAATAAACCAATGCTAGTAGCTTTATGACATTCAACTAAATATTCATACATACTAAATGGTGCGAGATTTTTAAGATGACAATTAGGTCTCAAAATCATGAAAAATCCTGAATATTTGATATTAAATTCACTAATTTAAAAAAAGTACATTTATGAACATTCTAACCCCTTAATGGCAGTGATATGTATTGTTACGACTCGAGCCTTATTCCCTAGATAATAGGAATATAGATAGTCCTCTAGATGATCGATGTAGCGTAGTGGCGCTAGTCGTCGATTTCCAAAATAATATTTGTATGCTTTTCTTGCGGGGTACGTTTGTTTGGTGAAGTATTGAAATACAAAGAATCCAGGAGGAAAATAAATTAAATAAGAAAATGACTTTTAATAAATCGGTTTATTAACTAATAAATCGAAATAGTAATAATAGGTATTCGATTATTATTTGCTCTAAGAGATTAATTAAGGTATCGATGCTCCGAGCGTGATGTCTAGGAGAACAATGAGCCCCTAAATCCCGGTTCCTTGGATTTTTATAGCTTAACATGAAAGACCTCCCCCTTAGGCTGATGCAATATTCCCAGTAGCGACATCAGCGAGTGTAAGGGTTCCTGGTATTGTTTATGTGATTTAGGCTGATGTAATATTCCTTGAAAGGCCGTCAGAAGGGTTGGGGTTTCTTGCATGATACAATATTCTTAGTAGTAACATCAGCGGGAGTTGTGGGTTCCTGGTATTGTTTATGTGACTTAGGCTGATGTAATATTCCTCGAAATGACGTCAGATGGGTTGGGATTCCTTACATGATGCAATATTCTCAGTAGTAACATCAGCGAGAGTTGCGGGTTCCTGGTATTGTTGATGTGTTTTGGATGATGCAATTTCCTTGAAGTAACATCATCCTGTTCCATGGTTCCTGGTAAAGTTCTGATGCAACATTCCCCCAAAATTAATTATTCAATTAATTAATAATAATTTATTTCCTAAGTGATCGTGTTTATTCGTTAGTTTCTTTATTTAGATATTTAAAATTATTTATAATTTTAAACTCTCTTAAGTGCAATTTCCTTAAGTTAATTAATTTATTTAATTAATAGGTCAACTATTTATTAATCCTATTTGATTTAATTATTTGTTTTATTTATTTATTGGTATTTTCAATCGTAGCCTGAGCGTAGTTTAGCTAACTAACTATTATTTATTTACTGTCTACTTATTAATTACTGTGGCATATATTAGTTATATATGTCCTTTGGCCGTATTCAGATTCCACCTGAATAAACGGCCAAAGGACATGGATGATTTCATATCCGAAGTAGGCCGTATGAGAAACTATAACTTATTAGTTGAAAATATCAATCTTTTTTCAATACTCTTAAAATTAAATTTTAGTTCTATTGATTTTTTCTTTTGTTTCTTAGATTGACATTTTGTAATGAGTATAGCTGCTGTCGAAGCGCGAGTCATTTTTTTCACTAACTTACGTTCAATATGATTGCTCTTTGACATATTGAACGCAATATAGTAGGATCGGTGATGCCATATTGATTTCTCCTGAGACACATTGAGTCTCAATATGTCTCAGGAGGACATATAAATCTTGTAAAGAGTCGAGGAGCGCTTCTGAGACATATGCGATGCCAATACAAATTTAGCATGCTCTTTACATACTGATACGAATACGGCCTACGAGGACATAAATAATCCATACGACTCCGGGTTCGCATGGAAAGCTTCTATACGCCACTGAAAGCGTATAGAAACATTCGAACATAGACTTAGCCACTACGCCACAGCTGATAATAAATTCAGATACAAGAATGTAGTATATAAATTGTTCGCCTTTTGGGGTTTAAGAATAACAGTTTAAGTTTTACTTAAATTGTTTTTCATTATTTCAATCTCTTAATTTTATTTTTTTATAATTACATGGGGTTCCATTATATTTTGTTAATTTTATTATAGTTATCAAATATAATCTGAATAAATAGCAATGATAACTGCCGTTCATTTACCGACCGATCGTTATCATTAACCTACTGAAAGCGACGTTAACGCCGCGTCTGGTCGGGGTACCAACTACATATTTCTAGCTTCAAAGCGCCTTGGGGTTCTGCGCTTCTATTAGGATCTATCTTCGTTGACATTAGTTGTTAAAAAGGAATTGATTTTGAGTTGGTGATGATACGAGAGTTCCGAGCCATACCACCATCTATGTATATTATATATCTCGTGAAGGATCTAACAGTACTTTATTTTTAATAAAGTTACGATATGAAAATCTTTGCCATGGTAGTTAACGGTTTAATTGCATACTTTTTGTGATTGTTTATAAAAATATTCTAAAACTATTTTTTTCAATTTTCAATATTAAGAATTTCAGCTTCTATATAATGTAACATTTATTTTTTATAAACTATGATTATAGCTAAACAAAAATATTGAGGTTACTTCATATCATTTTAATTATATCAATACTATAAAAATATAAATATATAATCATTTTCTTGAAATCAGATAAACTTATTTTTTTACAGATGTAGGTTGTTTTTGTAACATCTCAAGTTTCAAGCAGATAGTAAGTGCTTAAGGAGATGTAAAACGGACACTACACCTGTACTTATAGATATTAGCTTCCTTTCTATTTTATTGCTGGATTTCCAGAAAAGAAATGTATCAGCTTGTAGTATGTACCATGATGATTATTTAGATAAATTTTCAAATAAATTCATTCATTAGTTTTTTAGATATTCGGATTCCTGTACAAAATTGAAAAATCTTAATAAATAATTTTGGAACCCAAAATTCTCAATAACTAATGAATGAATTTATTTAAAAATTTAACCGAATAATCTTTATGGTACATACTACAAGCTAATGCATTTTTTTATTGAAAATTTAGCAATAAAATGTAAAGATAGTGAATATTTATGAGTACAGGTGTAGTGACTCACTCTTATATAACAGTTATCTAGCTTCTGTGTTAAATAAGTTTTAAAGAGAACGTTCCTTAGTTTTTGATCTATGCAACTATGTTGCATTTGGTTGCTAGCATACAACATAATATTAGCAGCATTTGCACATACAAGGAATATATTTTGTCTGAATCTCCTTTAGGTGTTGGTTGAAATTTTGCAGTAAAGCCAACATAAGCTTTTGTAGTTTATACAAATAAGATTGGAGTTCTTTCATTTCATTATTATCTTATAAAAGCTTCTAAATTTTTAACTTCTTCATCTACTAATTTATACATACCTGAAAAAAAGAACAAAAATTTTTCACGTGAAAATTTTTTTAGAATAAAGAAAAAGAAAATGTCATAAGACAAAATTTACCAATGTTTGCAAAACGAACAATAACTCCAGTTAAACATGCAACTATATTCATAAACAATAAATTAGAACTTGGTAAAACATTTCTTAAAGCCATTTCTATTGCCTCTCGATGAATCCCTAAAATCCATGATTGTATCGCACATGATTGGTTCTCTGTACCAAGTGTAGTGAGCAATGCATCGCATATGGTAAAAATATCTGTGAATATCTTTGACCTTAAGTTGAAAGAAAATATGGTTCATTGCCATCAAAACTATTATGAAATCAGATTGTTAATCAACTACAGACATGCTTGAAAGACAAGATGAAATCTGATTTTCTAAATAACTTTCTGCTTTGAGTCTAGTTGAAGCCATTTTCATTCAGATAAACATTGCCATTTTTGCCTCATACAAATATAAAGGTCTTGAAATTTAAAATGTACGAGTGGAATTTAGATCACGATATGAATAAAACATAAAACAACCATCTGATGCCATTGATGTACCTCCACCGTAAGCACCTCCCTTTTTTCTTACTTTTGGATGCAAATACGCAGATCTAATTAAGTTAGAAAGAATTTGCAGTGGTGCATCAGGATGCCGATATGGTACAGTTAATATTACTTTTGATATGTAATTTACTGTATAACGAATTACATAATGCACAGCTACATTGTTTGATACAATAGAATTATCTGTTGTAGTAATAATACCTTTCGGCCATCCTTGACCTTTTATAGCATTGTAGAAAGTTTACATTCCTTCTAAAATTTTAGTTTCTGAATTACTTGATGAATTTACTGCTGATCTTAAATGTGATTTTGTTAAAACTTCATCAGCTATTTGTTAAACTTGTTCAAGTATTAATGAAAGATCTTTCATTTGAGCAATTAATTTCATTCTATTCACATATTTCATTCCTAACAAATTGTCTTACTACAGGTGAAACTAAGCTGGCAACAGTGCTCATATCTGTAATTTTGACTTTATTAAATAATTCTTCCTATAATTTCCATATTTTCCCAGCATTATGATCTAAACAGTAAGCATTTACTATGATTCCTTCATCACAGCTGAATTATCTTTATTACCATGGTAGCATATTGATTTTGAATTAGATTAGTTAGAACTTGTATCATAATTTAATAAAAACAGTTAAAAAAACGTAAGAACACAAACAGTTAAATTCAAATTTTATAACCTAATTTTAAATAAATATGAGAACCCGGTATTCTTATCTTATAACCTATTTTTTATATTTATTTTAATTATATAATAGATGTCACGACACCGAATACACTACTGACGTATACGTTTATTATATGTACACCCACCGTTAATGAATTCTTGCCGAATGTTTTGAAATCCTGAACTTTCATTGGACAATTCCCTTGTTTTCTTTGTTTCTATTGGAACATTTTAGAAAATTCGGAAAGAATCAATTAACGTTGGGTGTACAAAATATTATTTTAATTATTTATGTCGTCGTACCAGGAATTCGGTGTTGTATGTACAAAGCTAGTTAAATGGGTATTGAGATTACATATATTTCAACTCGTAGCACAACTATATTCAGTTTGCTATACTTCACATAAAAAAATATAGATAATTCCATACCTCACATAGTGATGTATGGAGTCATCTATACGTCGCACTATAAGGTAGTAATTAGTTATGAAGCGATCGCCGAAGTCGTAAAATTGGTTAGTTTAATCGTCGTGTTTTGTTTTTTCTTTTGACATTTTGTTCTTCAATAAATTAAAAAAAAATATGAAAAAAAATTAAAATTTGATTAATTATAAAAAAATTAATGCAAATAATGAAAAAAATTTGTGAAAATAACAAAAAAATAATTATTATAGTGAAAGTGAAACAGTAAAGAAAAAACATTATATATAAAATGTGCGTGATATGTGTGGTGAGCTTGTCAAAGAGTATAGCTGGATAAGTACGTTAAAATGGCCTGTCCTTCGATTTTTTTAGAATTTGGCCTATTTATTTATCATGTCAAAAAACTCCGATCCTGAAAGTTACAGCTCGCTAGACTCAAAATTGGCTTCTTGACCTCATAAAATGTGATTTTCAGTTTTTTAAGCATATCTCTGCGAATTTTTAACCGATTTGAGTGATTCGAAATCGAGATTAAAGGGAATCATAATGCGCACATGAGCTTATTATTTGTAGAGGTTTTTGAAACCAAAACATAACCTAAAAATGGGTTTGAAAATTTCTAAGTTGCGTAGAAAAAAAACTATTGTTTGGATTTTTTTTAGTTCACCTCAAAGTCTTCTTTTTATTACAATTTATGATAAAAAATGAGTTCAGCGACCCAAAATACCTTTTAATATGAGTATTTGGTTACATTTTTCCACAATATATTGCTCAAATGTCGAAAACTAACCTCAAAAAACGCGTTTTGATATTGTATACGACGTAAAAACTCATGTTATCTCGGTAATGATCCAAGGTGTTGACTTAATGTTTATTGAAATCATCATTTTTTCTTAAAAAATGCTATATTCATAATGACATAAAAACTCACATTTTCCATATTTGACACAGTGCTTTTGATGTTAAGCTAAACACTAACCTTTAAAATAAGTTATCTACCAACAACTTCGTTTAGATACAATGGTGAGTCACGTTTCTGTTGAATAAGTGAGAGTGTATGCACGAAAAAAATATAATAAAAAACGCTGTCAACTGCCTTAGCGCAGTGCTTTAGAGTTCTTTAAGTTCGAGTAATTAGGCTTTATTTTTTAAAATGTAATTCTAATATAAAAAATGATTTACCAGTAATATTCCCTAATATTTTTATAAAGCTCATCTGAATAAAGTTTCATAATTAAATTTGGCATTAAGAAAAATAATAATATAATGAAAAAAAAACTTATTTGATAAATGAAAAAGCAAATCAATAGATCGTGCAAATTTTGGAACATATCCATCGAGTACTTCACGTAAAATAAAAAAAAGGAAAAAAAATCAAAATTATTTTAATTCTTTACTTATAAAAATTATTTAATCACAATTAATTAGTTTATTATAAAATATAAAATCATTTAAAAAATTCAAAAACACTTATGTCGATATAGTTATTTTCTTGTTCTGAAAATAAAATAATGAGAATATTTAATTTTCAGTCATATGCAGTAGGCTAGAACCACTGAACATATCGTCGGGTTGGCGGAAAAACATCATAACTTAGCTAAACTCTTAAAAACGTAACAACTTGGTTTCGTTCACGAAAAGGTTCTAATTCAACTTAGCGCTCAAAAAAGTAGTAATTATAAATGAACGTTATAACTCCTATGTTTAAGCATAAAAGTTATAACGTTTTTATGGCCAAACCCGAGTTACAATTTTTTCATACGCTAAGTTGAATTACAACTTCTTAGTTGCCGAAGCCAAGTTGTTACGTTTTTGAGCTTGGCTGAATTATGATCTTTTTCCTCCCACCCGACGATATGCTCAACTACACCCAACAACAACAGCGCCCTTATTCCTTCTTGTGCCTTCTTGTTCCTTATGGTTATGGTTTATGCATGTTTAGCTGTCATGACCTTTAACTGTTCTAATTGTGGTAAAAAAAATTTGTATTAATAGAACATACAACGATATTACAAATAATATTAAATATTATTTGTAATATCAATGCGTTTTCCTGTATATGAACTGATGTGTTTAATTTAGCTTGACATTCTTCATCTGTGTGATTTATGCTTTTGCACAACGTGCAAAATTTACTTAGCTTGCTTTCTATATTCTTTAATGTAAAGCATGAATCGATTGAATGTCCTAATTTTTTACAATATGGGCATTGTACATTCTGATTTGTTTTTTGAGGTTTTTGGTATCGTATTCTCCTAAATTCTTCTATATTATGCCCTATATTTTTACAACAGCGCCATTATTCCTTCTTGTGCCTTCTTGTACCTTATGGTTATGGTTTATGCATGTTTAGCTGTCATGACCTTTAACTGTTCTGATTGTGGTAAAAAAAATTTGTATTAATAGAACATACAACGATATTACAGATAATATTAAATATTATTTGTAATATCAACGTTGTCGTTGGGTGTAGTTGAGCATATCGTCGGGTGGGAGGAAAAAGATCGTAATTCAGCCAAGCTCAAAAACGTAACGACTTGGCTTCGGCAACTAAGAAGTCGTAATTCAACTTAGCGTATGAAAGAATTGTAACTTTTGTATTGTAATTATTGTAACTATTGTAACGGGTTTGGTCATAAAAACGTTATAACTTTTATGCTTAAACATAGGAGTTATAACGTTCATTTATAATTACTACTTTTTTGAGCGCTAAGTTGAATTAGAACCTTTTTGCGAACAAAACCAAGTTGTTACGTTTTTAAGAGTATAACTGAGTTATGATGTTTTTCCGTCAACCCGACGATATGTTTAGTGGTTTTAGCCTACTGCATATGACTGAAAATTAAATATTCTCATTATTTTATTTTCAGAACAAGAAAATAACTATATCGACATAAGTGTTTTTGAATTTTTTAAATGATTTTATATTTTATAATAAACTAATTAATTGTGATTAAATAATTTTTATAAGTAAAGAATTAAAATAATTTTGATTTTTTTTCCTTTTTTTTATTTTACGTGAAGTACTCGATGGATATGTTCCAAAATTTGCACGATCTATTGATTTGCTTTTTCATTTATCAAATAAGTTTTTTTTTCATTATATTATTATTTTTCTTAATGCCAAATTTAATTATGAAACTTTATTCAGATGAGCTTTATAAAAATATTAGGGAATATTACTGGTAAATCATTTTTTATATTAGAATTACATTTTAAAAAATAAAGCCTAATTACTCGAATTTAAAGAGCTCTAAAGCACTGCGCTAAGGCAGTTGACAGCGTTTTTTATTTTATTTTTTTCGCGCATACACTCTCACTTATTCAACAGAAACGTGACTCACCATTGTATCTAAACGAATTTGTTGGTAGATAACTTATTTTAAAGGTTAGTGTTTAGCTTAACATCAAGAGCACTGTGTCAAATATGGAAAATGTGAGTTTTTATGTCATTAATAATATAGCATTTTTTAAGAAAAAATGATGTTTTCAATAAACATCTTTATTAGTCAACACCTTGGATCATTACCGAGATAACGTGAGTTTTTACGTCGTATGCAATATCAAAACGCGTTTTTTGAGGTTAGTTTTCGACATTTGAGCAATATATTGTGGAAAAATGTAACCAAATACTCATATTAAAAGGTATTTTGGGTCGCTGAACTCATTTTTTATCATAAATTGTAATAAAAAGAAGACTTTGAGGTGAACTAAAGAAAATCCAAACAATAGTTTTTTTTCTACACAACTTAGAAATTTTCAAACCCATTTTTAGGTTATGTTTTAGTTTCAAAAACCTCTACAAATAATAAGCTTATGTGCGCATTATGATTCCTTTTAATCTCGATTTCGAATCACCCAAATCGGTTAAAAATTCGCAGAAATATGCTTAAAAAACTGAAAATCACATTTTTTGAGGTTAGGAAGCCAATTTTGAGTCTAGCGAGCTGTAACTTTCAGAATCGGAGTTTTTTGCCATGATAAATAAATAGGCCAAATTCTAAAAAAATCGAAGGACAGGCCATTTTAACGTACTTATACAGCTATACTCTTTGTGATCCACATCTACACTGTTAGCATACTTTTATTCAAAATCAAATAACAAAAGAAGGATTGCGAATCAGCACATTTATAATTTTATAGTCCCTCATACCTCCTACAATGACATAAAATCATCTACGCCATTTGGGAGTAAGAAGGATGAATACGGGGCGAGAACAGTAGACAGTCGAGGGCGCGCGAAGCACGCCCTAGATTAACTGCTGTTCGAGCATCATCTTCCTTACTCACTATATAAATAAATATATATGTATATGTCACGACACCGAATACACTACTGACATGTACGTACGAACTGACTATACCATGCCAGCAGACAAAAAAGACACTCATAGATCTCTTACGATACTAAAGTGTGACGTGATAAGTTGAAAACACAAATTTGAGGACTGAAAACAATGAATTTTTTCATAACGCGAATATGGTACTTCAAAATTTTAAATTACATTTTCTCGTGATTGAGTGAACGGAAGTGACTGTTGATCCCGCTTTTTGGGGTGTTAATGAATCTCTGATAAATGCTGTATTAAAGAAAGATCTTTCAAAAAATTTAGAATTTGATTTTTCTAAAACAAAACGAATCGTACCTGATCAAAGCAGATATTTAGATAGATATTTTTTATCGACGACTTTCAAATGGCGAAAATCAACTTCGCTCTTATTTCATTCAATTTTCGCAAATGCATAATTTATGTACCATGTAAGCTATTCGGAGTATCTCAGTCTTTGACGACAGGTTATACAGATTGGAGTAATGTGCATCATTGTATAAAAGAACACGAAGATTCAAAACCTCATAAAACAAACCTTATTACGTTTTCGCAAAGAAATAAATTTTTGAATACGTTTAATGCAAATTTTTTGAAACAAGAAGAAAACGAGGTTGATTATTGGCAAAATATTTTAAGACGTGTGGTTTCAGTTATAGAATCATTATCATCTCGTGGCTTAGCTTTTCGTGGTGACAATGAGAATTTTGGATCTTTGCACAACGATAATTACATGATTTGCTTAGAACTTATAGCTGAATTTGACTCTTTCCTTGCGATACATATTAAATTTCTCATTCGGACCAATTAAGTTTTATAATACGGTATGTAGACAATAGTGGTACACCAAGAGAAAGATTTATTAAGTTTATCTCAAATTGCGGCCACAAAGCGAAAGATGTGTCTGAAACTATACTTGATATTTTACAAAATCTTGAAATTGATATTAAAAATTGTCGAGGCCAATCATATAATAATACACATAATAATAATACAATAATTCACCCAAGCCTTAAGCAGTGTCTTATTGAAAATCCAGTACTGCCTACTTTACTGCTTGAATTTTACCAACTGGACAAAGCCAAGAACTGTAATTATAAAGCAACACTACATAAAGTTGAAAACAATTTGCAAATCGTTTGTTCACAAATTAATTTGTGTAAACTGTAAATTTTTTTTACAATGTTTATTATAAATTAGGCTAGTGAAAATAGAAATGGATAATTAGTTTAACTAGCTGATGTCATGGATGTTTAAACTTTTTATTGAACGTTTTGATTATAAATTTTGCACATAACCGATCAATCTAATCCTTAACTCTTACATTCTTTCAATAAATATAAATAAAAAATAGATTTTAATTTTTCAATTTCTTGTACGTAAAACCATAATTATATACGTTTTTACAATGAACTTTAAAAATAAGAGATAAGAATTAGGTTTATAGGTTATGTGTAAAACTTTCAAAACGTTCAATAAAAATAAGTTCTAATTTCCATGACATCAGTAAATTTTTAACTATATCATCCATTACTATTTTTACTAATTTATAATAAACTCTCAAAAAAATTAACAATATTCTAATATAAACATTTAGACTTTAAATAAAAATTGGCTAATAGTTACACGTACCAAAATAATATATGAAGTTTATTTTTTTCAAATTCTTCATTAGCCAATTTTTATTTTAAGTCTAAATGTTTATATTAGAGCAGTATTCGAATAAGATAAACTTTGTACATGATTTATTGTTGTACGAGTAGCCAATAGTTGATTATTATAATTAATATATATATATATATATATATTAATTTATGTTTAAAATGAATACGAGTAAAATAAACTTAATATATTATTAATAAGTTTATTTTATTCATATTCATTTTTAATAAACTTAGTGCATCTTTATGTGTACAGCAATTAGACAATTTTTATGATAAGTCTAAATATTTATATTACAATAATATTTAAACAAAATAAACTTTATACATTGTATATTGTTACACAAGTAGCCATTACTTGATTCTTATAGTATATATTAATATTAATTTATATAAAAAATCAGTTTGGATAAAACAAACTTTGTAATTTATTTTCTTACGTATAGCCATTAGTTAATTTTTAAAATATAAATGGATTATAATTTATATAAAAAAAATAGTTTAAACAAAATGTTTATACCTTTATTTAACAGAAGCTGGTATCGATGAAGAGAATTTAAGAGATATAAATAAAGTTATGTTAAAAGACTTATTTCACAGTTCAGAATGTGGCTTTAAAAATAAATTTGTTAAAAGATTAGATGAATGAAGAAATGGTTTAATAGAGACTCCAAATCTGAATACAACTCTTATTGCATTATCTGTGACTGAAGTACCCAGATAGCACGTTACGTATTAGATTGGTTTTCAAAACGTGTTTTTGGAAACTTAGAAACGTATCATCAAAGGTTTCTCTAACATGGTGGAAATGTCGCAGAAACGTTGAAATGTCCGCTACAAAATTTCGATAGAGACGTTCTAAAAACGAAAAAGAAACGTGAAGAACCTTAAAAGGATTTTTTTAAAGTTTCTGAAGCAACGATTGTTATTTGTAGCAACAACATGCTTATAGAAACGATTATTAGCAAACTTTTCAAAAATGTATTTAAAGAAACCAATCAAAATTTATTTAATTTTTTTTATACGTTTAATATACGCTGTAGCGATGTTTTCATGGAAACATTTTTTTAAATATTTGTGAAAAACGTTTTTTAATTTATAAAAAAATCGTTTCATACTTGTGGTAAAAATGTTTTTGTGGAAACGATTCATAAGAAACGTTTCAGAAACTTCTGTACCTACCAATCCATTTTGAGGTCTGTTCGTTTTCACAGAAACTTTTGTAAATTTATAAACAGCATTTTTTAATTATTATTTATGCCTTATACAATTAATTGTCATTCCATCAATTGTATTCTTTATAAAGATAATAATAAAAATTAAATTGGCTTTTTTAAAGAAAGTGAATTGTAATGATGACGAAGGTAAGGAATATAATAAAAAACGGATAATATACCATATTATATAGATTAATATACCATACATTTAACTATGATTTATATTTTTACCATATCTACGCAGATAGTATTCCTATATTTTCGATATAAATAGCTTCTCTGACAACTTGCGGTACACTGTAAATATAATGAACGAGTTATAGTCATATTATTACAATTAATTGTATAAAATCTTGCGTACATACTTTTTTTACTTTGATCGTTTCTTAGGTTGTTTATGATAATTTTTTATTGTACTTTTCTCTTTGTGGATCAAATTTTTTAATTCAAACTAATTCTTATATTACAAGCAGGTATGTAAAATTGGAAATGTGACATAGTTGTTTTTATAAGGTAATTTTAAAAGTTTTGTTGTTATTTGATTCACATCCCATCTTTTGATTGCATTTCTTTTTTCATCGCATATGACGTAGATTCCTAAGTTAGTAGAACTGCATGGTGTTGTGTTTAGAGAACCAATATATTTCATTCTTCTTCCAATTATTTGTACTTTATTGTTTGACTAACGAATAATATTTAAAATGTTCACAGCGTATTAACCATCAACAAATACGCAATTGTTTTTTTCATCACTGGACTTGATTGTAAATCTTTTATACTTTAAAAATCTGTCAAAAGTTTATTTTATCTAAATGATTAACGATAGGACCATCAGAATGTTCATGGGTTGTTTCTATTTTATCATTATCATCAATATGTTTTGAATCATTTAAAGTTTCTACTTCAGCACATCTTCTCATTATTTGCTGTAGAGGTTGATTATATTTTCGAATCATATTTTTGATACAGCAAATAAAATTTTCAAATCTAAATGCTGAAAATTCTTCAAAAGTCCCATAATATCTTGCATCATTTGTTAAATGTAATAAATTGTGGATGCTATGCGATACGAAATGCAAACCATAAATTTTCTGGAAATTTTGAACGAAATTATTTAATAATTTTTCTGCGTAATCAGAATAATTTTTATTTTCAATTAATATGGGATTGTTTAATATAGATATGGCGGCATGTAGTGCTAAAAAGTTTGTATGCTTGTTAACGTTTAAAAAATTTTCAAAAAGAATAACACCAGTATATAATAGCATTAACGGAATTCAGTAGCTTTAAATAGGTAGTTGTGTTAATTTAGTTTTAGATTCAAATAGCTATTCTTTGACAAAGAGTTCATCCTCTGAACTTTAATTAAATGACTATGTCTATAATAAGCCCTGTTTATTGCCTTTTTACCAAATACCAGTAAATTCTTAGAAAAATTGTCGAATCCTAAAATAAATTTCCTTATGACCATCGATATAAAATATTTAAAACATTAATAAAATTATAATTGTATGATATTTTGTGACAATAGTTGTTAAATAACAATTGATTATAATTTCAGTAAAATTTTAAATATTTATTAAATTAGTTATTTGAATTCATAACGCTTAAAAATGTAAATATATTGCAAGTATATCATACTTTATAATATAACTTAACATAAAACATTTTCAAATTACATAATATAATATATCATTTTTTGAAAATGAATTCTTCATTAAATAAAAACAGTACACGAATTTTAACTACAAGAGTAGTAAAGTTATCGAATTGAAAATTCGCGTATCAAGGCTTTATATTATATTTGCTTATTATATTGTAATGAAAGTAGACTTTTACTTTTACGAATGTAAACATTTCTTATTGTCAATATCAATTGAAGTTAACGCCTCTCATCTATATAGTTAGAAATATTAATATCGACCCTGGTAGAAAGTTGAGCATATTTTCAGTATATCATCCCGTATTTTATGGGCAGTCGCGATCATATGCTTTTAGATATTGCGATAAACCTTCATTACTCTTAACGAATTATCGTGATGGTATTGGGAGAATATGGTTAATGTTGAATTATACTATATTCATAAACAGCATTTTATAAAGTGCGAGTGAGCACGCATATGGGAACACAGTTAGTGAGAAAGAGAAAGACTGTTCACTCCTTGTTTCCTTTTCAGTTCCTAAACGGACAGTCATACACTGTAAAAAAAAAGTGGGGAATCACGTCGTTGGTCGACAATTTCAATGCGACCATGCACCATCGAGGTTATTTAACTTCGTTCAACGGCGACATTTTAACGTGCTTTGCGTGATTTCACGTAAACTGAACACATGATTTTTAGATTAAATCAGTTAGATTTCGCGCTTCAACGATGTTAAATAACATCGACGGTGCATGGTCGCATTGAAATCGTCGACCAACGAAGTGATTTCTCGCTATTTTTTTACAGTGTATTCTCTCACACTAAGTTTCCATATGCACTCGCTCACTCGCACTTCGCACTCACTGATTTTACATGGATATTTTATTCATAATCATACTGTGTATGTTCGCAAATAAATTTAAGTTATAGAATAAAGAACAGAAAATGTTAACGCTATTACAATAACAGTATATGTATCTTTAATAATTTTAAAGCTAAGTTAAGTCAATCTAACCTGCACATACAGTGATGAAGATAGATGCTTATAGAAGAAGAAGCGTCGAGTGATGCGCGCGCAGCTAACATTCAGTATTCGCAACTATAGGATATATTGTACGATTGTACAAACGGGCGCCATCGTGGGCAGCATGTATATATACAGATTCGCTTTCTATAAACGATTTTAATTGAAAATTATTTACAACTCATATGAATTGTAATAATGAATATTATAATATTTATAATTTATTTCAAATCAGAAGAAAAAAATTTTAATTATTAGTGATTTATTTCAGTGATTATATTTTATATCAACTCTGTAATAATACAATAATAATAACTCTTTAATATATCATCGTGTATTTATCGGTCACTTATCGCGACTGCGTAGCGACGAGATATAGCCAACAGTTAGTTATCTGAGCATATCTTATCCTTAATTTTCTACCAGGGGGCTTATTCAGTAATACCGTAACGTCTAACGGCAAGCTTAACGCCGACGCGCGCATGCGCAGTAATCATTTTTCAGCAAATACTATCGAATATCGCGAACGTTATGAGAGATCATGTTGACGTAACGACGAAAATGTTCTAAACTGAAGCGCTAAGTCGATTTTATCGACAAATTTTACAACCAATTTGAAGCTTGGTTGTGAATCGTACGTTAAATTGTAAAACGTTATATTATGCATAACATATGTATATGCATTGACAGAAAAGATTTCTAGAAACAAAAGAATTACTCCGACTTGATGTGATCATTCAAATGCAATAATAATTTCTTAGATGTAGGTAACTAGATGTTTGAATTAATTTCTTGCTTCACAGATTTTAAGTTATATCCAAGAGAATCAAGATATCTATTCTGTCAGTGTATGTATATACCTATATATATATATATATATATATATATATATATATATATATATATATATATATATATAAAGGGAACATTATTTTATTATTATTTACATTAGTGATCATGAAAATTATTTGTAATCATACATGATTAAATGGTAAATTGTGTATAATTTAAAATTCAATTGGATCTGCAGGTTTTAAAGTGACTTATATGTACTTTAATAAAAACGAACAGAAAAAAATAATATAAATATTGTTCAAATAAACTTATCTTATCACCAATAAAAAACGTTTTTCAATAAAATTATATATTAATCTAAATTTGCATTTTATATTCTATAGCAACAACTACAGTTTCTCGATTGAATTGTTAAGTTTGCTGCTGAACTTAAAAATATTAGTTTTTAAAATTTCGTCTTTCAAAATAAAAATGTTGGCTTGGATAATGTTGAGTTAGAAGAATATATAATAGAAACATACAGATATATTTCTAATATAAATGTTACGTGTTGTGTGTTTTAAGGCAAATGTTAAAATTCCTTTTTTTCTGTATTGGGATTTAAAATGAATGGATCATGATATTTTTTCTAATTATTATTTTGGATATATAATTATTAGCATATAAAATTAAATAAGTTATAAAATATTACTTAAGTTTTCATAATACAAGATCTAATATAAATCTACAAAAAACTAGTAAAATTATAATTTATTTGCGTATAAATATGTCAAAAACTTAAAAAATTTTTTTTGTTATCATGTTTATTTTGATGTAATAATTGTTTGAAATTCTTTTAATTTTGAATATTTATTTTGTAAATGTCTGTTGTAAAAGATTTAATAATAAACTAAAACATTTTTTCATATGTGTTTATCGATTACTTGAAAAAGTAGAGTCCTTAACGCTTTTCGACGTCGAAACGTTAAGTCAATCGTTACCGTTAAAAAGTTAGTGAATAACCCCCCAGGGGAAATAAACTAATCATTTATTTTTGGTTATGTTAATTAAAGTAAATTTATGCTCCAAATTCAAGTAATATAAAATGAAGCGTTTGAAATTTGTTAGATTCCTAACAAAAATTTTCTTTTGTTAATATAATTAAAATACCAAATCATTATTGAAAAAAAAGTGATCATAAACAGTCTTGTTTCTACTGACAAGTTTAGCGACAAATTAATTAAATATCTACTGTGATTAAAAAATAAGTTTACACAATAATAATAAATTTTGTTAGTAAAGTTTTTAAATCGACAACACAGGAAAGACGTAAAAAAAACGTTTTATAAAAGTAACGAGAAAGCAATAGTGGATTACGTTGTGGCTCAGTTTCAAGACAACAACGCGATTGAATTGTTGCCGCAAACATGGTTGTACACAAAATCTGATGGGACATTTGCTTGTTGTTCAAATTGGAAGGAAACATAAAAAATCTTACAAGCTGTTTCAAAAAGAGCTGTTTCTGATAAGAGCTGGAGTACTTTTAAAATATCAAGAATTTTTGCAGAAGCAGGTAAAATTTTCTTTATATTTTACTTGACTTTTTCAAATTTAACTAATAAAATCTGTATTTATTTTTCACTTTTCTCAATTCTATTTCCATTTCTTAAACTTTAAGAATCCTATGCTATGGGCTTGGCAAAACTTGAAATTGCAAAAGATACTTCAGAAGTTGATAAAGAATTTGATAATCAAAATAATATTAGACTTCGCAAGAAGAGATGTAAAAGAAAGCTATCAAGTGATTCTTCTGGTGATGATCAACCTGGTCAAATTAAACAGCCTTCACCTAAAAATAATTTTTTGATACCACCACCACCTCCAACACCACCACGAAAGAAATTGAATTTGAAAAGCCCCAGAGCAATAACTTTAGTTGATCAATAAGGTATAAACATACATTACAATTATAATAAATGATATATAAAAATTATAAATAGTATATAAATTATATATTATGTATAAATTATTTAAATTATTTAATAATTTAAAATTGTTAGTATGTTTAAAAGAAAATTTCATTTTTTAGAATGATTTAATTTTTTTAATTATTTTTAAATATAGAATCACAAACCGCAAAGGTATGAGTGGCTTATTTGGTAGAGCAATAGATTCAGTCTCGAGGACTCGAGCTCGAATCTCGCTCTCGACAGCTGATTAATACAAGCACCACTGTATACGATACATGTGCTTTGTTCACAAACAAACTGAAAACCTCCGTCGTTAATTAGCATCGTAATGATAGCATAAATACAACGACGTTAAATAAAATTTAAAAAAAGAATTATACACTATTGATTTTATAAAAACTGATATTTACATAAATTGATATTACAGGATTGAAAGATAACGTTATAGGATCTTGTGATATACAACAGGATGATAACAGACAAATTCAAGGAAATAGAGAGTTATCAAACAAAAGTTCAAAGATAGGCCAGTCAATAGACCGAAAAAAGTCTTATTTTGCCAAAATTAGTAACTGACAACATATGCGATCATTCAAAAGATAGTCCGTAGATGTTTACTTATATGTTTTGAACTAGCAACTATGATTAATTAATTAGTTATTAACAAATTAGTGCAAAAAACGCGTTTTTTGTTGTTTTTTGCTAATAAAAAGAAAACTATTTGACCAATTATTATGGTGTCAATGGGAAAGTTGTAGAGAATTTAATTATCAACAAAACGAGAGGTCAAACGATCCGATCGGTTTATTAGAACCGAAGAAAATTCGGAAAAACCGGAAAATTTTTAATTTTTTTTTTTAATTCATAACTCTGTTGTTTATTAATATTAAGAGCTGAAATTTGGTACAGAAGTAGATAATTATATCTACTTTCAACATGTCAAAGGCAGATGCTACCGGATAATTAGTTTCTGTGCAATTGCAATTTTTTTTTTCCGTATTCCTCCCGTCTTTATATAACCGATTGAGAACGTCGTACATACATTTTTAAAAGGGTTTTGAAAACTAGAAACAATATACTATTAAACGTATATTCTAAGTTTTCATAAAAATTGTGTAAAAAGGGTGAAATATGCACTCGAACATCGACGTAAACAGTCGAGCGCGCGGTACACAGCAAAAAGTGGGGATGGAAGAGAAACGATATACATAGATATACCGGCGTTGAGCGTGAAACGTTCAATTTTTTAACTGACTTGTTTTTGGCAATTAGTGCACTTATATTAAAGTGTTTTATTTATTAATTAGGGTATTTTTAACCGACAAATCTGATTTCCTATTCAGATTTCACGAATAATGAAATCTAAAGGTATTTTACAGTTTTTCCTCCGACCCCACTTTTTGCTGTGTACCGCATGCTCGACCGTTTGCATCGATGTTCGAGTGCATATTACACCCTTTTTACACAATTTTTATGAAAACTTAGAATATACGTTTAATAGTGTATTGTTTCTAGTTTTCAAAACCCTTTTAAAAATGTATGTACGACGTTCTCAATCGGTAATATAAAGAAGGGAGGAATACCGAAAAAAAATAAATTGCAATTGCACAGAAACTATTTATCCGATAGCATCTGTCTTTGACATGTTGAAAGTAGATATAATTATCTACTTCTGTACCAAATTTCAGCTCTTAATATTAATAAACAACAGAGTTATGAATTTAAAAAAAAAATGAAAATTTTTTCGGTTTTTCCGAATTTTTTTCGGTTTTAATAAATCAATCGGATCGTTTGACCTCTCGTTTTGCTGATAATTCAATTCTCTTCAATTTTCCCATTGACACCATAATAATTCGTCAAATAGTTTTCGTTTTATTAGCAAAAAACAAAAAAAACGCGTTTTTTTGCACTAATTTGTTAATAACTAATTAATAAATCATAGTTGCTAGTCCAAAACATATGAGTAAACATCTACGGACTATCTTTTAAATGATCGCACAGGTCGTTTCTAGTTACTAATTTTGGCAGAACAAAACCTTATTTTAACTGGCCTAAGAGTGTTGATGGTCTATTTGATGAAACAATGCCAATTCTACCTAACCTACTGCTTTGATATCATCTCAAAAGAAGAGTTCTAACATAGATTTCAAAAGCATCGAAGCAAATAATATTATAATTTAAAAAGGTATTACATAAACAAATTATTATAAATATATAGCTTACGAATGTAGGGACCAGTAAGAATATTTTAGAAAACGAAAACGATAATAAAAAAGCTAATGATTTACAATGTGACGGGGCTATGCAAAGAGATGAATTCGTAGAGTCATCGAGTGAAAATTTAGAAAATGAAAATGATAATAGTGGTAATAATACTTCTAAAGAAGAAAAGCTGTCCTCATCTCATGCTTTAACACAATTGCCTAATAAGATCTTGAATCCGGTTTTTAAGAATCCTAAAACAAATAATGAAAGAAGTCAAGGTATGTTTGCTAATTTTGCATAAAAGATTGTTGGATGTATTGCTTCAATTTTTGATAATTTATTATAAATTGTAAAAAATTCTATCACAAATATTTTAAATAGTATATTAACAATTTTAATCGTAAAAATATAATTAATTAATTATTCAAATTAAATATTTTTAATAATTTTAAATTTATTGCATTAAAAATAAATGTTACTAAAGCAAAATTTAAATCATTATATATTTTAAAAAGTGCTTAAAATTTTTTGTAAACTAAATTACTACTTTGTAATTCAATCTTAATATATTAAATTTGCAACTCGAAGTAATAATAGAAAAATTTTTTAATATTAATCAAAATAGTTCTTATAATATATTGTTATAAAAATAATACAAAAAATTAATTTTATTTCAAAACAAGGTAATAATGATGGTACCAAAAAGATTACCATAAAATCGGTGAAAAGAAGGACATATATACCAAAAGTTCGAGATTCTTTACCAGAAAATTCAACCACAAATAATGATGTAGTTCTGAATCGAGAAGAACTTTAACTTTGAAAGATGATGAAAGATTTCTTTATATGGCTGGTGATGTTTCCATATTTGAATTTAAATATTTTTGCTTTCTCATAGAGAAAGCATTGTATCGATAAAAAAAATTGTTTTTTTTTTCATTAATTTGTACATATTTGAACTTGGTGAGTCGAAAAAAGTGGTTTCCAGAAAATGTCTGTATGTATGTGTGTGTGTGATTGGATGTATGATTTCAGTTAGTAAATTGTATTTCGAGAAGTACTCGATGGATTTGCTTCTAATTTTGCATGGAATTTAGTTTTTTGACTAACTTGCTGGGAAGCTATTGATGATTGGTTCTTATAGCGTAGTTTTCATTTTAGAGTTGTTTAAAAAAAAAATTAGATTTTTCATTTTTTTGGTTTTTTTTTGTTTACTACTCAATGAATTTGCTTCAAAATTTGCACGGAAATTATTTGTGATTGCCCGAATAAAATAAACTTTAAAAAACTGATTTTCTTAGCTCAGTTTTAATTTTAGAGCATTTTGAAATTTTTGAAAAAAATGTTTCTATTTATTAGGCCAATAAAATATTAAAAACTACTCGATGGATTCACTTCAAATTTTCCATACAATTCAATTTTTCGATCAACTGGTGCGGGAGCTATTGAGGATTGGTTTTCTTAACGTAGTTTTTTTTTTAGAGTCATTTTAAGAATATTAAAAACTTTCGATTTTTCATTTTTTTTGTATTTTACATAAACTACTCGAAGAATTTGTTTGAAAATTTGTATGGAACTTAATTTCAACTGCCAAAAGTAGAAAAACTTTTGAAAACTGATTTTCTTAGCGCACTTTTAATTTTAGAGCATTTTTAAAATTTTTTAAAAAATTTTTATTTTTAATTTTTTTCTATTTTACGAAAACCATTTGATAGATTTGTTCCAAAATTTAAATGCAAGTTATTCGCTACTGTCTGAAAAAAACAAGCTTTGGAAAACATATTTTCTCAGAGCAGTTTTAATTTCAAAGCATTTTGAAAATTAAAATAAAATTTTTATTTTTCATTTATCTTCTATTTTGTGTAAACGATACTATAAATTTTTTCCAAAATTTTTGTACAATCAATTCGATATTGTCTGAAAAAAATAAGCTTTTAAAAACTAATTTTCTTAGAGTGGTTAAGATTTTAGAGAATTTCAAAGATTTGAAAAAAAAATTTCGATTTTTTATTTCTTTTTTTTTTTCAATTTTACGTAAAGTACTCGATAGATTTGTTCTAAAATTTGCAGGGAAGGGTAGTTTAGTTAGGTAGGGTAGTTTTAATTTTAGAGCAATTTTAAAATTTTGAAAAAGAAATTTTGAAAAGAAAATGTTATTTATTCAGCCAATTAGATCTAGAAAATTACTTGATGGATTTGCTTCAAATTTCGCATACTATCTATGTTTTTGTATAAGTAGACGGGAAGCTATTGAAAATTGGTATTCATAGAGTAGTTTTTTTTATAGAGCCATAAACATGAACTGTATTTATGTATAAATATGATTGCATTTTATAAAGATTAGAAATTTTGTTGTCATCATTTTTTTTATTACTACATTATATCATTTTTTCAATAAAATAAATTTTTTTGTATTACTTGATAATTTATAATAAATTATAAATGTTGAAAAAGCAAACAGCTAGCATATATGTTCGAAATTTATAAAGTACAATATGAGTAAATATTAATGTTAGACAATTTTTTAATATTAAAATCACATTTAAATAAATATAAAAAAATTAATAAAACTCAAAGAACTCTATGAGGAAGCATTCCGCTATAGTACTTGGCAGCGTTTTTTTATTTAAATCATGCATGTTTTTATTATAATTGAATTAAATTAATAAGTAATGTATTATTTAATGCATTCCGAATATTTTAGGAACACTGTCAACAATACATGCATGAAAATTCATGTAAAAGTACTGGAAGCAAAATTTTATCGGAGCACATGAAATACAAATCACGTAAATATATAATTTTTTCACTGATCCTGCTCTAAATTTAATGCACGATTGCATAAAATTTCAAGCAATTTTTGTTGGGCGGATTTAATGCGCTAGCTTGAATATTATTGTAGAATAAATAAAATTTCATGTAGATCTGAATAGAATTTTCAGCAACTTGCGCCCTTCAGTTTTTCATGTACTCACATGAAAATTTGTGTAATATGCTTAAATTTTTATGAAAAAATTGTGACAACCTTGGGGATCAGGAGGTTGCACTAATTTATAAAAATATATTAGCTGTAATTAATTAAGTAACAAAAAAAGAGAAACTTTATTTAAGAATTTTGTACAGCAATTGTACGCTCGCTCAAAATGGACGCCAGCCGCGAATAGCGTACGCGACGCCGCTTGCACTAATTAAATAACTATCAGCACGACGGAAAGCAGATATTAACAAAAATGTAAGCTAAAAGGGACACGAGGAATAAACACAAAAAAAAAAGAATTAGAAAAGCACGAATGGAGTATATGCAATACAACGCGCACGAGATCACCCGGCACACACGTCGTAAAAGACACAAAGAAATTATATTATTTTAATTAGCAATCGTGATATTATTTTAATTCACAATAAAAGAAATAGAATAGTAAATCTATCTATTTTCGCTCACTCAAGCTCACGATATTAGCACACACAAAAAATACTAATACGCAATATCGCAAGTCGCTCACGAGTCGTAATGACTCTATATCGGACGCCGGCTACAGAAGGAATAATAATGGTATTCCTTCTTGCCTATGCTCAGCTTCATCTCTCTTGCTGTACGCTGCGCACGCCGCAAGAGAGAGACAAACGATCCTAAACGGACCCAAGCTCAGCTACTCGAGTCAAGCTGCTCGCTAGCTATATCAGTGCACATTATACGTGCTTTATAAATTCGCACGTGTGTGCCAAGGATTTTGGGTTATGCTTTTAACTATTTGACTCGCGTGGTCTGCTTTCCGTCTTGCCCGTAGCTAGATGCTCCCTTCTGTCGGCTATATGCGCCACAAATATACATAAAAGTAATATGGCCAATCTGCCATGTTATAATCCCCCCTCACCACACGGAAGTATACGGTGGAACCGGATACTTTCGTCAAACGCGAAAAAGCAGGCATAAGCTAAATTAAAAAAAAAAAGAAAATTTATGTATTGAAAAGAAGTAAGGCTTAAACTAAGATAACCGGTGTTATCTGCAGCGGTGTGAAGTGTATTTATAAACTTCTTCTTCTGCTGTATCTGCTACTTTTTAGCTAAATTAAGTGTAAGTCTTACACGCTGTATATGAAAATGCTTAATGTAAAACGACGCGACTGGCTTATCCATATATTATTTACAAAAATTACAAATCTTAAAACTAGTTATCTTAAAGCTAAAGAAAATAACACTCATAGCCCATTCTTACATGTATTTCATTCATACACATACCAAAAAAAATATTAAAATTACATTTTGTATAACAAAATTTGAAATTAAAAATAAAAATGAGAATTTTAGTGTTTTTACTCACTGAAAGGTGACGCTCTGATGGTATGTGTCGATGCATACTATGATTTTATAAGATTAATTATTTTATAATTAATATTTTGCAGCAATTTTCTAAATGCACAAAAAAAAATATTCTATTTATAGATTTGCTCTTAATTACGTAATAGTAGTGCATAAAAAAAATAAAATGTAGCACTTGCTCATGTGTCAGTGTGAAAAGTTAGGAATGTCAGTACAATGTGTATAAGGAATACTTAAATAGCAAAAGAAAAGGGGTAATTCAATAAACACACAAAATGGCACAAATATTGGATTAGCTGGATGGGTCATGAATTTGGTTGATAAGGATTTTAAATAACTAAATATAATGCTTGAGGGTTTAATTTAGGCATATTAATGATGGTATAAAAGGGTTTTGCTGAATTAAGGGCTCGGGTCGATGGGTTGCTTTTTCGCACACTGTAGCAGAGATGTACTCCGCATAGCTAAAATTTAGGAGATCGTAGTTGTGCTCTGCTTGCTCGCTCTTGCACTGCTCTGCTCGCATGCTCTGATTTAGCTCTGCTCACTCGCTCTGTTTTGGCTCTGCTCGCTCGCTCTTGCTCTGCTCTGCTCGCTCGTTTTTGCTCTGCTCTGCTCGCATGCTTTTATTTTGTTCTGCTCGCTCGCTCTTGCTCTGCTCGTATGCTCTGGTTTGGCTCTGCTCGCTTGCTCTTGCTCTTCTCTGCTCTCTCACCCTTGTTTTGCTCTGCTCGCTCGCTCTTGCTCTTCTCTGCTCGCTCGTTTTTGCCGTGCTCTGCTCGCATACTCTGATTTGGCTCTGCTCGCTTGCTCTGTGAATGCTCTGCACGCTCGCTATTGTTGTGCTCTGCTTCGCATTTGCTCTGCTCTGCTTGCTCGCTCTTGCTCTGCCCTGCTCAATCGCTCTGGTTTGGCTCTGCTCGTTCGCCCTTGCTCTGCTCTGCTCGCTCGCTTGGTTGACACTGGGTGCAGTCGCAAATGCGGACGTTGATTTTTCCACAGCCATAGCATTTTATAGGCTGAGAACATTCTCGCAGCCAGTGTCCTAAGCTACCACACCTGAAGCACGGCTCTACGTGCTTTCGCCAAAAGTTTTTCCTAATTAGCGTTGGGTTCGTCTTTGGATCTTCTTTATTTGCTCGGCTCGTTATTCGAGTTTTACTCTTTGCTCTTCGTTTGGGGCTACGATTTTCCTTCTGTATGCGCTCGCTCTTATTTGAAATGTTAGCTAATGGGGTTACAGGGTGATTGCTAGTAATTGATGCTAACACTGGTATTGGGTGTTGATGCATCAGAGCATCTTCAAGTTTAAGGGGAGAAATAAAAGCTGTCTCGCTCAAGTTAGACTTTATACCAGTGCAAGCTGTAGTGGGGACTAAGGATTCATCCGGAGCTGGAGGGGGTCGGCATGCGTTGTTCTGGGCTCTGCAAGTCTCTTCTTGCTGGTTTAACCATTGCAGTTCTCTGAAATTATTAGCATAACTTGTATGCTCTGGTGCAGGTGGTTGCTTTATGGGATTGGCTGAAATGGTTGAACAAAGGGGCAGCTGTATTGAAGGTTGTGAGACGGGCAGATATCCAGAAGCTGCTGCAATATACGGGACATGACTCCATGGATTAGGATAGCAAGAGAGATACGAGTATGGATAAAAATGAGGAGTTGGTGTGCTATCATATCCTCCCTGGTACGTCGTTGTAGTATTAGTAGGAAGGGAATAAATTGCTCTCACTGTAAGGGGTATGCTCACTGTACTAAAAGAAGGACATGTAGTCGTGGTACACGTGGTCGGTGAGCGGATAATTGCATTGCTATTGCGAGGAGGAATAGGATTTTCTAAGCTATTCGAGGGATTAACGAATGGGTTGCACTCGCTTTGCTCTATTGGGGGGATGCTAAGTTCGATGTGCGCGACTAACGTCTTCTCATCTACTATTATTTTACAAGCGGCGGCTCTTTCGCCAAGATGTCTTCTAAGCTCATATCGTACAACTTGCTCTGTAAACATCTGAAAACTTAAGGCCATGCTCACTCCTCACTCGCCGTATCTAATGAGCTGCTTCGCAGATAGTCGGTTTACTATTTGGACTATTTCATCCGCTGCTCTAAAAACATCATTCCTACATATATGCTCAGAAATCCATAGGGGCTCTACATTTAACTGTTGGCTTGTCATATTTATAATAACAGTTACACTACACAAGGGTGCGCACGAAAAAAAAAATTATTACTAGTAATTAATGCTATGATGAGCTCCTATCTCAGGAGGTTCGAATAAGAATATACTACACAATAGCTCTGGCTTGCAATACAAGAAAAGAAAATTATCAAATGCTTTATGATTTTTAAAAAGTAAAACAAAACAAAGCTAAGTGGGATTAGCGCTTCAACAAAAAAAATAGAATTGTCTAATAATCAATTAATTTTACATAGCACGCCCGTAATACTCAAGAGCTGAAAATTAAAATTTTTATAAAGCCAGATGCACGCTAAAGCAAAAGAAAATTATGCGTAAGCTACTGTGTACCGACACGCACTAAGGTAGTACACGATAGTGATATATATTTCGCGCAAGCACAAATAGGAATATAGATTGCTCAGCACACTTAAAATATTGAATTATATTATATAAAAAAACAGCTTTGCTTAATATGGAGTTTTAAGACACGTAGTGCTAAAAGGTGATGAAGCTAGAGGGAAATGAGCTGCAAGGTAACACAAGTAAAGACAAATACAAGCAACAATGCAATGATATATATGTATGTGTATCGAAATATACTTATGTGTATGTGTATTTAAATACAGTGCTATTATCAAATAAATTATTTAGCTTAAGGCTCGCACTCAAATTAAAAATAATGCTCTATGTATATACAAAAAAATTTGCAAGCTAAAGTTTAGCACAAAACAAAAGAAAATAAAAAACAAAATATCTCATTTCTTTGCTTACTGCACGCTCTTATGAAAAAAATGTTGCTGCAAAATAAAATGTCGCGGTTACCTCATACCAAGCGACGCCAAGAACAAAAATGGCCGCCAGAGCGCCTCCTTTCAGCCTCGTCGTGTGTGCGGCATTCGTAATGGCGACCACGTGGCGAAGCGGAAACGCATGAGTAGAAAAATGTTCTTTTCACTGGCATAGCCAATTGTATTTCACTTAAAGCACAGTTTTTTTTTCTTTTTCACAGCACAGTTTTTTTTTCTTTTTCACAGCACAGTTTCTTTTTCTTTTATTTTAAACACAGTTTTTCTCCTATTTTACGCAGTTTTTTTTTCTTTTTTTTTTTTAATTTGTAAGCACAGATTTTTCTATTATTTTTAAGCACAAATTTTTTCTATTAATTTTATGCACAAATTTTTTCTATTAATTTTATGCACAAATTTTTCTGGTTTTAAGTTTTATCACAGTTTTTCGCACAGTTTTTTTTCTATTATTTTTAAGCACAAAAGATTTTTCTAGTATTTTTAATCCCGTGATTTTAAACAAAAATTTCACCGAAATTTTTGTCGGCCCGACGTTGGTTGCGTCAGTTGTGACAACCTTGGAGATCAGGAGGTTGCACTAATTTATAAAAATATATTAGCTGTAATTAATTAAGTAACAAAAAAAGAGAAACTTTATTTAAGAATTTTGTACAGTAATTGTACGCTCGCTCAAAATGGACGCCAGCCGCGAATAGCGTACGCGACGCCGCTTGCACTAATTAAATAACTATCAGCACGACGGAAAGCAGATATTAACAAAAATGTAACCTAAAAGGGACACGAGGAATAAACACAAAAAAAAAGAATTAGAAAAGCACGAATGGAATATATGCAATACAACGCGCACGAGATCACCCGGCACACATGTCGTAAAAGACACAAAGAAATTATATTATTTTAATTAGCACACACAAAAAATACTAATACGCAATATCGCAAGTCGCTCACGAGTCGTAATGACTCTATATCGGACGCCGGCGACAGAAGGAATAATAATGGTATTCCTTCTAGTCTAGCCGGCTTATATAGTAAGTAAGGTGTCTTCCCACTGCTTAGGGACAAAACGCGCATCAACGCGCGTCCTCCTATCGGCATAATCAAGAAGCTCAAGCAATTTTTTGCAATCTAACTTTAAATTTCATGCATTTACATTAAAAAATTTCAATTTGCATTAAGAGGAGGCCGAACTATCTGTCTTTGTCTAATAGCGTTTTTCATCATTTATATAAACACCATCCGTTGTAGCGAGAAAAAAATAGCAGCCCCCGCTAGATATTAGTATAATAAGTAAATTTTGTACTAACAAGAAAATGATTTTATTGTGTAGTTTTTGAATGATATGAGACCTACTAACAAACTAGAATATAACCTATCTTTTCTGGTAAGTCTTATATTATTCAAAAACTACGCAATAAAATAATTTGATTGTTATTACAAAATTCACTTATTATACTAATATCTAGCGAGGGCTACTATTTTTTTCTCGCTACAATGGATGGTGTTCATATAAATGATGAAAAACGCTATTAGACAAAGACAGATAGTCCGGCCACCTGTTAAATTTACTAAAAACGAAATTGAATGAAATTTTTTACAATTCAGTTTGGAATTTAATGCATTCTATATTAAAAATCTTGATCTGCATTAAATTTTCACTAAGAACAAATTTGCTGAAAATTTCATAATTTGCTTAAATTTAATATGCTTCGCATTGAAATGTTGTGTTTGTATTTAATGTATTAAAAAAGAAACTGATGGAAATTTTTTGCAATTGAAATTAAAGTTTATTGCACTTTGTATTAAAAATCTAGATCTGCATTAAATTTTGGATGATAAAAAAATTGCAAGAAATCTCTTGATGTTCTGCTTGAAATTTAATGTATTTCGTATTAAAAATGTCAGTATATTAAAAATAAGGACCGCGGAGGCGTCGGGGTAAGCAAATTGATACAGGTCTTTAAGAAGGTCCATGTCTTGTCTATAGCGTACAAACACTCAAATACGCCCCCTGTTAATTTATATTTTATACAACTTTTAGATGTTTTAAATTGAACCAACAGATATAACCTATCTTTTTGGTAGGTCTCTAATTATTCAAAAACTACATGAAAAATTTGGTTGTTATTACAAATTTACTTCTTATCTCTTTTTTTTCTTTTATACCGGATAGTGTTTACATAAATGATGAAAAATGCTATTAGACAAAGACAGATAGTTCGGCCCCTTCTTAATACAGATTTATTAAATATATAAATAAAGTAATACAATAAAATGAATTTAAATAAGAAACAAGAATAAGAGTTACTAATGATAATTCTAAGGGGGGACGCGACGTGAACTAAATTATTGTAAGGTATTACAATGAACGCGCGCACTCTCTATGCTAAGATTTCCTCGAGGAACTAAATCTTAGCCAAGTAGATAAAATATGACAAACTTACGAAAACGCGTAAAAGCTTCTATGGTAACCAAAATACGTACGCTGAGATATATCGCCGTTGGCCAACGAAAGAAATGGTACGCCGCGACCTGGTCGCTGAGGCTCGTAGAGAACAGCCAAAACCAGCACGCACAACCAGGAGGTGATGACGATCTTCTAGCAACGATCTTCATTTATCCTTTTCTCCAAAACTATATGCGGCACTACACCAACGCGTTTATTAAGTTAAGACTTAAATAAGAGCCGAAAGCTATGGCGATGATGCGTGCTTGTAGGCCGCTAAAACAATGTCTCCCGCACAAGGCAGCAATATATATAAGCCAACGTGTGCGCTTATGAACAGCCGGAAATGTTCTGTCTTGCCTCGTGGCTTTCTTGCTCCTCGCGCGCGCGCTGCTCATCGAGTTACGTGCTTCTTGACGTAACTTATACGAGGTATCTGACTGATCGTGTCATTTGATTTTACCTAAGCGCGCAAGATTCAAACACGGTAGAATACCGTGTCAAGATTTGCTATAAAATAATTATGAAAATTATTCGTTATTGCCTTTATGAAACAAGCTTTGGAAAACTTATTTTCTTAGTGCAGTTATAATTTTAGAGAATTTTGAAAATTTTGAAAAAAATTTATTTAAAATTTTTCATTTTTTTTGGATCTTACGTAAACTACTCTAGGAATTTGCTTAAAAATGTGTATAGAAATTATTTGATACTGTTAAAATAATAAACACATTTGAAAACTGATTTGTATGCAAGTTATTTGCTACTGTCTGAAGAAAACAAGTTTTGGAAAACTAATTTTCTCAGTGCAGTTTTAATTTAAGAGAATTTTAAAAATTTTCGTACAAATTTTTATTTTTCATTCATCTTCTTTCTTAGCATGGTAACGATTAGAAATTTCGTTGTCATCATTCTTTTAAAGTACAAATTTATAAATAAATATTAATGTTAGACAATTTTTTTATATTAAAATCACATTTAAATAAATATAAAAAAATTAATGAAACTCAAAGAGCTCTATGAGAAAGCATTCCGCCAAAGCACTTGGCAGCGTTTTTTTAAAAATATATTTTTAATAATATTTCTAAATCTTTTATTTTTACGTTTTCAATTTTGTTATTCATTTTAATCTGAATTTAGAAGTTTGTCACGATAAAAGATAATATTTAATTATCGATTTAAACTATTATTAATATTATTTGATGAAATAAAATTTTTCTAATTAAACATAATATTTTTTAAATAAATAGCACCAAAAAAGAAGTTAGTAATTATACTTCTTTACACTACAATAAAAGGTAAACTAATTATGTCAATTTTGAAATCAGAATTTTGAAATAAAAGTTATTATTTTCATCTTCTATTCATAACTGTGTTTTGATTTCAATATATTTTCAATTAAAATTAATTAAATTTCACAATTCATTTACGATTATGTATTAGTTATATATGTCCTTTGGCCGTATTCAGGTGGAATATGAATCGAGGACAATGTTTGTCGCTTGAGCTGAAATTGCCGAGGGCGCGCGAAGCGCGCCCGAGGTAGATTTCTGCTCAAGCGGCAAACATTGTTCGAGATTCAGATTCCACCTGAATAAACGGCCAAAGGACATAGATGATTTTATGTCCGAAGTAGGCCGTATGAGGAACTATAACTTATTAGTTGAAAATATTAATCTTTTTTTCAATACTTTTAAAATAAAATTTTAGTTCTATTGATTTTTTCTTTTGTTTCTTAGATTGACATTTTGTAATGAGTATAGCTGCTGTCGAAGCGCGAGTCATTTTTTTTTCACTAACCTACGTTCAATATGATTGCTCTTTGACATATTGAACGAAACATAGTAGGATCGGTGATGCCATATTGATTTCTCCTGAGACATATTGAGTCTCAATATGTCTCAGGAAGACATATAAATCTTGCAAAAAGTCGAGGAGCGCGTCTGAGACATATGGGATGCCAATACAAATTTAGCATGCTCTTTACATACTGACACGAATACGGCCTACGAGGACATAAATATATATATGGGTCAAAATAACATCTTTTTATAAAAGTGTGCGCATGTGGATCACCGATTTTGCTGATTTTGAGATATGTTTTAGCATTATTAAAGTTAGGAATCTGTGCAAAATTTCAGCTCTCTAAGTGCAAAACTCGCCGAAATATGGCCTTTCAAAGGTCAAAAACTCCGCTTTTTTCGGCTGTTTTTCACTCTTTTTCAAAATTCTGCCGAGACTCGAGTTTTTAACATATTTTAATTCGGCAGGCGGCAATTTCTTCGTTTTTATGTTAATTTTAAATTTTCGTAATTATATTTTTAAAAAATTCTAATCAGGCTTCTGAAAACTCTTAGAATAAAATACTGATTTTTGACATTTTTGACAATTTTTAAACAGCTGTAACTCATTTGAATTTTGATATTTTTAAATTATCAAAATTTTGTTTTATTGGTCAAAAAGAAAGCTTTAATTTGCATTTTTAAATTTTCAAAAAGGTTTAAAATTGACGGAGATACAAAGGTTTAAAGTTTGCAAAATTTCTAAAATATACGTTTTTTACAAAATTTAGATCATTGTAACTCTGGCTGGACAACTTCAAATTCACTAAATCTTACAAGAAAACTTTCTATAAGTCACGTAAAATGAGGCCAAATAGGCCTGGTCAATGGTATCCTACGATTTTACTATTATTTGAACCTCTCATAATTCAGTATTTTGCTTCACAAGTAAATCAATACACCCAGCTGTTGCGTCTTCTACTCATAAATGCGAAAACCTTAAAAGATTCAACAGGCTATAAATTATGAAACGAGCGATAAAAAACTTGATTTTATGCTTGAGTATAGGTCTCTAGGTCGTTTAGAATAAAAGTTATAACAGTTTGAGAATTTTTATTTCTCAAGGTATCAAATCCGTGAACGCTTACTCTAGCCGATTTTTAGATTGGTCTTAACTTTCCTATAACTTAATTTCTATGATACTTCAGGACTCTTATTGAAGCTCTAATTAAAAATTATTGCTTGTAATTTCAATATCTTTGATGAAGTATAAATGTAAGTCTGCTAACATCTAAAATAAACAACTTTCTTTTTTTCTTATAACATTATTTCGCGATGCTGTTGGCACATTAAACTTGACTAAAAGAAGTTTTATCCAAGATGATAAAACTGTAAGAGAAGACGTTCAATTTGATTTTTGGTGAATTAGTAGCTGATACAAAGCCGGAGTTATAAATAAGTTGAGACCAATTTCAAAGTCGGATAAAATGAACGTTCACGGATTTATTACCTTCAGTTTATAAAAATCGTTAACTGTTTTAACTTTCGTTCTAAACCACCTAGAGACTTTCATCAAAGCTTGAATAATAGCTTTTGCTATCTACTTTAATAATTTATGACGTGTAGAATCTCCTAGGGCTCTCAAATTTTTTAAAAAACGCCACAAAAGGTGAAAGTGTTGGCTTACTTGAGAAGCAATATTCTGAATTTTGAAAGGTTTATATTATAAAAAAGACTCAGGAGTCGGTTGACGAATTCTTTCTAGTCTTATTTTAAAATAATTCAAATAGTTTTTTTACTAAATTATTTTACACTCCGCAATGTTTTTGATTAGATCCATGACTAAATTTATTTCATAAGAATAATCAAAAGATGTAACAAGTATAAAAAGTTTTAAAAGGTATTAAAATATAACATAATGCACTACATAATTTCGGATTTTCTTTTTAGAAATATTTTGTAAAGCAGTTTTTTTAAATTCATAAAATGACATCGATGTAGGTATAAAGGTATCAAAATGTATTAAAATATGTCCGTTATAAAAATATAAACATTTTATTTGATACCAAATTTTAAAAGAGGATTAGAAGGTATTGATGTATATTTAAATGTGCAAAACCCCACTCAAAACCACTTTCTTTGATGCACACTGATATTCTCTAATATTTTTTCATAACTTTTAATAGATATTAGTACTTTCAAAATTTTCACACTGGATTGGGAAATCATTTAAATTTCTAAATAATCAAATGAAGCATAGTAACACACTTAAAGTTGGCTAGCCTTATAAATAGTTATCTAAAAATGATAAAAAATCAAGTGAATAAAGAATAAAACGAAAGCTTATGCTGAATTAAAAATATAGTTTATCCTACTATTTGAATAAACTATATTTTGAATTTTGGAAAATATTTTTTGGAATTACTATTTACTTTATGCAATATTAACTAATGCAAATTCATCATCAGCAGAGAAAATTTTAATTTTCATACGAGATTGGCTGATTGGCTCAAAATAGTGATGAATTCTAGTGTCACTAATTCTTCGAGCTGCCTGAAAGCGAAAATGAAGTTTTCGATCCCTTGCTTCAACATCTTGTTGATTAACATAAAGAAATCTATCAAATAAATTATTTATTACTATAACAAGAATAAATATCAAAACAATTATAAATTGTTAGTAACAGAATTAGTAATTTTTTTTACCTTATTCCTGAAATATTATCTTGACAATAATCAAACATTTGCCTTGCAGTTTGTATTTGATTATTGATAGGTCTTTGTAATGAAGCTCTTGTCAATTTCTTAACAGTGGCACCAATTCCATCACATACATTTTTGCCGTGACTTGTTGCTGAAAAATTATGAGATATAACTTTGAACCTAAAATCTTCTTCATGATGGCATAAATTGATGAAATGATTCCTAAAACATTTTTTATTTTTATAAACTAATGAACTTGGATGAAAAATAAATAATATTTTACTTTTTTCAAAATTCTATTACTTATTGATAAATAAAATTATGAAAATAAATATATATTTACTTGTTTTTGTACTGGGTAGGTGCTCCGGCTGAGAAATATATAATATTTTTTATCCAAGGAAGAAGCTCCTTGAGTTTTTCTAAAACTCTTTCTTGAAATATATTAACTGCAACCGCTGTATGTTTTGTACAATCTGATATTACACAGAAATTTAAAATCTTCAGTTCTTCAGACGCTTCATCCTTGTAATATACAGCAAAAGGGTGTACAGTGGCTTGACTATTATTATAATAATAGCCCTGAGTCGAATCTTGACAGATGAAAGCAAAATTTTCTGAAAAATCCATTAAGATCAGACAGGTGTTTTTGTCTAAATTTGATTTGCATGCTTTGAGGAATATTTTTTGATTCTCACTAACAAAATGGTGAGGCATTAATTTATAAATATCCTCTACAAGTTTATTTAAGAACTCATCACGAGGTTCTTCCAAGTCATTGAGAACTGTTTTACTAAATTGAGCTCCTTCTTTTCCTGCACTTGTCTTGATAGTTTCCCATTTTTTAAAACAGATGCAAGTGGAAAGTATTGACAAATTATCTTGCGCATTGGATAAGTATTGAAAAATTGCATTGCGCCCTGGACACATTGTACATGTTTGATGCAGCATGCAATTTTTGTTATCAATAGAGCAAACGGCTTCATCTATAAGCAGTCTATAGTTTATTTTTCTATTCCAAGCAGATAATCTTAATTTAACATTTTGATGTAACTCGCATACACAAACTGTGTGCGTTCCAGGGCTTCCAGCTGATACACATTCTTTAGGGCGCAAAGATGCAAAGAATGAAAAACATGGTTTCTCTTCACACGTTTTCTCCTGTAACCAATTATTGTATAGATCTCTAGTATCATACATCAAAAGTCTCTTTGGTACTGGAATCGATTTAGCATTAGGAACTTTTTTGCATAACACATTCCTTCATCCCACTGCATGGACGACTATTGCAATCATTTTTATAGTATTCAATGATTTCCTTTTTACTTCATCAGGAACGCGAGTGTATAACTTTCAGGAACGTGACATTGGCCCTATGATAAAATAGAATTTTATTATATACATCATTTTATATAGATGGGGCATTTCATGTCAATTCACCTGGTCAAAAAATAAAAATCGCTGAAAATCTGGAAATATGTTATATTTGATACTCTAAGTATACAAAACAATTTTAAGAGGTCTAGGTCAAAGAGGTCAAGAGCAAGAGATCATGAAATTTTGGGATTTTTTGAATTTTTTTGTTAAATTATCATCTTTGATATTTTGTTATTCAAAAACTAAGGGTCTTTGAAAAAAAATATCGAGACATTTTTTGTTGGACATTATGTGTAGAAACTGTTCAAATTTTTCCCAATTCCAGAGTTGCTATCTTCTGATTGATCCGTTATATAATTGCATATAATTTTAAATTACTCGAGTTCGTCCAGGTTCATTTTACTCATTTGGCATTAAAAAGTTGCATTATATATAGACTTTTAACTGAAATTTTCCCCCATGTGGAAAATGTCTCTCTGTAAGCAGCTATCAAACTTTTAATTTTTCCAAAAATAATGTTTTCAGTGTTATTGAAAATATTTATTGGAAATTTTCCCTCGACACTCTTGATAATTCTTAATTATCAATATGATAATTATTTTAATATTATTATTATATTTTGAAATGTTATTATATTTTAACAATTTTAATCTCGATTCGTGCAGAATTAAGCTAAATCAATAACTGCACAACCGCATAATCAAAATCCACTCAATTAGATTAAAGGCCACTTAGTTGAAAGTCAAAGCACACTGAACGAAAAATTATTTCATTATTTTACAGTTGCATTCCAAACTGCTATTGAATTAATATTAAATTTATGGTAAATAAATTTTATTTATATCATTATATAATCTCATATTTTTTATTTTTATTTCAAGTACACAATACAAATTCGAAAGATTTTATTAAAAATTATTGTTTGCGACTCAATTTGACTGGAATCTTCTGCTTTGATAATAAAATTATATTTTCATAAATATATTTGTGAATTTAAAATTGATAACTTCAACCGTATTTATAATTTAAATTTATATCATAAAGCATTTCAAAGAATAAAAATAGAAATATTGATTAAATTAAAAATTTCAAACAATGCAATGATTTTATAATTATATTATATAAATTCTTAATTTTGCCATTAAAAAGCTACTTGTATGTGATACTTAGACTATGTCTTTCATAAAGTTTTATCACACCAATTTGGAATTTATTCTGAAATTGAACAAGACAAAGGACCTTGCTCTTGTCTGCATATTTACAAACATTGTACTAAATACACCAAGAGAATTAAAAAAATCAATAACTTTTACAGCTATTTATTAAGTATACAATTATAGATGCTGCCTCACACTCAACAGTGAACAGTATCAATAAATCTGTAAGATAAATCAGTAGGTTCTGCTGATATTTTTGGGATTATCACTTCAACCTCAGCTTATTTAAACAGAAAAATTAATTTTTATTTATAACTTAAAAGTTATCAAGCTGAATAGCTTGTTCGCTTTCTTTCTATAGATTTCTGTTGTGTATTTTAAACTTGATTGTTTAGTGTATTGTGAGTTCACAATTTTTCTATTTAATATTAATTAAATAGCAATGTGGAATGCAACTGTGAAATAATTTAATAATTCTTTGTTCAGTGTACTTTGACTTTAAACTTATAAGTGGATTTTTATTATGTGAATGTACAGTTATTAATTTAGCTTAATTCTGCATTGAATAAGATTCAAATTGTTAAAATATAATAAAATTTTAAAATATAATAACAATATCAAAATAATTATCATATTAATAATTAAGAATTATCAAGAGTGTTGAGAGCAAATTTCAAATAAAAATTTTCAATATCACTGAAAACATTATTTTTGGAAAATTGAAAGTTCCATAGCTGCTTACAGAGAACTTTTCGCACATGAGGAAAAATTTCAGTCAAAGGTCAATATATAATGCAACTTTTTAATGCTAAATGAATAAAATGAATCTGGGCGAACTCGAGTAATTTAAAATTATATGCAAATATATAATGGACCAATCAGAAGATAGCCACTCTGGAATTGGGAAAAATTTGTACAGTTTCTACACATAATTTCCAACAAAAAATTTGTTTATACATTTTTTTCTAAGATCGTTAGTTTTTGAATAAAAAAATATCAAAGATGATAATTTAACAAAAAAATTCAAAAAATCCCAAAATTTCATGACCTTTAGCTCTTGACCTCTTGGACCTAAGCCTCTAAAAATTTTTTTTTGTATATTTTGGGTATCAAATAGAAAATATTTTCAGATTTTTAGCGATTTTTATTCTTTGACCAGGTAAGTTGACATGAAATGCCACAGATACAAAATTTTCAATTTCTAAAAAATTATGATTAAATAATGCTTCTAATGTGCATTTTAAACATTGTATGGATTTTAATTACTATGATTAGTTCATTAAATTTTTTTATAATAGTAGAAATGAAATATTGTGTATTATACTGCAATATTTGATCATTGGTTTTAATAAAAGTTTTTGTAATAAAAAATTCTCCAGATAAATTTGAACGAAAAAATTCATTAATTATTTTAGTATTAAATTTATAATTTATTTTTATTTATTAGTATATCACAATCATTGATTACTAACACTTTCCTGTGATAACTATAAACTAGTCATTTTTGTATTTTTTAAGGAAACAGAACTAGATAAAATATATTTTAATTATTGCATTTATTAATTAAAATTTAATTTTTACAATTATTATTTTTGTTATGAATTCTGAATCTATTTAACATTAATAATGTGATTATTATTATTACTGTTATAATATTATTATAGTGATTATTATATTATTATCAATGTGATATTCAAATATTTACCTTCATTTTCTCGTAGTTTCACTACTTCATTATAAAAATAACGAGAACAGTCAAAATATTGATTAACCATTTTATAACTCCAATCATATGGCATCAAGCTTAAAATTTTTATTTTTTCATTAGTATTAGATGCTAAATTATAATAATTCACTGAGTACTTGATAAATGCTTTAATTCATTATAAAAATAACGAGAACAGTCAAAATATTGATTAACCATTTTATAACTCCAATCATATGGCATCAAGCTTAAAATTTTTATTTTTTCATTAGTATTAGATGCTAAATTATAATAATTCACTGAGTTCTTGATAAATGCTTTAAACGCTACTGAATCCTGATGAATTTCATTTAAATTTGAAAAATTTGGTAATTCAATATCATATACTTTACACATTGTAGTGGTAATTTCGCCAACAATACATTGTAATGCATCTAATGCTTTATTTTTCAATCTATCAAGCGTTAATTTATTTTTATCTATAGGTGAAATATTAAACATTGCATAAAGTGAATCTAAATTTTTTGCATTTTGACTTGTAGATATGAAGTTCTCAGAGTTTTGTAAACTTGCTAATGATTCACTATTACTTTCGCTGCTTTGAGTCGCAGTAGCTTTCACATCAGATTTTATATTTTGTTGTGTTTCGAACTCTGATACTATTGACTGGATTCTGTTATAACAAGAGGAACATACTGTGACACCTGATAACAATTCAATATCGCTGCAGGCTACTGCAAATTTTACAGATATATTTTCATCTACTATTTTCAGAAAATTATTCACTGGATTTCTGTGTCTTTTAAAGGGATCACGGCAATAGTTATTTTGCTTACCATAGTTTAATATTGCAGTCTTTATTTTTCTATAACAATTACGACATATTTTTTTGCCCTGGGATTAATCTAATGTTTAGAATTTTTTCAAAACTTTCACAATCCTGAAGACTTAATACATTCAAATGAATTTTCACATTCACTGCATGTTTGTTGAATGGGTCGCAACATTTTTTTTGTTTCATTAAATAATGTCTTAAATATTTATCAGCATGGTGAGTGCAAATTACATCATTGCAATCAATTTTAAAACCAGGAACACGGTAACTCAAATATTTTAAGTCATCTTTGCTAAAAGAATCTATATTTTTTAAAGTATTATTTTGTGTATAAGAATCACTGATACATTTTTCAGTTTCATGTACTAATAGTTTTGCAATATAGCAATTTAAAGCCATATTTAAAAAACTTCTTGTTTATTTTTTCCCATTTATTTACTATAAGTAAAAGTAATAATTGCTATTTTAAAAAAACAACAATCGAAAGTAACATAGACGTTCATTCTAGTTTTATTTAGTACACGATCGTATAAACAGGTATGAAAATTCACAAGGTGAGGGTAGGGCTCGAATTTATAGTCATGACTTGAGTATTGAGTATCACTTGGAACTTAAGTATCATTACTTGAGTATCAGCTGTTACTTCAATTTTTTTATATGAAATATTAAATCACACAGATATGATAGTCGTCGGTAAAGATGTCACACTCAATTAAAGTAATAGCTGATACCCCTATTGAAAATAATGACGTCTTTGGACGTGTCTGGATTTGGAACAAAAAAAGACGTCTTTAAAAGACGTCTTTTGAAGATGTCTTTTGAAGACGTCTTTTAATAACGTCATAAGTCACAAGAGAAAATTCAAAAGTAGTTAAACTACAGGATAATAATTATTTTTTTATTTTTCATTAAAACCTACAAAAATACGTCTATTCATTAGTTGAAATAGAGTGTGAGAAAACTATCATTATTTTAGATCAAACGAAACTGTCAGTTTATATGCTCTGAACTGTCTTATTCTTTTCGTGCGCATTTGCTTACCATAAAGAAATCAATCGCTAAAAAACGCGGTAGCCCTCTAACGAGCAATCATTAGTACTATTATATACATTCATATCAATTTGTATAATAGTACTGATGATTGCTCGTTAGAGGGCTACCGCGCTTTTTAGCGATTGATTTCTTTATGGTAAGCGAATGCGCACGAAAAGAATAAGACCGTTCAGAGCATATAAACTGACAGTTTCGTTTGATCTAAAATAATGATAGTTTTCTCACACTCTATTTCAACTAATGAATAGAGGTATTTTTGTAGGTTTTAATGAAAAATAAAAAAATAATTATTATCCTGTAGTTTAACTACTTTTGAATTTTCTCTTGTGACTTATGACGTTATTAAAAGACGTCTTCAAAAGACGTCTTCAAAAGACGTCTTTTAAAGACGTCTTTAAAAGACGTCTTCTAAAGACGTCTTTAAAAGACGTCATTATTTTCAATAGGGACTTAACGATGTTATAAGAAAAAAAGAAAGTTGTTTATTTTAGATGTTAGCAGACTTACATTTATACTTCATCAAAGATATTGATATTACAAGCAATAATTTTTAATTAGAGCTTCAATAAGAGTCCTGAAGTATCATAGAAATTAAGTTATAGGAAAGTTAAGACCAATCTAAAAATCGGCTAGAGTAAGCGTTCACGGATTTGATACCTTGAGAAATAAAAAATTCTCAAACTGTTATAACTTTTATTCTAAACGACCTAGAGACCTATACTCAAGCATAAAATCAAGTTTTTTATCGCTCATTTCATAATTTATAGCCTGTTGAATCTTTTAAGGTTTTCGCATTTATGAGTAGAAGACGCAACAGCTGGGTGTATTGATTTACTTGTGAAGCAAAATACTGAATTATGAGAGGTTCAAATAATAGTAAAATCGTAGGATACCATTGACCAGGCCTATTTGGCCTCATTTTACGTGACTTATAGAAAGTTTTCTTGTAAGATTTAGTGAATTTGAAGTTGTCCAGCCAGAGTTACAATGATCTAAATTTTGTAAAAACGTATATTTTAGAAATTTTGCAAACTTTAAACCTTTGTATCTCCGTCAATTTTAAACCTTTTTGAAAATTTAAAAATGCAAATTAAAGCTTTCTTTTTGACCAATAAAACAAAATTTTGATAATTTAAAAATATCAAAATTCAAATGAGTTACAGCTGTTTAAAAATTGTCAAAAATGTCAAAAATCAGTATTTTATTCTAAGAGTTTTCAGAAGCCTGATTAGAATTTTTTAAAAATATAATTACGAAAATTTAAAATTAACATAAAAACGAAGAAATTGCCGCCTGCCGAATTAAAATATGTTAAAAACTCGAGTCTTGGCAGAATTTTGAAAAAGAGTGAAAAACAGCCGAAAAAAGCGGAGTTTTTGACCTTTGAAAGGCCATATTTCGGCGAGTTTTACACTTAGAGAGCTGAAATTTTGCACAGATTCCTAACTTTAATAATACTAAAACATATCTCAAAATCAGCAAAATCGGTGATCCACATGCGCACACTTTTATAAAAAGATGTTATTTTGACCCATATATATATGGGACGTTTCAGGTCAACTCACCGAACAAAAAAATAAAATTCGTTGTAAATCTGTGAAAATGTTCCATTTCATACCCAAAATATACAAAAAAATTTTCAGAGGTATAGATCCAATGGATTAAGAGTAATGAGTAATGAAATATTGTGATTTTTCAAAATTTTTGGTGAATTCATCAAATTAATAATTTTTTTACTCAAAAACTAAGGGTCCTAGAGATGTACTTATGAAGACATTTCTTGTTGCAAATTAAGCGTAGAATCAGCACAAATTTTTTTAAATCTCAAGATTGCTATCTTCTGATTGGTCCACTTTGTTATTTCATATAATTTGCAATTACTTGAGTTCGAACAGGTTGATTTCACTCCTGTTGGAGTATGTTATGTCTTCTGATAACATATTGAAGTAAGCTTTTGCTCCACTTGGCTCGAGCCCTAGGAGAGGAGCTATAGAACTTTGAATATTGAAAAATTTTTAATTTTGAATTTAACACATACATCAACATTTTCTTCTTCGATGTTCATAGATAATACAATATACGAATGCATGATTGTCTAAATATTTTAACATTTATCTATTTCTTTATGATGCAAGTGTTTTATTAAAATATTAATTATGCATTACGTACACATCATCAAGATACACTCATAAACAAGAAAATTTTATTCGTTTAACTAATTTGTCATTATAACTATTTTGCATACGTATTAAAAATTATTTAAATATACATATTTAGGAATTAAAATTAATACTATATATCTGGAAATAAAAAGGATAAAGTTAAATAAATTCTATACGGATAAAATTTATTCAATATAAAAATTTATTACAAAATGAAAGAATCTGTTATTTGTGTATTCTGTAACTTTTAACAAGTACTTCTTAATTTATCTCATTTTTCTGAAAATAAATTACTCAAAATTTTTTTTTTAAATTGAAATGGTATTTTAAAATTATAATGTCATTAGAGTGGAGATAAATTAAGAAGTACTTGTTAAAAGTTACAGAATACACAAATAACAGATTCTTTCATTTTGTAATAAATTTTTATATTGAATAAATTTTATCCGTATAGAATTTATTTAACTTTATCCTTTTTATTTCCAGATATATGGTATTAATTTTAATTCCTAAATATGTATATTTAAATAATTTTTTAATACGTATGCAAAATAGTTATAATGACAAATTAGTTAAACGAATAAAATTTTCTTGTTTATGAGTGTATCTTGATGATGTGTACGTAATGCATAATTAATATTTTAATAAAGCACTTGCATCATAAAGAAATAGATAAATGTTAAAATATTTAGACAATCATGCATTCGTATATTGTATTATCTATGAACATCGAAGAAGAAAATGTTGATGTATGTGTTAAATTCAAAATTAAAAATTTTTCAATATTCAAAGTTCTATAGCTCCTCTCCTAGGGCTCGAGCCAAGTGGAGCAAAAGCTTACTTCAATATGTTATCAGAAGACATAACATACTCCAACAGGAGTGAAATCAACCTGTTCGAACTCAAGTAATTGCAAATTATATGAAATAACAAAGTGGACCAATCAGAAGATAGCAATCTTGAGATTTAAAAAAATTTGTGCTGATTCTACGCTTAATTTGCAACAAGAAATGTCTTCATAAGTACATCTGTAGGACCCTTAGTTTTTGAGTAAAAAAATTATTAATTTGATGAATTCACCAAAAATTTTGAAAAATCACAATATTTCATTACTCATTACTCTTAATCCATTGGATCTATACCTCTGAAAATTTTTTTGTATATTTTGGGTATGAAATGGAACATTTTCACAGATTTACAACGAATTTTATTTTTTTGTTCGGTGAGTTGACCTGAAACGTCCCATATACATGTGTGTGTATGCGTGTGTGTGTGTGTGCATGTACACGTGTGTAGAGCTATTGTATATACGGAGTTTCCCACACAGCATGCAAGCTTCCTGGAAGCTTCCCGGAAGATGTGGAAGAAAGGTTGGAAGCTTTCAGGAAGTTTCCAGTGGAAACTTCCCGGAAGATGGATATGTCCTTGATCAGGAGTCTTCCGTAAGTCTTTCATGGAATATTTCAGTGGAAGCTTACTGGAAGCTTTCGTAAATTAAACATGGAATATTTCAATAGAAGCTTACCGACAGCTTCCGTAAATTATTCATGGAACATTTCAGTGAAAACTTGCTGGAAGCCTACGTAAATTTTTCATGGAATATTTCAGTGGAAGCTTACTCGAAGCTTCCGTACATCATTCCTGAAATATTTCAGTGAAAGCTTCCAGGAAGCTTCGGTAAGTTTTTCGTTGAAAATTTCAGTGGAATATTACCGGAAGCTTTCTAGAAGAAAACGTGGAAGATTTAATTCACTGCAGAAAAAACATTGGAAGCTTCCAGAAAGTTTACCGGAAGCTTCCGTAAACTTTTCATGGAATATTTCAGTAAAGGTTACTGGAAGCATCCGTAAATTATTAATGAAATATTTCAGTTAAATATTAAATAAGTAATGAACTAATATTTCTTTGAAATATTTCAGTTTATGAATATTGAATAATTCATTGAAATATTTCTGTAATATTGTTGGAACATTTCATGTTTTATTTCAAAAAAATTTTTGAATCCGACACTGAAATATTCAAGTAAGTTGTTACATTATTTCTTAAAATGTTTCAAATTAAAATTTCTCAAATCTTTCAAGAAACATGTCATAAAATATTCCTGTTATATTTGAAAAATATTTCATGAAGTATTTGAAAAAATGTTTGAACATAACACTGAAATATTGAAAAAATATTACTGCACCATTTCTTAAAATATTTTAAATCAATACTGCACAAATTTTTCAAGAAATATTTCATGAAATATTTCTGTAATATTCCAGAAATATTTCATGAAGTATTCCCAAAAATTTATGAATATAACAGTGAAATATTAGAGAAATATTGTCTAAATATTTGTAGTTATCTTGCGTGTGTAGCAATTCTTCCATCTTGCCAGCAGGTGGCTACTTGATTATATTTTCATGTGATCATAATGCGGTTGACAAACTCTCGCAAGTGGTGGGACGTTCTCTCGTTTAGTATACAAGACCGAAAATTCTTGATACAAATAAATAAGCGCTTAAATTCTGAATAACAAATAAATATACAGGTATCTAATATGGTTTGAGATGCAACTCTTACAAAATCAAAAATAATATCTGATAGAATCTTTCACCAACATTATTTTGGATATATTTCAAACATGATTTTAGAAATATTTCAGAAACATTTCTTGAAAGATTCATATTCTTCTATGAATCTTTCGATCAAATGTTGCTGCAATCTTTCAACAATATTACAAATTAATATTTCACAAAATCATGAAAGAATGTTACAGAAATATTACATGAAATATTTCAAACCAATCTTCTAGGCGGACATATCAATATTCCAGAAACATTCCATATCAATTTTTCTGTTTTATTCTGAATCTTTCAATGAAATATTTCAGAAACATTTCAGAAATATTTCATGCTATGTGGGAAGCTATATAAAAAAGGACTTCATTGTTATTAAAAAATTACGTCATTTTTCGTTAACATTTAACATACTAAACGACGTCATTTTTTGGTCCTGATTCCTAACATACAAAATGACGTTATTTAAAACGCCTTTTGGTGTGTCAAGTAATGTATTGGGAAAATATCGTCATTAGATAAAATAAAAAATTTGAATGGAAAAGGACTTGTTTTTTGTTATTGCAATAAAGTCATTTTCGTTAAAAAAATTACCTCATTTTTATAACAATTATCTCATTTTTATAAAAATGTCTTTTTGGTGTAGCTATAGTGTCATTAAAATTTTTTGTAATAACTTACAAACGAGGATAAGCCATATTGATGAGTGCTGGTGTAGTGTCCGTTTTACATTCATTCAAAATAATAATTCCTGATTCATTAGTCTACTGATGGGATCTTCCATGAAATGTTTACGAAAGCTTCCTGAAGCCTTCGGCCCAAATGTTTCAGTCAAAAATTGCCAATATTTAGCTGCAAGGTAAATGCAGTCTTCCTTAGAGCTTCCTTGGGTCTTTTCCTGCAATAATTCATCAATCTTCCAACAGAATATTCCTTGCAAGGTTTTCGGAAGCTTCCAGGATACTCGAACCGAAATATTTAAGTGAAAATCTTTAATATTTCGCTGAAAGGTAAACGAAGTCTTCCATTCAAGCTTCCATGAAATTTTTCGGTGCAATGATTCATCAATCATCCAATGGAATCTTCCTTGGAAGGTTTACGAAAGCTTTCAGGAGCCTTCCACTGAAATGTGTCAATGACAATTTCCAATATTTCCCTGAAAGGTAAACGGAGTCTTCCATTCAAGTTTCCATGAAATCTTTCGGTGCAATGATTAATCAATCTTCCAACGGAATCTTCCTTGGAAGGTTTACAGAAACTTTAAGGAGACTTCAGTCGGAATATTCCAGTGAAAATCTTCAATATTTCGCTGAAAAGTAAACGGAGTCTTCCATTCAAGCTTCCATGAAATCTTTCGGTGCAATGATTAATCAATCTTCCAACGGAATCTTCCTTGCAAGGTTTACGGAAGCTTCCAGGATATTCAAACCGGAATATTCCAGTGAAAATTCCAAACATTTCCCCGAAAGGAAAACGGAGTCTTCTATAAAGCTTTCATAAAATCTTTCAGTGCAATGATTGATCAATCTTCCAACGGAATCTTCCTTGGAAGGTTTACGGAAGCTTTTAGAAGCCTCCCACTGGAATGTTTCAATGACAATTTTCAATATTTCGCTGAAAGGTGAACGGAGTCTTCCTTTCAAGCTTCCATGAAATCTTTCGGTGCAATGATTCATCAATCTTTCACCGGAATCTTCCTTGGAAGGTTTATGGAAGCTCTCAGGAGCCTTCCACTGGAATATTTCAATGACAATTTCGAATATTTCGCTGAAAGGTGAACGGAGTCTTCCTTTCAAGCTTCCATGAAATCTTTCGGTGCAATGATTAATCAATCTTCCAACGGAATCTTCCTTGCAAGGTTTACGGAAGCTTCCAGGATATTCGAACCGGAATATTTCAGTGAAAATCTTCAATATTTCGCTGAAAAGTAAACGGAGTCTTCCATTCAAGCTTCCATGAAATCTTTCGGTGCAATGATTAATCAATCTTCCAACAGAATATTCCTTGCAAGGTTTTCGGAAGCTTCCAGGATACTCGAACCGAAATATTTAAGTGAAAATCTTTAATATTTCGCTGAAAGGTAAACGAAGTCTTCCATTCAAGCTTCCATGAAATTTTTCGGTGCAATGATTCATCAATCATCCAATGGAATCTTCCTTGGAAGGTTTACGAAAGCTTTCAGGAGCCTTCCACTGAAATGTGTCAATGACAATTTCCAATATTTCCCTGAAAGGTAAACGGAGTCTTCCATTCAAGTTTCCATGAAATCTTTCGGTGCAATGATTAATCAATCTTCCAACGGAATCTTCCTTGGAAGGTTTACAGAAACTTTAAGGAGACTTCAGTCGGAATATTCCAGTGAAAATTCCAAACATTTCCCCGAAAGGAAAACGGAGTCTTCTATAAAGCTTTCATAAAATCTTTCGGTGCAATGATTGATCAATCTTCCAACGGAATCTTCCTTGGAAGGTTTACGGAAGCTTTTAGAAGCCTCCCACTGGAATGTTTCAATGACAATTTTCAATATTTCGCTGAAAGGTGAACGGAGTCTTCCTTTCAAGCTTCCATGAAATCTTTCGGTGCAATGATTCATCAATCTTTCACCGGAATCTTCATTGGAAGGTTTATGGAAGCTCTCAGGAGCCTTCCACTGGAATATTTCAATGGCAATTTCGAATATTTCGCTGAAAGGTGAACGGAGTCTTCCTTTCAAGCTTCCATGAAATCTTTCGGTGCAATGATTAATCAATCTTCCAACGGAATCTTCCTTGCAAGGTTTACGGAAGCTTCCAGGATATTCGAACCGGAATATTTCAGTGAAAATCTTCAATATTTCGCTGAAAAGTAAACGGAGTCTTCCATTCAAGCTTCCATGAAATCTTTCGGTGCAATGATTAATCAATCTTCCAACGGAATCTTCCTTGCAAGGTTTACGGAAGCTTCCAGGATATTCAAACCGGAATATTTCAGTGAAAATCTTCAATATTTCGCTGAAAGGTAAACGGAGTCTTCCATTCAAGCTTCCATGAAATCTTTCGGTGCAATGATTCATCAATCTTCCCATGGAATCTTCCTTGGAATGTTTACGAAGATTTCCAAGGGTTCTTCGTAGAAAGTTTCCTTTGCAATATTTCAGAAATATTTCTGTTTTCTTCCATAAAGCTTCCATACATATTTCAATGAAATATCCCATTGGAATATTTCGGAATATTCCAATGATATCTTTCATGCTGTGTGGGTTATAATCTCAAAATTTCAAAACAATTTTCTCACTATTAGAAGGGAGTACGTTTAGCATAACTGGATTCTCTACTTAATACTTCTTGATGACTCGAGCAGAGACTGCTTGAGTCTCCCTACTTGAGTGCTAAGGCAATTTTTATCGAAGACTCTAGCTATTGCAACTTCTGGCAGTAAGTTAGCGCTTCTGAAGTCCTACTACTTAAGTATTGAAGTCAGAGCGACTGGAGATTCCAGTGACTAGGTCTGTTTTTTTTTCTCAGTATGAGTGTTACATAGAAGCCGTGAACTTTTTTTCTCTCATGCAACAATTGTATACATTTTTTTTCAGCCTCTACAAATAGATGGGAACTTTTACAAAAAAAAATATTAAATAAAAGAACATCAAAATGTTTGTCACAAACACGCTAGTCTGCTAGACATGATGCTTGTAAAAGTTATTGTGAGTCACGAACTGAAATTTTATGTACTGCAATTGATATCATTGAAATTAATAATGAAAAACCAATTACATGCAATGAAGCAGCCGGCATGTTCAAATATTTTTAAAATCTAGAGTTGTTTCTTGGCTTTACATATTAGGGAATTTTTTGAAATCGTTGTTAATTTTTTTTCTTAATAAATAAATACAATATCTTTGCGAATTTTAAAACTATTGCATTAAAAATTTATATGCTAGAAGTACTCTGCAAGACGCTTCTTTTTAAAAAAAATTTTAAATAAGTTCATTTGCTCACGAGATATGGCTACTCAAAGTTGACACGTGTTTGTTAATTAGCAATTAATGCTACAAGGCCCATTTTTTAATGAATACTTTCATTTCCTCAAATATTTTTCACATTAATAAACAAAACTTGCTCCAATCGCCATTATAGAGAAAAACACAAAAGACACACCTGTCGTACGAAAAGTAAGTGGGAGGTAGCAGACAAAATAAAAATTTTCACCTCCACTTAAAAATTGACCAAGCGAGTAAAAGCACCTGAGCGCTCGAAAATTATCGATATCTCAGCTTCTAACAGGGGCCGCGGAGGCGGGGGCAGGGGGGGCCCGACCCCCCCCCCCCCCCCAAACTAAAAACTGGGGGGGCGTAGCCCCCCCAGTTTTTAGTTTTTATCTTTTGTTTTTTTTATCAAATGTGTTATGAATGTAGATCAACTTAGAAATTATTTTAATTTTCAATAAAAAAATTATGAGAGCAACTATTAATAGAGTAATCAAGCTAATGTCTGGTTATAAGTTTGCTATACGAGGAAATTAAAATAAATGAAAAACGTATAAAATAGAAATGTGTAAGAGCCTTTCTTTATAGAATATTCTTGTATGGTATAAAGATGCATTTTACCGATAAGAATATTGTTTGAATTTTAATGAACTTAAGATTAATCGTGTAAAGAAAAAATTTATTTCTCTTACATTGATCATGAAGTTGAATTTTAAACAATAATAGTTTCATCAATGGCCCAACACACTAAATTTTTTATTACACTGTATTTGTATTACACTTATTATATACTGTATAATATTAAATATTGAAATAGTTTCTACGTTACTGACCCTGTCAAAAAAGTCCAGGTGGATTTCCAGGTGGATATCCAAGTGGATTTTTAGTCTGATTTACTCGGATTTTCAGTCTGATTTACTCGGATTTTCAGTCTGATTTACTCGGATTTTCAAGTACTTCAAAAATAGAAAATTACAACTGATGAACAGTTAAATAATGACACAAATAAAAGTAACAATAGTTCAAGTACTAACGCTAACGCCAATGTGATTGCAGAAAAAAACCTAGATGTAGAGCATATTGTTAAAAAATAGAGACAGAAATTTTTGCCTATGAAATTGTTCAATTTTTGCCTTCGAAAAATTCTTTATTTCCAAAAAACGACAAAAATAGATCATGTCAAAGAATTTGGTTTGATACTTACAAATGGCTGCATTATGATGTAAAAAGAGACATAATATTATGCCATGAATGTAGAAAAGCCAAACAAAATAATTCTTTTGATGGAGAAAAAGCTTTTATTAAGTCTGGTGTAAACAACTGGAAAACAGCTTTGGAAAAGTGTGAAAAACATAATAAAAGTTTTTCGCATAAAACAGCAATTTTGAGTAACATTTCTCGAAACAAAGATTCTAGTATTGTATGTATAATTAATCAACAAGCTTCTCAAGAAAAAAAAGATGCTCTTACTGCACTAGAAATAATTTTTAGTTCTATTTGTTATTTGGCTACAACTGGGCAGGCTTTACAAGGCCATTTTGGAGATTCAGGAAATTTTATTGAACTCCTACAAGAGAGATCGAAATTTATTCCAGCATTGAAAAATTGGTTAGTTAAAAGGAATAACTGGTGAAGTCATGAAATTCAAAATGAAATTTTATGTTTGATATCAAATCAAGTCTTGAGAGACATTTGTTCTGAACTACAAATGAGCCCATTTTTCTCCGTAATAGCAGATGGAACTACAGATATTGTAGGTAATGAAAAATTTTCTATTTGCTTACGCTACGTTGATTTTAAAAATTTTCAAATACAGGAAGAGTTTATTGGTTTATATAATGCTCCTGATACAAAAGCAGAGACGCTCTATAAAATAATTCAAGATGTTTGTCTTCGCTTAAATCTTGACCTGAGTAAACTGCAAGGGCATTGTTTTGATGGTGCTGCTAATATGTCGGGCAGAATAAGTGGAGTTCAACAACGAATTCATAATGAATATCCAAAGTCGATGTTTGTACATTGCTCAAATCATTCTTTAGACTTATGTTTGCAGGAAATCGCTCGTAAATGCGAGATTATTAATGATTCATTAGCAATGGTAAAAGATGTTTCTAACATAATTTTGGAGTCAGCTAAAAGAAAATCTACTTATAAAAATATAGTATTAGCAGATTCAGAAGATGGAAATCTATCAAATATTCGTATTCAAACATTGTTACCATTATGTCCAACTCGATGGGCCGTCCGAGTAAAAGAAATTGAACGATTTACGCCTAACTTAAAAAGAGTGCAGTTAACAATGCAAGAACCCTTAAACATGCCAGGATACATTCGTGATGATCGAAGAGCGATTTTTAAGGGATATAAAAAACAATTGCACGATTTCGAAAGTATATGTGCTTTGAATATCCTTCTAAATTTCACTTGCTAAATTTCCACCTTGTGAAAATTTAGCAAGTGCCCTTCAAAGTGTTAATTTTAGTATATCAGAAGTGAGGAAATCAGTAGATTATTTAATTGAAACTTTGACTAATTTACGATGTGCAGAAGTTTTTAATAAGGAGTGGGATCATGTTAAAGAGAATGCTCAAGAATTAGGTGAGAACATTTTTTTAATAATTGTATTTACTAATTGATAATAGCATTTTTGAATTTTCTTATTATAATAAAAAATATAAATTAATAAAGATATTTAATTTTATTCATATACCATAATTATCAAATTTTAAAATATTTTGTTATTTTATTATTATTTAATTTATTCCAATCATTAAACACGTTTTATTAAAATTTCTATATTAATTTAAATTAAAATTTTTTAAAATGTCACAACTAACTTTTTACTTAAAAAATATAATTGAATATATACGGTTTTTAAAGTTTAACATTATGCTCTTTTTATTATATCTAGAATTAAACAGTCCTATAGTTAAACGAAAGAGGAAAATTCCTAAAAAGTACGAGTACTCAGATACACCTTCACATCCTGAAGAACTCACTCCAAAAGCGAATATGCGTAAGAATTTTTACGAAGTGCTAGATAACCTTGGAGCTGAGCTCTGTCGTAGATTCAAACAAGAAGGGATCGATCAATTAATAAATTTAGAACAAATCATTATAGATTCTGCAGCTGGTAGGAAATACAATTTGGAAGATTTGAAGAAGCAATTGGGGATTCATGCTGCAGATTTTGACGTAGAAGCTTTAAATGCTCAGCTTTTATTCTTACCAGCAATAATAGAAAATAAATTATCAAGCAATTCAGATGTGATAAATATTAAAAAAACAAAAAAAATACTGTATTTAAAAAAGATTCCCAATTATCATTGCATAACATTGTAAATATATTAAGAAATAAGTCGGAGACTGTGCATGCAATGATAAGTCAAGTAAAATTATTGATTATTTTAATTTTAACAGTACCTGCTATATCTGTAGCTGCGGAACGTTCATTTAGCGTTTAAGACGACGTCTAAGCTCTTTGTAATTTTAAGTGTACACAAATTAAGGGCACGAATTTTAATAATCTATTAAAAGAATTTATTCTAAGAAATTCAGAGCGACAAAGAACCTTTGCGCTACCAAGTTGATTTAACCAGATTTAAAGAGATAGCTGTAAATGTATGTATGTATGTATGTTTTAATGAAAATAAAAATCTAAAAAGAATTCTAAAAATTTAAGTAATAACCTTTTTTCTTCTTCTAACCAACTTCTAACCAACCGAGTTATAATAATTATTTTTAATAATGAATAAATAATTTGCAACGGGGTGTAAAAATTGTAACTTTTTCATTAATCGACTTTTCTTATAACTGAAATTTTTAAAATATGATGAAATTATACAAAATAAGTAACGATAAGTCTATTGTAAACAACTAGACATTGTTTAAACAATTATTATTACATAAAAATACGTAAAAAAATCAAGATTTTCAATATTGAACAATATTATTAACAAATTTTTCATTAAATTTTGTTAAGAAATTATTATTAAATAAGTTTAAAAATTAACTATTTAATTTTATGCGTGAAAAAGCAAAATACATTTTTTTAAGTTGGCAAAATCCTAAAATAAAATTTAGACACTTTAATAAAATCCCGAAGAGTAATTTCAAATAACTTTATTTTGAAGTGTCATTTCTCAATTGTTAATCAAGCGCGTATACGCAGTACCTTCGTGTCCAAGCGCACATAGCTGAGTGTTAGATTGGCGACACTCTTCTTATATATTCAATAAAGATTATGTGTCCTTTCTTCGCAGTACGCGCTCCATACATAAGATAGGGCTCCTAAAATTTATTAGCTCAGATTAGACCGTGACGTCTTTGAGTGCGCATCGGCAGTTTTGTAAAAGGACGAAAGCTTGTAGCGTCTTTGTTGATATGATGTCTTCCTGTACTCATCTTATCCTTATAACTTTAATAGTACATTGTGTACCATGGACGCAAAATAGGGGATCCCGTCCAGAGTGCGAATGAGCGTCAGAGTGAAGCTAAGGCGCTAAATTAGTACGAGAGCCGCGAATCCCTTTGCGCCCGTGGTACACATATTGTTTTTTTATGCAGTGTGAAAAATTCAATTTCTATGATCGTCAAGCGGGCGCAAAATAGTACATTCCTACCCTAGGACGGGAATGTACTATTTTGCGCCCGCTTGACAAGCATAGAAAATCGAATTTTGCGCCCTGAGTGTCAAAAAATATATTTTATATTCTTTCTGTGTTCTTCATAATTACGCATTTCTTTATTTACCCGTTCTATAAATTTAACTATTTTGGCGACCGTGTCAGGATGGGGTTCAGTGTTTTGTGTGTAATTGTGAAATTTTAAGTACATTTAACTGTCATTTAGAATGAAAATAGAAAAAGCCAAGAAATTGAGAAGCGCGCAACGTGTCGCGTTTACGAAGACATTGAATTCGTTAAACGAACTTTTCGCCGGCGAAGCTAATTTAGATATTGATTGAATAACCGTGGTTTTTGAAAATATGATTGAAAAAATGACAGACTTGGATTCGAGCATTAAACATTTAATTAATTTGCTGATCGATACTGACGCGGATGGTGATGCAATTCAGAAAGAATAAAATGATACCGATCATTATAAGAACAAATTTCTTGATATTAAATTAAAAATTACCAATTCTTTGAAAAGAGTGAATACACAGTCTTAAAATTTAGTGGCACCTGTTGTGCAAATAGACAATAAAAAGACGTATAAATTACCAAAAATTGAACCGTGTAAATTTAGTGGTGACATACGTAAATGGCTTCAGTTTTGGAGCTTGTTCAAAAAGATCCATGAAGATGGAAATATTACCAATGAGGATAAATTTCAATATTTAATACAAGCTATGGTGCCGGATTTACGCGCAGAACTCATCAGAAGTTTTCCGCTTACAGGAGAAAATTACAATGAAGTAATTGATAGTTTGGGAAGTCGGTTTGGTAATGAAAATTTGCAAATCGAAGTTAATGTGCGTGAACTTTACAGCTTGTATTGCAAAACGCATTAAAGTCCAAAAGCCTTCCTCTTTCTAGTTTATATGACCAAATTGAGTCGCATTTAATAGCGCTTAAATCGCTCGGCGTCACTATGGATAAATGTGCCGCGATGCTTTATCCTCTAGTGGAATCATCGCTACCTGAAGAATTATTACGTGCATGGCAAAGAAGCAGTTATATAAATAATGTTACGGTACAAGATAGAGAAAATTCTTCGGATTAGTGTAAAGATCGTTGGGCTCAATTAATTAAGTTTATAGAGGGAGGAGTATAAAATGAACTGCGCACATTTATGACCATTAAAGGTTTTGACTTAAAAAATGATACGGTAGAGCACAGAAAGTCCAAAACGCGCAACGAGCATAAAGATGTTTCGAGTGCTATAGGTTTGCTTACAGCAAATAAAGAAAAAGTGTATAAGTGTATATTTTATAGTTCTTTGGAACATAAGAGTGCTCACTGTGAGAATGAAAGAAAGATGAGTTTATCAGAGAGGCAAGAATTAGCTAAGAAAAATAATGCATGTTTTAACTGTTTATATATTATATATTGGACACAATTGCAATAAATATCGTGAAAATTTGTGCTGTGCTTGGCATTTGCGTAAGCGCGTTATTTTAATTTGTCCAAATTTTAATAAAAAAGACAGTGTAAAACGTGAAGTTACAAATAAAAAATATGATAATGAAACTTTAAACAAAACCGAAAAACGTGTCAATGTTCTCACAATCCGGAAGTGTTTTTACAAACGATATGCGTGAAGTTGATAAACAGAAATGAAGAAATGTTAGTTCGCGCTATTATTGACTCAGGTTCGCAGAAATCATACATTACGAAGGATGCGGCGTCAAAAATAGATTATGAAGCCATTGGAGAAATGTTAATAAGCCACTCGCTTTTTGGTGGTAATAAAACGGACGTTATAGCACATAAAAAATATCGTGTTCAATTGGATAGCTTATATGATAGCTATAGTTGCAGTTTTGTTGCTTTAGAAATTATTTGTCGACAAATTCCACTCACAAGAAACGGCTCGTGGTTCGTCGAATTAAATAATTTGAATATATACATTAGCAATATTCAAAACAAAGACAAAACGATATCCATTCTCATAGGCGCTGACATCGCCGGTCGCTTATATATAAGAAAAAGACATGAGCTTAGTAATAGATTAGTCGCCATCGAGACTTTGCTTGGTTGGACTGTTATGGGTTCTTTTTCTCAAACCGAAAAATGCGAGGATACGATTTTCACTGCAATATCGATGTTTGCCAATGCTGAGGTAATTTCTAGAATGTGGTCTTTCGATGTCTTAGGAATACAAAATTCTTTAGAGAAAAAATCCCAATCAGACTATGATGAAGAGATTGTTGATTCACTTTTAAAAACGGTGTAAATAAACGATGAACCTGACGATGAATTTTTACCTTACCTAATTGTTTTCCTGTACCTCTATTTTTTCCTACCTATTTTCTGTACCTAATCTAGTCTACCCATCCCCGAGAAATCACTGACTGCCGCGTTCCTAGAACAGTCGGTAAGTAGATTTCTACGGTAGATTCCTGCATTTGCCCAGGCCTAAGCCTGTGACGTAGGGAAAACTCCCCCAGGAGAAAACCTACGCCAGGAATATATACCCATCGCGTTCAAAGGTTTTTTTTCCGATGAAAAAACGTCTGAAAAAATTTCAGGTGTTTTCACCGGGAATCGAACCCCCGACCACTCGAAGCGAATGTGTAGAGACCGTATAAGGCGTATGCCTTAGCCGATTACGCCACAGACGCTCTTATCCGCCTTTTGGTTACCTTCCACACCACTGTGTCCGGAAACCCAGCAGAGTCTGACTCCGCTCTCACGGATCCATGACAGCGCCGCCCGGCTGCTCATCACAACCTTTGATCTGGTGACCTTGGACGTTAATGTTTTTAAGGCAGCTTGACTATCCGTGTAAATTGTAGCTCTGCTGGAGCCTTTTTTACTCTGGATGAGTCGGGCTGCTTTTTCGATAGCCAGGATTTCTGCTTGTAGGATACTGCAGTCATTTTTGAGTCTGTACGACTCCTCGATTCCCAGCTCCTTTGAGTAGATTCCTGCTGCTGTGCCGCTTACTGATTTGGAGCCGTCTGTAAAAACAGCCCATTCATTACTTCTCATTACTTTGCCGTCGTCCCATTCTATTTTCAACGGTATCCATATATCAAGTTGTTTTTTGAACTTCAGCTTGGGTAGCATGTGATCCGTTGACGGTGTTAACAATGCCCCGCACCTTTGTCCATTTTTAACATTTCTTTTGTTATGCCTGTGTGTACACAGTCATTATCCTGCTTCCATAGATTTGAGTCTCTTAATCTGATGGCTCCTTTTGAGGCGATTCCTTTGATAACTAGATCTAGCGGTTGTATATTGAGCATTATCTCCATGGCCGCTTGTGGTGTACTCCTCATTGCCCCAGTTCTGCCTAAGGTAGCCACCCTCTGTACTTTGTTTAGGCTCTTTTTATTTATTTCTTTGTTCATGGCGCACCACCACACCAGTGCTCCGTAAGTGACTATTAGTCTAACAATCGCATTATACATCCATTGCGTTATCTGCGGTTGCAGACCCGATCTCTTACCGAACATTTTTCTGCATGTGTAATATGCGTTTATTCCTTTTTTTATTCTTTTTTCAACGTTCCGCTTCCAGAGCAGCTTCGAATCATGGCTTGATAAAGATAATAATATTATTGTTTTAAGACATTGTAGAGTTGTATTCGGCGTTTCTTCAAGCCCTTTATTCTCAGCGCGATAATAAACTTACATTTGAATAGAATAATTGATTCTTTATCTGAAAATGAAAATTCTAATACGTTTAACAAAGAAAATATTATAAAATTGTCTGAAAGTTTCTATATAGATAATTGCTTTACAAGTATTGATACAATGAATGATTTACATGTATTTATTAATGAGGCAACAGATAATGACTTGGCCGCGCTAAAGCTACATTAATTCAATCATTTTTGTTAAAAAAAAAGAGATCACCTAAACTTGTTATTTTTTCATGAACTTAATTATTTCTCTTTCTTTTCATTTTTTGCTATAGTTATTAGTTTTTGTGAAAAAAAATCAATTCTTTGATTAGAAAAGGACGAAGATACGTGACCTCCTCTTAAACTTATTATTTTTCCATATACTTTGAATGAAAATTAGATATTAAGCTCAATAAACCTGACGTCAAAATACTATACATTGAAAGTTTGTTCATAACTTTTTATGTATAGTATTCTAATAAATTTCTTAAGTTGTCCGCACTCAGGATTAATCTTATAAATTTTCTTTCTGTACTGAAAGAATATGATTCGACGCACCATTTACTCATGAACTTTGAATAAAAATATTATTAGAAAGGGATAACTACGACATTCTCTTAAATACAAACATGTATTAGTCGCTGATTTGTTTACGTACACTGTAAAAAAGTTATGTATCATTACCACGTTCAACGTCGAAGTCCATAGAAACCCCCAATAAACGATGTGAACGTATATACTAATTGGGAATGTTCCTATGCAGTAGTGGTAATATTCCAAGCGGATAATAACTTTCCTCCACAGATTGAATTTTATAATAATAATATCAGAATAAACGTTAATTAAAAAATGATGTTTTAATAAATAAATAAATACAAAATTAATTGATAAAATAAAACATCAAGTAATACAAAATTTATGAAAATTTATTTATCAAAATTTGTTTAACACATGTGTGAGGCTATGTCCTATTAATTTTATAAATAAACATTTAAAAATGTATCATAATTGCCAATACTAATACCAATACTCTTTTTCTTTAGTTATTACAAAGCTAATTATCAATGATGCTCTTCTTTTTTAATTCAATGTATCTTATATCACGTACTATAGAAGTATCACAGACGCTAATACAAAGAGTACCCCCCGTTAAGATAGATAAAATGCCCCCCCTGACAGATTTCAAAGCTAATATTTTTTCTTGTTTTTATAGTAATTAAGATTAGGTTTGGCTATATTTATAGTTTCCTAACCCATACCCTAACCTCAATATAACCTAAAAATCACTTTTTTTATAAATTTTTTTTTCTGGAAGGATGAATGATATTAATCCCGCGAAAATCATATGACTAGGTTTTAGCACTCTCTTTTACTGTGAATTTTTGCGAGTCCTAGAAAGCAGTTTTTCTAACCTAAAAATAACATTTAAATTATAAAATCTTCGTAACTTTGCTCAGGGAGGAGCTACAAGTAATTTTCTGGGCTTAAAATTTGTATTTTTAAAAAACAAATAAAGTTTATGATGACCAAAAATTCGATTGTGGCATCGCACGGTTCACCTGAAGGAAGTTTAAATAAAAATGTGTTGTTGCCTCAAAATTCATTTTGATTATGATCTTTATACATCTTAAACACGTTTTTACATACTTTTTAAAATTACTTTACGTGGCAGATTTATAGAAACTTGGGTTTAAATGAAAATATATCATTTTATTGGATACCAACATTTAATATATAACAGCAAATGAAAAAATACCGATCGCGTACATAAATAAGAGTTTAATGAACAATAACACGTTAACAGTAAACAAAAAAATACATTTTTTAACAAACAAACATAAAAATGTTCAATTTCATTTTCATATACATTAAGTATTCAACTTTAAATAAGTTTATACAAATCTATATATGTGCACTATTGTAGCTACGTACAGCTCGAAGTAATTTTGTAGTATAATTTTCATTCTGTTTTGATACTTTATAATCCATCCACTTTTTATTAAAATCATAATGCACTGATTCTGTAGTTTGCTCTCCGAAAAATCTTAAGCCCATCTGGTGTTTTGAACAAAATTGTGCTACGTGATTAAAAATTGTATGCACTTTTGGTGTTATTGAGATTCCTAAGACTTCGTAACTTTTTTTGAATTCTTTAATATTTTGTTCAAAATCTAGCTTCAAATTTAGAGAAAAGCAGTCGTCAACGACTATTTTAAATTTTCTAAAAGTATCTACATATGCCATGGAACCTGCTAGACCTCCAATGTTAACTTCACATATCTGTTGAAGTTTATCAACATTATTCAGTAATACGTTACATGCATTTCCTGCAAACGAAAAGTTACCACCATTACTGTAACTTCTTTCTACGTTACTTTGATGCTCCCATTTTGTAGCAATATCGGGATATAACTTAAACATATTACTATAAAGTGTGTTAACACAGCCTAATAGAAGATGTAATTCTGGAGAAGGAATTACATCTAAAATTAGTTTATCATCATCTGAATAAAACAAAGGTGGATTGATACAATTTTTGAAATCTTTAACTTTTTTTTTTACCTTTCCATGATCACACCAGTTATTATAATTAGACATACAGCTAGTTATTGTCCTCAAAGTACCACACAAACCTAAATTAGTTTTCGTGACATCACACCAAATACATGGACAATAACTTGCGCTATTCGTTAAACCCGTAATTATGTTTGAAAGTTTCAAGTCAGTTGTAATTGTTCCTGGATATTCAATCAAACAATCATTAATTTTTAGTTTTGACCACAAAAGTTTTACATTGTTATAATTTTCTTGTGTATCTGGAGAAAGAGCAATAATAAATATCTTCTTTACTCCAGTGTCCTTCCATTTTTTAGAATTTTTTGAAGTATTTTTTTCAATGTTATTATCTTCATTTTTAGATTGAATAGATAAGGTGAATTTTTACGAACCTCCGCCACCATCAATACCAAAATTCAAGTGAAAATAAAAAATATTTCTATTATGAATAATATGTTGTATAAACAAAATCAAATCGGTGCAAATAACAGCAGAGCTTGGAATTTTCGTAACAACCTCATTTTTTACAATTTCGAAATCCAATGAATGCACTTCAAAAAATTCATCCAAACTATGAGACTTTTGAAAATTTTTTTCTCGAGTATAAGGCTCAATAATATTTCGTGAACATGTTTTTTTTCTTATAAATTTAGAAAAATCACTTATCTGACGATCAGATAAATTTGAATTATTCTGCAAATCACATAAATCATTAGACGATATTTGGTGTATTTGTTTTTTTTTTCTTTTGCATTTACGATAATATTTAATGGTTTACCACGCTGTTGCGATAGAGATAGTGCAACATTCGTCCTTTCTGCTTTGTCATTTAATTTATTTTCAACTTTCCTTTTGATTAATAATTTAGAAATCAAATGTTCACTTTGCTTTGGAGTTTTGATGCCTTCTTGAACATTTTTTAGGAATGTTGTTAAAGTACATTTATGACTTATACCTTTAGCTATTAAAGTTAAGCAATTCGAACATTGCCTACTAGTCTTCTTCAGTGGTTTGCGAGATTCCTTTTTTTTAGTATTAACAATTTCAAAACTTCTTTGTCTGGATCTAATTTCATTACATAAAGTACAGCCACACTCTTTTTCTGACTTTGATGTACTGCGCGTTTTCATTTTTAAATGATATTTTGAGTAGTCTGGCATCTGAAGTGAACTTTTTAAACTTGTATTCATATTAGCTCTTGTAATTTTAAGCCTACAAGCACCACAAACTACAGCAGGTAAACGCGAATCCATCTCATTAAAATCAGGAAATAACAATTTGATTTGAGTTCCTATTTTACCTGTAGTTTTATAATGCTTTTTTTTCGGCTTCCTTTTACACATCAAACACATATTATACCGATTTTGTTCGTGAGTTCTGGCCGAATCACTTTGCAAGTTCATAATTGACAATCACTATTTTTAAATTGAATGAAATTAAATAAATTGGACGAACGTTGCTGCGCGAAGTCAAATGTTATACTAAATTTTCCTTAAGAGGAGGCCGTATCATTCTGTCCTTGTCTAATCTAAATTTTCGTTATTATAAATAAACAAAATATTTTCATAGGAAAGTAAGACAACCGCCCAATAGAACAAAAGACAAGCAAACGATTCTTTTCTATGAAAAAATATGAAATTTTTATTATTTTTCGAGTGAAGTCTGAAACGGAAAAACAATTGAATCAACTCAATCAAGTGCGATTGTTTTTCCGTTTCAGACTTCACTTGAAAAATAATTAAAATTTCATATTTTTTCATAGAAAAGAATCGTTCGCTTGTCTTTTGCTCTATTGGGCGGTTGTCTTACTTTTCTATGAAAATATTTAATTTATCAATAATAAAGAAAATTTAGATTTGACAAGGACAGAATGATACGGCCTCCTCTTAAGATTATATATCACTTTAAATTCCACAAATTGTATTTACATATGATCTTTATATTATAAATAATAAACAGTATCGAGTACTGTTAGCTGTAATCTTTTCAATGTTTATTTTATTTGTATACAATGAATTAGGTGAGAATATAACGAACTTTAAGATTGTAGTTATGGAAAAAATTTTCTAGCTTTGTATATATTATTTCTCATTTCTTAAGTAATTATATATATCAGTCGTTTTATAATTATAGATTTAATGCATATTAATACCGTAAATAAATGTTTTTAACATACAGGTGATATAAAATAAATGGGAGATAGTTATTTACTTATTTGTTATTTCTATTTATATATTTATAATAATGTTGCCTAATAAAACAATATTTGTTTATTTAAACTTAACTTTTTATGAATCGGCCACGTAAATTGATTTTAAAAAGTATGTCAAAATATGTTTAAGAGTCCTCTGTATCTCTGTCCTTTTCTAATTAAAAAATTGACTTTTTTTCCAAAATTAGCAGCAAGAGGCAAAAATAAAGAGATGGTTTCGATGTGTTTAATAAAATGTAATATTTTCTTTGATTAGTATACTGCAAATTCATGTGTGTTAATTCACACACTGATAGTGAGTACTTTTACACGTTTTAGTGTGTAAATTCTATTATGTGTGTAAAAAAACGCACTTATGTTCGTAAAAGTATTAGTATACACATTTTATGTGTAATTTTACACACATGATCGGTTTAGTGTGAAAATTTACACACATAAATGCGTAAATCTACACATCTATGTGTTTAAAATTTATATTTGTACATTAATATATTTACTGTGATTCATTTTTATTTTACATTAATAAAGTAGATAAATTTTCAGGTAGTTACAGTACAACATAAATAATTTTTAATCAAAGTTTTTCTAAAAATATATATTTTAATATTAAATTGTATTAGAACTACAATATTCATTATTTTAAATTTTATATAGTCTTTTCTTTTAATTGCCTTAAGTAATTGATGGTAATATTTTATTATTTAATAAGAAGTTTAATTAAAATTTTTCATATGAAAAAAAATAATTTTATTGAATCGAATGCATCTATTAAATTAATTATATAAAATTCAGTAATCAATGTTAACCTTATCAAATAAATTATTTAATAATAAATTTTTCATATGCGTTTATTTTTTTGTAAAAAAATAATTGTTTATTTGATGAAAAATTAAATTCATAATAAATAAAAAATTAGATATTCTTTTGATAAAAAATTATTTTTTTTTTATACAAGAAAAATTATTCTGCTGATATTTATTTTTTTAAATTAATATTAATTATTCATGATTATTATTATTTATTTAATTTAAATTTAGAACTATTTAAAAATAATGAAATTTTTATATTAATAAACCATAAATATAAGAAATTAACATGTTTCATAGCAAGCGTTCCGTAGCGTGATAGGTAGCGTCGATGCCTCGCATCCCGAAGGTCGTGAGTTCGCGCCCGAGTCAGGTCGAAAATTTTTTAAGCGTTTTTATAGGCGATAAAATTTTAATAGGTTAATTGTTAACATAATTGCACATTAGAATTAAAAAATTCCAACACAAAAAATTGGAATACCCTCAAAAATAATTTTTAATTTTTTATGTATTTCAATCTATTACACGTTTTATACGTTTGAATTTACACGTTTACGTGTGTTAAATTAAACATCTAAAACGAGTAATGGATTTAACACACAAAAAAGTGTGTAAAAATGGCGACAGCCGAATCACACACGTAAGTGTGTTAAAATAACACACTTAAATTTGCAGTGTATGAATTAATTTTATTGCTTCGTTTCTAAGAAAAGTTGGAAAAACTTAAAAAATTAGAAATTAGTGTCAAATAATGGGATTTTCAAGTTATTCCAACTTTTCTTGAAAATAAAGCGGTGGAATTAAATTATTCTTATCAGAGAAAATATTGCTTTCTATTACACGAATCGAAACCATCTCTTTATTTCTGCCTGAAGCTATTAGTTTTTATAAAAAATAAATTTTAAATAGATTCGGTAAAACAGGTAACTGTATCGGTATACAGCTGACTCTTAAGATATCTAAAAATCATAATCAAAATGAATTTTGAGGCAACAAAACATTTTCATTTAAACTTCCTTTAGGCGAACCGTGATCATGCCATGGCGAAAAACTCGAAAAACCATTTTTTCATAGGTTTTTTGTCGGTTATTGGTCTCTAGCAACTCACAAATCATTTTCAGAGAAAAAAAATAGCTTTATTGGATTCTACGTGAAAAAATACATTGAAAATATGCATGATAACTTTAGGAATACTTGGATGCTGTTACAAAACAATTAAAAAAATAAAATAATTCTGAAATTGTTACATAACTACTTTGCATCGTTGCTGCATTTTATGTTTTTATGACTTTGGTCATCTCTTTAAAAATATGAAGCTACTATTCGATGGATTTACAGGTAAATTACGCATATTGCACGCTAAAATAAGATTTGAGTCAAAAGTGATAACCACACCTACTATTTTGATGTGTGAGTTGTATCCAGCATGTGTGTATATTCTGTCTCCCTCACTTTCATAGTGATGGGATAACGCAAATACTTAGGCTCACGCCCATATTTAGGAGAAAGAGTTCGAATTCTCTTATATCGCAATCTCTTGTTTCGAGAGGTCACTAAATCATTAGGGAGACAAAGACGGAATAAGGTTTTAGTAACAATCGTGTTAGGTCTATAAATTCGAGCCTGAAATTACACTTCCATGTAAGCATTTATATTCTTTGTTAGAAATGCCACAATTATGATTTGTCTTTAGGCCATTATACGCAAAAAAAATAGAGTAGGAACCGATATAAGAAATACATGGCTTCTACATACATGAAAATCAAGCGCGTTGTTCCTAGCAACAGCTCACTATTCTTTGTATATATATATATACACACACATACACATATATATATATATATATATATATATATGTATATATAGGAGTTATAGTTATCTGTCTAGTATTTGTCCCTATTTTTCGCGTTTAGTGGACATAATTTGCCTATGGATACATTGAATAGTAGCTTTGAAACTCTAAAGAGATGACCAAGGTCATAAAAACATAAAATGCAGCAACGATGCAAAGTAGCTATGTAACAATTTCAGAATTATTTTATTTATTTAATTGTTTTGTAACAGCATCCAAGTATTCCTAAAGTTATCATGCATATTTCCAATGTATTTTTTCACGTAGAATCCAATAAAGCTATTTTTTTCTCTAAAAATGATTTGTGAGTTGCTAGAGACCAATAACCAACAAAAAACCTATGAAAAAATGGTTTTTCGAGTTTTTCGCCATGGCACCATGACAGAATCGAATTTTTGGTCATCATAAACTTTATTTGTTTTTTAAAAATACAAATTTTAAGCCCAGAAAATTACTTGTAGCTCCTCCCTGAGCAAAGTTACGGAGATTTTATGATTTAAATGTTATTTTTAGGTTAGGAAAACTGCTTTCTAGGACTTGCAAAAAATCACAGTAAAAGAGAGTGCTAAGACCTAGTCATATGATTTTTGCGGGATTAATATCATTCATCCTTCCAGATAAAAAAAAATTTTATAAAAAAAGTGATTTTTAGGTTATGTTGAGGTTAGGGTATGGGTTAGGAAACTATAAATATAGCAAAACCTAATCTTAATTACTATAAAAACAAGAAAAAATATTATTTTTGAAATCTATGAGGGGGGGGCATTTTACCTATCTTAACGGGGGGTACTCTTTAAGTTTATAAACATGTTTTCTTTTTCTGGAAACATCAATAAATCTTTAGCTTACACTAAATTTTTTTTTTCAATTTTTATTCTTATGATGCCAGATTATAATTTAATTAACTATTTACTTAAAAGATTTTATCGATGCCACGTGTTGCCTTCCACCATACGCACAATGCGAATTTCCTGCGAAATTTCATGTATATTTACATCATTCAACGGTGACCTTCTTAGAAGCCCCTCGATCGAAAGAAAGCTATATCGATTTGAGTTACTTTACCACTTTGAGACAACTTCACATCGTTAAACGAAGCATTTTCAGTCTCACTTCATGAAAATTTCACATAACTTATTTTACAATGTATAGAAGAATATTTACATTTTTGAACCCATTGAAAAAAATTAAAATCGGATGAGAAGAGGCTATGGAATTTTTTGAAATTGTTGTTAAATATTTTCTTAATAGTTCGAGAGCTTGGGAGGTCCCAACGGCCAATGTTATTCAGATGGTTCTACCTAATTTTTTTTATATATTTCAATCTCCTAAACACGAATTCTCAAGGTGCAAGTTTGTCACCCTGGGAGGAAATCGTTTATTCACAAATAAGTTGCAAAAAGTTCCAAAGTCGTTTTCTTGCGGAAGATAAAATATATTTAGATTCTTTGGAAAATTCTAAGAAACAAATCTTTTATGGAAAATTTTCATCCAACACTTATTTTCCGAGATAATTGAGGTTGAATTTTCAAAAATTGCTATTTTTGCGATTTTTCGATGCTTATAACTACTTATTGAATAAATACTTTTAACTTCAACTGCCAGCTTTTGAAAATTCAAGCCTCAAATTAAAAGATGAAGCAATTAGCAAAACAAAATTACTGCATATTCATAATTTTTAGCCACTACACGGAGAGACTTTTTAGGGCGATAGACCTTGGTAAATCTTGAGGTGTAAGACCCTTATTAATAAAGCGATTCGATGAGGTATCATGCCTTGAGTATAAAGGCCTGAGACCTTAATCATGAAGACTGAAAGCATAAAGCCGGAAAAAACTAAATTTGTGTATACATCATCCGAACGCAGTGATGGATTTCGAGGATGCTTTATACATTTATGTATATCTATATATTAGGATATCCTTTAGCCAACTTCAGAGTATACCGTAGAATTAGAGTATAAGCAGAATATAATATTCTGTAGTATATACTCTGAAGTTGGCTGTTGGATATCATATAAGCATCTTCGAAATCCATCACTGTCCGAACGTAATAGACGCACGGCCTCGGTGACAAAGGTCTCAGACCTTTATGCTCAAGACGAGACGACTTACTTACTTTATCGAGGCGCCCGGCCCTACACTACAGAGGCCTCTCGCCCCAAAAAGTTTCTCGGTGTATGAACAAATAGCAAATCACAATTTCACCTTTCCTACATTTATTTGCCGACTAAATCATTAAAGAGTCGTGCTATTAACAATTATAAATATTTCTTAAATAATTTAATTTTACACTAATCGTTAGAGCGAAAAGTAATTGTATTGATTTATTTTATTTAAATAAACAAAACATGTTACTATGCCTTAAGTAGGCAATCAGGAACCAGAGATTTTTTGCTTAGAATTGTCTAAAGAATCTAAATATACTTTTTCTTCCGCGAAGAAACGACTTCTGAAGTTTTTGCAACTTATTTGTTAATACAGTCGACGATCTGAGTCCCGCCGCCTTCTTCATCGACTCGCTCATGCGTTACCCCCACTAGCTAAGTAAAAGAATTTATTTCCAAACATTCTGAATCCTCTGTGCGACTTTTTAACTTGTGAAAATGGGTTTATAATAATTTAATTTTTTTGTTTAGAATACAATAAATGTTTATTGAAATAAAAGGTAACAAAAAATAATATTATATTTTTACAAGTTAAAAAATCACATAGAGCAGCGGCGGGATTCAGAATGTGTGAAAACAAATTTTTTGTGTCAGAGAGTGGGGGTGACGCACGAGCAAGTCGATGGAGGAGAAAGCGGCGGGACTCAGATCGCCGACCGTAAACAATTTTCTCTTAGGTGAAACTGTCTAAATAACATTGGCCGTTAGGACCAGGGTTGCGAAAAAAGTAATTAAAAATTATTTGAATCACGAATCATTTTTGAATTTGTAATTAAAGTTTTATTTAATTAACAATTCCTTTTAAATTATTAATTAAAAATATTTTAATGAACAAATCAAAATCTAATCGTGAATTGAAAAGACTTTAATTAAAAAATCAAAAGGAATTCTCAATTAAATAAATTTCAATTAAGAAATCAAAATGTAATCGTGAATTGAAAGGGCTTTAATTACAAAATCAAAAGGAATTCTTAATTAAATAAATTTCAATTAAGAAATCAAAATTTAATCGTGAATTAAAAGAGCGTCAGTTATGATTATGATTTGTAAATTCGAGGGCTTTAATTAAAAATTTCACAATTCCTTTTCAATTGAACGTACTAAGGAATTTTTATCATATATATGTATATAGAAAAACATATGTGGACGCGCACATACATACGCACCTGGGCTCATATATATGCAACATTTCGTGTCGGCCCACACGCACACATGCAGACAAGTTGATATATATATATATATATATATATATATATATATATATATATATATATATATATATACATACACACATACATACGTGGGACATTCCATGTCAATTAGAACGCACCAACAGATAGGTTTATTTATATATATATCTCCCTATATTATATAGTTATATGAACCAAAATTCAGTCGGTGCCCCCCACATCCCCCCACGCCCCCCCACAGCCCCCACATGATTTTTATTAATTAAATAACGTAAATTTACGTTATTTTATGTTATCGATCATTACCCCCCCCCACGTCCCCCGCGTCCCCTCCACAGACCCCCCACTAACCCCCCACAGTCCCCCCCACAGTCCCCACAACCCCCCACAACCCCCCCACAACTTTTTAGAACCATCAAATACTGCATAATATAGTTTTATATTTTTTTATTATATTTTATTTATGTATAATATTACATAAAAATATAAAAATTTTAATTTTTTTTTTGTTGAAAACTCGAAAGTAGTTGCATAAAATTACAATTTATAATATTTAAAATGAAAAACATGTGCCTCATCAGATATCTTATTACCATTTTTTACATAGTTTATCTGAAATTAATAAATATAAATTTAAATTAATTCTATTACAATTCCTCAACACTATAATTAATTCATTTGTTGAAAACATAATGATTTTTAATAATTTATTCATATTATAAATATTTTATTGTATTAAAATAAAAATAAGCATATAGTGTTGAGGATTCAGATTTCCACACCACCTTACATTATAAACCTTTAATAGTATTGATTTATACAACTTTTAAAATTAATTGATATTAATATTTATGTTTAAATTTATATAACTTTCAAGATTAATAACTATTTATATTTATTTATTGAATAGAAAAAGGTGTATAATATAGCGGTACCATTATTGGCGCGTTAGATTTTTTGATTAGTGGAAACCCTCGCCAGGAGCCCTAAAAACCACTTTTATATATTTTTTTAATATATTTTATTTTATATTATATAAATATTGATATTAAAGAAAAATAAAATAATAAATAATATAAATTATTATAAGAAATTTAAAAAAATAAACTATTTCAAATAATATTAAAAATTTTTTAATAAGTTTATTATTAAATTAGATACATCATAATGTTTAAGTTTTAAAATTTCTAGGATTATTTATTTATAATTCCTTTTATTATTTTATTCCTTTTACATTATTTAAGATGTATCAAAATTTTAATAAACAATTTTTAAAATATCTCAATTATGTATTTTTTTATGTCGATTTAAAGAATCCAATCGTTGGAAACCTTTTCCACATTCACATATGTAACTATAAGAATTATTATGAATTTTTAAATGTCTCAAAAAATGATCATGTCGTAAAATGATTTTGTTACAAATGTAACATGTAAATTTTTGATTATTTTGGTTATGTAATTGTAAATGTCTTTTAATATGTTTTTTATTTTTTATTACTGTTCCACATATGGAAAGAACTTAAAGAAATTTTAAAAATTTTCCTGAAGGAACAACTCCTAATGATATACCAAATATTACAGTAAGATTATTTTATGCAAAATTTAAAATGCTATTAAATGATATAATAAAAAATGAAATTTTTGGTCCTGTAATAGCTTATGTATTTTCCATAGAATTTCAAAAAAGAGGATTACCTCATGCACATATCATTATCACATTACACCATAATCATAAAATATTTACTGTAGAATCTATTGATAAGTATATTTCAGCTGAAATACCATCATCGGAAAATATATATTTACAAAAATTAGTAATTAAACATATGTTACACGGACCACATACTAGCAAATCTCCATGTTATGATGAAAATAAAAATATATGTAAAAAAATTTTCCAAAACCATTTACTGAATGTACTAAAATTGAAGAAAATAAATATCCACAATACAAACGACGAAATAATATTTCTGATAATTATATCTACAATTTTAAAAATAACAAAAAAATTATAAAAGTTGATGATTCAATGGTAATTCCTTACAATAGTTTTTTATTAGCAAAATATGCTGCTCATATTAATACTGAACTTTGTATGTCAATACAAAGTATTAAATATATTTACGACTATATTTATAAAGGAGTAGATAAAGCATATTGCAAAATAAAAGAAAATAAAATAAAAGAAAATGAAGAAGAAGTATATGATGAAATAACACAATATATAGATGGTAGATACTTAAGTCCAATGGAAGCAGCATGGAGATTACAAGAATTACCATTATGTGGCAGAAGTCATTCTGTAATAAGATTAAGTATTCATACAGAAAATCAACAAAAAATAATTTTTAATGAAAATGATATAGATTCAGCATTAAATAAATACGAAACAACGTTAACCGCATGGTTTACTTTGAATAAAAAAGATGATTTTGCTAAAAAAATTAAATATGTTAACATACCACAATATTATATTTTCAATTCTAACACAAAATCTTGGATAAAACGATCAAAAAGAAGAAAAAACATAGCTATTGGTAGATTAAATGTAGTATCTCCTAAAGATAGTGAACGTTTTTTTTTTAAATTAATATTAAATAGAATAAAAGGTGCAACATCTTATACAGATTTACGAACTCACGAAAATATTACTTATAATACTTATAAAGAAACAGCTTTAGCAATGAATTTAATTGAGCACGAAAATGAAATTTATTATATTTTTGAAGAAGCATGTCAAGTTATGTTACCAATACAACTACGTAAATTTTTTGCATGTTTTTTACTATGTGAAAATATTCAAGGTAAAATTATTTGGAACAAATATAAAAAATTTTTTACAGAAGATTTTAAAGATAATAAAGAAAATAAAGCTTTATCACATATTAATCAAATATTAAATTTAGAAGATATGTCATGTGAAAATTTTGGTTTACCAGAACCAAATAAAACATACATTGAAGAAAATGAAGAAATTAATGATGAAATTATAAATTTTAGTAAAAAAAATTTGATAAAATGTATAAACAATTAAATAATGATCAAAAACAAATTTTTGAAAAAATAATAAATAATAAACAAAAAATATTTTTCATAGATGGACCAGGAGGTTCCGGAAAAACTTTCTTATACAAAACATTAATATATTATTATATAAGCATTAAAAAAAAATTTTTATCGATGGCTTGGACCGGAATAGCTTCAATTTTATTACTTAAAGGTTTAACAAGTCACAGAACTTTTAGATTACCATTGGATTTAAATAACATTGAAAGCGCATTTTTAAAATTTAATTCAGATAAAAAAAATTAAGAGAAACAGATATAATTATATGGGATGAAGCATCTATGATTCCTAAAAAAGCTTTAGAAATCGTAGACAAAACTTTAAAAGATGTTTGTCATAATGATAAAAGTTTTGGTGGAAAAATAATTATTTTAGGTGGAGATTTTCGACAAATTCTACCAGTATTAAAATATGGAAGAAGAAATACTATAATTGAAGAGACTATAAAATATTCAAATCTTTGGCCCTTATTTCATATTTTTAAATTAAAAAAAAACATAAGATCTAATAATGACAGTTTCTCTTCATTTTTATTAAATATAGGAGAAGGAAACATTAATCCATTTATTATTCCAGAAGAATGGAAAACTAATGACGTCTGTGCCAAAATTTCTAAAAACATTAACGAAAATTATTGTTTTTCAAAAAATGTCATTTTGAGTACACATAATGAAGATGTAAATATTTTAAATAACAGAATTTTAAAATTAATTAAGAATGAAACAAAAACTTATTATAGCATTGACTATGCAACATACAAAGGTGTAGATCAAACGGATGATAATATTCATTTGAATTATCCAATAGAAATGTTAAATAACATAAGAGAAGGATTACCTCCACACGAACTGAAATTAAAAGTAAATACCATAATTATGTTAATTCGAAATTTAAGTATAAAAATGGATTATGTAATGGAACGCGATTAAAAATAACTAAATTATTCAAATATAACATAGAAGCACAAATAATTACTGGAGAAAATAAAGGAAATAAAGTTTTTATACCACGTATTACATTAAACACTAATGAATCATCATCTTTACCATTTATTTTATATAGAAAACAATTTCCTGTTATATTAGCTTTTGCTATAACAATTAATAAATCTCAAGGCCAAAGTTTCGAAAATATAGGAATATTCATCAAAAACCTTTATTTTCTCACGGGCAATTATATGTTGCTCTTTCACGTTGTAAAAATGTAAATAAAATATATATTCAAAATGAATCGGAAAACAAAGATATTATACCTAACATAGTTTGGAAAGAAATATTAGAAAAATAATTTTATTATAATTTAACAAAAATTTAATGTTATTTAAATAAATTTTTTATAAATTATTTTATTAATTAAACTTTATTTTTTTTCAGGTTATATTTATATTAATTATAAACATTAAAAATTTTTAATAATATATAAATAAAAAAACATAATGGAATGGAATTCAATTAATGATGTTGAAATTGACAATGTTAATGATCAACAAATGATTGAATGGGATCCAATAGAAGGTCATTATGTTGAAATTAACAATGTCAATGATCAACAATTGATGGAAAATTTAAATGATCAAATTGAAGAACATTTAAATTTCCAAGAAGAATATGAATATTATTTAGAAAGTCTAGATAATAATAGTTCAATAAGCAATACAATAATTTCTAAATTAAATAATATTATTAATTCGTATATAGAGGAAAATAATGAACAATTTGAATTTAAAAATTGGAATGAAGTACCAGAGTATTATAAATATTATGCGAATGAAATTATAAAATATAAAATAAATATAAGCGAACCAATAGCAGAATATTACTTTAATCAAAGTCATGAAATTTATTCTAATTATTTATTAAGATTAGCTAACATTATTAATAAAATATGAAAAATTAAAATAAATCATAAATATTTAAATATATAATAATAAATTTAAAAAAAATTTTTAAATTATTAATATTATTAAAAACAAAAAAAATTAGAATATTTAAAAATTAACTAAAATATTTAAAAGTTATGATTATTTAAAATTTATAAAACGAAATTTTAATAAATAAATAATTTAACTAATAACAACAATAAATAAAAAATTTATATTCATAACTTTTATACAGGTAAATATAGTATAAGTAAGTATAAAATAATTTAAAATTATTTTATTTATTTATTTGTTATATAAATAACTAAATTTTAAATAAAATATGATATAATGATCATGTAATAATTTCATTTACAATATCATAATAAATTTATAAATTTTAGTATGAATTTTTGATATATCTCATAAAATGTTTAAAATGAGAAAAAAGATATAAAAAAGGAATTATAACAACATAATCCTATAAATCTTATAAAACTCAAAATCATTACGATATATCAAATAATATACTAAATTATCAACAAAATTTTCAATATATTTTAAACTAATGATCATTAATATCATAACAATAATAACACTATTTTTAAGTTATACTACATATAATTAAATATATTATGAATATTTAAAATAAAATATATTTTATAAGACTAAGTGGTTTTTAGGGCTACTGGCGAGGGTTTCCACTAATCAAAAAATCTAACGCGCCATCAAGGTACCTCTATGTTACACACCTTTTTTAAAACTTCATATATTATATAATTATATTAACAAAAAAATTTACAAATTTATTCAAAATTAATATTGATTTAAAAAATAAATATTTATAAGTTATATTGATAAAGGTTTGAAATGTAAGGTGGTGTGGAAAGCCGAACCTCAACACTATATATCTCTTCTTTTTTATAAAAATAAAAAATAATGAATTGATAATAATTATATATATCTCTTCTTTTTGAAATATAATGAACAAAATAGTGTTGAGGTATTTTTATATAACATAAATAATTAATATTAATAGAAATAGTAAAAATATTTATTTAGAGTTTAGATAAAAATTATATTATATAATAAATTAAATAATATTACATTATATAATATAATATTAATAATAAATGTTTAATATATAATTATATTTATAGCATAACTGGGGGTTATGAGCAGCGCGAGCAGGGGGTACCCCCTAGTATATATATATATATATATATATATATATATATATATATATATATATATATATATATATATATATATATATATATATATATATATATATATACATACATACATGGGACATTCCACGTCAACTAGAACGCACCCGCAGACAGGTTTTATATATATATATATATATATCTCCCTATATTATATAGTTATATGAACCAAAATTCAGTCGGTGCCCCCCACATCCCCCCACATCCCCCCACATGATTTTTATTAATTAAATAACGTAAATTTACGTTATTTTATGTTATCGATCATTACCCCCCCCCCCCACATCCCCCCATATACCCCCACTAACCCCCTCTTGCCCCCCACAATCCCCCCCCATCCTCCCACAATCCCCCTTACAACCTTTTAGAACCATCAAATACTGGATAATATAGTTTTATATTTTTTTATTATATTCTATTTATGTATAATATTACATAAAAATATAAAAATTTTAATTTTTTTTTGTTGAAAACTCGAAAGTAGTTGAATAAAATTACAATTTATAATATTTAAAATGAAAAACATGTGCCTCATCAGATATCTTATTACCATTTTTTACATAGTTTATCTGAAATTAATAAATATAAATTTAAATTAATTCTATTACAATTCCTCAACACTATAATTAATTCATTTGTTGAAAACATAATGATTTTTAATAATTTGTTCATATTATAAATATTTTATTGTATTGAAATAAAAATAAGCATATAGTGTTGAGGATTCAGATTTCCACACCATCTTACATTATAAACCTATAATAGTATTGATTTATACAACTTTTAAAATTAATTGATATTAATATTTATGTTTAAATTTATATAACTTTCAAGATTAATAACTATTTATATTTGATTTACAAAGGTGTAGATCAAACGGATGATAATTTTCATTTGAATTATTCAATAGAAATGTTAAATAACATAAGAGAAAGATTACCTCCACAGGAACTGAAATTAAAAGTAAATACCATAATTATGTTAATTCGAAATTTAAGTATAAAAAATGGATTATATAATGAAACGCGATTAAAAATAACTAAATTATTCAAATATAACATAGAAGCACAAATAACTCTTTCACGTTGTAAAAATGTAAATAAAATATATATTCAAAATGAATCGAAAAACAGAGATATTGTACCTAACATAGTTTGGAAAGAAATATTAAAAAAATAATTTTATTATAATTTAACAAAAATTTAATGTTATTTAAATAAATTTTTTATAAATTATTTTATTAATTAAACTTTATTTTTTTTCAGGTTATATTTATATTAATTATAAACATTAAAAATTTTTAATAATATATAAATAAAAAAAAAATGGAATGGAATCCAATTAATAATGTTGAAATTGACAATGTTAATGATCAACAAATGATTGAATGAAATCCATTTTGATGGAAAATTTAAATGATCAAATTGAAGAACATTTAAATTTTTAAGAAGAATATGAATATTATTTAGAAAGTCTAGATAATAATAGTTCAATAAACAATACAATAATTTCTGAATTAAATAACATTATTAATTCATACATAGAGGATAATAATGAACAATTTGAATTTAAAAATTGGAATGAAGTACCAGAGTATTATAAATATTATGCGAATGAAATTATAAAATATAAAATAAATATACGCGAACCAATAGCAGAATATTACTTTAATCAAAGTCATGAAATTTATTCTAAATATTTATTAAGATTAGCTAACATTATTAATAAAATATGAAAAATTAAAATAAATCATAAATATTTCAATATATAATAATAAATTTAAAAAAAAATTTTAAACATTATCAATATTATTAAAAATAAAAAAAAATAGAATATTTAAAAATTAACTAAAATATTTAAAAGTTATGATTATTTAAAATTTATAAATCGAAATTTTAATAAATAAATAATTTAACTACTAACAACAATAAATAAAAAAAACATATTCATAACTTTTATACAGGTAAATGTAATATAAGTAAGTATAAAATAATTTAAAATTATTTTATTTATTTATTTGTTATATAAATAACTAAATTTTAAATAAAATATGATATAATGATCATGTAATAATTTCATTTACAATATCATAATAAATTTATAAATTTTAGTATGAATTTTTGATATATCTCATAAAATGTTTAAAATGAGAAAAAAGATATAAAAAAGGAATTATAACAAAATAATCCTATAAATCTTATAAAACTCAAAATCATTACGATATATCAAATAATATACTAAATTATCAACGAAACTAAAAAAAAAATGATTTAAAAATTTAAAAATGATTCAAATGTTTAATATATAATTATATTTATAGCACAACTGGGGGTTGGCGAGCAGTGCGAGCAGGGGGGTACCCCGCCTAGTATATATATATATATATATATATATATATATATATATACATATATATATGAGACGTTCCATGTCGTTTCGCATGCATGCACGCACACGTTAATATACATGGGATTTTTTATGTCAATTTCAACGCACGTACATACAGGTTTATATATATGCAACATTTCATGCCGATGCGCACGCACATACACAGGATTACATATATATAAATATACATGGGACATTTCATGTCAACTCGTACGTACTCATAATCACAGGCTTTTCTATATATATGGAACATTTCATGACAACTCTCACACACCTATCCAAGTTCTTTCAGGTTCACATATATGGGAAGTTTCATGTCAATTTTCATTCATGCACACACACGTTAATACACATGGGATTTTTTATGTAAATTTCAACGCACTCACATACAGGTTTATATATATGGGACATTTCATGCCAATGCGCACGCACACACACAGCATTATATATATATATATATATATATATATATATATATATATATATATATATGCGACATTTCATGTCAACTCGTACGTACTCATAATCACAGGCTTATCTATATATATGGAACATTTCATGACAACTCTCACACACCTATCCGAGTTCTCAGGTTTTCATATATGGGACGTTTCATGTCAATTTTCATTCATGCACACACACGTTAATATACATGGGATTTTTTATGTAAATTTCAACGCACGCACATACAGGTTTATATATACGGGACATTTCATGCCAATGCGCATGCACACACAGGATCATATATATATATACATATATATATATATATATATATATATATATATATATATATATATATATATATATATGGGACATTTCATGTCAACTCGTATGTACTCATAATCACAGGCTTTTCTATATATATGGAACATTTCATGACAACTCTCACACACCTATCTGAGTTTCTTTAGGTTTACATATATGGGACGTTTCATGTCAATTTGCATTCATGCATACACGCTTTTATATACATGTGACTCTTCATGTCAACTCATGTACGACCTTACAGACAGGTTTTTGCATATGTATATATGGTCCATTTTATATCAACTTGCTCACGTTCACCCGCAATTTTTATATATATATATATATATATATATATATATATATATATATATATATATATATATGGGACATTTCATGTCAACTCGCACGTACTCGCAAGCACAGGTCATGTCAATTCGCATGCATGCACACATGCGTTCATGTACGTGGGACTTTTCATGTCGACTCACAAGCATGATATAAACATATATATATATACATAAGGGACATTTCGTAGAATCGCACGTACACACACAGGTTTATTCAAGTTTATATGAAACATTTAATTTCAACTCATACGCGCACGCACACGCTCACACATACAAACACATATTTAACTTATATATATATATATATATATATATATATATATATATATATATATATATATATATATATATATATATATATAAATATACTTTACCTAATCGATGTAGAAAATATTTAAAAAATAGTTATTTATTATGCTGTGGTACCCACGATCGCCGTCTTTGGATACCTAGGTGTTAATGACAACTTAAACATCATCTACAGCTAAAACTTTTGTAAATCAACTTATAGTTTAATAACTACTTTGAAGTTGTTTCAAATGTTATCTAGCCAAACATGGATGTTCCGAGTAAGATAAACATTGTCTACAAGAATATCTTTTGAAATTTAGTCATTATTTATTAATAACATGTACGTTTCCCGAGATGACATCATAGGCTGTATTCACAGTAGCATGGAAGTTTGGCAATTCAAAATTCCACCTGTGATAAATTAATAACGGTAAAATTTGCTCCAGTATGCTGAATCGTGGTTCATGATTATTCTTGAATCAACCATACGATACAAAATAACAGTTTGATATTTTTTTATTTGTTAAGTATTTTATATACAATAGGAGTAAATACGTATAACAAGCCATATAGAGATACCGAGTAAACATTTCATTATTACACAGTAGCTTTTTTTGTGACCGTTTCATTAATTATAAAAATACTTGATATCAACCGAAGATCGTTCTAGCAAATGTAATATGCATGCGAAAAGAGCTTGCATAAATTATTCACACTCGTAAAAAATCCCGTGGTTTTAAATCCGATTGCTACAAGTGAGCGTTTAAAAGATGTATCCTCGATATACTTATATTTTATACAAGTTCTCAAAAATAGCCCTAGCGTCAATCGCATTAGACGTGCATGTATGATACGATATAACCTATCTATTTACACGTGTTTTCTTGACTCAGTATGATATTATATACATAGTATGATACGACATAACCAAGCTATTTACACGTGCATTCATCATTCGGTATACGATTATATATAACCTGGTATACGCGTATCAATAGCTAGGTATAAGCTTACAGTAGTATCCTCGGTATGCATATACGTATAAATAACCAAGCTATTAACACGCGCGCACACACCTCGGCATAGTAATCTCAATACGCATACACGCGCAAATAACCAAGCTATTCACATGCGCATACTCACCGCGGTATGAACAGCTCGGTACACTAGCATATTAACCAAGCTAAATACACACCGCGGTATAAACAGCTTGGTATACTAGCATATCAACCACGCTAAATACACACCGCGGTATAAACAGCTCGGTATACTAGTATATTAACCGCGCTAAATATACACTGCCGTATAAACAGCTCGTTATACTAGTATATTAACCGCGCTAAATATACACCGCGTTATAAACAGCTCGGTATACTAGCATATTAACCATGCTAAATATATACCACGGTATAAATAGCTCGGTATACTAGCTTATTAACCACGCTTAATATACACCACGGTAGAAACAGCTCGGTACACTAGTATGCCGCGCTATTTACCCGTGTATACATGCCTCGCTATACGAGCATACGTGTATAAAAATAGCTCGATATACTAGCATATTAACCACGCTAAATATACACCACGGTATAAACAGCTCGGTACAATAGTATGCCGCGCTATTTACCCGCGTATACATGCCTCGCTGTAGAAGCATACGTGTATAAAAATAGCTCGGTACACTAGCATATTAACCGCGCTAAATATACACCACGGTATAAACAGCTCGGTACAATATTATTCCGCGCTATTTACCCGCGTATACATGCCTCGCTATACGAGCATAGACAACGAGGCGTATGTGTATAAAAATAGCTTGGTATACTAGCATATTAACCGCGCTAAATATACACCACGGTATAAACAGCTCGGTACACTAGTATGCCGCGCTATTTACCCGCGTATACATGCCTCGCTATACGAGCATACGTGTATAAAAATAGCTCGGCATACTAACATATTAACCGCGCTAAATATACACCACGGTATAAACAGCTCGGTACAATAGTATGCCGCGCTATTTACCCGCCTATACATGCCTCGCTATACGAGCATAGACAACGAGGCATACGTGTATAAATGTAGCTCGGTATACTAGCATATTAACCGCGTTAAATATACACCACGGTATAAACAGCTCGGTACAATAATATGCCGCGCTATTTACCCGCGTATACATGCCTCGCTATACGAGCATAGACAACGAGGTATACGTGTATAAAAACAGCTCGGTACAATAGTATGCCGCGCTATTTAGCCGCGTTTACATGCCTTGCTATACGAGCATAGACAACGAGGTATACGTGTATAAAAATAGCTCGGTATACACGTATATACACCTAGGTTAACACATATGAACGCACGTATATTGCGTGTGTCACGTTGATAATTTTATACTCGTCTCAAAGTTCGTCTGCATGTGTTCCTAGATGCATCATGTATGTTCTCATATGAATGCGTGCAATCAAACTTTAATATTTATTTAAATTAAGAAAAGGAGTTAAGAAACGTTTTATTTTTTTTTCCTCTGTGATAATTTATTTAGTTCCTCTGTGATAGTTTATGGTAAGAAATTGATGAGTTTTCATTTGTTTCTTAGAGGTTATGATATTGATATACACAAGTTAAATCATTTTGTATATATACTGTATAAAGCATTATATTTATGATTTTTTTTTCAAATAATTGACAAAATAGTAATATTAGATGATATTACACTGAGAGAAATTTATTTGGATCAAGTAAGGCTTAATTGAATCAATGAAATCCCTTAGGTGCGGGCGGCACATAAAATATTTTGTTACATTAATACAAATATTTTAATTGAGTCAAATAAATATTTCATTTTTTAAAATAAATATTTGATTCTACTTAACATCACAAATATTGGTTGAATAAAATTAATTTATTGTTTTAAAAAAATTTTTTATTTATTCAAATGCATATTTGTTTTTCTAATTGCTTATTTCATTACATCAATATGCATATAGTAACTGAATCAAATAATATTTTGTATTTTTAAATAAATATTTGACTTACTAAATGTCGCGAAGATTGATTCAATAAAATTAATTCACTGTTTTAACAAAAAAAATTATCAATTAAAATATCTATTTGTTTTCTAATTAATTATTTCATCATTTTAATGCTATATTGAAATTAAATAAGTTCAATATTTTATCAATTATTTTAAAAAAATCAGAAATATAATGCTTCATACAGTATATTTACAGAATAATTTAACTTGTGTATATCAATATCATAACCTCTAAAAAACAAATGAAAACTCATCAATTTCTTACCATAAACTATCACAGAAGAACTAAATAAATTATCACAGAGGAAAAAAAAAATAAAACATTTCTTAACTCCTTTTCTTAATTTGAATAAATATTAAAGTTTGATTGCTCGTATTCATATGAGAACATACATGATGCATCAAGGAACACATGCAGACGAACTTTGAGACGAGTATAAAATTATCAACGTGACACACGCAATATACGTGCGTTCATATGTGTTAACCTAGGTGTATATACGTGTATACCGAGCTATTTTTATACACGTATACCTCGTTGTCTATGCTCGTATAGCGAGGCATGTAAACGCGGCTAAATAGCGCGGCATACTATTGTACCGAGCTGTTTTTATACACGTATACCTCTTTGTCTATGCTCGTATAGCGAGGCATGTATACGCGGGTAAATAGCTCGGCATATTATTGTACCGAGCTGTTTATACCGTGGTGTATATTTAACGCGGTTAATATGCTAGTATACCGAGCTACATTTATACACGTATGCCTCGTTGTCTATGCTCGTATAGCGAGGCATGTATACGCGGGTAAATAGCGCGGCATACTATTGTACCGAGCTGTTTATACCGTGGTGTATATTTAGCGCGGTTAATATGCTAGTATACCGAGCTATTTTTATACACGTATGCTCGTATAGCGAGGCCTGTATACGTGGGTAAATAGCGCGGCATACTATTGTACCGAGCTGTTTATACCGTGGTGTATATTTAGCGCGGTTAATATGCTAGTATACCGAGCTATTTTTATACACATATGCCTCGTTGTCTATGCTCGTATAGCGAGGCATGTATACGCGGATAAATAGCGCGGAATAATATTGTACCGAGCTGTTTATACCGTGGTGTATATTTAGCGCGGTTAATATGCTAGTGTACCAAGCTATTTTTATACACGTATGCTCGTACAGCGAGGCATGTATACGCGGGTAAATAGCACGGCATACTATTGTACCGAGCTGTTTATACTGTGGTGTATATTTAGCGCGGTTAATATGCTAGTATGCCGAGCTATTTTTATACACGTATGCTCGTATAGCGAGGCATGTATACGCGGGTAAATAGCGCGGCATACTAGTGTACCGAGCTGTTTCTACCGTGGTGTATATTTAGCGTGGTTAATAAGCTAGTATACCGAGCTGTTTATACCATGGTATATATTTAGCATGGTTAATATGCTAGTATACCGGGCTGTTTATAACGTGGTGTATATTTAACGCGGTTAATATACTAGTATAACGAGCTGTTTATACGGCGGTGTATATTTAGCACGGTTAATATACTAGTATACCGAGCTGTTTATACAGCGGTGTGTATTTAGCGTGGTTGATATGCTAGTATACCAAGCTGTTTATACCGCGGTGTGTATTTAGCGTGGTTAATATGCTAGTGTACCGAGCTGTTCATACCGCGGTGAGTATGCGCATGTAAATAGCTTGGTTATTTGTGCGTGTATGCGTACTGAGATTACTATGCCAAGGTGTGTGTGCGCGTGTTAATAGCTTGGTTATTTATACGTATATGCATACCGAGGATACTACTGTAAGCTTATACCTAGCTATTGATACGCGTATACCAGGTTATATATAATCGTATACCGAATGATGAATGCACATGTAAATAGCTTGGTTATGTCGTATCATACTATGTATATAATATCATACTGAGTCAAGAAAACACGTGTAAATAGATAGGTTATATCGTATCATACATGCACGTCTAATGCGATTGACGCTAGGGCTATTTTTGAGAACTTGTATAAAATATAAGTATATCGAGGATACATCTTTTAAACGCTCACTTGTAGCAATCGGATTTAAAACCACGGGATTTTTCACGAGTGTGTATAATTTATGCAAGCTCTTTTCGCATGCATATTACATTTGCTAGAACGATCTTCGGTTGATATCAAGTATTTTTATAATTAATGAAACGGTCACAAAAAAAGCTACTGTGTAATAATGAAATGTTTACTCGGTATCTCTATATGGCTTGTTATACGTATTTACTCCTATTGTATATAAAATACTTAACAAATAAAAAAATATCAAATTGTTATTTTGTATCGTATGGTTGATTCAAGAATAATCATGAACCACGATTCAGCATACTGGAGCAAATTTTACCGTTATTAATTTATCACAGGTGGAATTTTGAATTGCCGAATTTCCATGCTACTGTGAATACAGCGTTACAATATCCAGGTGATCCTGGCTACCTGGAAATCGTCTATACGAATGAATTTTGAAATTTTCCATACCGATTATGAAGTTTACAGACATTTGCAGGGACTACGTCAAATGAAACTTGGAGATTCTTTTAGATTTCGATTCTAGGGTTGTTTGATTAGGTCGGAGAATACTCAGAAATAAAAAGATTTTAAAATAACAATTGTTTAAGATTCATGCAAGTTCCATGAAATATGTTGATTTACTCGTAGTCGATACCCATACATAAAGATCATTTATACAAATCATCTCGCATATAAATTTGCGGTAGTATCCCTACTAATTTATGAATTTTTCGTTCGAATAATGCCAGCGAAATTTAACTTCGAGGAAGCATATTACTATTGTAATTAGTGAATAATTTTAACATTTTTTCATCAAACATCATTCCGATATACAGGTAATAAGCGCTATTATTTAAAAAATTTGAGAATTTATGAATCTTAGCAATTATTTACTTACCACGAAAGTTAAGAAATCATTTTAGTAATTCATTTTATTTGAATTTAATCATTTAAGATCTATATAAGTCGAATTCCAAAGATAAAGAAATTCTGAATTAGTTATGCATTTACATATAATTTTTATTAAATCTTTAACATTTTTGTTTATTTAACCGAACAATAAACATTCTTGCTATTTACATGAAATTATGAAACTTTAATTTTTCACAAAAATAAAAAGTAATATTTTTAAACATCATTTATTATAAATATTATTTCCTTAATAGACATAAATCTTTGAAATCATTAGAGATATCTAATACTATTACAAAATTATAGAAAATGAAGATATATTTTAAGAGGAAGAATCATATTTCTGTCCTTTGCTAATAAGAAAATTGATTTTTCGAATAAAAAAAAAAAAATTAAAATGGAGATAATATATTGACTATGAATAAGATTTACATAATTAGACACATTTATGCATATTGTGTATGGACTATGGATACATCGTATATTAATTATGTGGGTTCATATAAATACACAGGTTCTCTATAGCTGTTTATGCATGACTTCTGAATTTTTTTCTATACGATGTGACCTTATATAAAGCAATAAAACAATTTTTTTCATGTCATTTATTTAAATTATTTATTTACTTCATGCTGGTAAAAATTTACAATATTATATGTGGCGATAACTCAGCCAATGTACATTTTTGGTTAATTTTTAATATCATGATTGCATATTTAACACAAGAGTTTGAATAATAACTTTTCAAGTGGCGATTACTCAGCCAATGTGAATTTTCAGATATTTAATAATATCGCGATTATTTACTAATATGAAACATTTGAAAAGAATTTATTAAGTGGCGATTACTCAGCCAATGTAAGCTTTCATATATTTCATAATATCGTGATAATTTTCTAATATGAAACATTTAAAAAGAATTTATGAAGTGGCGATTACTTAGCCAATGTAAGCTTACATATATTTCATAATATCGCGATTATTTTCTAATATGAAACATTTAAAAAGAATTTATGAAGTGGCGATTACTTAGCCAATGTAAGCTTACATATATTTCATAATATCGCAATTATTTTCTGATATGAAACATTTAAAAAGAATTTATGAAGTGGCGATTACTCAGCCAATGTAAATCTTTCGATGATTTTGAATATCGCGATTATTATTTTAAAAAATTTTTACCCATTCATATTGAAAGATTGCTTTTATGAAAAATGTTTTTGTATAATTATAAATATTCAATTATGAATTATTAAACTTTTTGCTTATTCATAAAAATAATAAAATAAGTATTATTAAGTTCAAAGCTTTACACCCTTACAAATAACTTTTGAGTCCATTTGCTTTATACAGTACTCGTTTTTCGAATTCAATATCGGAAAATCCATTGAATTTTGGCATGTTCATTAAAGTAGCATAAGAAAATAATTTTTCTACTGGAGATGAAGAAGGTAATGTGGTATTAAATTTCAAAAATAAGCTTTTAACAACTGGCAAATTATTTAAAGACTCCAAAGACATCGTTTTTTCATTTAAAAACCTCATTAGTTCATTTTCTTCTTGTTCTTGAGGTGCAAAAGCCGTGTTTAGTAATGCATTTGAGCTGTCATCATCGAAATCAAAAAACGTGTCTTCAGTATCCTCATTATCTGGAACAGCTGATTCCGGCTTTTTAGGCCTAACCAATTCTTCAACAAGCCTTTTTATTTTTGCTTGTGTATTTTTATCAAAGCACGAAATCCATTTTGCTCCAAATTTGGGGTGCGTGAGTGCTGCTATAGCTGCTAATTCGCCATTGTTAATGATTTCAAAAAAATCATGAGATCTTTTGTCTCAAGCTTCCTTTAAATATTTCAAGAGTGGCTCACCCATAGACAAACTTTTATTTGCCGATAAAGTATTCCATTTTTTCGAATAGTCAACAATGTTGGTAAAAGATAACCATAATGACAATCTTTTTCTCTTTGTAAAATATCAATCGCTGAAGCCAGGGGTTGACACAATTTCAAATAATCTTCAATAAATTCAAAATCTTTTTTTCTTAAGATTTTATTAGATTCCAACATATCATGAATTCTTTCATCATCAATTTTTTCTTTTAACGAAATGATTTGTTTAAAGGCGTCATACGTAGAATTCCACCTTGTTATAACGGGCCTCTGTAAACTGTATTCAAAAATTTTTTTCATTTCTTCTCGTTTTTTTGGTGATCTTAAACATTTCCATAATTGTTGGCATTTTTCCATGACAAATTTATGACACTTTTTAATATTTGGAACTCTGTCAATTGCGTCTACAAGATCTTTTGTTGCAATCAAACTCAAGGTATAGCTCACCTATCGAAAATGACGAGATAGTGTTATATTTGAAAATATTGCTTCGTCTTCTACAGGATTTACATTATCGTTACTGTTCATAAACAGTGATTCTTCGCCATTATTTTCTTTAAACTCTTCCATTTCCTCTTGAGAATCATTTGAATCCTCATCTGCAATAATTTTTATATAATAATTTGAAAATTTATTAAGATTTTATAAAGATTTTTCATAAAAATTTGAAGTTTAATTTTTGCATTTTTTTTATTATATTTATAACTTTTAAGCAAAATTAGCTTTTTTAATAAATTTAGATTTGTTTGATTAAATTTTGTTTCATGAGAAATCATAAAATCTAAAGAAAATCTACCGATAATTGACAGTTATTAATTTACTTCATTATTTAATATTAATTTAATTCAAGAATTGATTATATTCATCCAATAATTTAAATGTCTATTTATTTAATTTTTAATACAATTGATTTAAAATAACAATTTAAATAACCTGGAAAATAATTTTCTGGATTTTCTATTCCAAATTCTTTAAAGGCTTTAACAAAATTTTTCCCATTATCCGTAACTGTAGATATAATTTTTTCAGTAGTTAGCTCGAAAGTCGAATAGATAATAGATAGTTGCTCTGCTATATTGGAAAAGGTATGCGATCCTTCAAATCGTCTACAAGCTAAAGCTGCTGATCTTCTTTCCAAAGATATATCATCAATCTGAAAATAGAAATAATTTTGATTTTATTGTAATTTCTTAACTACTTTATGTAAATAATATGTTATCTTACCCAATGAGCAGTTACACCTAAAAATCTTCTATTCGACCCAGTCCAAATATCTGCTGTTGTACAGACATGGTTTGCATTAGCTAAAGCCATTTTAATCTTGTCTAATTGTTTATAATATAAATCATCAACTTTTTTTCCAGCAGTATAACGAGTCAAATGCTTTAATGGAGCGTCACCATGTTTAATTTTGAAATCTAAATATTTTAAATAAAACGTTATTCATTAATATAATAAAAAAATATTATATAAAATATACTGTGACAACCTTGGGGATTAGGAGGTTGCACTAGGTATATATATGTGAAATAATGCTATGTGAATTTATAAGTAAAATAATCACAAACACAAGAAGCTTTATTAAGCAATTACACGGTTAAAGCACGCACGCTCAAGATGGACGCCAGCCGCGTATAACGCATGCGACGCCGTTTTGCTAAAGATATGGAAACTATCGGCAAGAGAAACGCAGATAGTTTTCAACAATCACGCACGAAAAAGAGGCACAAGCATACAAAAAAAAAATAATTTTAATAGCACGACGGGAGATTAACACTAGAACGCGCACGAGGTCGCCCGGCACACACGTCGCACAAATAAAGCAAGAAATTTAGGCTATTTTTCCAAGCACGCTGGCACTCGCAAGATCAAGCCTCAAGACTTGATCTCAGAAAAAAAAATAAAGCCAATGCGTTTCACTCACACGAAAATTTCTCTAATTATTGAGCACACACACAAAAAAAACGATACTGTACAATATGACAGTTTATAAAGCTCTTTGCTCCGTGGTGACGACAGAAAGATTGAAGCAATGGCGAGTTCTTTCTGTCGACTAAGCTCGTTGCTCTTGCGGTACGCTGCGCGCGCCGCAAGAGAGAGACAGACGATCCTTAACGGATTCCAACTTAGCTACTCAAGTCAAGCGGCTTGCTAGCCCTATATGCGTATATTATACTAGCCTTATATACTCGCGCGTGTGTGCCAACGAACTCGTGTATGGTTTTACGAGTTTGACTCGCGTGGTCTGCTTTCCTTCTTGCCGACAGTCGCAGGCTTCTTTCTGTCGTCTTTATGCTTAACACTATATATCTAAGTAACATCGTCAAATTGCCATGTTACAATCCCCCCCCGCCACACGAAAGTACTTCGGTAGAACCGATAATTTCGTCAAATAAAAAAAATACGAGCTAGAAATTATTAAGAAAAGATTAGATACATTAAAATATTAGGGCTTAGATTAAGGTAACCGGTGTTATCTGCATCGGTGTACTGTGTATATAGAAAAATCTTCTTCTGCTGAGTTTGCTGATCTTATTTCGCTAAATTAAGTGTAAGAGTTCCGCGCTGTATATGAGGGTACTTAATGTAAAATGAGGCGACTGGCTTGTCCATTTATTATTTACACAAGTTATATTTCTTAAATCTAGTTAAAACACTCATATCCCATTCTTACATGTTGATACATTCACACTCCGAAGAAAAAATTCTAATTATTTACTATTCATGTAAAGGAAAACAATATTGAATATTTAGATTATAAAGCAAATTCTACTTACTGAGAGATGACGCTCTGTGGCTTTGTCGATGCATGCTGGGTTTTAAGCTTATTATATTGCAGCAAATTTTTTTTTCTTTTATACTAATACAAGTTATTGTAAACGAATTGAGTTGAATGAAATTTAGCTAAGATAATTTTTAGGTTGTATTAAATAGTAATCTATTAAAGCAAAATATTGTGTAAATATAGTCTTTGAGCCTCAAAAAAAAAAAAAATCGTTGTAAGTAGTTAGTAATTTGAATGAGCTTGATAATGAGTGAATGAATGAAGGTTATTTTAGCAAGTTAAAACAATACAAAAAAATGTTAATAGAAGCAAACAACGATTTGGATAGCTGAAAGGGTCATGGGTTTGGGTTGGTAAGGTTCTATAAGTAACTAAAAAATTATATGAAAATTTTTTTTTTTTTATTTTTATTTATTGTTTGGATATGATCTAGTGTTCATGGCATCTGCATCTAATACATGTGCGCTTGGTAACGCCTGGTTTGCCACACATATGGCAGAAGGTGCGTTTGGGTGCTCGACATACTGTCCAATTATGGTTGTCACCTTGGCAATTCCAACACTTTGGCCTTGCAGCTCCAAGTGCTGGATCGGGTTTTTCGTCCTCCGCGACAGGTCGAGTAGGCGATACTTCGTGAGCTGGAAGGGTAGGGGTCGGGATAATAGCTGGAGGGGATATTTTTAAGGACATTAAGGAAGGGATATTAGGAAGGGGAGTTTGGGATGTACTGGGTATTGGGCAGGGCGAAAGTGTAGCTAAAAGAGGTGGTGGTGTGTGGTGGAGGAGTGTGTTGTTGAACGGACTGATTAGGTTGGATTTGGTAGGGTTTTTGTGATGGAAGCTGGAAGGAATTAATGGCTGCAATGGAGGGTAGGATGGATTGAAGGCACAGGACAGCTTGAGAAGGGGAGAGAGTAGGGGTTGGAGCAGGAATTTGAGGTAGAGGTGGTGAGTGTAGTAGGAATGGGTTGGAGGAGGGTGAGATGGTGATGGGAGCTGAAAAGGGTTGTAGTGGGGCTGGAAGTGGTTGTGGTGGAGTTGGAAGTGATGGTGGCGTAGCTGGAAGGGTGGCAGAGGTTGACGGCGCATCCATCGTATCCTCGACATCGCATAAGTGGCGGGTGCCTCTCATGCAGGCCCTAGTGCGTTGGCATGGCGGATTTCGGTGGCCTTCCACGTTTCCGCGCGTTTCCTCGTGTGGTGGCTGAAACGTCAAGTCGTTGTACTGCCCTCTGCCGGGTCCTACTCGTACTGCCCGCCTCATTTGGTGCAGATTGTTTGGCCTTGCTCGCTGCATTTTCTGAAATAGAAGGTGATGGGTTATGGTGCTGTTGTCGTCGAGGCGGTATATATCTTTTAAGATCATTGACAAAAACTTTAGTCTGTCGCTTGGTGTCGACGTCTTCCACTAGATATACTACCGGTGAGAATATTTTAATAACTTTGGCTGGGCCAATGAATTTTGGCGCTAACTTTGCAGCGAATTTGTCTATAGCTGATGATAATACATGATTTCTACGACTTACAAGATCTCCCGGTTTAAACGTTACATGCCGTCGATTTTTATTATAATATTTAGCTTGACGAGCCGTTGCTTTGTCTGCATATTTCTTAACGAGATCATGTATTGCAGGTAATCTTTTTGCTCGGTCCGCCCATTCTTCTATATTACCTTGCTGAATTGGTGTAGGATTTTCAATGGATTTGCGGAATAGGATTGTAGGAATAGGATTGCGACCCATGTTTAGGAACGCCGGAGTGAATTTTGTTGAAGAATGTAACATAGTATTTAACACAAAGCTAAATTCTCCTAGGTGTTTGTCCCAATCACGATGGTCTTGCTCTATAAAACTATTAATCATAGGTTTTAGGTTACGATTGATTCGCTCTACCGGATTTGATTGCGCATGATAGGGAGGAGTAGTAGAATGTTTAATTCCATACATTTCTCAACGCTCATCTACGACCTGATTTTTAAATTCTAGCCCGTTATCAGTGATTAAACATTGTGGGCAGCCCCATCTATTAATGACAAGTTCTTCTAATGCTTGAATCACGTTTTTACCGTCTGCTTTACGAAGGGGTTTTAACTCTACATAATATCTAGTAAAGAGGTCTTCAAACACTATAATATATTTATAACCGGCTCTCGAAGGTGGCTTTGGGCCATTGATATCAGCTGAGACTACTGTCCATGGGCCTTAAATATATCTTTCTCCCATTAGACCGGCTGGAGCCTGTTGAGACTGTTTATGAGCTTGACACTCTTGGCACGCTCTTATATACTGACAAGTGTCGTGATAATATCCCGGCCAGTAATAATAAGTAGCTAAACGAGCGAAGGTTTTCTCCATTCCCATATGGCCTGCTTGAGGGGTGTTATGGGCTTCAAAAAGGGCTTTTTCACGATCAGCAAAAGGGAGAACTAATTTCCAGGCATCTAAGTCGGGGATAATGGGGTCTATATTATCATTTGGGTGATGGAAATAAAGTAGTTCATTTTCTATTCTGAAATCGGGGTATTTAGTGGGGTATTGCTGCACCATTTCTTTTCTTCTTTTGTACCAGGTATCATCGGTATCCAGGGCTGCTAAAGGGGCTAAATCAATAAGGTTTTCTTGAGCTCGTGAAAGAGCATCGGGGACTTTAAGTTGGCTTCCTCGCCGATGTGTTAGTTTAATATCAAATTGTTGTAGTCGGGTGTGCCACCTAGCTAATCTACCCGTTGCATCTTTTAGATTTTTCAGCCATAGAAGGCTATGGTGGTCAGTGATTACATTTAATGGGGTCCCTTGATGATATGCCCTGAGTCGTTCTGCTGCCCAAATAACTGCTAAGCACTCCTTTTCGGATACGGTATAGTTACGCTCGGCACGATTTAAGGTTCTACTTATATAGTAGATGGGGTGTTCTTCTCCATCGATATCTTGAATTAATACACCTGCAATGGCGAAGTTACTGGCATCCGTTTGTAGAATGAAAGGATAATCAAAATTGGGACGTGCTAGAACGGGTGCTTCAGTGAGGGCTTGCTTAAGCTGCTGAAATGCTAATTCTTGCTCTTCCTGCCAATGCCATCGCGTTGTTTTCCTTGTTAAACAAGTTAATGGTATTTTTATTTGAGCTAAATTGGGAATAAAACGTGCGTACGAACCAACCATTCCTAGAAATCTTCGTAATTGTTTAAGATTGGTTGGCGCCGGATATTCTAAAATAGGTCGAATTTTCTCTTCATCGGTTCTTAAACCTTATTCATTTACAATATATCCAAGATATCTTACTTCTGAGCAACAGAACTCGGATTCATCTCTATTGATTTACAGATTTGCTGTTTTTAGGGCCCTTAATACCTTGCTTAACCATTGTAAGTGCTCGCTAAAAGTGGTGGTTGCTATAATGACGTCATCTAAATAGGAGAATACGTACGGTTCCCAGCTCGGTTTGATTAAATTATCCATGACTTTTTGGAAGGACCCGGGAGCGTTGGTCAGGCCGTACGGCATACGATTAAATTGAAATAGGCCTCTGCCTGGGACTGCAAACGCGGTAATCTCCTTGCTATCAGGATCCATTGGTATTTGGTGGTAAGCTTGACTTAAATCTAATTTGGAAATATACTTAGCACATCTTAATTTATCAAGAATATCATCCATATTTTTGATAGGGTAGGCGAACTTCTTAGTGACATCATTCACTTGCCTATAATCAATGCAAAACCTATATTTTCCATTTGGTTTAGGAGCAAAAACGGGGCAGCTACTCCACGGACCGGTGGAAGGTTCTATGATACCTTCTTTTAACATTCGGTCGACTTCTTCTTGGGCAACCTTCAACATTTGTGGTGAGTATCTCCTAGTTTTCTGGCGAATAGGGTCATGTCCTTGAACATCAATCTTGTGTGTAGCTAAATTAGTAACTCCTAGGATCTCGGGTGTGGGTGGTATTAAATTATTTAGCACAAGGTTTATTTCGTTCTTCTCTGCTTCAGTGGCTCGTATTAAACCTCCAAGGGTAGCTAGTGCAGCATAGTTAAAAGGGTCAGTGCTATGAGGATAAAAGTAATGAGGAATCTTTTTAGGGGTACACCAGGTATCGTGCTCATAATCGATGCTAATTTTCATTAAACGCATGAAATCGATACCTAAGATGCATTCGTAAAGTATATTTTCTGCAACTCTAAAGGGTATGGTCTGCGTATCGTCGTCTATCGTTACTGTGACCTGCAACAGCCCATCTATATTGACTGAAGTACCATCAACAACACTCACAAAGGTAGACTGAGGCGTACTTTTATCTTTCCATTCTGATGCTGCATTCATGCCCAAATACGAATGCACAGAACCACTATCCAACAAGCCCTTTATTTTATGTCCATTGAGGTTTAAAACTAAAAATTGCCGTGGTACTCCTGTAATATTAAGGTTTTGTTGCACCAATGATACAGGTTTGGGTGATGCTGCATTGCTCGTTGCTAAAGGTGAATATTTTATGTTGCTAGAAGGGGTAAATAGGCATGATTGATTAGAACCTGGGTTATTTGTCCCAGTTTGTGCTATTTTGCTATCTATGTTCTCACTAGAACGTATTGCTCGTTTGCTCTGCTCACTTTTTAGTTGCTCGCTCTTTAAATTCGTCGATTCTTCAACGTTGTAGTGGCTATCTGCCATATTGCTCTCTTTTAACTTATGACCCGCTCCTAATAGTCGAACTACGTTTCGCTCTATGATGTTTTGGTGGTTTGAGCATGCAGACGGATTAACTTGTCTATTTAGAAGCGGTCGAGTCTGACATGCTTCATCGGAAGAAACAGCGACTCTTAATGTTCCCTCCGTTGTTCGTTTCCCGCTATATTACATCGTTTGCACTCTTTAATGCGAGTATTTATTTGCCCACAGCCGTAACATTTAAAAGGTTGAGTGCATTCACGCAACCAATGGCCCAGTTGTCCGCACCTGAAGCACGGTTCTTTTTGTTTTCGCCAAAAATCCTCGACTATAGGGGTTGGGTTCTTGTTTAAGGGACGCTTTCCACTATTTTGGTTCTGCATACGCGATTGGTTGTTGGGAGGCATGACTTGATTATTATTATTTCCGGATTTACTAGTAAACCGCGCGTTGGAATTTCTTGAAGCGGGTTTTTGTTGACTTCCACTAGGTTCCGGTTTCCTCCGTGATTGAGTGACAGCGGGAGGGTTGGTGACAGGTGCTTGAAGGGTACTGGCGACAGGGGCTAACACAGGAGTTTGGTCATGATGCTGTTGCTCATCGATGTGATCAAGAGGAGAAATGAGAGCAGTTTTATTTAATCGAGACTGCTTAGTACCCGTGTAAGCTGTAGTAGGGAATAACGACTCACTAGGGGCTGGAGGAGGCCGGTACGCTTTATCTTGGGCTCTGCGGGTTTCTTCTCTTTTGCCAAGGCGTTGTAGTTCCGTGAAACTATTAAACTGGTCCCTGTAGATTCGTTGACGGTAGCTAGGATGCAGATTTCGGTATGCTCGATTCAATTGTTCATCTAAGGTCATCAGAGGACGAACTTGGTTCATAAGGTCTCTCAGTTTAGTCAGATAAGTACTAACATCTTCCTGAGAGCCTTGCGTTCTGCGCTCGAGTTCAATTTTAAGATGTTCTTGCACGTTCTCCATGCAGAACTGCAGGCGAAAAGCTTCAACTAGATCTTCGAACGTGCGCCAATTTTGATTCTCCCTACGAAACCATTGATAGGCCTCTTCATCCAGTACTGCAGGTAATGCTCTAATAATCGTATCTACAGTGAGGCAATGTGCTGCTCTACACCCTTGCAAATTAGTCAGAAAAGATTCAGGGTCCTTTCTTCGGTCTCCCTTAAATGAAATATGCCAATTGGCAAAAATCTGACTAGTATGTTTCTCACGATTGAACATTGACGCGTTCATGCTTGAAGGGAAAGGTTCTGAAAAGGCATGAGCCGAATTTATATCCAGGGGGTTATGTGGCCTATAAATTGTTGGCCTAGTTATAGGGTGTGTTGGAATAGCTGAAAAGGTGGCGGTGGGATCAGTGGCGGCGATCGGGGCACATATTTAGGAGGGGGCATAATATGAGGGATCTGACTCCACGGATGAGAATAGGAAGGTGCTTGTGTGTAAGGGTATGAATATGAAGCTGGTGTGTGGGTAGGTCCTCCGTAGTTGGTTGTGGCCATGTTGGCATGAATGGTGCTCGCTGCTCTAAGCGAATGGCTTGAAGTCACTGTTAAAGTGGGGCCAACATTGGTTGTATTGGTAAAAACGACGTTCTCACTAGCACACGTAATAATATTAGGTGGTACGTTTCCTTGAGCGGCCGCTGTTGTTAAATCCATTGCTTCAGAATATTGGGTGGCATCTGGCCACGTTACGGCTCTTGATGTAGTGGGGTATTGGGTGGATTGGGCTTGAGGAGTGGTCAACGGTTGACCGTCAGCATTACCAGCGCTGGGAGGCGCACGCGTTCCAGATTCACTCGCCGGGTTTATGAACGGGTTGCTGCGTGATTGTGTTGTCGAGTTATTAAACGTTATCGGGTCTCGGTACATCCCTATTGTTTGACCAGTAGGCAGTGCTGGCTCGTCACTAGCATGAATGTCCGCCTGCACATTCATCTGAGCCTCGTGCTGTTCATTCAGCATAGTGGTGGAGTTGCCGGTGGGGAGCGTAGTACACCCTAGTCTCGACTCATCCGCGATTTCATCGACGATTGGATTCCACGCAGCGCTTCGTTCGCCCAGATGTCTTCTCAGCTCGTACCTCAAAACCCGATACGTAAAAGTAGCTAAACAGCCCGCCATACTAACTCCTCTACGGCTATAAGCAAACATTTGATCGGCAGAAAGTTGATCAACTAGATTAGTGATCTCGTCAGCCACTCTAAAAGCATCCCGACGACACAAATCAGCCGAAACCCAGAGGGGTTCTAAGTTTAATTGTCGGTTCGCCATTTGCATAATAAAAACAAAGGAATATTCCACGCTAAATCCTATATGACGTTTGCTTACCAACAAAATTTGCTAATAATTTTATACGAGACCTTATCTAAGGAGGGTGGCTCAAAGGAAATTCTCAGTACTGTATTTCTTAATTAAAATTAAAACACGTTTAATTTTTATTTACAAAAAAAAATCATAAATTTAACTTTAAAGCTTAGGCACTATTCTACTATTAATTAAATTAATTTAAATGTTAGCAGTATGCAAAAAAAACAAGCAAAAAAAAATTTATACCACTCAGAGAAATTAAAAAAGAATTTAATAAATAAACGTCTTATAGTAATATGAAAATATTGTGCATAAGGCCCTATTTCTCTACAAAAGCAAGAAAAAAAATATCAGTTGAAAAAAAATAAGTTATTACCGTTAGGAGAATTTGTGAAAGTTTTTAAATCGAGTGTAAAAAAACAGTTTTATCTCCACGCGACTACAAAATTATCTTAATAGCAAGAAAAAAAATTTTTAATTACGTACACTGAAGCACAACAAAAAAAAATTTTATTAATAAGAAAATGCGAATAATAAACGTCAAAGCCAAGCAAGAAAATTTTCACATATAATGAACTATCTACGCCGACGGTATTTTCCAGTCGGTATAGTCACCGCGCGCTGTGGTTATGAGAGAGAGCACAATAGATGGTAAGAATTCGAAGCACGTGTAATAAGCTACTACCAAGCTAGCTTGCTAAATATGGCGTCGCTCAAAGGAATATATGCTGGATGGTTAGGATGCTGTAAGTGTAGGTATTGCAAGGTAAAATAAAATAGACAAGCACAAACAAAATAAAGGATATATGTATATATATATATATAGGGTATGACGTAGTCGTACTACACGATTTAAGACTTAACAAAAACTACTTAGTTTTATAGTTAAGTTTCTACTCTCAAAAGAGCCGTACAGTTATTTTATTAAATCAGATGAATACTAAAAACTCGAAAAGTTTACAATACTATGGAGAATAGATATATGAAAAAATTTTGGACCAATATTTAAATACATAAAAGCAACAGAAAATTATGAAAGGAAGGACAAATATTATTATTGAAAATTTTAAATAATAAAAAGAATTATTTTCAACAACCAGCACAAAAAACTTTCACTGAAAAGCACTTTACGAAGCACAGTCAAAGGAACGATTTGTTCTCTGACTGCGCGGCACGACTACGTGAGAAAACGATACAGATATGAATATGCATATGTATAGTTATATGTATATATATGATGATGGCTCTATATAGTTGCACACTCGTAACAAGCTAAAGCCATAAGTATTATTAAGAATTCGTGCTATGCTAATTGAATTGCGCACTAATACTTTTTAAACTATAGCGCACATTTAAAGCGACTAAAATTCGCCACGCTCAAAATACTACAGAAAGTTCTTTGCGTTGGCTTGTATAATGGCGGCTAGAACCATTTGTTCTATCGCCCAACTGTGCAACTATACATGTATATATATAGATATATAGATTAAGCTATTAATCTTAAGCAAAAGCGAAACAAAAAAACTTTATATTTCTAATACAACAAAAAATTCTCTTAATGCACTCTAAAAGATATTAAAATGTTGAAGCACGAAACAAAAAAAAATTTTTTTTTTCCAATGATCCAAGCACAAAATTTTAAAATTATTTTGCGTTAAAGTTTAAAACAAATGTTAGCATAAAAAAATTTAAAGGCTAACGACAAACTTGCTGCAAAATAAACAAAATTTTCTCTCTATACTTTACCAAGCGACAGCATCAAGGAAAGACAAGAGAGGAGAAAAGAAAATGGCTGCCAGAGCGTCCTCTTTCAGCTTCGTCGTGTGTGCGTCGTTCGTAATGGCGACCACGTGGCGAACCGGAAACGTCTGAGTATTCGTACAGCCAAATGTATTTCACTTTTAGCACAGTTTATATTTTTGATTTACGCACAGTTAATATTAAGCACAAATTGTTTGCCTATTAAATTTCAAGCACAAATTTTCCTTGTCTTAACTTAACGCACAAAAATTGTCTATTAATTTTTCACACAACAAAAAAAATTTTGTTCAAGTTTTATCAGTTTTTCGCACAGTTTTCTATTTCGTATTAATTTTTTTTAAGTATAAATTTTTTATCAATTCTACGCACAAATTTTTCTTTAATTTTTACGCACAATTTTTTTTCTTTAATCTTTACGCACAAACACAAAAAAAAATTCTTTTAATCCCGTGATTTTAAACAAAAATTTTCCACTGAAATTTTTGTCGGCCCCAGGTTGGTTGCGTCAGTTGTGACAACCTTGGGGATTAGGAGGTTGCACTAGGTATATATATATGTGAAATAATGCTATGTGAATTTATAAGTAAAATAATCACAAACACAAGGAGCTTTATTAAGCAATTACACGGTTAAAGCACGCACGCTCAAGATGGACGCCAGCCGCGTATAACGCACGCGACGCCGTTTTGCTAAAGATATGGAAACTATCGGCAAGAGGAACGCAGATAGTTTTCAACAATCACGCACGAAAAAGGGGCACAAGCACACAAAAAAAAATAATTTTAATAGCACGACGGGAGATTAACACTAGAACGCGCACGAGGTCGCCCGGCACACACGTCGCACAAATAAAGCAAGAAATTTAGGCTATTTTTCCAAGCACGCTGGCACTCGCAAGATCAAGCCTCAAGACTTGATCTGAGAAAAAAAATAAAGCCAATGCGTTTCACTCACACGAAAATTTCTCTAATTATTGAGCACACACACAAAAAAAACGATACTGTACAATATGAAAGTTTATAAAGCTCTTTGCTCCGTGGTGACGACAGAAAGATTGAAGCAATGGCGAGTTCTTTCTGTCGACCAAGCTCGTTGCTCTTGCGGTACGCTGCGCGCGCCGCAAGAGAGAGACAGACGATCCTTAACGGATTCCAACTTAGCTACTCAAGTCAAGCGGCTTGCTAGCCCTATATGCGTATATTATACTAGCCTTATATACTCGCGCGTGTGTGCCAACGAACTCGTGTATGGTTTTACGAGTTTGACTCGCGTGGTCTGCTTTCCTTCTTGCCGACAGTCGTAGGCTTCTTTCTGTCGTCTTTATGCTTAACACTATATATCTAAGTAACATGGTCAAATTGCCATGTTACAATACAACCATTAAATATTTTTCGAAAAGCTGAATCTTCAACTAGACGAAGAAAAAGTTGATTTCTCAATAAAAACTCAACAACATTTTTTTCAAAAGTATTTTGAGAAAAAGCACATGTCACGCGTCGATAAACAATATCATTTTCATCTTCATCATCACCATCCAATTTTTAAAATTTTTTATATTGCTGATAGCTTTGTAGTTTATCTTCATGTTTTCTCTAAAAATATAATTATGTTAAATCATAAAATTAAAACAAAATAAACATTTAATATTATTAAAATTTTTTGGTTTTGTATGAAATAGTATATTTTTCACCTAGAGCAAGTAAAAATAAAGAACTCCTGTTTGACTTCGATGACAATTCACATAAAATTAAAGTCATTCTTCATTTACTCTCGAGGTGAAAATACAAATTTTCCAACAAGAGGCCAAAAATACCATATTCTATTTTCGACGACAGGAGAAAATATGGTACTTTTGGACTAGGTATTAAAAAAGCAATTTGATGACATTGTAAAAAAGTGAACACAACATTTCATTCTGTGTTTATTATAACAGATAAAATTTAGTATTATTGTCACCTACCAACATGGCTGACCTTTTTTTCTGATAAGGTATATAACTTTAATATAAATAATGTTCAATTTTATATATCCATAAGAGAAAATTCATCATTGAACAAGATATTTATTGAAACATGATACTTGATATTTCATCTAAATATTAACTTTATATTTGAATGTACTGTCATAAAAAACACCAAAATTTTTTTTCAATTCATACCATTAAATATTGACCTTATCAAGGTATTTTTAAAAAAGTACAATTTTTACTTTTTAAATTTTGCAAGTCACAATAACAATAAATAAATTAGTTGATTTAATAACATATATATATAAAAACAATAACCTTTAAATGGCGATAAAAATTTGATAGAACTTTAAGATTTCCATGAATAATTTGGTTACAAGTCATGCATTTTGCTATGATTTTATCGCCATCTGATTTCGTCAAATCTGCTTCGAAAAATTTTCCATCCAAATAACAAGTTTTACAGCAGACATCTAACATTTCTTTTTGCTCATGACTTAATGAAACAGAAGGCGCCGTTGAAACATTTGTAATTCCTGTAGAATTACTCAATCGTAATAACTCATAATGGGTACCATTATTTGCTATCCCCTGACTTCCATCATCATGTAATGGTTCACCATCTATACCAACTCTTAAACTAGCTAGCAATTCATCTGTATTATCCACTGAATTTTCTTTACTTTTCATTTTAAATCCTTAAAGTGAACAACAAAACAATGAATAACATAATAGAATGCAATGTATTTATAGGTTTATTGATTCAGTAAGAATGATTTGAGAATTTATTTTATAAATAATATTCCTAAAATTAAATTTTTACGAGGTCTAAAATTTGTAAAGTATGAATTTAATTATAATCTTTTTAACAAAAATTAAATTTTACAAAACCCAACTTTGTTAGAAAAATACATAAACATTAATTTCATGCACTATCTGTGCATTTGACATCAAGTCAGTCCCGCGAATTTTTCTTTATATGTATCTAGTACCTTGATTTACATATAGGAGGCGTGGACGCCCCTCATATATGTATATATATACTTCCGTTTCATTAGTTCCGTTGCATGTACCGTCATGAAATCAATTCACTCCCGTATAATTTTTTTATACGTCTCTTATGGGAGGTTTATACCGTCGCTAAAGAAGTTTCACTTCAAAATAGAAAATTTATAATGATGTTATTGAGAAAAGTACGGAATGCCAAAGTAAAAGGTTATGTTATACAGATATCTGCATTCCCTAATTTTTTCAAAAAATTGTCAGCCAGTTTTATGTTATTGTACAAAGATTTGCATTCATATTAATTGCGGTAATAAAATAACTGGTGGTCTATAAATTATTCTTTCAGTTACAGATTAATCATATATTTTCATACGCAAAACATATACAAAAAATTTTATAGGTCTAAATCATAAAAGCGTTGAAATAAGACAATGTAAATTAAAAAAATTTTTTTTTCTATGAATTGTTTAATGAATTCCGTAATGAATTGTTTTCTCGAATACTATAAACTTTAGATAAATACTTGAAACAATAATTGATGTTAAATAAATAACACATTTTGCAAATTATAATATGAAGATATTTGAGTTTATCTAATTGGTGAAATAATATAATTAAATAAAAAAATGTTTTTTTCATGTTGAAAACACGTTGTTAAAAAAAAAACCAATAATTGAAAAAATGCACTAAAAAGTAATAAATAAATTAATTAAATTTCTTAAAATTACTTTTATAAAGTTTCATTGCAATAATCAAGATAAAATTTTACAACAAAAATTATAAAAGAATAGGGTGTGCACTGATTTTCAGTAAATCTAATAATAATTTCAATACTATCTTTAATAATTTCTTAAAAAGATTTTAGAAAAAATTTCAGCAGCCACACTTTTCTTTTTAAATTGTTGTTGTAAAATTTTCTATTGATTATTGCAATGAAACTATATAAAAGTGATTTCAAGAAAGTTAATTTATTTATTTTATACTTTTTAGTCTATTTATTCAATTATTGTATTTTATTTTTAAAGCATGTTTTTAAAATTTTGTATTTTCTATTTTTAATTTAAAATTGTTTTTATCATCATTTAGAGTTACATTGCAACCAGACTTTTCGAAGATTACACTCAGGTACATCCGTTATCGGCGACTTGGTACTCCAGTTCGACCTCTTTATCCTAAATCATTATTATGCATTATAGATTCACTTTCAAACCTCGAATTAGGTTTTAGCAGCCCCGAAATCCCCCAGGGAACCCACCTCGACCCAGAGAAAGCCTCCCAACTTGTACTTCCTCGGAGACGACGTCCATGCGTATTCTGGACAACGTGCATCACTTTGTGGCAATTGTTTGATCTCAAATTCGGTTTTAGCAACCCTGAAAACCCCCGAGAAACTCGCCTCGACCCAAAGAAAGCCTTCCCATTTATACTTCCTCGGAGATGACTTTTCACACCCATTATCATCGACCTGAATGTCCAGGTACCAAAATGACAACTGATTATTGTATTGTCATCCAAGACCAAAGTCTATGCCAATTGTCAGAATTTATATCTGTTAAAAAGTGCCTGAAATCGAGCGCGCAAGATTTGATTACAGACAGACAAACAAACAAACTGACATGAAGGCGAATATAAGAAAAGCGTTTATAAAAAAATAATATTTACCTACGTTAAGTCTGCTTTCAGACTAATTATCTTTCGTTTTTTATGACAAAAACAAGTAAATTGAATTTGAGAAAATTTCTATAAGTTACTTAAATTTATGAAAAAGTCAATATAAATCGTCATTTTTGCAGAATTATGAAGATTATGATTATTTTCGCGGAAATTATAAAGTTATGGAAATTATTTATGAAAACGTTTTCGATTGGAAAATTTGTGATTATTGCAGTTGAATTTTGTTACATCATCATCAGTTATATCCTCGTTAAAATGACCCGAAAATTTCTGAAAGAATCGGAACAAATATTTTTCCGGTCTTTAAAGAATGTTTAAGAACCATTATGAAATGAAAATTGATAAATGTTTCAAGTTTTCCGAATCGTTACGACATTGAAATTTCAATTATAAGCCGTTACTCATAAAATTTGGAAAAGTCTATTGTATGCAAGTATTTTTCCAGTGATTCAGTTGTAATTTATAAAATTGTGAATTCGGGTGATTCATTATGTTTCTTTCCGTAATATTTATCTGATGTTGGAGCTGCAGCAATCGAGTTTTGCTTCTTTTATTTCATTAATATCATTTTAAATTCGTAAATTAATAGTATATTGTGTAACGAGTAAGGTTTAATTGACTATTGCGCACGAGGGCAAGTTGGCGCACGAGCATAGCGAGTAGCGCCATTGCCCGAGACTATCTCTCTGTCTCTCATATCTGCCGTACGACTGACTCGCAATAGTATATTTTAATACTTTTTGGTACTATTATTTGTAATTAAATTACATACTTTTGGTTCACCAATTTCACGTATATACGGAATAATTACGATTTCGTTGATTTAAAAATAATACAAGAATAGATGATACGATTTACTTTGTCAGAGGTTAAAGCGAGATAGAGTATAAAATTCATCACATGATCGATGAGATACAGTATGAGGGCGCTGCGCTTGTATAAAACTTTGCGATTTTACATTAATTAACGCTTTTGCGTGACATTATTTTACAGAATGTAACGTATTTACGTGATTTAATACAAAATAATATTATACATAGCTGTGAAACACACGCCCTCAAAAAACAACACTCGCAGCTAGCGCTATTAGCTACTTACTACCCTGAAAACGCATGCGCTATAGGCCACTTACTCAGCACGGATGAGAAAAACAAATATAATGACTTGTCCGCACTAAAGCTATGTTAATACAATAATTTTTGTTAAAATAAAAAATCATTTAAACTTGTAAATTTTTTATGAACTTGGATTGGAAATTATATCAAGCTCGACAAACCTAATCTTAAAATACGTTACATTGAAAGTTTGTATTATTGCTTTTTATGTAGTATTTTCGTGGGTTTCTTGAGTTGTCCGCACTCGAGTTGAATCTTACAAATTTTTTCTTTGTCGCAAAAAAATGTTATTAAACGCATTGTTTATTCATAACTTAAAATTGGAAATATTATTACAAGACTGGAAGCTTCGTCATGCTCTTAAAAACAAAAATAATGTTATCTAATTTTAAAAATAATATTAATCTGAATAATATATCCTCATCAGAAAAGTTATTGTAATTTATATATTTTTGGAACCTTTCCAATTTCATGTGTACCACCATGGTATTATATGGGGATATCCACCCAACTTTAAATTCTCTAGTAACAGGTCATTATTTAAACTAGGTTATAATCTTTTGTGCTATCCTGTAACTCTATTTCTGATGTATTTTGTAAATGTGCCACAAACGGCGCAGCAGATAATTCTATAAAAAGTAAATTTACACATAAGATAAATTACGGTAATTTTTTATGTGTAAAAATGAATGTTTCATAGAAATATCTACTGCGCCGTTTGTTAAACATTTACAAAATACATAAGAAATAGAGTTACAGGATAGCACAAAAGATTAGAACCTAGTTTAAATAATGTGCATCATGCGGTAACCCAGCAACAGCTGTAATATGACCTGTTACTAGAGAATTAAAAGTTTTGAGGATATCCCCATATATCAAAAAATATGATTATGACTTCTTCAGATTCTTTATGAATTTCTAATATATTGAATAGTGATTTTTGAAGGGCAAATCATAGTATTAATTAAATCAACTTATTAATAAACTGAAAAATTGCCTAGTATTAATAAATCAGTGCGATTTATTGTATTTATTCACAAAAAAAATTTATAGCTTAGTTGTGTAAAATGGCTTTATTTCGGGCGTATATTTTTTTATAACTACAAAATCGTTACTGAGAATCATAAATAATTTTCACGGTATTTTATTAATAGCAGGTCGTATATCTCTATCCTTTTATAATAAAAAAATTCAATTTTCTGCAAAACCTTATGATTGTAGCAAAAAATAAGAAGAAAGCCCCATCCCGTATAATAAAAAGCAATATTTTCTCTTATGAGAAAAAATTATTTTTATCGCTTCGTTTCAAAGAAAACTTTGAAAAACTGAATTGTCCATCCAAACCTCGATATTTTATGTTTTTCAAGGTTTTTTTTCAAAACGAATCGATAAAAAAATTTTTTCCTAATCAAAGAAAATATTGCTTTTTATGATACAAGATGGGGCTTTCTCTTTATTTTTTGCTAAAATTATTAGTTTTTGTAAAAAAATCAATTTTTTGATTACAATAGGACATATATACTCGACCTCCTCTTAAGGACCTTTAATAGCTATTAAACTCTTTACAAGATTGTAATAATTCATCTCGATTTACTTCCATAGAGTTCGTGAAGTTTCATTAACCTTTCAATCAATATACAGAAAATATAAAGATTCATCCGTATTCTTAAATGATCTCATAGATTTATAATCATTTATTTACCAATAATTTAATAAATATATTCATACGATGATAAAACATAAAAAATATTTCTGAAGAATTTTTTAAAATACAATCTAGAAGGTTTCTCCTGAAAACTTTACAGTGCTGTTCAATTCTAAAGCGATCTTAATTGTTCATTAATTGTGAATACGACAAAATTAAGGTTACTATTTCTTAGTAAAACTTAATGAATCAAAAAAGTTCAGAAGGTATCAACGACAATCATGACAATTTTTTTCATAAGAGTTCGCAAAGTTGTATTATGGACTGGTACCAAAAACCGCAAAAAATTAGAAAGGTTCTTTTACATCAGGATCTTTACAAACCTTAATGTACATTTTAACCGGGGTATTTCACCTGAATACGGAGGACATAGGTAGCTAGGAGAGTTTCCGTAGCCGATGGAAATCCACGGCTTTACCAAAGTTTTTCCTATGTATTTTGGTGCCCTGAACACGAATTTCGAGGGTGGATAGCTGGAAAATAGTTAGGAAAATCTCTAAAGTAAATTTTCTGGTTGTTAATTTTTAGTGGAAAAATATAATTTTTCGTGTTTTTCATCAAATATTAAGTCGAAAATATTCTTATCAATTTTGCGGTACATTGCACCATTTCTCTGTAAAAACATCATAAATATAAAAAAAACTCATTTTGCCATTTTTAATGATTTTTTTTATTGTATTGCACCAATCATTGGTGACCAATATAATTAAGAATTTTTACATTTTAATTAGCTAAAATTATTCTTTAATCCACCAACTGTTGATAAAAAAAGAATGGTTTAGGCTGGTTGCGGTCTTCCTTTAATTTTTCACGAAGAATTGCACCGCTTATTCAGAGAGTACCGCGCATCGGTGCTCACATGAAAAAGTCAGGTCGGAAAATAGGGGAGATTGCTATAGTAACATTAAAGTCCACGGTTCCAAAAATTTTTTTTATATATTTTGTCACTAAACATTAATTTAAAGGGGGTGAAGTCGGAAAATGTCCAGGAAAATTTGTATGATATAATTTCCAAAATATGAAAAGTCTATTTTTTAAATAAAAAACATTTTGTCGCTTATTTCATGCAATTTTCATGCCAAAGTTATGAAAAAGAATAAGTTTTATAATTTTTTTCAACTTTTCATATTAGAATGAGACTATTGTTACAGTGCAGCAGAGATTAGAATAGGATTTCCTAAAATTTTATTTCATTTGCTAAATTTATGTTATAATTTATAAATACGTTTAATTAATCGTTATTTGTATTTTAATCTTATTACATTTTTTACATGTAGAATTTTTGCTACAAGAACAATATGTACAGTACGCTATTCATTATTTTATGAAGTTTAAAAAACTTGTGTTTTTATAATTTATAAAATTTTTTAACGAAGTACAATTTTTTTCTGTGAACTACTCTTGATTGTGCACTTTCAATTATTTTATTTTAAACTTCTAGAATAACCAATATATTATTTAATTTACTTAATTGAAAACCCGCGTGCACAAGCACTTCGTGCGTTCATTTCCGGGGATGTCAGGTTATGAAATAAATAGTGCCATAGAATAATTTAGATTATATGTTTACTAATTATCACTCTTTATTCTACACTTACTAAAGAAAACGTGAATTAGAATTTTCTTATAGTTCGATAATAAAGACGAACTGATTTGTTGCATGACGCGCGGTATGGCGTGACTTGGTCGTGTTAATAGCTTGGACAAAGAAAAAGTACTGAGCTGCTTCTTCAGTAATTAAGCAAGCGAGCGCGTAGAAAAGAAAGGCAAACCGACAAGCGCTGAGAACAGCCGAACGCCGTCGAAGTGCGTGGCCGAACTGAAAGATAAGACAGTGACCAAACCATACCGCCCGCCATTTAATAAATTGAATTCATAGATAAATGATTAAAAAAGAAACAAAACAAAAAAAAAATGATTAACTTGAATGAACTCAGTTTTTACATAATTTAGTCGCAGATAAACTGAGCCACAAAATTGAATTCAGAAATAAACCTTTAATAAAGACCATAACCCCAAGTAAATGTAAAAGAAAATTTTAAATAATTAACAATGATTAAGATCTGTACATAAGACACAGAAAATATAAATCTTCTTTCTTGAAAGTTTCTGGTAGCGTACTCTTCATTATCATATGCTATGCAGACAGGTGATCGATAGCCGCTTGATTTACAGGCAGTAAAATTAATTGATTGACTGATCTTCTCAATTCTGAGGTAGGAGTCTTAAGATCTACGACTCTACAATGTCCATCACTGCCAGGTAAAAGTCGAATGATCCTTGCTAATGGCCATTTGGTTGGAGGCAATGATTTGTCTTTAAACAAAACCAAATCTCCCACTTTGAACTGAGAATTAGGTCTTAGCCATTTTGATCTCTGCTGTAAGTGAGACAGAAACTCCTTGGACCATCTTTTCCATAAATGATTCCTCATGGATACCAAATACAACCAACGAGACCTAAAAGAAATGGTTTCCTGATCAAAGTCAAATGGCTCAGCTGGTGATTTTAAAGCAGCTCCAATCAGAAAATGACCCGGAGTAAGTGAAGCAATGTCTTGTTCATCAGAGCTAATTGATCCTAATGGTCGAGAGTTTAAGCAAGCTTCAATCATAGTTGCTACAGTATACATTTCTTCAAAGGTCAACTTCGCGTCATCAACTACACGAATCAAATGAGCCTTGAAAGATTTGATATTAGATTCTCACAAGCCACCAAAGTTTTAAGCTTTAGGCGGGATGAATGTCCACTCGATTCGGTCCTGGGCCACAGCAGCAGCAATGTCTTGACTCATTGCAGAAGTTGTCTCAAACAACCTGTCGAGTTCTGTTATAGCACCTTTAAAATTAGTGCCATTATCACTAAAAATTATTTTACAATGACCTCTTCTTGCTACAAATCTACGAAAGGCCGCTAAAAATGCCAACGTGGTCAAATCCGAAACCACCTCCAAATGAACGGCCTTCACGACCATGCATATAAAAATAGCAATATAACCCTTAATGGTTTTCTGACCTCTGCCACCAGAAGCACGAAGCAATAATGGACCAGCGTAATCAACACCCACATATGTAAATGAACGAGAAGGTTTAAGTCGCACCTGTGGAAGTGCTCCCATTAATTGTTCCATGGTGGTTGCCCGAAATCTGGCACAAGTGACACATTGCCTAATTTCTTTACGAATGACATTACGACTCTTAATAATCCAGATCTCTCTTAACAGATAACTTTGGACAAGAGCAGCTCTCCCATGCATTGTAGCCCTATGAGCCTCTTTAATCAGCAACGTTGCAACATGATGCTTCGCAGGTAGTATAATTGGATGTTTTTCGTTGTGAGACAAAAATGAGTTCTGTAGTCGTCCCCCTACTCTAATAATTTCCTGGTAATCCAAAAAGGGATTCAACCTCGCTAAACTACTGGTCAAAGTAACAGACTTGCCCTGCTTTAGCAACTTCAGTTCTGTTGCAAAGTAAACACGCTGCAGTATCTTGAAAACAGAGATACGACCTTGCTGAATTTCTCTTGCAGAAAGAGAAATAAATTCCAATCTATGATTTTTAGACGAATCTTATTGACCCATCGATATACATATGCTAGTATGCGAAATATCTTGTAAATTGAAGAAAACTTATGGAACCATTCTTCAAATTCGTCGACAGTATTCAACAAACAGCTGATTTGTTTGATATTACGCTGTTCTTCTGAGACTGCCGGGATGTTCGCCCTTGGCCAATTTTCCTCACTTGACAAAAGCCAATCAGGTCCATGCCACCATAAATTAGAGTCAATCAACTGTCCTGCAGCAACCCCTCGAAAGGCCAAATCGGCGGGGTTGTCCGCAGACCTAACGTGATTCCAAACAGCATGCGGCAAAGTAGAATTGATTTCACTCATACGATTAGCAACAAACTGTTTCCATTTAGATGGATGCGAGTTTAACCAGGCTAAGACAATCTTTGAGTCTGTCCAGCAATAAATCTTTTGAGGTGAGTGATCCAGTTGCTGAGTTACATAGTTGACCAATCTAGCCAGCACCAATGCACCAGACAATTCCAATCTTGGAAGACTAATGGTTCTTATCGGAGCGACCTTGGATTTTGCAGTAAGCAAAGTCGCGGTTCTTGAAGAATCATCCATCACCACAGCATAAATACACGCTGCATATGCGCGCTCAGATGCATCACAAAATGCATGTAGATGTCAAACTGAATTTTGCAGCGTGCCGATCCAACGTGGAATTTTAATATTTCCAATCTCTGGAAGCTGATTCCTGAACGAAATCCAATCGTTAGCTATGTCATCAGACACTGATGTATCCCAATCCACCTTCAACAACCACAGATTCTGCAACATAATTTTTCCTTTGATGATAATTGGTGAGATCCATCCAACTGGATCAAATAGACGAGCAATATCAGAGGATATCGAACGCTTAGTTGGTTTGCTCAAGTTTGAAAATTCAACAGTTGAAACCTTAAACCAAAACGCATCTTCAGCTACAAGCCAATGAATACCCAGAGCCGATGTCATTTGTTCATCTTAAAACAAATCCTGTTTAGGAATCGTCGACTGAATAGACACAGTTTTTAACAGTGTCTCTGTATTTGAAGCCCATTTACCGACCTTTAATTGCGCAGATCCCAAAATCGAGACGAGTTTTTCTCCAATCTTGCAAGCCTCATCCACGGTGTCTGCCCCAGCAAAAAAATCGTCTGCATACCTAGACTTCCGAACGATCTCAGCTATTTTAGGATGTTCCTTTTCACAGCCTTCCGCCAGTCGAAGCATACATGCGTTCGCCAAGAATGGTGCACATGCAGTTCCATACGTAACCGTAATTAAATTAAAAGTTGAAGTTCAGATTCAGCTGATTCTCTCCAACAAATCCGCTGCCAATCTCGATCCTCATTAGCAATCAGAAATTGTCTAAACATTTTAACAATATCACATGTGAAGACATATCGGAAGAATGCCCATCTAAGAATAATTCCCAGGACATCTTCTTGCAATTTTGGACCAATGCCCAAGAAGGAATTCAAGGACAATCCTTCACGATTTTGTTGAGAAGCATTGAATACAACTCTAATCTTCTTGCTCTCATCATGCTTGAAAACTGCATGATGTGGCAGGTATGAGCAAGATGAAATATTCAGTTTATCTGGAGGCGTATAAATCATGTGACCCAAGTTCAGATATTCGCGCATGAATTTAACGTAAGATTCCTTAAGTTCTGTTTGACATATAAACCGTTTCTCCAGACGATGAAAACAGTTTTCAGCAACATTTATCAACTGTACCCCCACAGATTGAGAAAAAAATGGTAGTTTTACGACAAAACGTCCATTCTCTCGGCGAGAAGACGTACTTTTAAAATAATTTAAGCAGAATTCTTCTTCAACAGTTAATCTTGAAGACGTAGGTATCTCCTCTATTTCCCAAAATTTCCTCAGAGTGTGTTCCAAGCGATCACTCGTAACGAAATTAACAGAAGCAACCCTTATGTCATCCGGTTGCTCAGTAGTGCGATCAGGAGAATGTGAAACTGCACCCTTTATAATCCAGCTGAACGCAGAATTGACCGCAACGAGATTATACCCTTTTGGTCCATGTTTGAGACTGGATCTGAGAGCCATAGCATACACTTCTGTATCCAAAATGCAATCAATCTTGGCTATATCTCCCAAATGAGGGTCAGCTAAATTCAACGATTCAATTTCAGGCCAGTTAGATAAGCAAAGCTGTCTCAAAGTTATCTCCAGTAACCTTTACACCTTTTATAATTTGAGCAGCAGGTCCAGATAAACAATTAGAAAGTCTTTGAAACTTAATAATGGGTGACATACTTACATCGTCAATCACTAATGAAGTGAATTTATCACAAAACGATTCCCAGTCCTTTTGAAGTCCAGAGAAGGGTGAAAGCCTAAGCTTTTTTAATGACGACTGAATGCCATGAATCGCAAGATGCTCCACCGCTGCTTGCTGTTGTCTAGGCTCGTCAGCCGGTTGCACAGCAGGCTGAAGAAGTTTCCATTGCCTTTTAAACCAAGCCTTTGAAAATAGATATACAGTTTGTATAGATGCATGGACTGCATTTTTGAAGTATGTTCTGTTAGCCAACTGATCCGAAAAACGCCTTAGTTTTAAATGTCTGGCCGAAAACTCCTCCCAATAAGTTTCCAACAATTCAGCACGAATTTCCACATCTTCAATTGAATAGTGATGATCAGCTGTTAACCGCAGGCCATCAGAAAAACCCGTGATCAAATCTGCCGAACTCCTTTGATCCAAAAGAAGTTCATTAAGCCCCTCCAGAACCGCGGCCTTCTTTGAAGTCATAACTGCAAATCAAGTAAATAATGAGCGACAAATTTGACTTTACAATTAACAGAGTCTACGAATTTTAATAATGTTGTAAATATAAGAGAAATGTCAGTTTTTGCAATTAATTAATATCTCTTTACGCAATTCTTACAACAGTTATGCAAAGCTAGCATTAAACAGGTTACAAAATTGAATTACAATTATAATTGATTTCAATTTACAATAGGTAACCGTAACAGTGCTACAAGCTATCAAAAATGTTTTTAAGTTCACACACCCAAGTCACACAGTTTAAAAATACATATAATCAGATGTAGCCAATACAGCGTTGCGACGAACAGTAACTTCTACCTCAGCCAATTCAAACCTCAATATCCATATACTCATGCACATATAAAGTTTGAGTGCAGTGTGTAGAAAACAGAGAGTAGCACCAAAGGAATCAGTCGCCTAATGATGCTTATAGTTATGTAAGCTTGTGCCCCTTCCTTCGTGAATAGAGACACCTTAATACCTCTCCCCCTATGACGTCACAGCCGTTGAATTTGAATGCTTTGTTTCAAATGCCAAGATGTCAAACTTCCGTTCTTTCTAACTTTTCAAATTCACCGATATTCTATTTTGCACTTTTCCAGAAACAATTTTGATTTTTATTTGCACAGAACCAGCACATTAATCTTGTGACTTATACGATTTTTTTTACACAGTTTCCCTGGTTAAAATTCAGTAAACCACAATTGAGAAACTAAAGTCCCAAAACCGACTTCCGGAAACGCACATTTTCGCCAATTTCACTTTTCTTTTTCTTCTTCCTTTTTTGAATGATGAAATCCGGCTCGAAGGACCAAAAAATGATTGTGCACTTTCAATTATTTTATTTTAAACTTCTAGAATTACCAATATATTATTTAATTTACTTAATTGAAAACCCGCGTGCACAAGCACTTCGTGCGTTCATTTCCGGGGATGTCAGGTTATGAAATAAATAGTGCCATAGAATAATTTAGATTATATGTTTACTAATTATCACTCTTTATTCTACACTCACTAAAGAAAACGTGAATTAGAATTTTCTTATAGTTCGATAATAAAGACGAACTGATTTGTGTCATGACGCGCGGTCTGGCGTGACTTGGTCGTGTTAATAGCTTGGACAAAGAAAAAGTATTGAGCTGCTTCTTCAGTAATTAAGCAAGCGAGCGCGTAGAAAAGAAAGGCAAACCGACAAGCGCCGAGAACAGCCGAAATTCTATAAACAGAGTTCATTACCAATAATTTAAAAAAAAAATTAAAATAATAATAATAATAACAGAGTAAAAATAATATTGATAAATTAATAAATAAACGAATGCAAGAGAAAAATAGCACGACATAAGCAAATTGAAGTCAAGCGGTGGCTGAATCAAACAGTGAAAGAAAGAAGCAGAAGCTGAAGGAACAGAGTTTATTACCAATGAATTCTTCAAAAAAAATATAAAAGCTAAAATTATAATAATAATGAAAAAGCAAAAATAATATTGATAAATTAATAAATCAACGAATGTAGGAGACAAATAACATGATGAAAACCGATTCAGGTCAAAGTGGCGGATAAATGGAACAGCAAAAGAAAGAAAACTACGCTAAAGGAACCGAATTTAATACTAATAAAGCTTTTAAAAGAAGAATAAATGAAAATAACAATAGTAATAATAAAAAAAGTAAAAATAATAATAATAAAATAATAAATAAACAAAAGCAAAAGACAAATAGCAAACCAATTCAGTTGACCTTAATGAAGATCAAGGCTCGGTGGCCGAATGAATCGGCAAAGAAAGGAGAAGTACAAGCTGAATAGGATATTAAAAAAAGATGTAGCCAGGCGGCAAGCTTAGAAAAGAATCCTACATTGAGGGCCGACTGGCAACCAATCGTATGACTAAAACTCATACGAATGTGCAAAAAAAAGATTCTGCCGTTAGCAGCAAGCGAAGGTTCTCGGCGAACGGAGCAACAACTCTCTGCCAGGTCGGATGGCAATAGAGCTCAACCTCTTTTTCCTAACCATCTCTTACTGACCACGTCGATTTCGCCAGGCAACCTGAACGTCACCAGAACTAGCAGCAGCCAACCACCGTCCATTTGCAAAGCCATCAATCTAGGAGACTTTAATTGAAAAAAAAGAAGTTTTTGTTTAAACTTACGAGTTTCCAGAGACAACTGTAACAACAAGAGTGAAAGGCTGACGTTGTGGGGTAGCAGGGATCAAGACAGGAAAGAAAAAGGTAGAGAGTTTTTCAAAATTTTGTATTGTAAATCTCAAGAAGGGGGAGCATGGTGCAGAAACGGGCTGCTCTTATTGCTCATACGCGAATTAAAGGTAGAGCGTTGTTCTATTGTTATAAATAAAGTAAAATCTAGAAAATGTAACGTAATGAAATGCAAAGAAACAATAAAAAAATTTGGCATATTGTAGCGTAGTTTCACCCCGGAGCAAAATAGTAAGAAACGAAAAGAAGGGAACAATAAATGTACGAAGCAAAACTTCTTGTCTTGATTATGAGAAAATAAAAAAAAAATAAATTTGTATAACCCTAGAAATTGCATGTGTATAAGTCTTCAAATTTATTCATTTTATCCTTGCTGCCTCTTTCTCAGATTTCCAATCTCGGAGACGTAGCGCTCGCGCATTAGTTGAAAGGAAGTCAATAGATGGCTTAAATTCAGTCATTCATTTGAAAAAAAAAAAATTAATAATTTAACTTATATGCTGAACGTAACACCATGTTCATATTGAAATAGCATTGATAACAGCGCACGTAGGTTTTTGTCTTAAAAAGAGGTCGTGGTTAAAACATGTGTATCGTTTACAATTCATTATTTTTCTCAATGATGGACATCCGAAGTCTTCAATGTTGCTGATTGCTCTAAGAAATAAAGAGGAAAAGGTAATGTAAATTAAAGTATATACAACATGAGAAATAAAGTATCATACAGTATTTACATAGTTAAAAAACAGTATAATAAAGTATGAAAATGATTTTAAAATAAAGTATGAAACAAGTATGGGAAAGTATGAAAAAGTATCAAACAAGTTCGAAAAAGTATCAAAACAGTATGAAAAGTATGAAAGTTAAAACATAAATGTATTACATACACATTTGGTAAAAGATCAGCTAACCATTGCGCCTTCTGCTCATCCTTCACAAATACTTTCTTGACTCCTTGCGAACAAATTTCAAAAATTTTTTGAAGACGATAGTAAGGTAAATCTCCAGAGTTCCATGGTGATATTTTTCCAGCCATTGCGGTGTGCTTTTTTCTTCTTGACTCAATTCTCTTTATGTCACAGGAGGTTTAAAAAGATACGCAGTTGGGAAAGCACTTTTTCTAAAATTCAGAAAATTGACTTCTTTAAAAATAAAAGAATCCCCAGACATTCCTTGAAATCCTTGTATCTAGCAAATATAATCGTTCTCTTCAGGAAATTCTAATATTACATTTTTAATCATTGTATCATAGTCATAAGTTCTAGTCATCTTAAAACTCTAAATTTCTTTCAGACAGAAGTAATTTGAGAGACTAAATAGAAAAATTTTCTAACAGCTTTCTGATCGTTCAAAAGAAAAATTCATCTCTTCCTAAAATACTCATCCCTTCTTTTTTTCTAAACTTTTCTCCTCACTATTGGTCAAATCTCGAAATTTGTATCCCTTCTTAAATTTTCTTTTTACTATTGGTAGAATCTTGAAATTTATTTCCCTTCTTAAATTCTCATTAAATTTTCTTTTTTACCATTGGTTAAATCACAAAATTTGTATTCCTTCTTAAATTTTCTTTTTACTATTAGTAGAATCTTGAAATTTGTATCCCTTCTTAAATTCTCACTAAATTTTCTTTTTTACTATTGGTCAAATCTCGAAATTTGCATCCCTTCTTAAATTTTCACTAAATTTTCTTTTTCACTATTGGACGAGTCTTTAAATTTGTATCCTTTCACAAACTTTTCTTTTTACTATTGGATGAATCTTAAAATTTTTATCTCTTCTCACATTGTCTTTACCAATAAAGAGGAGAGCTATTCCTTGGATAATTACACTTCATATATAACAATCAGTGAGATTTATTCTTAGCTATTGTGTAAGTTAAAAATATTGCTCTAGTACTAATTTAATGATAAAAAGTAAAGATGACTTTAATAGATTTTTTTGAACGTCTTGTTCAATTACTTCGTGATAGTAGAAATGAATTGAGCAATAGTGATATTCATTATTGGTCAGATATGTGATTCTGCTGCAATTAAATTAAATGAAAAAATCGCTCAATCCAACCTCACAGAAGGAGAGAAACAGAAATGTAAAACTTGTATGATACATTTTTCGTGCATGCAAATTGAGTTAAAACAACATCATTATCAAGGAGGTAATCTGCAATCTGAAGAAACAGAAGCTAGAGTCGAGTGGCAAGACGTAGAGTCAGCTTTTCAAAATCAAATTAGAACTGGTGTAATGATGAATATTAAACATGTAGACATTCTGAGTTTTTTGAATGATGCACAAAAACTTTTGAAAGTTAAGGTTCAGGCGTGTTTAGAAGAATATAATGCGTTCAAAATAAATTCTGATTTCATTTCTGAATTTTCTGTGCAGAAAAATACTGAGGAATTAACTGACGCAAAATATTTTACAAATGAAAGTGCTACAGTATACACTGCCGCCGAGATACTTTTGCCCCTCTTTGTCTAAAATTGACTTATCTAAAAAGTTTTATAACTTTGGAAAAAATGGTCGTAGCTTAAAAATTCCAACAGGATTCGAAAGATTGTTGAAAATTCTTTCAAAAACTATTGGTTTGATATAAAAAAAACATTTTTTTCGTATCTCTTATCCTTGTTTAAAAAGAAATTTTTTTTAACTTTGTTTTAACTTTGTAAAATAGTGTTCAATTTTAGTAGAAATCGTTACATTAATATAAAATCAAATAGGTTTTAAAGCTTATATTTTAACGATGAAAATGCAATGTCGAACGTCTAGATTCGACCTTTTAAACTAGAGTTATAAGATTTTATATTTAAAACTAAGGTTTTTTTTGATGTATGAATATCTCTGAATTCAAGAGGAATAGAAAAATTTGTCAAAGAGAAAAAATGTTCCTTTTTGGTCAAATAATAATAATATATAATAAAAAATTGATTTCGAAAAAAAAATTTTTTTTTTGTTGGAATGTAATGAAATGTTGATATCTTTAAAATATTGAACAACGTGGGTAAAAAAGGCAAAAAAAAAATTTTTTTTCCGAAATAAATTTTTTATTATATATTATTATTATTTGACCAAAAAGGAACATTTTTCTCTCTGACAAATTTTTCTATTCCTCTTAAATTCAGAGATATTCATACATCGAAAAAGACCTTATTTTTAAATATAAAATCTTATAACTCTGGTTTAAAAGGTCGAATCTAGACATTCGACATTGCATTTTCGTCGTTGAAATATAAGCTTTAAAACCTATTTGGTTTTTTATTAATGTAACGATTTCTACTAAAATTGAACACTATTTTACAAAGTCAAAACAAAGTTAAAAAAAATTTCTTTTTAAACAAGGATAAGGGATACGAAAAAAATGTTTTTTTATATCAAACTAATAGTTTTTAGAAAGAATTTTCAACAATCTTTCGAATCCTGTTGGAATTTTTAGACTACGACCATTTTTTCCAGAGTTATAAAACTTTTTAGATAAGTCGATTTTAGACGAAGTGGGGTAAAAGTATCTCGGTGGCAGTGTACATGTCAACAGTTTTAGAGGAATGGTTCAAAGATAATATCAAGAAGCCTATTCTAACGCAAATAGAAGAATTTTAGGAAAAGGATTCAGGATGGACTTTGAAGAGTATAATAAGTTTGTGTATAAATATGAAAAAATATTCTCCTTTGAAGGGTAGTTCTTACATAGCTCTTCCAAAGTTTATAGAAAATAAGAAAGCGTGTGTTAATGTTCGCAATAATGACAATCAGTGTTTCAAATATGCTGTACCTTCCGCATTATATTCTAGTAACCGTAATCCTCAAAGAGTGGATCATTATCTTCCGCATAATAATAAGCTGAGGTTTGATAAAATTGAATTTCCAATAAAAATTAAAGATATTCCAAAATTCGAAAAATTAAATAATAATATTTCAATAAATTGATATATGTTGAAAAAGTATGGTCCGAAGTTTGAAGTATCGTCGTGTCATATTACATCTGAAAAAAAAGTATATGTCAATTTGCTCATTATTCAAGATTTCTACATAGATGAATATGAAGAAAATAATGACGCTGATGATGGAGGCATGCTTCATTATCATTATGTTTGGATTAAAAACTTGTCTCAACTTCTGGGTTCTCAAGTGTCTAAAAGCCATATAAAATCTTACCATTGTGGGAGGTGTTCACAAATTTTTTATAGTGAAGAAAGATTCGTGATTCGTTAAAATAATTGTAAAAATTTAAATAAATGTAGAATAAATCTGCCTGACTCGAAGAATAATATTCTCAAATTCGAAGATTACAGCAACAGTGAAAAAGTTCCTTTTGTTATTTATGCAGATTTTGAATCTTTATTGAAACCTACTGACAGTGAGAAGGCTTTTCAACTCCATGAAGCATACAGTATTGGACACTACATGAAATGCAGTTTTGATGATAAATTATCTTATTATGAATCATACAGAAGGATTAACGAATGTGAAGAGAAACCTGCAGAACGGTATGTTAAAGAATTGAAATTAATCACTGAGAAAATTGATGAACCCTTCAAAAATCCAAAACCAATCAAACTTATAGATTTAGAAGAATTGTCTTTTCAGAGGTCAACTAATTGTCATATATGTAGAAAACCAATCCATGCCGAAGAACTTTCAGTACGAGACCATTGTCATCTTACAGGACGGTAAGTTATCTAATTAGTTATAATTGAATAAAGAAAATTTAATTTGGTTCTTTTACATACTTTTCCTTTTTAGTTCTACGTCGATGAAGGGACGAATGACTCTAATACCTCATAATAAGGAAAAATACATTTCTTTTACAAAATATATCGATAACAGCGACATCAATTTTAGATTTATAGATTCTTGGCGTTTTCTACCATCATCATTGGAGAAACTTGCATCTTATCTTGAAAACGTGCCAATAGCAATGAAAAAATTTCAAACAGATGGATTTATTAACGGATTCTCATATAGCTGAAGAAGATTGTGAGCATGCTGTTCAAGTCTGGAATGAATTTAATATAAAACCTTTAGGAGAATACTCGGATCTATACTTAAAAATAGATGTTTTGCTATTGGCTGGTGTCTTCGAAAGTTTTCGAAAGACTTCTCTTAAAGCCTATGATTTATGTCCTACTCACTTCTACACAACTCCAGCCCTGACGTTTTTAGCAGCTCTTAAAATGACGAAGGTAGAATCAGAATTAGAACTTTTAAAAGACATTGACATGCTAATATTTATCGAAGCAGGTATCTGTGGAGGAATAAGCCAGTGCTGTAACCGACATGCAAAAGCGAACAATCCATACATGGATTCTTTACATGATAAAAATAAAAAAAGAAGACCCTTCTATACTTTGATATTAATAACCTCTATGTTTGGGCAATGATACAACATTTACCGATAGGGAAATTCAAATGGATTGAATATGAAACAAAACCAGATTTTATCAATACACCACCAGATTCAAATATAGACTACATCACTGAAGTGGATTTAGAATATTCTGTGTAAATCCATGATGAACATCGGAGTATGCTTTTTTGCGCAGAACATCGTTTACTACCAGGCTCGAAGCAAAAAAAACTACTCACTACTTTAGACGATAAGGAAAGGTATGTAATTCATTATCGAACACTTAAACAAGCGTTAGATAATGGACTTATATTAAATAAAGTGCATAGAATTTTAAGTTTTGAACAGAAGGCTTGGCTCAAACCTTATGTCAAATTGAATACCGAAAAAAGAAAGCAAGCAAAGAATGAGTTTAAAAAACTCTTATATAAGTTACTAATGAATTCTGTATACGGGAAGAGCATCGAACGAGAACGGTCGCGTGTTGATGTGCGATTATTAAATAAAGTCACTTGCAGATATGGAGCAGAAGCACGCATAGCTCAACCAAATTTTTATAGTTGCGCAATTTTTTATGAAAATTTGATTGCTATACAGCTAGAAATAACTAGTATTACAATAAAAAAACCGATATACATTGGTTTTTAATCCTTGATTTATCTAAAACATCACTTTATGATTTCCACTCCTCGTATATGAAACAGCGTGTAGGACAAAAATCCAAACTTCTATATACAGATATGGATAGTTTAATATATGAAGTTGAAGACATTGATATGTATGAAACAATGAAAGAAGACATTCACAGATTTGATATTTCTGATTATGCTGAAAATAATCAGTCTAATATTCCACGTGTCAATAAGAAAGTTCCTGGATTAATGAAAGATGATTGCTTTGGCAAGATTATTTCTAAATTCATAGGATTGCGAAGTAAAATCTACAGTATTTTGGTTGATGGAGGAGACACAGTTAAGAAAGCTAAAGGTATCAAATCTAACGTCGTGAAGAAAACAATCACTTTCGAGGATTACCAAAGCTGTCTTCAGAATCTTGTCATTATAGACCGTGAACAGTGCAATATTCGATTAAAATTACACACAGTGCATACTGAAAAGCAAAGAAAAATTGCACTAAGTCCACACAATGATAAGAGATTTTTATTGCCTGATAGTACAGACACTTTGCCTTGGGGCCATTTTAAAATTGAAAAGATACAGATGACGCAAGCTGCACGTAGAGAGGAAATATGCAAGAAAAATGGCTGCTGAAAAAAAGCAGAAGATTGAAAAGAAGAGGAGTTACGCAGTATCTAATGGAAATAGAGCAGCGCGAGTGGGGATGGATGATACAGAGTATGGAAGAGAGGAGGAAATCGAGAGGGGGGATAAAGTATCCAATGGAAATGAAGTTACGCAAGTCGAGATGAATGCTATGGAGCATAAGAGAGAGGGGAAAATTTAGAGAGGTAATGAACCATTTAATGAAAATAGTGCGCCGCAAGTGGGGGTGAAACTTTATGGTAACCAAGGCGAGCAAATCGTCATTGAGTATGACGTATTGTAGGAGTTCATGCGTGACTGTGATCCATCCATAGAGGGGACAAGTTCTGAAGAATGTAAGAGAAGGGATTTATTACAAGTGGCGATGGAAAGGGCAGAAATCGAGGTGGGGGATGGGCTATATCAAGGAACGGAGCACGATGAGGAACACATTCAAGTAATCGAAAAACTTTAGAACGATCAACCTCCTACAAAGAAACCAAGAGTCAACTAACTAATTAAGTAAGTTTACAGTACATTTTTACTAACAAAAAAAAGATTTTTTTCCTAATAAAATATTATCTTTAACAGAAATTTTAATTTTTACTTTTTTTTTGTTTTCAGAATGGATCTATCAACACTCAATAAAATTGCTGGAAGTGACTTCTTGCCAAAAAAAAAGTAACAGACTTATAAAAAGATCTACAATACATGGTGACTGCACTTAGAGAGGTGAAAATAAGATTTGGTACCAAGGTCGTAGCAGATTTCGACCAAAGCTTCTTACCAGAGAAGATTTCATTAGCAGACTTAAAAGATATAGAATTCTTCTTTAAATTTTGCGACACAGCAAATAAACTCCGTTTATTTGCAATATACTTGAAAGGAACTTCTTTTTAATTCGAAAAGGCTTGAAATAAAATGAAATACACACATCAAATTATTTTCGAACTATTTATTGTAAATTGTACATAGTAATAATAACACATGAATAAATGAAAATTATTAAACATTAAACAATTGTTTTTATTTATCACCATTACCAAAAATTATTATATTTATATTGAAATACAAAGATACTATTAATAAAAAATAAATAATTTTAATTTAAATTAATAAACATAATAAAATAAGATTTTTCTTTTTTTTTACTACACTAAAATACGTTATAAAATATATCATAATTTATTCAAATAATCTTATTTTTATCTATCCAACTATTTTGCTTGTCACTTGGACAAAACTTTTTCTACTAAATAAATTTCTGGATACATAGTCATTTGAATTTCTGTTTCATAAAAGCTGTCGGAAACTGGTTTATCATAACAATCTTTGACGTGGTAAGTCATGGGATTGGTTTTTACAACTCTTGCTATCGTGAAAATTTCAGTTGACCTATTTGGTGTATAACCTTTTTCGAAAACATGTTTTATTTCACTTATCAGCACTTTAACTCCCACTTTAAATTTTGTTCTTTTCACAGGTCTCTTTTCAGTTGGAAAATTTTTCATGATTTCTCTTTTATTTATCTTCGTAAAGTTTTCAGACTCGATTCCTATTGTCCGATGTCTTCTTGAATTGTATACTTTCACTAACTCAGGTAGCATATCCAACCATTTATAACTTCCTTGTTTGCTGAATTCTAACCACATTGCATTTTTTAAAGTTCTATTAAAGTAATCTTGCATGAAGATTACTATGTAAAGAGTAGTGATTTATCTTGTACTTTTTCATAAGATTCTGAAAGTTTGAATTGTAAAATTCTTTTCCTTGATTAGTTTGTAAATTCGACGGCACCCGTCCTTGTTTTAATATTGACTTCATAGCTAGAGTAACATCATTGCCACTCTTCGATTTGACTGGTACAGCCCATACGGACTTTGAAAATATATCTATAACAGTTAGTAAGTAGCGAAAACTTTTGTTTTCCTTAAAATAAGGTATCATTTCTACAAGTCAGTTTGACAAGTCTCATCTAATCCGCGTATGTCATATTTTCTTTGCTTGTACCTGCGACGTGCTAGCTTGTGTAGCTCTTCAACTACTCTTTGACGTTCCATCTTCAACTTTAACTTTAGCAATATCCGATTGTCTATTCATTTCATTAATTATATATTCAATACAAAGCATGCAAAGAACATGATATATCTTATTCTGATAAAAATGTTGATCGAAGAGTAGCTGACATGAAGCTCGCCGATAAAGCTTGAAAGCATGTTAGAGCCAAAGATGCAAGTCTTACCAAAAAAGCAACTACTTTTGTTGTTACAAATGCTATGAAATTAAAAGGAAAGACAGGAATGGGTGTAAAATTGAGTAAATTGGTAACTGCAAGTAAAAAATCATTGAAACCAAGTAAACATTCTCGCAAAGTTATTCAGTCCACCTTAAAAGGTGCAGGTAAAGCTCTTAAGATCGTTGGCGGTAAGAAAAAAATTATCATTCCATGTATTCTACCTGTTCCATAAAAAAAAAGGTGGCGCTCTGCCTTTTCTCATACCATTGTTCGCAGCACTAAGTGCAACTGGTGCTCTGGCTGGAAAAGCTGCTGAAATAACTAAAGCAGTAAATGAGGTTGAAGCTGCACAGAAAAATTATGAAGAAAGTAAGAGGCATAATAAAACTATGGAAGCTATTGCTCTAAGAAAAGATCTCTATCTCAAACCATATAAAACTACAATGGGATTATTTATGAAACCTCATATTGATCATGTTCAAGTTAAAAAAAAAACTTTGATTTAACTTTGCCAAATCGTGCACTGACTGACTATGATCTTATAAAGTATGCTTGTATGATGCAAATCCCATATTTTCCAGGTGTTTTTCATGAGAAATAATCTACCTTCTCATGGTCCATGGCATTACGAATCTGCTATAGTTAACTTAGATGATTTTCAAAACAAAGGCACTCACTGGGTATGTTATCGAAAACGAGGTTCTGAAGTGATTTATTTTGATAGTTTTGGTGATTTTAAACCTCCTATAGATCTCATGTTATATTTTAACGTGAAAGAAGTGAAATACAACTATAAAAGATATCAGAATTTTAACTCATTTATTTGTGGACATCTTTGTCTTCAATTCTTGTGTGAAAGACTATAAGAGAAGAGTTTTCAGACAAACAGGATCATTCTTTTTAAACAGTCATGGAAGATAATTTTACTTTGAGTCTTTCAGGCAAATCTTCTGTCTTAGAAGCGCAATATATTCCTTCAATATAACTACCACAGCATAAGAATTTTATTTTGGGTTTAGCTAAACTTTTAACATTCAACTCTATTCCCAATGTTGACGATTCGTATAATAAACTTCATTTAAACGGAGAGAAGATTATTAGTATTCCTACCGATAGTTACGAAGTTAACGGGATGTCGTAGTTGTTGGAATCGATTTTTGCTTTTTTTATCTTACTGATATCTTTTTAAATTTACTATTTGGACAAATATAATGACTTGTCCGCGGTAAAACTATATTAATACAATAATTTTTGCTAAATTAAAAATTCAATTTAGCTTCATATTTTTCTATGAACTTTGAATGAAAATGAGATATCAAGCTCGATAAACCTAACCTCAAAATAGTATATATCGAAAGTTTGTTTATAACTTTTTATGTATATTATTTTGGTAAATTTCTTGACTTGTCCGCGCTAAGGATTAATCTTACGAATTTTCTTACTGAAGTAAAAGAATTTGATTCGACGCACTGTTTACTCATGAACTTTGAATAAAAATACTATCAGGAGGAGCAGAACTACGATATCCTCTTAATGCTATTAATCAATTTTTGCAAAAAAATTTAAAATTTAAAGAAATTGAGTCTTCCTTAAAAGCTAACAAAAATACTCTCAGAAGTGAAATTTATTGCAGTTATCAGATAGATCTCAGACCTCGCGATTCAATAGGCAGTCTTCTCGGTTTTGCTCGTCGCGTTCTTAATAAAAACATTCATCACAGCTCTGATTTACCTGTGAAAATATTAAAAATAAACGCATTCAGAGTAGAGTGTAATATTACTACAAGTGCTTATATCAACAAAAAAAAGTTTACACGATCCATGAGTTTTCCCCAAGAGTTCCTCCACGATATAAAATCATAAAAGTTCCATCACGTGTCATATATTTACCACTTAATGTTAAGAGTATAGATCATCTTCAAATCCGAATCGTTGATAAGGACGGTAATTTAGTGGATTTCCGAGGAGAGCTAATCACAATTAGACTTCATATAAAAACTGTATAGTCGGAATCGTTTACAATTCAAGTGTACATATAAGACAGCCAAAGATCATACATGTCAGTCGTTCAAAGATACTCAGACCGTCACGAAAGAGCATCCAATTTCTCAAAAGCATAAGTCTCAAAGTACGTGGAAAAAGATAAATTATATCATTATCTGCTGCTTCCAGAAAAATGGACGAAATTCTAAGTATTTAATCAGGTGTCGCATTCGATGAGTCTATTGCTTATTATCAGGTTCGCGCACATCAACCATACTCTACATTAAGTTTCAATAACAGTGATGAAATTCGTATTTCTATTCAGCATCAAGATTTATGCCTCTTACCATCATGCAGTTATATCCATGTATGTGGAAGATTACAAAAACCAGATGGACAAGCACTAACTAAAACTGATTTCGTTAATAATGGCACTTGACGTCTGTTTGATGAAATTCGATATGAACTTAATACTGTAGAGATAGACGAAAGTAAAAATGTTGGTTTGAGTAGTCTCATGAAGGGATGCGCTTCATTTAATTCAAATCAGACTCTTATATTAGAGAATGCAAGCTGGCTTGGCATTGAAGAAGAAAACAAAAATTGGTAGATGAACAAGGAAATTTTGACGTTTACATTCCTTTACAATTTCCTCACAAGATCAAAAAATGACTTAAATACTATAATCCAGTAAGGTACTATAGCCAATACTGTAACCTTATATGAAAATTATCAAATAAAAATATCAAAGATAAAGTGGTTAATGCCATATGTTATTACATCAGATAAACAAAAAATCCAGCTGTTAAATTTCATTGGCAAAGATAATCCTATTCCTACGAGTTTTTGTTCTTGAGAGTTATTTGAATATTCTCTTCTTCCAACAACAAATAAACACGTCTGGACAATAAAAACTTCAAATCAATTAGAGATACCACGTTTTGTGATTCTTGGATTACAATCGGGAGAAAAAGGTTCAAAAACTAAAAATGCCAGTCGCTTTGACCACTGTAATATTAGTAATGTGAGACTTTTCTTGAATTCGCAATATTATCCGTACAACAATCTCAATTTCGACATATCTGAAAATCAGTTTGCTATTCTCTATGATATGTGTATTAATTTTCAGAAAGGCTATTACGGAAGAGATCCACAGACATTGTTGACAAAGTCTCAGTTTATCAACTTTGAGCCACTCATAAGTATTGACTGATCACGGCAAAACGAATCTCTAAAGAGTGCTCCTGTCGATGTACGTCTAGAATTTAAGTCTAAAACTGACTTTCCAGCTGAAACTTCAGATTATTGCATGACTTTACACGATCGCTTTGTTCAGTACAATCCTATTAGTGGAGATGTTCGGAAGCTTGTCTGAATCGTCTTCACTTTTACGTAAAAAAATTAATATTTCGAAATGGAATATGCGGTAGACATGATTGGTTTTGAGCAAATGGGTAGTGAATATGTTTTAAAGGAAATAGCAATTATTTCTCTCAATGACAGTGGTGATCCCATCGTTCATCTGTTCAAAAAACCTTTTTCATGGAGAAGGCTCTCTGACAAATTGCAAGAAGAAAGCATTCGACTCAAACATACTCATCGAATAGTCTGGAACACTGATGGACTAGATTACTCTCAAATCAAAAACTTATTCCGTGAACATTTACACGATGCTACAAATGTTATGAATGAATTCAAACGAAAACGGTTGCTAGGATTCAAATTTTCCATTTATAACATCAATGAATATGGATATCCATCAAACCCATCTTTCAAATGTGTTACTGTGAGTACAAACCATAATCTAATTCTTAAGACTGTCTGTGCACTACAAAATGTCAAACTTATAAAATTATTCCATCTCTCACAAAACCATTTGTAAGAAGAAAAGGAAAAAAAAGTAGAAAGTGTAAGAAACGCTATAGGCATCCTAGATCACATTCTAAAACACTTGGAGGAGGGAGGGGGTGTGCTAGAATCCGTACAGGTTCCAACACACCTTGGGCTGTGCTAGAATCCGGGTGTGCTAGAATGCCTACAGCCTATCTACTTATTTCAATTTGCTGTTTCAATCATTCATTCCTAAAACATTAATCATAATCATTTATAAAAAGCAGATTATATAGTTACTCCAAATCTCTATTAACAAGTCTATTTGATTGTACGCATAAACTAAAAAGAGACTTTATGCTTAATTAAATCCTACATCATCTCAAAATCAATAGAACAAAGTATCCCAAAATATTTTTTTTAAAGTTCACTTCGTTGAAATATGTAATCCGTTTAAAAACGTATACAAAATAAAACTATCATAGTTTATTTCTGTGAAGTCTGCTTAGTGGTGAGAAATTTTTCGATGAGCCTAAATATTTCTATCTAATAGCTTTTGGTGTTTATTGTTAGATAATACTTTCTTGGATTAAGAATGCTCAATGGTTATGCTAAAATTAACAGAAATGCTTGAGATTTAAAAAAATTATTATTTATATTAAATGAAAGACCTTTAAATTTTTTCAATATTTTATACCACGAGTTTTTTTTTGCAAAATTCAATTTTGAAATTGTAAAAAAAACATGGGCTCTTATGGGCACATGACAAATTGATCACATTCCATTAAAATTTCTGTCAAAATAGTTATAAGATTTTTAAAAAAGCTAGATATTATAATAGCATATTATCTAAGGATTCATTTCATATGTTTTTTTATATACCATACCTGAATATTGACAGAGAATATCAAAGTTAAAGTTTTTAATATTTCAAGTATTTAATACATATTGATTGCATTTCATGGCAACTTGTAAAATATCACAGTTTGGTTTAAGACTACTGGTTCCCAAATAAAAAAAAAATTATAGCTAAATTGTGATCATATTTATATGAAATATCTGGATTCACTATCTGTATATGCTGTTGAAATTGTTAATTGACAAATAACGTCATATTATTTTCATAAGTATTATTCTCAGACCTTTCTTTTTTATTTCTCAATTGGATTCTATAAGCTTTCAATTCTAATAGCTGCTTTTTAAAGGTTGGTTAACTAGTCTTTTTTTTACTCGTAACTGATTTCTCTGATTTTTATCAGCATGTTTTTGTAATTTTTATTGATTACTAGTTATATAATATAAAAGTGTCCAAGCATTTAATCAGATAATATTTGCCTTCATTTTTTTGAGCGACAGTAGCACTGAATCCAAAATCAACAGACTCCGATGTGCTATAAGGAATCTCTTTTGAGGCCTTCGAGCACATAGAATGATTCAAGCTCTCATTTGCTTGATTATTTTACTTAACTGGAAAAGTAAATTTTTGTGCATTCTCTGACAACTGCGAAAACAACTTTTGCAATGCATCATATGAACAATGATTACTGAGATGAATACCAGAATGATTTTCATTATCACCTTTACACCACTCATCACAATTACTGTGGTTATTGAATAAGTGATCAGGTATATTTTCTAGAGCATTCTGAATTCCTAAAATATCACCTTTGTTTTAGCGAATAACAAATGTGAAGCATCGCTAAATATGCTTGATTATGTCATTTGTTAACTCTTTATCCAGATCCTTTTTCATATATTTGTAAATCTCTTGAAGGTAATTTCGTAAAAATCACTGTTTTTTTGAGGTAGCTTGAAATCGTTTGCGATTTAGTATATGAAAATTATACTATTTGTAGGTATTTCAAAGACGATTAATTTGAGACGTCATTGATGGAAATCGGTTAATAAATTTTATAAATAATGATAAACAAAAATCGAAAATCGCGAAATTTTAAAATATTTGTCATTTGATAAAAAAAGGATGTACATGTTTGTAATTCAAAAAAAATGTGTCTCTTATTATCCTCAAGTTACCATAAAAATTTCATAAAAAAATAATTATTTTAGGAGATATTCTATTTGTTTATTAAAAAGAGGTCAAATGTACATTAAAAAATTCACCCAAAAACGTCATCGTAGAGACTTTACGATAATCACTTAAAATTTAGATACTAACGTAAATTTTATGAATTTGATGTGAAATCGCGTCCATTTTATTATTTTCAACCTGAATATGGCAAAAAAAAAGTAAATTTTTTTCTTAATGGTTTTTTAAATATTTTTACAACTAATGAAAATATCAATATAGGGATTTGATATTCTTATTACTGGCAATTTTACGCAAATTTAAAAAAAAAAAAGAATGCTCTAGCTCAATTAGGAGCCGAGATAATTTTTTTTTTTTAATTCGCCAATTGTTTATTTATAAATATTAAGGACTGAAATTTTTATCACAGCTAAAATAATACTTGAAGTTTATGATTCCATTATATCGGAGATGAAATAAACATTTTGCAATGTAAAAATTAATATTTAAGTAATCAAGATTGCTACTAGTTAATCAGAGTAATTTTTCCTGCCTTGCAAGAAAATTGATCTGGCGAGTTATAACTCATGTTCCGATTAAAAATTCCTTATATCTCTGTTAATAACAGACCAATTTTGACGTTTTTTTTAAATCGGGGTAGCGCGTGAAAATAATAACAACTGTTGTATTTGTTTTTAAAAAATTATTTATTTAACAATAATTATTGCAAAAAAAAATTGTTTAAGCATATTTTTTTAAATATTAATTTTAGCAAAAAGCTTTAAGAATAAAGTTTGTACGTCTTAAAAAAATAAACAATATTTCATTTTAGTGTTTTCATGATAAAATCAATATTGTCTGGTAATTTGGAAAACAAATTGGAAAAAATTTTTTCGAAATTAACAGACATAATATTGATTTTATCATGAAAACCCTAAAATGAAATATTGTTTATTTTTTTTAAACGAACAAACTTTATTCTTAAAGCTTTTTGCTAAAATTAATATTTAAAAAAATATGCTTAAATAATTTTTTTTTGCAATAATTATTGTTAAATAAATAATTTTTTAAAAACAAATACAACAGTTGTTATTATTTTCACGCGCTACCCCGATTTAAAAAAAACGTCATAATTGGTCCGTAATTAACGGAGATATAAGGAATTTTTAATCGGAACATGAGTTATAACTCGCCAGATCAATTTTCTTGCAAGGCAGGAAAAATTACTCTGATTAACTAGTAGCAATCTTGATTACTTAAATATTAATTTTTACATTACAAAATGTTTATTTCATCTCCGATATAATGGAATCATAAACTTCAAGTATTATTTTAGCTATGATAAAAATTTCAGTCCTTAATATTTATAAATAAACAATTGGCGAATTAAAAAAAAAAATTATCTCGGCTTCTAATTGAGCTAGAGCATTCTTTTTTTTTTTTTAATTTGCGTAAAATTGCCAGTAATAAGAATATCAAATCCCTATATTGATATTTTCATTAGTTGTAAAAATATTTAAAAAACCATTAAGAAAAAAATTTACTTTTTTTTGCCATATTCAGGTTGAAAATAATAAAATGGACGCGATTTCACATCAAATTCATAAAATTTACGTTAGTATCTAAATTTTATATGATTATCGTAAAGTCTCTACGATGACGTTTTTGGGTGAATTTTTTAATGTACATTTGACCTCTTTTTAATAAACAAATAGAATATCTCCTAAAATAATTATTTTTTTATGAAATTTTTATGGTAACTTGAGGATAATAAGAGACACATTTTTGTTGAATTACAAACATGTACATCCTTTTTTTATCAAATGACAAATATTTTAAAATTTCGCGATTTTCGATTTTTGTTTATCATTATTTATAAAATTTATTAACCGATTTCCATCAATGACGTCTCAAATTAATCGTCTTTGAAATACCTACAAATAGTATAATTTTCATATACTAAATCGCAAACGATTTCAAGCTACCTCGAAAAAACAGTGATTTTTACGAATTTTGCACCTTACATCATTGTTTACTAATTCCTGACGGCTCAAATTTTTAGGGTAATTCCAGAGTCTCATTTCTAATCATCCAACAAAGCCGATTTTGGTGGTCTGCACCTGTTTCTAATTACATTATGCATTTCGACTAATTCTACTGGACTAAATATACAATTGCAAGCTAGAAATGAATTATTTAAAGAATTATCAGAAAAAGAAAAAACAACTTTCGTGAAAAGCAAAAAAACTTTTGTAGATGTTATTAAAGATAAGCCTATGCCAAAAAAAGTACCAAAACTGATAATAAAGAAGACTAGTAAAGATGATAAATTATCTATTAAACAAAATGTATTATATTACTTAAACAAAGAAAAAAATTTACAAACTAATAATGTTTATATCGAAAATAATAATGAAGTGATTATTAATTGCACAAATGAGAATAGTGTCAAGACTGCTGAGATTTTATTATCTGCTAAGTTGGCAGGTAATTTCAAAGTACAAAAAGAACTGCGACGTTGCTAATTTAGCTGGACATCCAGCTAGTCCCGAAAAGGAACGCGCAAATTATTTATAATACAAAATTCTTTAAACGAATCTGCAGAGGGAATTCGCCGCGGGATTATGACTCTCGATCGGGATGCAAGAGCCTAAGAGTTAGGTTGATATAAAAAAAAATGATTTAACACTAGGTACTAATTAACTAAATAAAAAAAATTACTCTTCAACTTGTAAAATAAACTTATTTAATTTCAATTTAAATTAACAAAATTTAGGTATTTCGCCGCTAACACAACCACACATTTAATCAAATCAGTTTAATTCTCTTTTTTTTTTTTTAACACGGCTTTACTCTTTCACTCTGACTCTATATAAATCTATATATATATATATATCTCACTCTCTCTTTCTCACTCGCTCCCGACACTACTATATGGCACCACTCTCTTCGCGGAAATTCAACACGCGCGCGTTGTGGGCGCAACTTCGGCTGATTTCTCGGAAAACAAAATTTTCTTGCGACTCTTTCACACAAATTTTACAAACCGATATATATTCAAATCTTTTACATCTTTAAGTTATCCCCAAATTTATCATTTACACTTCTCTTTTCACACAACTTAATTGAAAAAAAAAAAATACAACGTTTATGAATTTATTCTCTCTCTCTCTCTCTCTCTCTCTCTCTCTCTCTCTCTCTCTCTCTCTCTCTCTCTCTCTCTCTCTCTCTCTCTCTTTCTTTATAATCAAAATTTTTAAACACACTCTTTTACAACTTTATAAACCCTTTTTTTTCACACATTCATAAACGAAAACTATTTTTGCAAGCACGCGCAATTCAAGTACGCACAATGATTTTTGTAATGATTATTACCTCTTTTTTTTATGCCCTCTCTCTCTTTTTCGCTCACTCTCTCGCTGTATATGGCTTTTCTGTCTCCGCTGTCGACCTGATGCTTGGTTCTACGATGATCTCGTTGTGAGAGCGTGAACTGGCAAACACAGGCACAAAGCAATGAAGAAAAGGCGCCACTAAATTTAAATAATTTGTGGCACTACTACACATATACACTCTCACGAGATTTTATAGAAAACGATGGCGCAAAGAGTTTTCTTTCTTAAAACTTTACACGATAACGAATAATTCTTTCCGTGTTAATTGATACAAAAAGAAAGGATGAAACCCCCGTCAATCCTTCTTTAAGACACTTAAACAACGGCACCACGTATATTCTAAATTACGTTATAAAATTTAATAAGAAAATACAGAAAAACTCTAATACACGTTTTAAAGAAAACGACACCACGAATTCAAAAATAATTAAACTCAAAAAAAAAACTCTCTATTACACGCTGCGACTCTACGCTTTTCACAATCTCTCTCAGAACAAAGGGTTCTCTGTTCTCCCTTTTCACGCGACCCACGTCCTCTCTTAATCAGGGCTCGCTAAAGACTGTCGTTAGGCCCGTTGTTTCTTGAACTTGATCGCGCGAGAAAATTCGGCGGACCAATCACGACGCTTTTTACATTTCACACATGCATACTTCCGGGCGCGAATTAATACACACTCACTCGATTAATAATCAATTTACAATTATTACACTTTTAATAAATTTAGAAAATTATAAAATAATATCTCTTATAATAATTACGCCTAACATCGGTTGAAAACCTCTGCACCTTGTCCAATGTAAACTCTCACAATATATTCACTCATACTAAATAAAAATCACGCACAATTTTACAATTAATTTACAATTTTCGTACGCATAATTATAATCTTGAAATAATTAAAATGTTCAATAATTATTATCTTCCATACTCTTTTCTTCCTCTCTTCTGGATGGCGCCACCGGAGTTCTTCTTCATGTCTAATTCTTTCTGTCTTTTCGAGCGGGAGGAATAAACAATTTAAAACTCTCTCCAACAATTTTACATGAAAAAAAATAAAAGGAATATTTTCACATAAAAAAAACTCTTAAAATTATAATTAATTCTCTTTTGTAGCGCCATCAGATCTTTTAATTAAAAAAAAACTAATAATGTAATAAAATAAATTAATTTTAATTTAAAAAAAAAATTTTTCTCATTGGGACGCGAAAACCGCGTCACAAATTCCCCTCCTCTAGACTAAATTATTTCCCAAATAATTTGTCTACAAAAAAAAAAAAGAATATGATCTGATAACGCTAAAAAAAGTGGAAATAATATGAAAAATTATCTCTTACGTTACTCATAGTTTTATGGCTCTCTCTTTTTATCATATAACAGCTGACTTTTAATTTTACTCCAATAAGACTCTCTTCTTCAATAGATTCTCTGTTCTTTTTTTGCACGACGCTACTACAATTTTTTTTTTTTTTTGTATATATATCTATATCTCTCTGGTTAGGCTGGACTTTTTTATTCCCAGTGTTCATAGGCTGGCTTTTCAACTTTTGACTGGCATTACTTTGGTTGGATGCAAAGGAAGCTCAGACCTTCTCTGTTGATCCTTTTATACATCACACATCATCTTGCTTGTTTGGCTGATCAAGGTTCTTCATGTTTCATTTTATCACTCTCGTTCTGAATTCTCAGTACTGACATCTCCGGCTTCTTATTCTCTGATGGACCATTGGTGGCACGATAATATCCTCGGAATAATACAAGCATTAGAATTTGTTTATAATATTTATAAATTAAATCTATTTGTTCAGAGATACGTGTATTATTATTTTCCTACGCTACTACGCACTACTAATAATTTTATTATTCACGCGATGGTTCTGTATTTAATTAATAATCTCTTTAACGCATACAAAAACGAACCTATCTCTATCTTTTTTTCGATTATACACCTAAACACCTAACCTCGAAGCACCCAATCTATTTCATTTTTTTTTTTCACCCTTTTAACTCTCACTATTTTTTTTCTAATTTTATATCTCTTTTTACACCCCTCCCCTCGTTTTTACTACTCTATGTTTTTCCCGCTAATATTTTTAAACATTTTTTTTTTTTATTTGCAATCACTCTTAACCACGACTATTTTATTTCTCTTAAACAACTGATCATCACACTCTCAAAATTCTTTGATTTTGTTCTTCTCTTTTTGACCAATATCTATTATTGTTAAAATCTTCCTCTCTGTGTTCCGGCTGTTCATATCCTCTTTTAATTAATACTTTATTTTGATCCTCTCTGCTAAAATCACTCAGTAAATTCTCTTTTAAATCACTCACACTGTCTATTTTCTTCCTTTTAATTCCTTCCTTCATGAAAATATTGTCCTTACAACATATTTCTTTACTTCACTTATTTATGACTCTCTCTGTTAAATTGACACTACTCTCTTCGATTCTCTTTTCTCTGTTTTTGTTATTTTCTTTTACTTCACAATAAACTCTTCTCTCTTCATTTTTAATTTCACTTTTTGTTGTCTCTCTCTCACTGTGGCTGGCGCTCCTCATATCTTGACTCTTCTCATCTTTCTTCTTCTTGATAGAGGCGCCACTACTATGTACTATTTCTCTCTCTTTTTCTTTAATATTTTTATTATAAATTTTCTCTTCACTCTTGCGATCTTTATTTTCACTTTTTACAACACTCTCATAAATTTTCGCTGCACTCTTTATTTCTCTCTCTTCATTTACATATTTTTCTCTCCTTACACTTTCTTGATGTGCACTGTTTAGTCTTGTTATCAATGGCATACAATAAGGACATGTTTTTAACGTAACATTCCGTCTATTACAATTTTGGCACGATTCAATCGGCTCTTCTTTGCGGTACGTACAGTTACGTTTAATGTGTCCCTTTTTCTTGCATCGAAAACAGATGATCTTGGCGCATTCGATTGCTCGATGTCCAAAAACATGGCACATATGACAGTTTCCTGAAAATTTAATCCTCTTGCTATTTCTAATCACTATTGTTTCTCTCATTAACTGAAAATCTCTCTTCTCTCTTTTAAAACCCATAGAATTCGTTGATCTCTTCGAGTAGCTTCGCCATGGCTTACTACGTCTCACAACATCATCAGAACGCACTCTCCAATTTTCACAGTTATCATTTTCTCTATATACCTTCTTTGATTCACTGTAACACGCTCTCTTTTGATTCTCTCTCTCATCATTTCTCTTTCTTTTCTTCTCATTAATTTCTTCACTATTATCTGCAACAATAATTAATGCTGCAATTTTATGTACATTTTTCTCTTCATGTTCACTGTTTACAGGCTCTTCTATGTTGATAGTACTCTCATCGGTAGGTATTACTCTCTGCGATTCTAACTTTTGCTCTTCACTATTCTCTTCGATTTCCGAAATTTCTTCTCTCTTCGATTGTACGTCACTGTCACCCTCATCAGAATCTGGTTCTTCCTCTTCTATCCATTTTTTATTAGCCAAAACTAATTCTAAATCACTCAGAGTATGTGCAATTCTTGGTATGACTTGCGACACTTTATCGGCCTTACAGGCTTGACTCGTTGACCGCACAGAGTATCGTGGCAAGGCGGACATACGATCAGTCACCATCTGAGCCGCTTGATTCTCCAAATGCTGTGTCGTATACGAGCTGTTTGCTGGAGTAGAAGCTGTTTCTTTATACGAAGATAAGGCTTCTAAGCTTAAGGCTGAAGTAAACGCGTCGCTTACCCAGGCACGACTCCTATCTCGCTCTTGTTGTCTTTTCACACTTGAATATAAATTATGCTGTCCGTCGCGTATCACATTTGGCGCTACTTCTGCATTATATTCTTCAAATCTACTACTCGCTGGCGCTACTACCCTAGCGCATGTATTTCTCTCTTTAATAGGCACTACTTTAACATACTTTAAATCGAAATCCATAAGATCCCACTTGTACCACGGTATTATTTTATTTTGCGGTTCGATCTCCCTTAAGTATGCGCGTAATAACCTATCATGTAAGACGGCAATCGGCCCTATAAGACTACAACCGCGCGTCTTTAACTCTCTTATCAACTCGTATTCACAAAAAGTATTTATTTTTCTTTTTATAACCCGTCTCTCATACGACAACATTAAATAATCCATGATATATAAGTGATCGTCCATTTTCTCCATTATTAACTCTCGCGTTCAAAACAAAATTTATGACAAATTTTGTTTAATTTTCTCTCTTTGTATTGTTATTTAAATTCACGTTTTTATTTCTAATACCCCTAAAGAAACTCACGGCCTATATGTTATACTACTATTCTCTCTCTTTATCATATATTTTTATTCTAACCTCGGATTAATTTCTTGCTAATAAAAATAACACAGATCTCTGAACAATGACTACTTTTATACCTTTAAACTCTCGTGCCAATGGTAAAAAGAAATTAAATTCTTTTTTAATTCCATTTAAGTTTAAATAAAAATTTTAAATAAGCGCCACTAAAAGAAATTGTTTTTACAGTAAAAGACAATTTTCACTATTAAAATTTAAAATTCATTTTAAAGCACAGTTTTTCACGTCAGAAAAAAGATAAAATATTCACACTTAAATCTCTCTTTAAAACACGTCAATACACACTCTCGTAAAATAAAATAAAAATTAATTATTTAAACTATTTAAATATTAATTCAAATTACTCTCTTTTGTTAATAAAATATCACACTTTCTTATTTTAAATTGGCACGAGGTTAAAGACAATGCGTGTATTTATTTGTGTACACAATGTTCATGTGTATATAATAAAAACTATGTATTTAAAGTATTAATATTATATACTTATCACTATTAGAATGAGAATACTGAAAGGAAAAAAAGACACCACTACACGCGTGTGCTTGCATCTACCAGTAATTCTATACTCTCGCGTCACTCTTACACTCTCTCACACTCGTCACTCGTCCGCCGTTGATTTTATATAAAAATTAATTTTTATAATTTACCTAAACACTTAAATCCCGTGGCTCAGGCCTGCACGTTGGGCGCCATTTTTGCGACGTTGCTAATTTAGCTGGACATCCAGCTAGTCCCGAAAAGGAACGCGCAAATTACTTATAATACAAAATTCTTTAAACGAATCTGCAGAGGGAATTCGCCGCGGGATTATGACTCTCGATCGGGATGCAAGAGCCTAAGAGTTAGGTTGATATAAAAAAAAATGATTTAACACTAGGTACTAATTAACTAAATAAAAAAAATTACTCTTCAACTTGTAAAATAAACTTATTTAATTTCAATTTAAATTAACAAAATTTAGGTATTTCGCCGCTAACACAACCACACATTTAATCAAATCAGTTTAATTCTCTTTTTTTTTTTTTAACACGGCTTTACTCTTTCACTCTGACTCTATATAAATCTATATATATATATATATCTCACTCTCTCTTTCTCACTCGCTCCCGACACTACTATATGGCACCACTAGATACTCGCACGATTCGAAATTTTGATCGTCGCTATTCGACACGGCACCTCTATGTTATACTGTATCGTCTCTGATTTACCTCCCCTCTCGACGGCAGTAACAGAGGCTCTCTTCGCGGAAATTCAACACGCGCGCGTTGTGGGCGCAACTTCGGCTGATTTCTCGGAAAACAAAATTTTCTTGCGACTCTTTCACACAAATTTTACAAACCGATATATATTCAAATCTTTTACATCTTTAAGTTATCCCCCAAATTTATCATTTACACTTCTCTTTTCACACAACTTAATTGAAAAAAAAAAAATACAACGTTTATGAATTTATTCTCTCTCTCTCTCTCTCTCTCTCTCTCTCTCTCTCTCTCTCTCTCTCTCTCTCTCTCTCTCTCTCTCTCTCTCTCTTTCTTTATAATCAAAATTTTTAAACACACTCTTTTACAACTTTATAAACCCTTTTTTTTCACACATTCATAAACGAAAACTATTTTTGCAAGCACGCGCAATTCAAGTACGCACAATGATTTTTGTAATGATTATTACCTCTTTTTTTTATGCCCTCTCTCTCTTTTTCGCTCACTCTCTCGCTGTATATGGCTTTTCTGTCTCCGCTGTCGACCTGATGCTTGGTTCTACGATGATCTCGTTGTGAGAGCGTGAACTGGCAAAGACAGGCACAAAGCAATGAAGAAAAGGCGCCACTAAATTTAAATAATTTGTGGCACTACTACACATATACACTCTTACGAGATTTTATAGAAAACGATGGCGCAAAGAGTTTTCTTTCTTAAAACTTTACACGATAACGAATAATTCTTTCCGTGTTAATTGATACAAAAAGAAAGGATGAAACCCCCGTCAATCCTTCTTTAAGACACTTAAACAACGGCACCACGTATATTCTAAATTACGTTATAAAATTTAATAAGAAAATACAGAAAAACTCTAATACACGTTTTAAAGAAAACGACACCACGAATTCAAAAATAATTAAACTCAAAAAAAAAACTCTCTATTACACGCTGCGACTCTACGCTTTTCACAATCTCTCTCAGAACAAAGGGTTCTCTGTTCTCCCTTTTCACGCGACCCACGTCCTCTCTTAATCAGGGCTCGCTAAAGACTGTCGTTAGGCCCGTTGTTTCTTGAACTTGATCGCGCGAGAAAATTCGGCGGACCAATCACGACGCTTTTTACATTTCACACATGCATACTTCCGGGCGCGAATTAATACACACTCACTCGATTAATAATCAATTTACAATTATTACACTTTTAATAAATTTAGAAAATTATAAAATAATATCTCTTATAATAATTACGCCTAACATCGGTTGAAAACCTCTGCACCTTGTCCAATGTACTCGCGCGCTTAGTCGTTACGGGCTCACTACACATCGTCTCTCTCATAGTCTATCTCTTTCTACCATGTTTACAATTCCTTTATTTTTCGGCGCTTAAACTCTCACAATATATTCACTCATACTAAATAAAAATCACGCACAATTTTACAATTAATTTACAATTTTCGCACGCATAATTATAATCTTGAAATAATTAAAATGTTCAATAATTATTATCTTCCATACTCTTTTCTTTCTCTCTTCTGGATGGCGCCACCGGAGTTCTTCTTCATGTCTAATTCTTTCTGTCTTTTCGAGCGGGAGGAATAAACAATTTAAAACTCTCTCCAACAATTTTACATGAAAAAAAATAAAAGGAATATTTTCACATAAAAAAAACTCTTAAAATTATAATTAATTCTCTTTTGTAGCGCCATCAGATCTTTTAATTAAAAAAAAACTAATAATGTAATAAAATAAATTAATTTTAATTTAAAAAAAAAATTTTTCTTATTGGGACGCGAAAACCGCGTCACAGAACAATTAATGAATCCGAAAATAAAAGTCGTTGGAATAGATAATTACTGTCAAAATGATGAAGAAGGTTATGAAAAAGATATGAATGAAAGAAATTTTAAAAGTTTTAATACCAAATGTAAAATATTGAGTATATATACTAATAAAAGAATGCAATTGAAAGGTCTATTAGTTGAAGTTACACCAGAATTATATGAGTATATTGGAGAAAATAATGACAGAATTTTCGTAGGACATCAGTGTTGCAAAGTGTATGATTTAATAAACACCAGGCCATGTTATAATTGTGGAAGATTTGAGCATAGTGGTAAAAAATGTCATAATGAGCAAAGCTATTTAAAATATTCTGGAAATCATAAAACAAATACTTGTAGCAGTGATTTACTTAAGTCCCTAAACTGTATCTACAACAATAATGAGTATAAAACAAGTTTTAATATAAGACATGCTACAAATAATAGCAGTGCTTGTATATTGTATAAAAGAAAATTAAAAAAGTCCATAGAGATGACTAATTATCCAGTGCAACCTAACACATCCGTGTATGCCGATAAGATAGAAAACTATCAGGAATAGAAGTCAACAACGGGTAAAACAACTAAAACGATTACAAAAAAGAAGACAGAAAATAAAAGCAATTCATCGTCTCAGGGTAGACAGAAACAATCGAAATATAATTGAACTAAACAAGTTCAAACAGAATTAAAATGGAGAATGAAATGTATTGTAATGAATTGATACCAAATGAAAGTACTGTAAAGGATTTTCGGATAATCAATGATAATCTTAGCTATAAAAATTTAATTTTGAATATAATATTTAGAAGTTTAGATGCAAATATTACTAGACTTGAGGTTCTTATTGTGGGCCTGAAAATAAAACCTAATGTGGTTGTTTGCGCGGAGACCTGGAATCTGGATTATTTTGAATTTTTCCAGATCTCGGGTCACAAAATATATTATAATAATAGCAGAATAAATAAGTCTAATGAAGTGGTAGTTTATATCAAGGAAAGTATCATTTATACAACAAGTATTGACGTAATAGGTAGACTAAGTTTTTTAAATACAAAATTGATACTAAGTAATAATAAAAAATTTGAAATATCTGCAATTTAATTCACATGATATACCTGTTTTTGAATTTGTATTGTATGTAAACAAGTATCTGCGTTAAAGGGAAATGTCCAAAATCATCACGTTTTAGAAGATTTTAACATTGATATATTAAACCAAAATAACAAATCATTTGGCCTCCCCTTAGCCTTCCCTCAGTCTAATATTGTGCTCTACCTCAACTTAGCCCCCCCCCCCCCTGAAATTATGTTGTAATTCTTTTTCTAAATAACTATTTTTTATAATTACGTTATTTTTTGGTACATCCCCCCCAGCCCTTCCTCATAAAGTCCTTGCCCTCTCCCCTTAGCCCTCCCTCGTGTTCACTCAGTCTAATATTATGCTCAATTTAGTCCCTCCCCCTCAAATTACGTCGTGATACTTTTTCTTAATAGCGATTATTGATGATTACGATATTTTTCGGTACATCTTAATCCCTCTCTGATTATTACTGATGTTATTTTATTGCAGTTTAGTGAGTCTGAAAAAAAATAATATCATATTGTTTATAAAATCTATATTTGATTTGTAAACGTATTAACATTTCTGTAACTAAAAATATGATTACAATCAATTGATAATAAAAAAATTCCTCTCTGCATTACGTTTGCTAAGATGAATACAGTTATATCTTACTTATATGATTCAAAAAGGATATATTACCTTTCCTAAACTAAAAATGGGATGTTCAAATATTCATTTTAATAAGCGATTTCTGGGGTTAAGACCAGCATATGAATAAAAGATGATTGCATAGCATGGGTATATATTCACATCGTTGAATTCAGCGCAATGAGCTGATCTCGAAAGAAATAATAAAAATATTTTTTTAATTTTACCAATATATTGTCAATATACTCGCAATATATTGATGAAATTTTTTTTGGGGTCAGCTCATCACGCTAAATCTAATTATATAAATATGTATCGATGTTATTCAATCACCCTGTATATGGTTGCATTAGAAATATTATTATATTTCGAAGATTAACATGTACAGTACCGCTCAAAAGTTCGTAAAAATTTTTTTTTTTTTTAACTCAACTTCAAACTGCGATATTTCGGAAACGGCTCGATGAATTTGAAAAATCCGGACGGCGTTTGAAAGATCAGACAAAATACTATTTATTTGTGTCCTGCCAAATATTTTTATCTCTTTTTTTAACTCTATTTCTAATGATAGAAAAATTTTTTATTTTTACGAATTTTTAAATTTTAATCAATCAAATGTAACTTTTTAAGAAATTGATAAAATTAAAAAATTCCAACGCGACTGAAAAGTAGAGTGAATTTCCTAAATCTTTATGTTCAATGATTTTTTTTAATCTATTTCCTGCGTGTAGCTAAAAATGCGCAAAAATGGAAAGTACAAGAAAATCAGTTTTAAATATGATAATATTTTCCAATGTCGCGAGTCAATTTTGGTTTACATTAGCAAGATACAAAAAGATAGTATTTTGTCTAATCTTTTAAACGCCGTCCAGATTTTTAAAATTTATCGAGTCATTTCCGAAATATCGCAGTTTGAAGTTGAGTTTCTAAACAAAAATTTTTTTTACGAACTAATGAACGGTATTGTATACTTTTAACAAAATTATCACAAATTTTATCACAATTATTAAAAATAATAGTGTCCTTTTTTTGAATACATTAAAGTTATTTACAAATTTGATTCTTCGTATGTATATGCGAACTACAGATTTGAACACATGCTGAAATGTAAACAAAAATAGACCCGCGATATTGGAAAATATTATCATATTTAAAACTGATTTTCTTGTACTTTCCATTTTTGCGCATTTTTAGTTACACGCAGGAAATAGATACAAAAAAATCATTGAACATAAAGATTTAGGAAATTTACTCTACTTTTCAGACGCGTTCGAATTTTTTAATTTTATCAATTTCTTAAAAAGTTACATTTGATTGATTGAAATTTAAAAATTCGTAAAAATAAAAAATTTTTCTATCATTAGAAATAGAGTTAAAAAAAGAGATAAAAATATTTGGCAGGACACAAAAAAATAGTATTTTGTCTGATCTTTCAAACTCCGTCCGGATTTTTCAAATTCATCGAGCCGTTTCCGAAATATCGCTGTTTGAAGTTGAGTTAAAAAAAAAAAAAATTTTTACGAACTTTTGAGCGGTACTGTATATAATTGAAAAATTCATTTTGGCTGTCGCTTAAAGAAACTGACAGATTAGTATTGTAGCTAAAAAAAACTTGCAAGTTTATTTTTCATTGTTGTTAAAAGAAGTTTATATATTTATTTTTTGATATTGCTAAAAGAAACTAATAATTTATTTTAGTTGCTAAAAAATAAGACAATTTATTTTTGTAATTAAAGAAAGTTTATAAATTTATTTTTGATTGTCGCAAAAAGTTACTGACAAATTTCTTTTTCATTGTTACTAAAGAGAAAGTTAATATGTTAAAAGAATTTTTGTTGTCGTTTAAAGAAACTGACGGGTTAGTATTGTAGCTACAAAAAGCTTACAAATTTATTTTTTATTGTTATTAAAAGAAGTTTATATATTTTGTGAGCTCACTTAAACATAATGTAAAAAAGTAAAAATATTTTAAGTAAAATAAAGGAATTAAAGAGAAAATAAGCTATAAAAAAGAATAAAATAAAAGAGAATCAGTAATGAACTTATTCTTTCTCAAATTCAAACCATTGCATTAGAAGGATAGACAATCCACTTGAAATACTGTCTCTTTCTATTTTATGCGTTGGCGCGGAGTAGCACTTAGAAGCTATACCGACGCGAAAGGTAAAAATTAATATAATATATGTACGCGCTTGTATGTGTGCTGATACACGCCTATAATGTGACGTACGCCCGGCACATATCCAAGCGCACCTGTAATAGTATCATGTAGAATATATAAATGTATCCCTTCTACTTAGCGGTAGGGGAGAACTTCGGCCGCGGTGGCTCGATCGACGCTAAAGCAGATCGAAGCCAAATCATTGTACGGTACTCTTTGGCCATCTCTCTAATAATCAAGTCTAAATTCAAACGTTTTTACTTGTCAAGAGTCATATCCTTTCGCGAATTTCTACAGGCCCGCAAGGAGTTGGGTATAAAATCCCAACTCTGTACCGGTAGTAGAAATAGCAAGTTGTTTCTTATACTTAATATTTACTAGTATTTTCTTTCGTAAATGTAATAATAAAGCTTTATATTAAAAATTATAAATTGAAAAGTAAGATAAAATTAGTGTTAATAATAATCTAATGAACCATCGCTTAGACCTTGTGAAATGAATAGTGAAAGTATTGATAAAGTGGTTTAATGCCGTGTCTTGATAATTTAGACTAATAAAATCTTATTGAATCGTGCTCTCGAAAAGACTAAAAATCTTGAGAGTTCTTGGCCTATAAGAGGTTTATTTATCACTAACAACTAAAACTTAATAAAAGAGACCCCGGAGTGAGTACGGCATGAAGTCCGTATCACAAACGGGTCCAAATTAAAATACCTTTTCCTCTTTTCCTTATACCTTTATATGTTCACTTTGTGCAATCATTTTCAGGAACAGGGAACGTAAGGGTATCTTACAATTTATTTTTTATATTGCTAAAAGAAATTAAAAATTTATTTTAGTTGCTAAAAAAATGAAAGTTTATAAATTTATTTTTCATTGTTGCAAAAAATTGCTGACGAATTTCTTTTTCATTGTTACCAAATAGAAAGTTGATAAAGAATTATTTAAGTGTCGCTAATTAAAAAAAATTAGTATTTTATAAGAAAAATTTCTTATTGTAGTTTTAATTATTAAATTATTTTTTTATTGTCGCTAAAAAAAGCTTACGGATTTATTCTTTACTATTGTTAAAAAAAAATTCATTTTTTGAGAGATTCAATTTTGATAATCACTAAATGGAGCTCATCAATTTATTTTTGCTATCTCTAAAAAAAATAGACAATTTATTTTTGTCTAAAAAAAAATTGACAAATTATGTTTGTGGCTAAAAAAAATTACAAATTGATATATATGAATATAAGATATAAGAAATATAGGATATGCATTCTTGTTTGTTTAAATATATCATTATTAGCTACTTGATATGAAAGATAATTCAAATGGTCAATTGAAAACACATAATATATAGTTTAAATGATTTAAAAATAGAATACGTAATAATAATAGAATTTCCAATTTTTATTGTGTATAATAATGTTTATTAATAGTTAATAATAATAAAATTTTATTCTTTTATAAATAAATAACAATTATGAAAGAAAAGATCATTTAAATCCGTACATTGAAAGACATAACAAGTAATTTAAATGATCTAAAAATAGAGTATTTAATAATAATAGAATTTTAAGTTTTGATTGTATATAATGTAATAAAAGTTATAGAAGACAAGATTACTTAACACAATATTTAAGAGTTTATAAAGAATTAAGTTTCAATAATTTCTTATGCAGAAAAAGATTTAATAGAAATCGAAAGTTTAAATGAATACATGAGAATATGAGATATTTTTTTTATATCTGTAAAATGTACTATTATTGAAGAATTTGTATGTAATTATGAAGAATAAAAAGCACTTTAAAAGACATATAATCAGATATGATAAAACTTCAAGTTTTATTTGTGTATAATATAATAAAAATAATACATTTAAAAATTATTATTATAAAAAAATATTTTTACCTTCTTATTTTATGAATTTTACAAATACGATGCAAAGAAAACACTTCCTTTCTGCAGTGTATTATTTTTTTATAAACAAATGAGTTTTTTTCGATAGTAAAATAATTTTTGTAATACATTAAGAACAGGTTGGATTCGCTGTCTTTGCCTAATTGGGACGCAAAAATATTATAAACATAAACTTTTAATTTAGCATTCCTAATTTTTCTCAAAAACAAAGTGGTAGAATTTTTTTTTCTCGTGCATAGATATTTATAATAATAATATCGATTGCGCTCAGCCATTAATTTGCAGATAAATTGATTAATGCTTGAGTAAATACCAAAAAATTCAATTGGACAAGTGAATCTTTTTAGTAACAATAAAAAAGAAATCAGTCAGTGAATTTTTTCGACATTAAAAAATGAATTTATAAACTTCTTTTAACTACGAAAACGATTTACAAGTTTCTTTTGGTGAAAAAAATAATTCGTTTCTTTCTTTTAGCAATATTTAAAAATAAATCTGTAAGCATCTTTTAGCAATAATCAAAAATAAATCTGTAAGCTTTTTTTAATGTCATCATATTACAAAAGTAGTATAAATAAAAATTATGTTGGATTATAGCGTAAGTAAAAAAAAGTTTTTTTAATTAACGATTATTTATAAAATTATTTTAGTGTCAATATTACATAAATCTGTAAACTTTGATATCAACAAATATAGTCTTTTAGCTTTTTTAAGTTATATTGAAAAAAAAATACATAAACTTTTTCTAACAATTAAAAATCAATTTGTAATTTTTTTTAGCCACAAACATAATTTGTCAATTTTTTTTTAGACAAAAATAAATTGTCTATTTTTTTTAGAGATAGCAAAAATAAATTGATGAGCTCCATTTAGTGATGTTGCGTCGCAACACAAATTTATGTAAAAATCAAAAAACGATGATGAGCGGCAGCACTTACAGTCGTCTGTTCTCACCTCCCATAAGTCAGCTCATAGACGAAAGGGGGGAGAGAACAGGGAGACTTTGCAAATGCCGCGGAAAAATAGTTTAGTATCAAGCGTGACATCGCCTCGAGCGGTCTTGTCTCTTGCGAGAACATCAAATTTCGTTCTAAATTTCTTTGTTTTCAAAAGCTAACTGGGGCTTTTACTGGTGCGGACAAGTTTCCGTACAGCGACGAACGGTCGATTGCGAATCAACGCATCACCTTCGCCCACCTAAGCCGCGGCTATACAAATTTTCATTGTGTCTTTTTTCTTCTTTCTTTTGCGTGCGTGCGTGCGAATAAAAATATAATCGTGCGGCAAATAGTGTGTAAAGTTGTAGGAAATAAATCAAGGGTTTTTTATGCCACATGGCTTTTTCCCTTTATATTTGTGTATTTATTGAGTGAATCCTTTCCCGATAAATAAAGTGTAAATTTTAGATAAAATCAATTAAAACAAAGCAACTACAACCGCAAGGTTAGTTGCTTTGTATCAGTAGAATCATTTAATTTCTCTGTTGCAAATTAATAGATCTTTGTGTGCAAAAATTAGTGGTAAAGTCAAGTACAGTGTAAACTTAAATTTAATTCAATTAAAGGATTCAAAGTTAAAGTAAAATTAAGTGTCAATTCATTTTTATTCAAACAAGGGTAAATTCAAAATAAGATTAGTTAGGGAATTTCATGATTAGATAAAATTTCAAAGGAAAAGAACCACGTTCTTTTCTTTCTAAATCATCCAACAAATTTAGTTAAAAAATTCGTTATAAAGGTATAAGGAAAAGAGGAAAAGGTATTTTAATTTGGACCCGTTTGTGATACGGACTTCATGCCGTACTCACTCCGGGGTCTCTTTTATTAAGTTTTAGTTGTTAGTGATAAATAAACCTCTTATAGGCCAAGAACTCTCAAGATTTTTAGTCTTATCGAGAGCACGATTCAATAAGATTTTATTAGTCTAAATTATCAAGACACGGCATTAAACCACTTTATCAATACTTTCACTATTCATTTCACAAGGTCTAAGCGATGGTTCATTAGATTATTATTAACACTAATTTTATCTTACTTTTCAATTTATAATTTTTAATATAAAGCTTTATTATTACATTTACGAAAGAAAATACTAGTAAATATTAAGTATAAGAAACAACTTGCTATTTCTACTACCGGTACAGAGTTGGGATTTTATACCCAACTCCTTGCGGGCCTGTAGAAATTCGCGAAAGGATATGACTCTTGACAAGTAAAAACGTTTAAATTTAGACTTGATTATTAGAGAGATGGCCAAAGAGTACCGTACAATGATTTGGCTTCGATCTGCTTTAGCGTCGATCGAGCCACCGCGGCCGAAGTTCTCCCCTACCGCTAAGTAGAAGGGATACATTTATATATTCTACATGATACTATTACAGGTGCGCTTGGATATGTGCCGGGCGTACGTCACATTATAGGCGTGTATCAGCACACATACAAGCGCGTACATATATTATATTAATTTTTACCTTTCGCGTCGGTATAGCTTCTAAGTGCTACTCCGCGCCAACGCATAAAATAGAAAGAGACAGTATTTCAAGTGGATTGTCTATCCTTCTAATGCAATGGTTTGAATTTGAGAAAGAATAAGTTCATTACTGATTCTCTTTTATTTTATTCTTTTTTATAGCTTATTTTCTCTTCAATTCCTTTATTTTACTTAAAATATTTTTACTTTTTTACATTATGTTTAAGTGAGCTCACAAAATATATAAACTTCTTTTAATAACAATAAAAAATAAATTTGTAAGCTTTTTGTAGCTACAATACTAACCCGTCAGTTTCTTTAAACGACAACAAAAATTCTTTTAACATATTAACTTTCTCTTTAGTAACAATGAAAAAGAAATTTGTCAGTAACTTTTTGCGACAATCAAAAATAAATTTATAAACTTTCTTTAATTACAAAACTAAATTGTCTTATTTTTTAGCAACTAAAATAAATTATTAGTTTCTTTTAGCAATATCAAAAAATAAATATATAAACTTCTTTTAACAACAATGAAAAATAAACTTGCAAGTTTTTTTTAGCTACAATACTAATCTGTCAGTTTCTTTAAGCGACAGCCAAAATGAATTTTTCCATTATATACATGTTAATCTTCGAAATATAATAATATTTCTAATGCAACCATATACAGGGTGATTGAATAACATCGATACATATTTATATAATTAGATTTAGCGTGATGAGCTGACCCCAAAAAAAATTTCATCAATATATTGCGAGTATATTGACAATATATTGGTAAAATTAAAAAAATATTTTTATTATTTCTTTCGAGATCAGCTCATTGCGCTGAATTCAACGATGTGAATATATACCCATGCTATGCAATCATCTTTTATTCATATGCTGGTCTTAACCCCAGAAATCGCTTATTAAAATGAATATTTGAACATCCCATTTTTAGTTTAGGAAAGGTAATATATCCTTTTTGAATCATATAAGTAAGATATAACTGTATTCATCTTAGCAAACGTAATGCAGAGAGGAATTTTTTTATTATCAATTGATTGTAATTATATTTTTAGTTACAGAAATGTTAATACGTTTACAAATCAAATATAGATTTTATAAACAATATGATATTATTTTTTTTCAGACTCACTAAACTGCAATAAAATAACATCAGTAATAATCAGAGAGGGATTAAGGTGTACCGAAAAATATCGTAATCATCAATAATCGCTATTAAGAAAAAGTATCACGACGTAATTTGAGGGGGAGGGACTAAATTGAGCATAATATTAGACTGAGTGAACACGAGGGAGGGCTAAGGGGAGAGGGCAAGGACTTTATGAGGAAGGGCTGGGGGGGATGTACCAAAAAATAACGTAATCATAAAAAATAGTTATTTAGAAAAAGAATTACAACATAATTTCAGGGGGGGGGCTAAGTTGAGGTAGAGCACAATATTAGACTGAGGGAAGGCTAAGGGGAGGCCAAATGATTTGTTATTTTGGTTTAATATATCAATGTTAAAATCTTCTAAAACGCGATGATTTTGGACATTTCCCTTTAACGCAGATACTTGTTTACATACAATACAAATTCAAAAACAGGTATATCATGTGAATTAAATTGCAGATATTTCAAATTTTTTATTATTACTTAGTATCAATTTTGTATTTAAAAAACTTAGTCTACCTATTACGTCAATACTTGTTGTATAAATGATACTTTCCTTGATATAAACTACCACTTCATTAGACTTATTTATTCTGCTATTATTATAATATATTTTGTGACCCGAGATCTGGAAAAATTCAAAATAATCCAGATTCCAGGTCTCCGTGCAAACAACCACATTAGGTTTTATTTTCAGGCCCACAATAAGAACCTCAAGTCTAGTAATATTTGCATCTAAACTTCTAAAATTTATATTCAAAATTAAATTTTTATAGCTAAGATTATCATTGAGTATCCAAAAATCCTTTACAGTACCATCTGAGGATAAGTATGTAGTTTTTTTATCATTCACGATAAAAAATTGTAATTCATAACTTGAAATGTATAAAAAATCGATTTCTTACTCATACGTATGCGTCACAGTGACTAAAAACATTTATACAAACTTAATAATTATTATTAATAGTATATTACGATACATGTGACTTAAGTGGCCCATTATTGCACGACGTGAAGTTATCGCCCGAGCGTAGCAAGGGCGATAACTTCACTTCGTGCAATGGGCCACTTAAGTCTCAAGTATCGTAAACTATTTTGTAGCACGAGTGTTATAAATCCTCCGCATTACATGAGTACTCTTAAAAATCAATAATTAACAAAAACTATGCACTCCACGAATGATAATTCGTAAAATAAAAATGAAAATTGTAAAAGAGCAAATACTAGGCATTCCGTGAATTATAAATCGAGAAAGGAAAGCAAAAACTATAGATAAAAAAATTTTGAACATTTCATGAATGATAAATTAAAACAGAAAAAAATAAAACTGTAATTTCAAATATTTACTCAATTCGTATAATAATGATATTACAATAATACTACCTCTTTGTTTCATATGTTGCACTGGTATTAACTTTAGTTTTACTCGTATGTCACGTTCTTATTATTATTATTTAATTTAAGAAGTGTACCAGCATATTGGTGGGGTTACGGAACTGCACCTCAGCCGATTGGCGAAGTTGAGCAGCATTGGGCGCGGTTATTACTTGGATGGGTGACCGCTGCCTATGTAACTTCGTCGATCGATTAGGTGTTTTTTCTTTCTCAACTATGTATGTCTAGATAAGAGATTAATGTTTTCGTTGTTTAAGCCAACGGAATGTGACATAAACACCGAAAACAATTTTCGATTAGTGGGTGATGTTAGAGCTCGTCGTAGCAACCTTCAGGTCTGAGGTAGAGATCTGGTTATAAAGGTCCTCTCAGAAGACTGACAATTGTCAATAGCCACAGATTTCTCCCTCTCAAATCGAAGGGGTCAAAAGACTCAAAACTTCATGCAATACTCCACCAGAGGGGCAAAGACCTCCTAAAAGGAACAACGTTGAACCGGGAGAAGGCTCTCTGTGAATCGCACAAAGAACAAACCCACTCACGGTAGTGGTGGTTCTGGTGAAGTATCCAGATAAGTGCTTCTCGTCAGGTGATCTGACGAATCTCCACAATGAGATTACGGAGCGCGTGGACCAAATAGAGGACGGGTAACTACCAAGTTTCGAAGACTCTATGGTAAAGAACGGTGCAATGGTCGTCGTGCCAGCGGACCGATTCAGCAGGGAGTGGTTTGTGCGGCAGATGGGTGAGAAGAGTCCACCAGGTGCTCCCATCCTCAGAGTAGAAGGGATTTAACTTCTCCAGCGTCTGTTAAGGGCCACGATCCAGCTACCCTCAAAGGTACAGGACACAACATAAGACAACCTTGAGGAATACACCAGGTTGCAAACAAGCTAAAGCTCTGTTGGGTCATGATCCCGATCATGCGTGGTTGGCACGGGGTCCGAACCTAAGCAGTGAAGATATAAACATAGTCGCACAAATAGCGACAGGGCATGGTAAATTAAATTACCACATGTACAACATGAAAGTAGCTGGTTCTCCCGCATGCAGATGGTGCAGGGCCGCCTTGGAGACGGCTCAGCACGTCCTCTGTGGGTGTGAGGAACTAGTGACAACTAGAATGAAACACATAAGAATGAAGTACTCTGATATTAACAAAATCAAGGTACTCCCCTTAAATAATGTGATTTCTTTATACAAAGAGATCACGAAACATTGCGTACCCAACTATGTCTAACCGCACATGCCCGGAACATATCCATAAGGTTGTGGTGAAAGGTTGGTGGTGGGATTAAACCATGGGATCACAAAGGGCCTTTGGTCTAGGCAGCATTAGGTGGCTCTATTCTTATAGAACTACCTAGCCATCATCCTTAATAATAATAGACCTTATTTCTCTTTTAAATGATAAGAAAAACTACATTACTTATCCTCAGATAGTATCATAATTGATGGAATATAACAAAATTGCGATTTTGACAGATAACTATGATAAAAAGATTCTTTATGGCTTCATTCTAAAAAATACCGTTATAGAACTTATTGGAGCATATTTCTAACATCTAGAACCATGAATTTTATAAAGCTTGGATCGTTAGTCCTTTTTTCTGATTTTCAAAGTTTATTTTCTGATTTTTGATATTAGGATATTATTTTTTAACCTTGTGACCGACTTTTCCTGAAAATTCAGATAATTTCCTATTTTTTATTTATTTACCATTTTCACGAATGACTTGATCTTCTAGGAATAAAATAGAGCTAAAAACGCATGAAATCGCGAAAAATTGTAACTCTGAGGTCCTGTAGCTCCCTGAGTTCACTTCCTAATAGTCGAAAAATTTTAAAAAACCCAATATATTTTTTTGGATTGTAGGGATTGTAAATTAGCGAGACTTTGATTAACGTATCGGCTTTTGATAAAGATTTTACAAAGCTTGATCCAAAAGAAACGGAAAATTTTCGCAAAATTCGTGTTTTCTTCAGTTTTTGGGGCCTATACGGCTCGATGAGATGTAATTAAATTAGGTCGGATATTCAAAGACTAAATTAAAATCTCTAATAACTTGGTATTAGGTTAGGGTGAAAAAAAAACATATAAAAAAAGCTAAAACCCTGTTTTTTTTGCTGTTTTTTCGATTTTTGAGCATGTTCCAGTGGGAAAATAATTACTGCGAACCTGGCGTTGGAAAGTACGGCAAAAGCACAGAAAAAAGCTATTTAGGTCTTAGCCAAATATTATCTTCATAATTAAAAGAACGATAAGAAACTTAAAATATCTTTAAAAATTGGAATTTCGAGGAATTGTGAAAAAATCTACAAACATTTTTAAAAAAAACTGGATGATTCCTAATACAATTTCAAAGTTATTTGCATATTTCCAAATTTTTTGGCCACAAATTGTACACGGTAAATATTGTTTAAGAAAAAAAAACGTTTTAGTCATTTGGGGCCCCGTGGCAACTTGGAGGCTGAAATTTTGCATAGAGGCATCTTACAACATACTCTATTGAATAAGCAACGAGCCATGAAGATTCTGGCTATAGCCTTTAATGTCTTCCAAGGATATCACTGTAAGATATTGATTGTAATATAATAAACATACAGATAGAGAGTTAGAGGGAGCTTACCCATGTGCAGAAGGTTAAAGAAATATATAAGGATGCGCAGTCGGTTTATAGGAGCTGTGATACTGTACATTTAGATCTCCCTTCAGGGATCTTAATTATGTGCAGTAATTCTCTACTGGTTATAGGCTGCGCAGATGGTCTGCAAGGTTTGTGGGTATGCGCAGTAAGTCTTTATAGGCTATAAACGCGCGCCGGCGGTCCTTTGGGATAGTAGGCATGCGCAGTCGGAGTTTTATTAATGTATTGGCTTTGATAAAGATTTTGCAAAGCTTGGTCTAATGAAATCGGGAAAACTCCGCAAAATCCGAGTTTTTTCGAGTTCCCAGGGCCTATACGGCTGAGGTGTAGTTCAAGTAGGTTATGAGTCCCAAGGCATGAAACTCACTAATGACTTAGTATATGAACGTGTTTTTCAAAGTTATGGTAAAAAAAAAACAGGAAAAAAAATTCAAAAACCCCGTTTTTTACTGTTTTTTCGATTTTGAAGCATGTTTTAGTAGGAAAATGATTTTGGCGACCCTAACGATAGGAAGTATGGAAAAAAGTACATAAAATGAAGCTATTTAGGATTTGGCCATATATTATCTTCATAGTTAAAAGAACGATAAGAAACTTCAAATATCATTGAAAATGGGAATTTCAGGTTTAAAAAATGGGCAAACAATCTGAAAAAAGTCTGGAAAATTCTTCATATAATCACAAAGCTATTTGCATATTTTCAGATTCTTCGTTCGCAAACTGCGCACGGTAAAAATTATTGAAGAGCAGGCCGGAGCAAATTCGATACAGACCAAGAATCAAAAATCCGTTGTTTAATTTTCTCCTACTATTCGTAATGGAATGAATTAATATTTTAAATACATTCACGAAATTTATTTCTTTATTGCGCTCGCCAAAAATAATTGAAGAAAATTTTATACTACATCTGTTTATTAAACTCTAAGTACGGTTACTTACTTTTCGTTAAAAATATGGTCAATTTTAAGAAAAAAACATCTATTATACAATCACGTATGTATAAAAAATTGCGCTTGATAACAATTTCTTTTGAAAACAGTATAATTATTTTATTTATGATAAAATAACATTTTCACTTCTCAGTCGGTAATCAAAACTGCTCCGGCCTACTCTTAAGAAAAAACACGTTTTGGAAATTTTTGGGGCCCCTGTGGCAGCTTCGGGACTGAAATTTGGCACAGAGGCATCTTTTAACATACTTTATTGAATAAGCAACGAGCTGTAAGGATCCCGGCTAAGGCCGATTTGAACCTCTTATCCCGCTATAGCCTTTGTAAAATTTTCAAATTATATTATTTAAATTTTGTATTAGGATAAATTAGCCGGTAAGGGGACGGTTAAGAAAATTTTCACCTTTTAAATAGAATAAAAATTATTAAAATTTATTAATTTTCAATGGGGTTTGGATATTTATTTACAAAATATATTTAAGATTAAGTTTAATCTCTTTAAAATATAAAAGGTAATTTAAGGTGGTTTACTCGGTAAGAGAGAGAAAGCTAGCTGAAAGCAAGAGATAGTGAGTGCATGCTTTTAACGCGGTAACGTCGTACGTCGTAGTTTTGTAACCGTAAATCATTTAAATAAATACCAAAAAACATTTGATGTGTTATATACAGAAGCATGTAAAAAAAGAAAATTAGGTTTGCTTTTATTATCACCATTAAAATCTTGATGAGTAATATCTTCCAAAGATATTACTTATGAAATGTTAAGTACATACATTGTATAAGACAGATAAAGAGCAAAAATTAATTGATTTTTTATTTAAAAATGTACGAAAAAACTAGACCATAATAAATGGAAAAAGAATTCTTTCTAAAATTATTTTACATTTCGAGAACTAAATGTTATAAAAAAGTACCTATATAATTTACAATTTAAAATGCTAAATTTTTTTTAATTAATAATATTATTCTTATTTAATAAAGTTCACATACAAATAAATCAAATATCATTTTAAAGTTATAGCATTCAAACGCAAAATAAATGTGATAAAAAATATCAACAGATTGATAACTAAAAGAATGTGTTTTAATTCAAAAAGTTTTACAAGTATATGAGCATATCTCCACAACTTTTAATTTTTTTATAATGTTTTTGAAAAGTCATTTTACTGCTGTTACTGGGTAGCGAATAATGCACACTATTCAAACTAGGTTTACATCTTTTGTACAATTTTGTTCCTCTATTTTTTATGTATATGGTGAATGTGCCACCAATGCTCCAGTAGATATTTCTATAAAACGAAAATTTTTACATGGATAAAATTTCCGAACTTTTATCCATGTAAAAATTTACGTTTTATAGAAATATCTACTGGAGCATTGGTGGCACATTCACTATATACATAAAAAATAGAGGAACAAGATTGTACAAAAGGTGTGAACCTAGTTTGAATAGTGTGCATCATTCGCTACCCAGTGACAGCTGTAAAATGACATATCACCAGAAGATTAAAAGTTGTGGAGATATGATCATATGAATTAATGAATATTATTGTCTTTGAATTATCTGATAAGCATTTTCCAATCATAATCTCGGCCATAGTTAAAAAAAAGCTATATTTTCATCCACTTAATTTCGTGTGACAGCTGACTGTGCCTCAGAAGCGCGCTCATATGATACTACTGTGACTTTGCCACGCGTATATTATTTATCTAATAATTACATTTTTAAAACACTTTATCTCTTCAATAAAACGGTGAATTTACGCAAATCTTGTTGAAAAATTTTTGTTATTAGTTCCTTCATATATGTTCAAAGTTTCCATCACAATTTGAATATCGTTTATGAGATATTGTTGTTAACAGCTACGAAATGTTGAGATTCCAAGATATATATATATATATATATATATATATATATATATATATATATATATATACTTCCAATGTAATTTGCAAAACTTTAAACAATGATTAATACAAAAACGAAACAGTGAAATGTTCTGAAATTTTAATATGATATTCACAGTGCCTTTATTGAACTTTATCTACAATTTCAAGAATATTTTGAATCAACTCTGATCTCGAGTGAACCACCTTAAATAGAAACTAATAATAATCGATATGAAATGTGAAAAACGTAGTAAATGGACAAGTTGTTGATAACCAGACAGTATATTCAAATAAATGGACAGTCAAATGAAATATAGTTATATCAAATAGAATAAACCGTTTTTCATTTAATTTAAAAATAAATAGTGCTTAAGTTTATAATTAATAATGATATTATTGAATCATATTTTAAACTTATAAAATATCAGATTATATATCACGAAGAATAATATCATGTTTTTAACAGAGGCTGTAATAAAATGGATGCGAGTAATATGCTTGTGAGAAAACCGAGAGGGTGCTCTCAAATGACATGATGCCTACATTATAATTTTATTTCGAAACAAAGAAAATAATTTTGCCCATAATTTTATATTATTTGATAATGTATTTTTTAACTTATGTCAATAAAAATTACTTTATTTAATTAAATTTAATTAAATAATAGTATTAATTTGAATTCGTATAACTTATTTAAAGTTGAATTTGTCCATTTACCAGCTCATTCATCCTAATCATGAATTTTTGTGTTAAAATTTAAACTTGGAAAAGTACACGAAAAAAAATTTGTAATTTTTAACACAAAAAAATTTGAGCTTAATCTGTGACATTTATGTGTGTTAAAATTACAAATTTTTTTTCATAGTGTAAAATCGAAGATAAAATCGTCCAACAAAAAAATTTTTTTTTTGCTTTGTCGGAAAACTACTTAATAATAATGGCATCATTGATCTAAAGTGCAAGGATTTGGAAGAAAGGCATAGAAAAGTTCTTTTATAAAAATTCGGTTTTTCATGAATAATTAAGTGGGATCAACTCATACCACAAAAATTGGGACGGCTTTAAAATGAGATTAATTTCCGCATATTTTCTTTTAAAAAAACGTCTCAAAAGGTAATCATTGACGGAGCTACCGCAGTTTCAAAATTCAGATTTATTTTGAATTTTATCATTTTTATTTTTACATTCAACACTAAATACGCTGTATCAAGAAAAAAATTTTTTTGGAAGATTCTGCGAGGTAAATTATATTTTTTAAAGAAAAAAAATTTCGATCAGTGATGGCTTGCACGAATCTGAATGGAATTAGTCTGCTAAGAATTTTGAATTCCAGATACAATTATTGACTTTTGCGGTAACTATAACGCATTTATTTACATTCAGAAGCGCTCTGAAGTAGACGCGGGTCGAATTGGTTATTTTGTCCGAACCTTCAATCACAGTGCATTCAACTATATACACTAGCAACCAACTCACAAATTGCAATCTTTGAAATTTTACTATGTAGCTTTGTAAACTTTTTAACTACGTTAAATTTATCACGCTAAATTGTAAATTGTATGGATACAAATATTAATAATATCTGTATAAATTCAGTAAATATTATATAAAATAATGAAATGATAAACATAATTTTTTGCTGGTTGCTTATTTTTATTATATATGTAGTATATTATTTATATATAGATGTATATTATTAGAGTCCATTTCGGATACAATCGTCCATTAGATTATCGCTTCTACCTAATTACTATGTTTGTTATGAATTGCTGATCCTAACTTATTCCTAAACTATATGCAAACATGAAATGTCGCAGAAGTTACTAGACGCGCGTATTTTTGTAACAGTCGGATGGGACAGACTAATACTCAAATTGTATTTAAATCTGATCAATTATTGGAATCAAAAACAAATTTTAGTAAATGTTCATGTTAGGATTTTTTATGTTGAAATGTGTTGATATCATTCTTCTCCTGTTTGTAAATCAACCTGTGCATGTGCAAATAGATATTTTTAAGAAATTATAAGGCTTCTACAATGGACAAAAATTACTGTGTAGACTACTAAAAATATACAGATGTTACTGAAATAATTAGAACGTTCAAAATATTAATTTGCTGACATTGTAATTATTTTGAGATTATTTGATGACATTTAGAAGATGACCTATCACTTTTAATTGTTTATTTCGGAAATAAGTTTAAGGACCTAATGAAATATACAACAAAACTAGAAAAAATAGCATGTTTCAACTGTCCGTGCGAACGTTATAATGTTGCCTTAGTAATTTTGAGGATGAAATTTCTCTCAGAGAATGTAGAAAAATATATTCAGTATATTTATTTTATTTCAAATTAAAATTAAATAAACAGATTTCAGATCGAATTTTTAAATTTATATAAAATACACTCCTAAGTTTACAAGTTTTCCTCTTGGAGCACGTAGCTCTAATTTAAGAGTAGGCTGGAGCAGTTTTGATTACCGACCAAGAAGTGAAAATGTTATTTTATCATAAACGAAATAATTATACTGTTTTCAAAAGAAATCGTTATCAAGCGCAATTTTTTATACATACATGATTGTATAATAGATGCTTTTTTCATAAAATCCACCATATTTTAAACAAAAAGTAAGTAACAGTACTTAGGGTTTAATAAACAGCTATAGTATAAAATTTTTAATTTTAAAAAATTTTTTTAAATTGTTTTTGGCGAGCGCAATAAGAAAATAAATTTCGTGAATATATTTAAAAGTTTAATACATTCTATTACGTTTAGTAGGAGAAAATTAAACAACGGATTTTCGATTCTCGGTCGGTATCGAATCTGCTCCGGATTGCTCTTAAGAGTAATCTTGCGATAAGTTTTTAAAACTTTCCGACTGTTTTTGATTTAGTGGTACCCTTCGAGCATATACTACTGGAGGAAGCCTCTGAATGGCAGCAAGCGTTACAAAGCAAAGAGAGAGAAAGCCTCTATTTTGGTACGTGCTGTCTCTATCTAGCCTGATTTGATTGGCTGCTTCTGTTCCCCACTAAGAAAGTGAGAGAGAGATAGCACGTACCAAAATAGAGGCTTTTTCTTTCTTCACCTTGTAACGCAGTTAATAGCTGGGAGGCTTCCTCCAGTAGTATATGCTCGAAGGTGGTACCTTAATTGGTGCAAAACTAAAAAGGGCATATAGCCAATGTTATTAAAATATTGGTCAAACGGGTTATGTGTCCTTTTTACTTACGAATCCTCAATTGTGAAATTGTAGTTCAACTTATTTTTATTAAGAAAAAGACATTCAATCATAACTTTTTTTTCAAAGATCGAAATGTGATTTCCTCCACAAATAATGAAAGAGAACGAACGAACGTATTATGAATTATTTTTATGCTGAAACAATTAAGTTATGTTAATCAAAACTATCATACAATATTTTTCTTTACGTATTTGATAAAAAAAATGATTTTTGTTTATCAATAATGTTAAATTTATAAGTTTTATGAATAGTTATTTAAATATTAAAAGAATCATGGAATCACTAATATATCTAGGTACGTTTAAAAATTTAAATATTCTAAGAAATTTTATTCGAAAATTTTTTATTTTTCCAGATTTTATTGTGAAATACAAGTTTATCATTGGATAATAAAATGAGGAAGGTAGATAATGAAAAATTATTAAATATGTGATAAAAGAGATTTTTCAACTTTTATTAATTTTACTTTTTATGTATACAGTACAAGTCCTTTTTTTATTATTCTTTTTTCTTTTTCAATTTTTTAAAATCTTTTGTTAATTTTTGTACCTCTTTTACTGTATGAATTAAAATGATAATAATTTAATAATAAAATAATATAAATATAGACAATAATAATGCACCTACTTACTATTTGCATATATTTATTACAGTCATTAATTTATTATAATTAGTAGTATTTTTTTCTCCTTTCCAAGAAGATTACAGATATAGTAAAGTGCAACCATTTACGTGTAAAGTTGAATAAGAAAAAAATTGTCTTTCATTTTCTTGTCTTCCTTTCCTTTTATACAGCTGTTATTTTACTTAGAATGTAAACAATAAAGCAAAGAACATACAATCATTAATGTTAATTATTAATGTTATATTATTATTATTAGAAACCATATTATATTAAAATTTTGTATTTATGGGTTTTTAATAATTAGTTAGCATAAGTTTTTTTTCATTACAATATATTGTATAACTATTTACAATAACTTAAATGATAAGGTGATTCAAGGTCTTTGAAATTTACTTTTTTTTCAACGGGATGCAACATTAATTGTAAATAAATTTTAATTCAATTTCAATATTTTATTTCTCTTCTATACGATAAAAGTTAATTTATGAATTTATCGTATTTTAAAGAAATATTTCTATGTTCTAAATTCGAATAATTTTTTCTGTTTTAAACGTGTCAATTTTTTTATTTGCATTTTATCATCTCCGCAGTTCAACATGCAAGCAAGATTTTTTTAATAAGTGATACATTTATCTTCAACAACAATAATGCTCAATTACAAATCAATAGATATCATTATAAATATTAATAATAATTTAGCATATGATGTATATATATATATAGCAACTATAATTCTACTTTGTCCATTTTTAAATATTCTTTTTGTTAAAGAGTATTGTATTAATGTGAAAACTAATCTAATTTTGAGAAAGAATTGTAATATTTTTGACGACTTAAATTTTGTTAATTTTTTTTTTCTTTTATGTTATTCCATGTCAAATGGTAAAATTATCTTTCTGAATTTAAGTTTGAATAAGATTATATGCAAATCTTGTTTATTTAAAACTTTAGCTGACTAGCGTCTTATATCACTCAATTTAACATGTTATACAAATCGCGAATCACTCGTAATTTCTATAAAGGTATTATATTAAAGATTTTTTTACAAAGATAAGCTCATTATCATTATTTTGATTCAATGATTATAAAATAAATTATCAAGTTTTTCGGTCTTAAATGTTAATTAAGATCACTAAGAAAGTACATAAAACAACATATCATATGAATTTTTTTTTTTCATTCACATACTTTAGTGACTAAAATAATTATAATGTTTAAATAATTTATAAATATTTGAGCATAGACAAGAAAAAAATTGCAAATGGTACCATTTATCACAAGAAATTCAATTATTTATTACATAAATGAATTGAATGAGATTTTTTTCTATATTATTTAGAATTAGAATTAAATTAATTACTATTTATTTATAATAAATTACCTCTAGTAAAGGCAGTAATAATTAAAAAAATTAATATTTATTTATTGCGTTAAGATTGTTAATCATGCAAAATTAAATAATCAATATTATGATTCGTAGCATTTAACAGCTGATTATTAATCACTGGCATTATTAATTAATAGAATAAATTATTTCGCTTGAGTATTTTTATTTATGTATTTCAGTAATTAAGAGTGCATCTATATAATCGTGCGTCATGTCAATCATTACGAGTTTTTCATTCAGTTTAATTAAAGCTTGCTAGAACTGCGGATATTTTACAGATGTACATAGTTTTAATTTTTTAAGTAAATATTGTTGCATTCTGTTGATATTGGCATAATATATTTTGTTTAAGACGACTAGTACTCACTCATCATCAATCCAAAAGTATTTCAAGATTGATGGAAGTTTTCTTATGTATTTCACGCACACTGTTTTTACACATACATTTTCTCGTTTTCACTATACATTTATTATTTAAAGCATGACTCTTTTTATTCATTTTGCTATGTCGAATTTCGAATTCTTTTACACAATATAGCAATACTTATTCCCTTATCAAAGTCAAAGATGCATAAATTTTACAAGCAATATATTTATCCGTTTTCATAATATTTACATAATTGAGCATTTACTTATCTAGAAAAAACTGAAAAATTGCATTTGACGAAAAAAATAAACAATTTTCAAAACAAATATAGTGTTTTAAAAAAATATTAATTATTAAGTCTTTTGACTTATTGAAAGTTTCAAATAAAAATATTCTTTACTAAAAGCAATAATTGACATTCCACACCGTTTCTGCACCATTTTATTAATTTTAAAATAATTATGAATAAATTTTTACTATCAATGTTTCGTATCGAAATATACTTTCACGTATATCTTAATTACTCTCTTTTAACAGTATGGATCTGTATAAGTGTATGAAGTATATCATAAAGAAAACTACAAATCACATTGTCACTTACAACAGCTTATATTCCGAACAAGCTGCTCAATCTTGTAATGTTGCGACTTAAAAATATTTATTCATTTATTGATTTCACTGCATTTCTTTATTTGATATCAATCCTTTTTCTTTTACTGGCTATAAGCGCTGAATTGATGCCCTTATGAAAAATGCATCACGTACGTAGATGGTTGCGGTGAAGCACTTTGACAATAACAGATATTCAGACTACTCTGCAGTAATGCAAATAAAAATTTTTCTGGTGTAGTTTCTAATGCCAATCCTCACGTTTCTTTGCCAACCATTGCATTATCTGGGATAGGTCTGAATCTTCGGCACCTGTAATTAATTATAATTTTATGATACAGAAAAAATTCCTATTTATTGAATATTATTTATGACTTTATTTGTGGTTATTTAGCACTTGATTCAAGTGCTTTCACAGTAGCGGTATAACTACTCAATTTAAAAACTTTAAGCCTTGGACAAGATAGGCATCATTATCAATTTTGGGATATTTGAATTGTGCTAATTTACAAAAAAAACCGAAATCCACAATTTTGTCAATGCCACTTGATTGTAATAAGAATATGCATTTGGAAAGTTAGAGAATTCGAATGATAACTGTTTAAAAGATGAATAAATAAATAACATTTTTATATTTTTTATTAAAAATTGTAATTTTAAAAAAAATTTTATGTTTTTTAATAATTTTTCGATAAAGGGTTTTTTTCCAATATTTGCTGCTTTTACGAATTTAAGCGATATAAATTGATAATAAAGGCATTGATGATTTTCGCAAATAACAGAACTATCAACTATCTTAAAAATTATGTTCCTAATAATGTAAGAATTCTGATTTAATTTATATTTTTTCAAGAGTATACGCTATTTTACGTCATAAGCGATATTTGGTGATAACTGAATTTTTAGGGTGAGAAATAATTTAAAATATTACTTAACTACCCCAACGTATTTCTTTAGCTTAATTAAGCATAAATGTATGCACAAATATTTTATTACTTACAGATATTCTTATTGCATTGGTAGTATTCATAAACGTGCATATCCTGGTAGAAAAATCACCATGATGACGCTATAATATGGTGTTTTCATATGCTAATTTACCATATTATGGTGACATTATGGTGATTTTTTTAACAGAGTCCCAATCACGTTAACATCATAAAACAATATGTTCAGAATTTACAGAATTATTTCCAAATGAAACCATTTGCGAAAATATTTGCAATTCGTAAAATTATTTGCGAAATTCGTGAAAAGTGTGATTACCACAGATATAGAGAATATCCATGGTGAGATGTTAAGATTGTTTAAACAAGATAAGTCAAATAATGCAATGGAGTGTTGATAAAATAATTTAAAGAAAGTTTTGCATGCTGCTTTATAGTGTGCTGCCCTTTTTTGTAAAAATATAATTTATAAAAATATATATTATATATAAATATAAAAAGAATTTAGCAAGAATTTTAAAGATTTGCGTAATAAAGTAATATAACCGGCAAAAAGGTACGCTCAGATGAGTATTTTCGGAATAGTAGCATACTGCATTCACCAAAAAGTAGCAGTACGAGTTACAACTAAAGAGGTACTCGTAGGTAGTCTCTGCTCAATTTTAGCGCTCACAGCGGCTACTGAGTGTTAATATTGTAGCAATCTTGATACTCCTAGCTATCTCGGTCTTTTACGTATTTATTGCACATTTCATTTCAGCATACCTCTTTTCTTGATATGCTAACCTACTGCACTTATCCGACAATTATGGTTAATCACAAAATAATCTTGCAAATAACATTAATTAGCTTGATATTTATTCAATTAATTTTTCCCGAAGCTCGTGAACATCGAAAACATACCGCTTTTATTCAAAAACTCAAAGAAGAAAAAGAAAAATCCGCGAATATCATTAAAACTGAGAAATAATCGCGATCACTGAAAATTTTGAGTATACCGTGAAATCCAAAAATATTATTGCGTTTATCGAAAATATCAAGGATACCGCAGAAACCGCAATTTTCGAATTCACCAAGGTTATCGTGTTCACCGCAAATATTCCGCATTCACTAAGAATATCGAGAATCTCGAAATTATCTGGAACATCAGAAATATTTATTTAACAGTACAAATCGAAAATATGAAAATTATCAAGTTAACCTAAGAACTACATAATATAAAAAATATCAAATTTCCCCTGAAATATAGACAGTATTAAAAATATCACGATTACTGTATATACAATGAATATTTCAAATATCGAGCTTATTGTAAATACAAAAAATATTAAGATTAACATAAATATCTGAAATATAAAAAATATTAAGTATCCCTTGTGCGTGAAAAATATTTAAAAAATTCAAAAATATTAAGAATATTGTTTATTTTTTATATACACTGTAAATATCAAACATTAAATCAAGTAAGAATAATCCTTAATTTTTTTGCATTATCTCTTACTACAAATTACCCACAACTTTAATATAATTGAATAATCAGCTAAGTATATTCTTAACAATAATTAAAATACATTCAGTTAATTAGATCATTATCTATTATATAATGATATATTAGATCAGTAGATTAAAATCATTCAGTGTTACATATATGTATATAATATTAACGATCAAGTATTTTTTCAAGAAGAAGTATACACTATATCACAGTAATAATATCATAATATTAATGGATAACTTATAAATGGGTGACCTTTATAAATTGTATTAACTGAATTATCAATCTCAAATAATTGTATGAATAATTCAAGTTCATACGAGATATTTAACAATTAAAAATGTACAGACAAGAAGTTAAGATCATCTTTATTGAGGGGATGTAAATTAGGCACTACATCTGTACTCATTAATATTGACTATTTTTTTATTTTATTAAAAACTTTTCAAAAAAGAAATGTTTTAGCTGGTAGTATATACTATGAAGATTATTTGACTAAAATTTTTAATGGATCTATTCATCAGTTATTATTATATATTCTAATAATTTTAATATATTATGTTGAAACCCAAATTTATTATCAATACTTACATAATTAAAAGTATGGTTTAAGCTGTTCTAAATAAATTTTAAGTTTTCGTATACATTATTGCATAGCCTTTAATAGAGGATTCATGAAATAAATATGCTGTTCCGTATTCCTGGACAGCACAAACATGTTAATATTCATAAATAAGATTGCTATGTATACTACGGTTAGCAGTAACCAATTTCGTCACAGTTACTTGTTTTATTTGATATAAAGCAGTACGTTTAAAGTATTTCCAAATTACATGACTATTTAAATAAATAAGATCGTTGAATAATAGCTCTAATTATATTTCAAGTAGCGATTCAGAATCACAAAATAATAAAGCGAATAATGAAAAGACAAAACTAAGAAAACTAGAAAAAGACAAAGGAATCCCGAAAATTATAATTCATTCCACTGGTACATCATAATTCTTGTTGAATCTTACTACTAGTGAAAATAATCATAGTACCTTAATTTCTAATGAATCTGATATGCAATAAAATTTTTGTGTTATTACTGTTTTATAGTAAAATTGTGTTATTGTAATATAGTTAATCAATCGATGTTAATTATTAAGAACATTTGTAGAATAATATTGATTTAAATACAAAATTTGATTATAAATCGACAATTCAATTCTTTTGTTATTATTATTGAAAAATTTTTTTAACAAAAAACAAAACCGATTTCAAAAAAATGCACTAAACAGTTACAAATAATTTATGATCTTCAATAATTATACGCATTCTACGCATCCAACTCAACACATGTGTAGCAAACATATTATAGATTATCTAATTATTTGTAAACAGCACAAACAAATTATATTTTATTTTAATTCCCAAAAAAATATTTTTGAAGTCGGCGTCAAGTTGTTGAATCGATCTGCACAGATGTGGAATTCGACACCGACTTCAAAAAGATTTTTTTGTGAATTGAATAAAATATAATTTATTCGTGTTGTTTACAAATAATTAGATAATCTATAATATGTTTGCTACACATGTGTTCAGTTAGATGCGTAGTATGCGTATAATTATTGAAGATCATAAATTATTTGTAACTATTTAGTGCATTTTTTTAAGTCGGTTTTGTTTTTTGTTAAAAAATTTTTATTTACTATTTTTTGGTGAATCCCCTTACTAAAAGCGCAAATATAAGTAGACCTACTAATTACGCCTAACTTTCATTATTAATTCATAATGCATGCATTAGTACACTATACCAAGCAATGTATAGGAGGAAAGAGAGAAGGCTTAACGGCACAGTGTCGTTGTGTGTGCATGTATACATTATAAGCTTAGGTAAGAGAGGGAGAGAGAGAGAGAAAATTCGATTTATTACTGTACATTATGTTGTACAAAAATTAATACAGTATAATAAGCAACAAAATAAAAAATAGTAAAAATAAAATAATAAAAAGCACACAACCGTAATTAAAGTAAAAGTATAAAACAGAAAAATAGAATATAATATAGAATATACGATAGAGGTCCATTCTCAAGGGAAAGGAAATATGAAAATGAGGATGATTTAAAGTGTAAAAATGAGGATGAGGCTCTCAGTGTTGCAGGAAGATCATTCCAGAGACACGAGGATGCTACCAGGAATGACCTTTTAAAGTATTCAGTGACAGCAACAGGTATGGTCAAGGGCCTCACATCACGTCCTCACCGGCTGATTCCACAGGTACCTGGAATACAAGTAAGATGGTGAATGTAACGAGAACAACTTAAATAGAAATGTAGTAGTAAAATAACTTCTACGCCCCGCTGTGGATAACCAGTCCAGAGAGAATCTATAGGCAGAGATGTGCTGACGTCTACCTACACCATAGATATAACGAACACCAGAGTTGATGACTCTTTGCAGCCTAAGGTCAAGCTCAGCAGAAATATCAGAATAGACAAAACAGCAGTAATCCAGGAGCGGGAATAGCAGTGATTGTATGAGATGCTTACGTAAAGACAAAGTAGTGCTTTTTCTAAAGAAATTAAGCCTGTAAAGTAAGGAGTAAGACCTGTCACATACATTTGTGACGTTTTCCTTCTAGTTCAACTTGCTGTCCAACCAGACACCTAAGCTACGGACAGAAGACTCGAACTTAACAATATTCCCATCAATAGGAATGCCAGTTATTGCCAAAGACGGCAACATGTTGATGTAGTAATAAGAGGCAATGATGATAGCTTTGGTTTTGACCACGTTCAGAGTCAAGTGATTACATGTGGTCCAATTACTAATCAGAGAGGCATGATCAGACATGAGTGTTGTATAGTAATCAAGTTGAGCAATTGGGAAGTATACTTGCAGATTATCAGCGCAGATCAAATATGGTACATTAGAATGAAAATCAGGGGCAACGTCATTAATGTAAATTGAAAACAGGAGAGGCCAAGGATGGAGCCCTGAGGAACATCAGTGTTAAGAGTAACAAAGTTCGACTGATTACCGGCATTATCAACAACAGCCTGACGACGATCAGTTAAGTCCGATAAGAAGCAACCCATTTAACCACAGAATAGTCACGAAGCGTCTATCCATGTTCAGTCTAATGTCATCAGTCAATTTAAGTAAAGCAGTCTGAGCACTGTTACCAGTCCTAAAACCAGTCTGATGAGCGTTAAGTAATTGTCTTGTTGATAAGTAGAAATAGAGTTGGTCATAAACAAGGCGCTCAAGAACCTTAGACATAAAACAAAGTAAAGAAATTGGCCTAACATCTCCGAAAGTGCCTGGAGTAGAAACTTTGTTAATGATCATAATCAACGAAGTCTTTCCAAAAAGTAGGAAAAGTGCACTCACGTAGAGAGTCATTGTAAATGCGGCAAGGTAAGGACCCAATGACAGGAAAAGCTGTGGAGATGATAGATTGCGAAATCGCATCGCATCCTCTAGCTTGTGAGTTAGAATGGCAGATAGGCATTTTCACATCCTCTAAAGTGACCTCTTTGAAGCTGAACAAAGGTTTAAATGAGCTGTCATCATATAGTGAACTTAGATATTCAGAAACGCAACTCCACCAAAATGCCGATTTAATTTGTTGATAGAAAGAGAATGAGAAGAGTTAGCACCAGTGGAACAAAGACCAAGGTTCTTGAACTCCTTCCAGATCTGTTGAGGGTCAGTGATCACAGATAGTCTGTCGTAGAAGTAGAGTAGCTTTGCCGATTCAATGCATCCGTAAACCTGATTACGAGCGGCTCTATAACACAGTAAATCGGCACGCAGTCGTGAGCGTTTGTAGCGCCTGTAAAGCCGATCTTTCTCATGAATCAAATGGTAATGCTCAGAAGTAAAGCAAGGATGGCGACTCCTATTCTGCCGGACCCTCCTAACAGGCACATAACGTGCTATTGCCTGATTAAGATGGCCATAGAGACAGTCAAGGCGAGTCGACAAAAAGGAATCACCATCACAGGTGGCACAGTTAAGTGAGCGAAAATAATTAAGAAGAGCATCATCATCAACCAAACCGTAATCACGAGAGGTGAAATCATTAGGCAAGGGCTTAGAGAGAGACGACTTAACAGTTGCAGAAATGAAGTCATGTCCGTCGATGAAAGAAACGTCAGTCTTCCAGTAGTCCAGTACTGTATCGTTAGCATCAACAAGGCATAAGTAGAGCCAAGTGTCAGATGAAGAGGTATGATGGGTTGGTCCCAATAGAACAGAAAAAAGTGAATTTTCCTTAATCAGGCTCTTGAGAAACACGGAATCATCAGAGCCACTGCATAGATTGGTGTTAAAATCACCTAAGATCACTTTGATGCTGTAATTATGGGTGTGAGCAGTTAAATCTGGAATAAAATCAGTATTAGCCAAAAACGGAGCATGTGGAGACCTATGAACAACGCTAAGAAAGATAGGGAAGGTCAAATCAGAAAAATTGACTCCACAAAAGAGATACTTCGGTAAGCCAGGTTTGCCATTCCAGTTACCAGTAGAAGTGCAAAGACATGAAGAAGAAAGTGAACTGTGTATGAACAATGCAACACCACCACCTCTGGTATTACGGTCTCGTCTATAAGGTACGTACTCATCCAAGGCAATCAGAGAATCACCAACTATCTGGCCCAGTTACAGCTATTACGTGGAAATAGTGTCGCAAAGCCAAGAAGAGTCTAATCATTTTAATGTGCACTCGTAAAGAGTTGGCATTGAAATGACAGCCCCTAAGACCATCCTCAGTAGAGAAATGATTGCCAATTATAGATGAAGCTGGATTGTTAGTAGGAGATAGAGAATTGTTAGTAGGAGGTAGTGAGTTAACAGGAAGAGGAGGAGAGAATGGACTTACCGGAGTGCGAGCTAAGATGCAGTCCCGTCGTCATTGGATGACCTTGACGCTCTCAGCTTCACTAAAAAAGTTTTCAGGTCCTCATCGGAAGCCATTAACGTAGGGGCATCATCCTTATTCCTTTTGGCGAAGATCATACCATTCCTCACAAACGTGCAAAATTTGTTGTCCTCATCCTTCGCCCTTGAAAGAACTCTCAATTTCAGTTGGTATACAGAGGAAGGCAAGAATTCATTGATGTTGATCGTGGCTGGTATCAAAGAATTAACTGCCTTAATACCATGGAGAAGATGTTCCTTAATCATATGAGTGGTCAGTTTGCCCGTTTTAATCTTAGCAATAATAACTAATCGAGCCAAAGTAGTGCTCTTCATTGTCACAAGGAGCGGAACTATCGATGGGTGATTCCGCTGCCGATCAGGTGATGTAGCCAATGGGTCAGATGCAGATGCAGATTCTGCAGCAGACGCCAGTGAAACAGGGGCAACATTCACAGCCAAAGAGCGCCTGAGAGGTCGTATAGAAGTAATATCATTCAGAGAGAACCTCGAGTCAAGTGCAGCCAACACAGCGTAAACAGCAGACTTCAGATCATTTAATTCCTAAGGCACAAATCCCCCAAATACGAGGTTCAAAGACCTCTCAATACGCAACTGCTGCACAGCCAGGGCCTTATAAAGTCGTGATAATGAATTGTTAGTTTTATCCAACTCCTGTAGCTTACCGGACAGAGGCTCAGCCGAAGACATGTCTAAAGACGTGGCAAGCAAATTGTCGACCTTCATCCTTAGCTCCTGCTGCTCATTACGGATTCGCTCCAGTCTAGCCTCATTATCACTGAAAAGCTCCTCAAACGTTGCATTGATTGTATCTACACGAGTCTAAAGCGCCGAGAATCTACCATCAAGAGCAATGAGCTGGGAGCCAATCGAGGTTACTCTGGCATCTATGGAATCCAATTTATCCAGCTTATTCACTTTTTCCAAGATTGAGGACAAGACATCATTTGATAGCATCGCTGGTGATGGAGATCGCGTTCTTGATGCAAGTGACGAAAGAGTAGCATCAAGTGCAGAGGAAAGCGAGTCAGATCGCGGCCGGAAACAGTCGGGATTGGCAGCTGTCAGACAAGAGGTGCAGACCTTTATAGATTCATTCTTGGTCCCTGACACTCGTGAACTTAGTGCAGGAGCTATAGTATGTTCTATCGCAATTTCCATAAACCTGAGGCTTGGAAGTGTGTGTAAAAGTTTTTCAACATAAACTGCAGTGAGCTGATTGCGGCATGGCTTATAATTTATAATAAATATGCTGAAATTTGATGAAAAGATATGATAAAAATTGTAGCTGCAGATCAAGCAATCAAGGCAATAAAGATGGTACTCGCACAGATGAAAACTATTATATAGGCAGAACCTCTGCAATTTTCGCTTGCAGCAGCAAGGTCGATATGTATGTTTTCACTGTCGTTGATACGTACTACTTACTTAGGGGTACTTCAGCACCCTGAACTTGAGACCCAAGCAATTGTACGGTGTCACGACGATGGTCCAAATTGTTCCTCAGCCTCTTCTCAACCCCGAATACTATTATCAAAACAGGACAGACCTCTAAATTCGAGCTCTTTTTACATTCAAACAAATTCACACGTATCGCTGAGAAGTAGACAACTAGCGGCACAAAGTAGCAACCATCACCTCAAACCTAGTTCGTACTTAACCTCAAAATTGGCACCAGCACAAAAAGAATGAATAGTTTTGTTATTGCAGAGTTGAGTAAATTGTTGATTTATATATCAGTTAAAGCTCTGCAGTTGGCGCTTGCAGAAAACCTGTAACAAAACGCCTGTGGGCAAAAAATGCAGTAAACACGGACAGAATTATAAGGAGCTTGATGAAAACGATGCCAGTCTACTTACGGAAAGAGAGAGAGACATAGACATAGACATAGACAAACTTTATTTGGCCTTAGTGTAAACACCCTGTCTGGCACAATAAGAAAATATAACGACGTATAACAATAATAATAATATTTCAAATTAATATTTCAAATCAATTAACAATGAAAGCAAAAAATAATAGTAAGAATAGTGTAGATTAACAAGTGAGTATAGTATGCTCGTAAAGTTTTTAAAGTTTTTAAATTCAAGTGTTTAAAGGTAACTAACATAAGTTTTAATTCTAATTAAAATTGAAATTAAGTAATTTAAGTAATTTCAAACAGAAGTATATTAGGACGAAAATGCATATATTTAGTAAGTCACAAGACGCTATGCTATTACTAGTGATCAGCTGATAAGATCAGCCAGCACCCATCTCATGCTGCGACGATTCACATTCACTCAATAGAAGTCTTTCATACAAATAACGTTTGAAAGTGACAAAATCTTCAGAAGTAAAAGACTCCAATGAAGAGAGTTCTTTGTTGGAGTAGTCAGCCGCAGAATAGACAAAAGAATGCTGCATAGCAGCCGTGCGAACGTTAGGACAAATGAATAGTCTCGGTGGTAACCTAGCAGAAGAACGCACAGACGCATTAATGTGTTACCTTACGAACCTAGTGGCTAAATATGATGGGTTACCATGAGCAAGCACATTGAATGCCAAGGAGATTTTCAAGTATAGGCGTCTATTTTGAACCGAAAGCCAACGATATTGAAGGCGGAAAGGCGTCACTCTATTCCGGCTGCCAATGTGGCCATGCACAAAACAAATGCAAGCATTAAAGGCTCTATGCAGACGCAAGTTTAGTGTTTGTGGAATATCATCATAAGTGATTGCTGCATAATCAAAATGCGGAAAAATAAGGGACTCGACGAGCTGTTTCCTAGTATCCTGAGACAAAGCATGTTTATAAAATTTCAGCGACCGTAAAGTAGCATGTACTTTACGAATCGTCGCAGAGACTTGCTTTTCCAGTCAAGAGTGGAAGATATCCATATACCAAGATTTTTCACTACCGAAGAATAGGGAACAATGGTATTACCAACCAGAATATCAGGAGCAGGATTATCCTTCAATCTATATAATCATCTTTTGATTTAGAGAGAGAGTTAGAGACTTCATTTCGTAGCTGTTTAAAACGAGCATAGTCATCTGCCAAACCAGTTCTCCGAGCCAAGCGATAGTAGTTATCACGACGTTTCATAAGTAAGCGTAAATCATGAGAAACCCATGGTTTCCGCTTAGGTAAAATTTTAACAACTCTAACAGGAGCAAATTTATCGAAGACTTTAACAAAACTAGAGGTAAAATTAGTAACCTTAGCATCAATAAAGTGGCCACTCGATTTAGCCAGTTCAGAAAGAGGTTGATGTAAAGTGATTGAATTTCAGTAAGTAGAGTATAATGGAGTTGACAGTACATAAGGAGAAAAAGTAGATAATGGACTCGCAGGAAAACATGAAGATAGACATTGAGAAAGTTCAAATTCAAGAGCAGTAGCATTACAATTACTAAAATTTCTAGTTGAGAAAGATTTAACATCCTTTTCGGGTTTAGAAAACTTGAATTTAATTTTAATTAAATTATGACCAGCAATAAATGGAGCATTTGACTATTCATATGCTAGTAAAGCTGACCTATCGTTTATGGCAAATAAATCCAGCCAAGTGTGAGAATCATGATCCAAGGTCAAAACGTGGTGAGTGGCCTCAGAGGGTACCAGAAACAATGATAGAGAATCAAAACAGGACCGAAGAGCATCGGACGAGTATGAAGACTTATTTAAATTAATGTTGAAATCACCAATTATTATAATATTTTTGTAGTTATACGTATGCTCAGATAATACATTAAAGAAACTATCGAGCGAAGAAGCCTTAGGTCTTACATAAACTATACAGAAAAGTAAAGAGTTTGCACCAACACTTATATCTAATATGAGAAATTCCGGGGTATTATTAAAAGAAGGATCTGAATGATGTAGAATTTTGGTTTTAAAGGTATCATAAACATAAGCACCAACACCACCACCCGATTTGCCTTGTCTATCCAATCGGAAAAACTCATAACCATCTATATTCATGATGGTAGTGGAGTCTAGATCCGAAAGAAAAGTCTCTGCGACTCAAAAAATATCATAAGCCTTAGACCTACACTGGAATTCAATTTCGTTAAAATGAGTTTTTAGGCGGTTAACATTTGCGTGGGCAACATTTAAATGATCAATTAAAGCATTTGGAGAAAAAACATTTCTTAAGTGACTAGGGGACAATACATCGGACGAAACAACCTGCGAGTTTTTCAAAACTCATTTTTGATTATGAGGTAAAGAAGCTAGATCAGCTTCAGAAGCGATGAGAATAGGAACAGAGTCCTTCGTGCGTCTCATATATACCTTGAGATCAGTGACAAAAGGCCACTCATAGTTAAGATCCTTCTTAGCCGCCTTAGCCTTTTTCAACAATGAATATACCTCTTTAGGCCATAACGCCCGCAGAAAGACTTTAGAGTTGCCGCCACAACCAAAAATGCGCTTACATGGAAAATCATGCAGTCTAGAAGCCGATCCAACCACACGATCACGGACGTGACTGGATGAACACTGAATTACCACTGAATTTTTAGTGATGTTAACCTTGTCATTGTTCTGATCCTCACCAGCAGTTTTAGACAACCATTTACGCACACTAAGAAAGTGCGATCTATCAATATTGAGTCCCATGAGAGTGAGAATCTTCATAAAATTATCAATACTCAGTGAGTCAATTTCTAACGGCAGACCCGAGACCAAGATCTCACAAGAATCCTTATAAGGACGAGACAACACAGACTCAGTGCGCAAAATACGAGATTCAATACGCCGAGAATTCGCGGCACATTCCTCCTTGGCTTCCTTAACAGCCAATTCAAGATTGTCAATTCTGGTGGCAATACCTTTAATACCTGATGTTATCTCACCAAGAGTAATTGCAAGGCCTTCCTTAAACTCCAAGAATCAAGGTGGTGGAGTTTTATCAGGCATAGGAGCAGAGTTAGTGTCATTACTCATCTTGATGTTAGCTGCCAACTCAGTATGCTTATGAGAAAAAGACGTACTATCAAGCACAGCGGCTACAGAAGGCAGAGAAGCGTCTGTCAAGTATTGCGACGGCGAAGAGGGACAAGTAGGCGTAGACGCCCCACCCGGCAATATAGAATGATGAGAGAGAGAGAAAGAAAGAGAGAGACAGAGACAGACAGAGAGAGATAGAAAGAGAGAGACAGAGAGAGAGAGACAGAGAGAGACAGAGAGAGAGAGAGAAAGAGAGAGACAGAGAGAGAGAATAAGAGAGAAAAAGAGAGAGAGAGATTTTGATTTGATTTGACAAAAATTCTATTAATCATCATGGAGTAGTACCCCGTATGATTCAACAAGTACAATACAAAGAATCAACATAAAAAATAAACTAATGTAATTAAAACAATGAATAACGAAAATTTCAAAATTGAAAAACAATAAAAACATAATTAAGAAAAGTTTATGTTGAATTAAAGATTAAATAAAAAATTGATTTTAGTAAAATTAAGTTGAATTGCGTATACCAGCTGGTAATCCCACAGCAACTAGGGCTCAGTCTAGCGCAGCTGCTTTCCTACGCCAATCCCCGCGCTCTCCATCGATTAACCAGTCGAATGCGAACTTTTTAACAGCCCTAATAGAACCCACCTCAAAGGATATTGAAATCATAGCCGCAGAACCTAGCTCGTTAGTGAAATTTGTAGTGAGATGTGTAAATGAGTTCTACAAGGCAATCGTACGAACGGGCGCACAGAGGAGAACTCTAGGTGGCCTAAGTAAAGAAGAACGGATGTCAGAGTTAGTGCAAACTCTGACGAACCGATTTGCTAAGAAAGTCGAGTTGTGACCATGAATGACAGAATATGCCAACGAAAATGTGAAATACTTTCTCCTTGATGGGATCGAGAACCAAGATTAAGTCTATAAGAAGTCACACGTTCGCGAAAAGCTATGTTACCATAAACGAATCTCACATAGGCATTGAGGGCCTTGTGAAATTTTAAGTTTTGATATTTTAAAATATCGTTGAAGACTACGCAGGCATAGTCGAAGTAGGGAAAAATCAGCGATTCCACAAGGCTCTTCCTGAGCTTCTTTGAAAGCGAGCGCCTATAAAACATTAGTGAATGAAGCACTCCATGCACTCTACCAACAATAGCATTTACTTCCCTCTCCCAGTTAAGTCTGATTTAACCTCAAGCCCAGGCTTTTGAATTCTTTAAAGAAAGGAATAGGCTGTTCACGCACTACGATGGGTGATACTTGAGATGCATTAAGCCTAGAAATGAACTGCTCACCACCAAGAATGATAACCTGAGTTTTAAGGGCATTAAGTTTGAGACCATTGACTGATGCCCACTCGACAATAGCCTCAACATCACAATTGATAACGGAAATTTCCTCCTTTATGTCACAAGCAAAAAACGAACGATAAATTTGTAGATCATCCGCGTACAACATGTATTTTAAATACTTCAAAACTGCAGGCAGATCATGAATAAATATGGAAAATAAGAATAGGCCCAAGACACTACCCTGTGGAACACCAGAACTAATACTCAGGCAGAATTGCGTAGCATCACGATCCAGCTCCTCTATAGACTGCGATCTACCTTGAAGATAAGAGGCGAACCACTATATTACACCGTCAGAACAGTTGAAACCACGCAGTTTAAGAAGAAGCAGTCTATGAGGCACCATATCAAAAGCTTTGGAAAAGTCAAAGGATTGTCCAAACTCAAGCATCATAATTTGATATTCATAAATAAATTTATGCCCCAAGATAAATATGTCAATTTTAAAAAATTAAAAAATATTCCAAAGAAAAAAGATTTTAATTTTTTTGGCATAGACGTGGCAAATTTCGGTGAGGAGTGAGGAAGGGGAGAGGGCACACAATTTTAGTAATGAAAACGATTTAAATAAACTAACTAACAGTAAAAAATCAAATGATGATCTACATGTAAATAACAAAAACTCTAAAACTCCATTGAATAATATATGTAAAAAAGTTTTTGTGCAACTAAATGTAAAGAAAAATCAAGTTTTAATTAAAGACTAGCAAAAAATACCTCGCTCCTAACGTCGCTCGGTTGAATTTTTATATATAATATTATTATGTATAAATTAGCCAATTTTAAAATTAAAAAGAATTGCCGCAACTTATGAATTTTAATATTGTAATTTTGTACTTAATTAAATTTTTATATTTTTATAAAAAAGAATAATTAAAGTTACAGTACGCATAAAAATTGTTTAAATACAAATTATGTCATGATAAATTAAGAATTTGTTCTACTAAATTGCATAAGAATCAATTAAAAAATATAATAGGAATTCATTCTTTTTAATCACGTGTTTCAATAACGAACCATGAAATAATCGAAAACAGTATTTGACGTTTACTAGGACTAACAACTACACGGAGAAAGGAAAGTATTGTTAAAATAGGTTTCAAATCAAGTATATCTAATTTATGTACTAAGGTACTTGAAAAATGAGTGGCGATATAATTCCAATTAGTATTATAGCTTGAATTTTAGAGACCAATGTTGGTACTATTATATTATGAAGTAAGAGCATAAATTTGCGATGCTTACTGTCTTTTTTTTGGTACTGAGACTGATATTTCACCTACTCGATTCAAGGGCAATATTCCGCAGAAAATGTAATTATTTATCTCTTTTCGGGCAGCTTTTCCTCTTACTAGAATTAAAAATTATTAAATAAAGAATTATTTACATAATATATAACACTTCAAAATTACTAATAATTAATATTTTGATTCGTGATATTTAAGAAGGGACCGAACTATCTGTCTTTGTCTAACAGCGTTTTTCATTATTTATTTAAACACTATCCGGTATAACAAGAAAAAAATAGCAGCCCCCGCTAGATATTAGTATAATAAGTAAATTTTGTAATAACAACCAAATTTTTTCACTGTGTAGTTTTTGAATAATTAGAGACCTACCAAAAGATAGGTTATATTCTAGATTGCCAGTAGGTCTCTAATTAGTCAAAAACTATGCGGTAAAAAATTTGGTTGTTATTACAAAATTTACTTATTATACTAATATCTAGCGGGGGCTGCTATTTTTTCCTTGTTATACCGGATAGTGTTTACATAAATGATGAAAAACGCTATTAGACAAAGACAGCTAGTTCGGCCCCTTCTTAAGGAATAAAACGATACATGTTTATCTTCCATATTCCGTTTTGAAATAGTTACTTTTGAATTTTAAATTATTTATCAGTAATTTAAAATTGATATATATATATATATATATATATTATATGATTTACATTATATTTATCAACTGCTGAAAATCGTTACACAATTTAATGAGTTTTACGTTAATAGGAATTAATTATATTGAAGTTTTTCGCTCCTAACGTCGCTCGGTTGAATTTTCTTTCATTATATTATTATGTATAAATGACTTATTTAAAGTAAATGAGACTTAATTAATTTAAGTTAATTTTAAGTAAATAAGACTTAATTAATTTAAGTTAATTTTAAGTAAACAAGACTTAATTAATTTAAGTTAATTTTAAGTACTAAATAAAATTAAAAATAATTTGATGAAACATAATATAAAAATATATGTACACATGTGCTTAAAGTAAAAAAGCGTATAATTTATTCCATCAAGTGACTATTTCTCACTTCACTTCCATAAGAAAAACAAAGATAGTACGATATTTCGTATAAATAAACTGAGAACTGAGAACTGAGTAACGACTATAATTTCCAGACCTTAATATATGACCATTAATTTGATTTATAAAATTAATTTTTACGTGAAACATGCTTAAAAAAATTTTGTGTTTATTTCTAACAAAAATATCTTCACAAATGTATTTTTAGGCACGACCGCTATACGAAAGTGCCTTATATTTTCGACATCGCGAAAAATGTAACCCTTTAAAATATGTTATTTTATGATGAAAAACTTATTTTTATAGCAAAATAAGACTATTACGAGGCTTTCTTAAAATGTATGTATGTATGTGTGTGTGTGAGAAATTAAGTTTATGAATTTTCTCGACGAATTTTTATCCGATTTGAATAATTCAAACGGGGAATTATTTTAAATAACAACATAAGTAAACGTTCCTATTTTGAAAAAAATCGTTGGAAGCGTTTTTAAATAGGCGCCTTTTCAATGGTCAAAAAAATGGATTTTTGGTAATAGCTTGAAAAATACGATTTTTTTAAGCAAAAGTATATTGAATAAAAGTTATAGAATATAAAAAAATTAATGATTTTTAAATAATGCATTTTTCTCAAAAGTTAATATTTTTCAAATTGTTCATGAAAAATGTTAAAATTGAAGGCTTTTCAATGATAATTTGATAAATATTATTTAAAAAAATATATATATAATACTAAAAAGATGGATATTATTTTATTCTATAAATTTTATTTTATATACTTTTTTTCAAAATTCGTTTTTTTCAAGTTATCACCAAAAAATCATTTTTTCAACCTCTAAAAGGATAACTGTTTTACAACCGCTCGAACTATTTTTTTTTAAACTGCCAATATTTATTTGTATTATTGTTTTGAATCATCATTCGTCGGAATGATTCAGATCAAATAAAAACTTTATACAAAACTATACTTTTAACTTTTTAACTTTAAATAATTAATTTTGAACTTAAAATTTAATTATTTTAAACCGCTGGGGGGCAGATGAGCTTGTACGATTTTACGCCAGAGATATTTCAAAGTAGCGTTGGTCTAGTGCGTAACGTTCGCGCTTTTCCTTTTAAGTACGCGAGTTCAACTCTTGGTTAGAACCACTTTTTTTAAACTTTTTTTTTATTATTTCAATAGTTTTTATTGCTTTTTTTTATTTATATTTTTTTTATTTTCTATTTTTTTATTAATTTTAAAATCTATTTTTTCACAAGTTACTTAAAGTATGCTCGTTTTTTTTATTAATATTTTTAAATAAATTATTTCATATAGAAAATAATTTAAAATATTAATAAATAAATAATAGTGATGTTTACAATACTATAGTTCAATTTTGTCTTTATAAACATATTTCAATATACAATATATATTATAACATGAATAATAATGCCTCAGTTTTATTTATTTATTGTAATTTATTGTAAATTTTATAAACTAAATTATAAATAAATTAAACTATACTATTATAAAATAAACATCACTATTATAAAATAAACATCACTATTATTTATTTATCAATATTTGTAATTACTACCTATAAAGAATAATTTATTTTTAAAAAATTTTCACTGAAAAAAACGAGCGTACTTGTGAAAAATTAAATTTTAAAATTATTAAAAAAATACAAAAATCTAAAAAAAAATAAATATAAAAAGGAATAAAACATATTTAAACAATAAAAAAAAAATAAAAAAAAAGTGACCATAGCCGAGAGTTGAACACGCGTACTCCAAATGGAAAGCGCGAAAGTTACGCACTAGACCAACGCTACTTCGAAACATCTCTGGCGTAAAATCGTACATGCATATCTGCCCCCCAGCTGTTTAAAATAATTAAATTCTAAGTTAAAAATTAATTATTGATAGTTATGAAGTTTAACAGATTATATTTATAATGTCTCTTCCCTCATAAAAAAAGAAAAGAAAAGAAAAAAAAGATTCACGCAACGAAAATACGTTTACGAAATTTGCGACATGATTTTGGATATAGACCAGCCGTGTTTGCTCGCGTCGCTACCCAAAAGAGGGGGCAACACAAGCAAACAAAGGATATGAGAGTGGGGAGCCATCGAAGTATACCACGCGAGTCATCAGTGAATGCCGTTCATGCTTTAGTTACTCTCCATACCATCTTTTTTAGTATAAGGTAATCCAATACTAATAGAGCTTCTCACGCCTGTCATATTAGTATCAATGTTTTATATGCTCGCATAGATGGCAGTTCGCATGCTCTATTAGCATGAATTTTCTCTCAGTGTATGAAATACAAAATTTGAACTAAAAAAACCATAAGATTAGAATACACATTTTTAGTTAATTTTAAATTTAAATATTTCAGAATAATAAAATAACTATTTGAAATTACTTAAAAATCCTTTTGACATCTAATATAAAATATTAATGAGATACAAATATTAAAAAGTGTATGTATCACAAGTAAGGTTTGCATATCATAAATATTATAATTTTTAGAAAATTCTTGATATTAATAGAATATCAATTTAAAAAATTAAATATTTTTTCATTGATGACAGGTAACTTTTCAAATATAGTTAAGGTAATACTGGTAATGTCAATCAAATAACATTTCCATCAAAATAAATTTCAACGCTATAATTATTAAAATAAACATTTTTATTTAACTACAATCTATTGTAATAATTATTTTTTTAATATATATATTAAAAAAATAATAATTTTATTTGATGAACAGTTATATAATTATTATATATTTATAATTGTATAACTAAATTTATTGAATAAAAATTGTATTCAATTATCATTCAGAGAATAAAGTATTTAAATTAGTTTTCATGAAAATATATTATTTAAAAAGTTACTTGTTAACAATTTTTTATAAATAACATACATTTAACCTTAATTACATTTTCATTTGTACACATGATAGTATTTAAATGAATTGTCATTTATATGAAAATTGTTAACAATTAAATATATTAAAATTACATATTCATATATTAAAATTATATCTACCTTAATTACATTTTCATTTGTGCACGTGTTTGTATTTAAATGAATTGTCATTTATATAAAAATTGTTAACAATTAAATATATTAAAATTTATTTCATTAAAGCAATAATATTCTTGTTAAGAGAAACATTAATTTTCAAAATACATCAAGTTACCTCATTTGAAAAATTATCATTAGATGATATAAAAATATGTTTTTCAATATCGTTCGAACATAAATTTTATGAAATACAATTTAAAAAAATTATTTATTTGATATTAAATTTTTTTTAATAGTCAATTATAAAGATAGGAAAATATATGAAATAATAATAAATTTTTCTGATTATGTTTATTATTATGAATTTATATTTATGAACTGTCTAGATAGAAGGAAAATTTCCCCTAAAAAAGTAAGTATTTAAAAAAAAAATTTACTTATTATTTGCGAAACACTTATTATAAATGCGGAAAAAATAATATTCTGTAATATCACTCTAAAATTTGTGTTAAATATGATTATTGAAAGTACAATTATTTCATTATGTTGAATTTGTTGTCAAAGTTTGATTATATTTTACTATAAAAAGATATAAAAATTAACTGTCATACTTAACTGTTTTCCCATTTTATTGTTGAATTTCCATTAAAGGAATGTATTAACTTGTAATATGTACCATGATGATTATTTATTTAAATTTTTGAATTTTTCTAATCATTAGTTTTCAAGATATTTAGATTTCTGATGCCAAATAGAAAAATATTAGTAAATAATATTGGAACCCAAACTCCTCCATAACTAATGAATAGATTTATTTAAAAATTTAACTAAATAATCTTCGTGATACATCCTATATGTTAATGCATCTCTTTATTTAAAATTTTGAAATACAATGGAAATATAGTCAATATTTATGGGCGCAAGCGTACTGTCCATTTGACACCTCCTTAAATAATTTATACTTATAAAATTTACATAATATTTTATAAAAACTATTAAAATGATAATCATATATTTAATATTATTTCAAACTATGAATAAAAAGTTTAAAAAATTATCATTAAGTGATAACTTATAAATAGTTATATTATTTTATTAAATACATTTCCAACTCGAATAATTATCTTCATGTTGAAACTAAATTCAATTAGCAATCAATTCCACAAGTTATTTAAAAAATTTATCAATATTCAAAGTTATTAAAAAGTTAATTATTAAAAGTATTCCTATATAAAAATTTCAAAATTCTATTAATTTAATTTTTTATTCTTTACATTAGAGAATTAGTTTCGATAGTGAAATTTTTTTGTGATATGCAACATGTATATATATTATCTTATAGTAAAATATTTCATAACCTTGTATACAGATTATTTTTTTAAAGTAGAATAATACTGTGAATAAACAAATGATTGTAAGAAAATATTGAAAACTATAAATAACAATAAAAAAGCGTTAGGCTGGAGATAAATAATGATTGTTTATTATCATTTATACATTTTTTAAATGTAGATACTGCAAATATCCGTAAATAACTGTAAATAAATTGAAGAATACAATTATTAGAAATAACTCTAAATAATCTTCATTTTAATTCTTTTTACAACAAACTTTTTTTAATGATTTATTATATATATATATATATATATATATATATATATATATATATATATATATATATATATATATATATGTGACATTTCACACCAATTGGAAGAAAATAAAAATAAAAATCCCTGAAACTCTGAGAACATATTCTTTTTGTTACCCAAAATATGTAAAAAAATTTTCAAGGATTTAGATTTGGAGGATCAAGAGCTATAGCTCCTTGAAATTTGGAAAATTATCAAAATTTTTGGAAAAGTCCCAACTTAATCATTTTTTTCCTGAAAATCCTAATGTTTCAGAGAGAAATTCATGAGAATACTTCTTGTTGTAAATGAAGAGCAGAGTTCGCATGATTCTTTACAGACCTGAATTTTGAAGTTTTCCATTGGTTCTTATATGTATTACATGGTAATTGAAATTACTCATTGTTTGCCACTTCAGAAATTTCTTTTCGCGGGCTCATTTTTTTCTATTTTACATAAACTTTAAAATGAATTTTTGATCATGTAAGTCAGAGCCATCAATAAAGAGTTAAGACAGTTTAAAATATATATTATCATGTATCATTTATTTTCAATATAAAAATTAATCATACATTGAAATATACATTTATATTCGCTATGAAAAATAAATCATACATGAATATATATATTTCAAACTTTCATGACTCCTTATTAGGCTCTTTCTTAAGCAATCAAAAATTTATTTTGAAGTTAATAAAAAATAGAAGAAAATAAGCCCTCAAAAAGCAATTTATGAAGTAGCAAACAATGAGTAATTTCAATCACCATGTAATACATGTAAGAACCAATAGAAAACTTCAAAATTTAGGTCTGTAAAATTTTATGCTAACTTTCTTTTCATTTGCAACAAGATGTATTCTTATGATTTTCTCTTTAAAACATCAGGATTTTCAGAAAATAACCATAAAGTTGGTACTTTTTCAAAAATTTTTAAAAATTTCCAAATTTCAAGGATCTATGGCTCTTGATCCTTCCAATCTAAATTGTTGAAAATTTTTTTACACATTTTGGGCAAACAACTTAATATATTCTCAGAGTTTCAGCGATTTTTCTTTCTTTGCTCTTCCAGTTGGTGTAAAATGTCCCATATATACATAAATGTATGATTGCCGAAAATAACCATTTTTTATCGTTATATTATTTTTACAAATTTTATTATTATTTATTTATCATATTACAATTAATTTATAGCATTTTTCATAATTTCTTTTATTTTTCAGCTTTTAAAGTAAAAAGGCAGTAAATTGAATTAGTTAATATATAAGCAATTATATTGTGAATATCTTTGAAAAAATTTCATTAAAAATGAATTAAAATTCTGAAAAGAATTTAAATTTTCAATAATGGTTTTGACTGAGAAAGATAAATTGATTGTTAAGGGACAGGGATTGTATAGTTGAACTGCTTTCATGTTAACTAATATTCATGTATTAGAATTTAATAATATTTCAAAATGGCTTACCTCATTCAACATGCAATTAACTTCACTAATTCAAAGACCATAATATATTAATTCAGTACCAATTGATGGAGAATTAATACAGTTATTATTTTCCGGAAATTTAGAAAAAGGTCACCGGATTTGTGAGTATTATAATCATAAGGTGATTCATACATATGACAGTTTAAATCTTAAATATCTATAAGATGAGCATAAGATTTATATAAACAGATTATTTCCAAACAAATCAGAATTGAGCATAGTATTCAAAACAGTACAATCACAAACAAATAATTATAATTGTGGCGTTTTTGCAATTGTTTTTGCTGTTGCAATACTTTATAATTTAGGTTCATGTTGTTTAAGATATGATTTTTCTCAAATGCGATTACTTTATCAAGAATTTTTTAAAATGCAACAAATAAGAATGTTTCCAGTTTTACAAAATTATAATAATGCAAATAATAATTACGATAATCCAACGAACATGATAAGGAGGAGTTTTTGTCGTGAGCAACGTCTAAAGCAAATACCATTGAATTTAGATTTCGCCAAGCTTGAACTATTAGGAAAAAACTTACAAACGCATTTATTGGCAGAACAAAAAAAGATCATGAAAATGTATCGTAAACAAAAGAATTCGAATCATGAAACAATTTTGATGGAAATTGACAATGACATTTCAGATACAAATTTTTTAAAATCAGATAATGATATAATGGGAATCGATGATATCCACTTAAATTATAACGATACTAATTAGGACGGTTGAGATTAAATTAAATTAAGGGAAAAAAGAATCAAAAGAAATAGATGAAAAAGAAGCTTTATTTGTAATAGGACTTAAGAGCATGACAAAGCTGCCTGCCTTCTAATAATATTTCCAATCCTAGCTTATAAATAAACGATGCGTTTAATCGAGTTTTTTTGCTACAAAGTAAAAATTTGTAAGATTAAACTCTAGTGCGGACAACTCGAGAAATCCACCAAAATATTATACTTATGAAGTTATAATAAAAACTTTCAATGTATCGTATTTTATGGTTAGGTTTATCGAGTTGGATATCTAATTTCCAATCCAAGCTCATAAAAAAATAACAAGTCCAAATGATTTTTTATTTTAGCGAAAATTATTTTATTAATATAGCTTTAGTGCGGACAAGTCATTATATTTGTTTAATTTATAAATTTAAAAAAATATTGATGAAATAAAAAAAGCAAAACTCAATTGCTGCAGCTCCGACATCCCGTTAATAGGAAAATGGTAACAAAAAAATCACATAAATATAAAAAAATTTCAGGAAAAGACATTATTATGGAAATGCAAGAAAAAAAAAGTAATGATAAATTAGAACTAAGACGAGTTCAAGAGACTTTACGTGAGAAAAAAGCTTATATGAAAATGAAAAAAGGACAACCAAATAAATATAAACAGAAATTAGAAAATACTAAGATAACAAAATGGCAATTCAAGGAAACAATGAGTACTGATAAATTTGAACAAATACGTGCGAATGAGTTTTTATTCAAGAAAGAAGCTTATATAAAAATTAAAAAAAAAAAAACCAAAAAAATATGAAGAAAAATTAGAAGATACTAAGATAACAAAATTGAAATTCAAGGAAACAATGAGTACTGATAAATTGAAACAAATACGTGCAAATGAGGCTTTACGTAAGAAAGAAGCTCATATGAAAATCAAAGAAAAAATTCTAAATAAATATGAAGTGAAATTAGAAAATACTAAGATAACAAATTTAAATTCAAAGAAAAAATGAGTATTGATTAATTGGTACAAATACGTGCGAATAAAGCTTCACATAAAAAAGAAGATTATATAAAAATTAAAAAAAACAACCCAATAAATATAAAGAAAAATTAAAAATACTAAAATAACAAAAATGAAATCAAAGATAAAAAAGGGTACTGATGAAATGGAACAAATACGTACAAATGAAGCTACACGTAAGAAAAAAGCTTACATAAAAATGAGAGAAGAACAACCAAATAAATATAAAAAAAATTGGAAATATTAAAATATAAAAGATAAAATCACTTAAAAATAGAGATACTAATAAATTGAGAAATTGCATGAAAAAGAAAAATTACGCAAAAATGAGACTTATAGAAGAGTTATTAGTGAACAATATAATGAATATGAGAGAATGGTACAAATTAAAAATCAAAAATTGGAGAATGCCGATATTATTAAGAAAATACAAGTAAAAAATAATTGTTACCCATTAAAATAATTACGCACAAGGTGTAAACAAATAGAAATTGATGACAATAAACATGTTAATAATGATACTACAATAAATAAACCAATAGATGAAAAAAAGCGAAAACATAAATATGATTCTTATCAATCAAAGACATTATTTATTAAGTGTAAACAATTAAAAATTAAAGACAACAATTATAATGAAAATTACAATAATAATAATTATAATAACAATCATAATATTGTATTGAACAAAGTTACTGATAAAACAATAAAGGGCAAAGTAGAAAATAATTAAAGAAATCAAATAAAAAAATATCAACTGCAAAAATTAATTCGAAACTGATTGGTTGCACAGCAAATTAATATTTCGATGAAAATCTCATATCTGAAAATTACATTGGTTTCATGACAAATACATGTGTTTATCGTGATGCGGAAGATTTCGCTTTCGAATATACTAAAAGTAACAATTTCCCCAATCGTTGTCATAAAGGTCAAGTAGAATTGTTAGAAAATCCTCCTTACCCAGAACAATCAAAGTGTTTAGCAACTTAATTAACGGAAGAAATTATTGATTTTCGACGAAATGTTAGGTTGTACAATGATGCTTTAGCGTTCGCAAATTTTAGTATTAATTTTGATACATTGCCGGGTAAAGGACCACAAGTTATTAGAATATGTGTAAAAATTTACCATAATGTATATGCGTTACATTCTAATGAAGATGAAGCACGTAAATATGGACAATTATATATTTTAGATAATGAAATGGCAACGATTAAACGGAATGAGTTTAATATAAATTTAACATTATTAAAACATTTAGATATCTTGCTAAGAGACATTAACCCTTATGCTAAAGCCTATTAAATGATGCATAAAGTAGAAGAAGAAGAACTACAATGACGTGCAAAAATCTATTGTCCTCCAAAAACTGTTACTATGTCTATTGTCCGCAATAATATTTTGGATGAAAATAGATATATTCTATCTATCTGTAATGAAGTTGCAATAGTATATGTTGGAGAAGACGATCAGCCTCCTATTGAACGTGATATTGTCATTTACTCTAAGTATGATAAACCAATTAGTATACCGACAATTAGCAAACATACAGATCCTATGATATATCCGCTTATTTATCCTAATGGTGGTTTTAGATGGATGCCAAATATGAAAAGTAAATTTGGAAAATGTAATATTTCAAATTTTAAATTTTATAATTATAGACTTAGTGTTAGAAATGAATTCAATCCATTTCTTAATTTGGGAAAATTATCTCGACAGTTCATTGTTGATGCGTTTGAAAAAGTTGGAACCTCCAGATATTTATATCCTTATATTTCATACGAAAAAACCAAAACTTATTAAGAAGTGATTGTTATAAAGGTGTTATGGACTATTTACATAACAAAAAAAATAGATTCTTTAAAAATTGGAAAAATGGTAGTATTACCGTCAAACTTTACAGAAAGTCCACGATTTTTGAAACAAAATTACGTTGACTCAATGACACTTGTAAATTATCATGGTAAACCTGACCTTTTTGTAACTATGACCTGTAACCCACATTGTAAAAAAATAACTGAAAACTTGAAAATTTATGAAAATGCAATAGATAGGCCAGATATTATAGCAAAAGTATTTTATTAAAAAGTAGAAGAATCAAAAAATGTAGTAATAAAAAAGGGAATATTAGGAAAATTAATTGCATATAGCTATGTAATTGAATTTAAAAACGAGGGTTACCGCATATTCGTATGTTGTTACTCTTAGATAAAAATGATAAATTTGATATTCCCGGAAAAGTTGATAAAATAATAAGTGCAAAAATTCCAAATAGAGATATTTATCCAAAATTATAAAGTATTGTCAAACAATTTATGATACGCGGTCCCTGTCGTATGCAAAATATAAATTGTCCATGTATGGATAGAAATACGAAACAATGTACGAAAAATTTCCCACAAAAATTCAATAATACAACAACATTTAAGGGGATGTGAAATGGACACTACACCTGTACTTGTAAATATTCACTATCTTTTCATTTTATTGCAAAATTTTTAATAAAAAAATGCATTAGCTTATAGTATGTGCCATAAAGATTATTCAGTTAAATTTTCAAATAAATTCATTCGTTAGTATTTAATATATTTGGATTCCTGTACAAAATCAAAATATTTTAATGAATAATTTTGGAATCCAAAATTCTCAATAACTAATGAATGAATTTATTTAAAAATTTAACTAAATAATCATCATGATACATACTACAAGCTAATGCATTTCTTTTCTAGAAATTCAGCAATAAAATGGGAAGGAAGTTAATATTTATAAGTATTGGTGTAGTGTCCGTTTTACATCTCCTTAAGGGGACCAAGTACTATTAAAACTTGAAAAATTCGAATATGAATAATTAAAAATTTATTGCTTTTATCCAAAAGGAAAATATTTTTTGAAAAAATACTTATGTTTCAGAAGACTTTTTATTTCTGAAACTTTTATCTATCTTAAAAATTCAACTGTTGGTCCCCGTTCATATTCTAGTACTACAAACAGATTGGTCGCAAGGTTTTTTCATGAGTTTTCATCGGATCTTTATGAAATTTGGTGAAGATCTTTAAAATTATATTAGAATCCATATAAGCATAGCAAATTATAAATATATATATGCTAATTTGTTTATTAACTTATTATTTATAAAAATAAATAAACAAATTTTAAAAAAAAATTGATTTTTTATAGAAAATTTTTTTATTATTTGAATTTTTTAGGAATGTCTCTCGCTCATGTGGATTCTAAGATGATTTTGGAAATCTTTACCAAATTTCATCAAAATCCGATGAAAACTCATGAAAAAACCTTGCGACCAATCTGTTTTTAGTTCCAGAATGTTAACGGGGACCATAAGTTGAATATTTAAGATAGATAAAAGTTTCAGAAATAAAAAGTCTTCTGAAACATAAGTATTTTTTCAAAAAATTATTTCCTTTTGGAGAATAGCAATAAATTTTTAATTATTCATATATTTTAATTTTTCAGGTTTTAATAGTACCTGGTCCCCTTAAATCAAATGGATATCCACTATACAAACGCAAAAATGATGGCGTTAAAATTATTTTCAAAAATAAATTTACAGAAAAAATTGCAGATAATGGATTTGTTGTTCCTTATAATCCTTACTTATTATTGAAATTTAATGCACACATAAGCGTAGAAGTTTGTTGCACTGTTCAATGCATTAAATATTTATTCAAATACTGTTATAAAGATCATGATTGTTAAATACATCAAGTAAAGCTAGATTTTCAATCAGAAAATACACTTTTCAAAATGACAATAGTGGAAATGTTGAATATGAATATGACGAAATCCAACAATTCATTAATACACGATATTTATGTCTACCTGAAGCAATTAACAGATTATTAGAATATCCTTAACATGTCATTTCACATACTATAAAACGTCTAAGCGTTCATGAAGAAAATCAACAAAACGTATTTTTTAAAGAAGGAAAAGAAGAAATGATCATGCGAAAAAATGTGGGAACAACATTAACAGTATATTTTGAATTGAATAGAAAAGATTTTGAAGCACGAAATTACTTGTATTCAGAATTACCAAATTTTTATACATTTGATGAAAAACTGGAAAAGTGGAATAAAAGAAAAAAAAGAAAACCAATACTCAATAGAATGTATTTAGTAAGTCCGGAAGATAGAGAACGTTATTTTATTAGGTTATTACTATTACATGTGAAAGGAGCCACGTCTTTTGAAGCTTTGCGTACTGTTGATGATGTGATGTACAATTCGTTTTATGAGGCAGCTAAGGCAAAACAATTGATTAATGAAGATGGAGAATGGGATAGATGTTTGGAAAAAGCATCTTTAACAGAATTTCCTTATGCTCTTTGTGAATTATTTGCTTTTATTTGCGTTTTTCATAATCCTATAAATGCACGAGATTTACATGAAAAATATAAAGATAAATTTTACCACCCTGAATACAAAAAAAAAATAGGTAAAGATCATGCATTGAATGTTACTAAAAATAATTTACAAGTCAATAGTTTTTTATTAAACGATTTTAATTTACCTAACATAAGCACATTTATAGAAGAAGATAATAATCAAACAATTTTAAATCATAATAATAATATTCTTAATGAATTAGAAATAAAAATAAATTATTTAAATGATAAACAAAGGCAAATATTCAACTCTACTATAAAAAGTTTAAACAACCAAAGTAAAGAATAATATATTTTTATAGAAGAACCAGGTTAAAGTGGAAAAAGTTATTTACTTAACGTTTTAATAGCTTATTTTAAATATCATACCATACATTATTTATGTGTAGCTTGGACACGTATAGCAGCGAATTCATTAGTCGATGGAAAAACGTGCACACAACATTCAAACTACCGTTAAATATAACAGATTGTACAACTTGTAATGTTAAGTCTAATTCTGCAGAAGGCAAACAATTAAAGAAAACACGAATAATTATTTGGGATAAAATATCCATGACTTCCAAATTTGCTTTTGAAGCAGTTGATCGTCTTTTTCAAGATTTATGCGATGTAAACCAACCCTTTGGTGGTAAAACTTTAATTGTATCAGGAGATTTCAGGCAAACATTACCAATTGTACGACATGGTAGCCGTATGAACATTATTAAAAATTTAGTTAAATTTAGTTTATCATGGCAAAATTTTAAGCAAATGAAGTTAAATGAAAATCTGCGAGTTTCGGATAGTGATAATAATTTTAAACAATGATTATTAGATATCGGAGAAGGGAAATGCCGCAATATTTTGGAAGATGATAATGATCTAAGTGCTATACCAGATAATTTTATCATTAAAGAAAATCTTGTCGAAGAAATATTCGGAAAAACAATAAAAATAAACAATACGAATCTAACGGAAAAAGTTATTTTGGCTCCTAAAAATAATGATGATACTGAAATCAATAACAATGTTTTGAATTTAATGGGAGGAAACCATGTTGAATATTTAAGTATTGATACAGCTGAAGATGATAACAAAGAAAATTTAGATATTATGTTACCTACAGAATTTTTAAATAAGTTAACTTCTAATGGACTTCCACCACATAAATTACATTCAAAAGTAGGGGCTATAATAATACTTTTAAGAAATTCAAATGTCAATAAGGGACTTTGTAATGAAACAAGGTTGATAGTAAAAAAAATGCCTAAATATTCCATTCAAGCGGAATTAGCAACTGAACAAAACAAAGGTAAATTAGTTTTTATTCCAAGAATAAGTTTATATATATCTACAAAAGAAATTCCATTCAATATGCAACGAAAACAGTTTCCTATTAGATTAGGATTTGCAATGACTATTAATAAATCACAAGGACAATCTTATAAAAAAGTTGGTGTTTATTTGCCGTCACCAGTTTTCAGTCATGGGCAATTATATGTTGCTCTTTCAAGGACGAATTTTAATAGTACATTACGATACGAGTGCGCAACGAAGGTCTCGCTACGCTCGTGCGGGATGACCTGCGTGCTCACGAGTATCGTATACTATTTTTCCTACTAAGCTGCGCAAAGTTCGACACAACACGAAAGAAAGTGTTAGGTTTGGGGCGAAAGGACGGGGGGGTTCGGGGGGGCGGAGCCCCCCGCCTTTAAAAAATTTAATGAAAAATCAACTATAAGATTAAATTATATGCACAGAATATTAAAATAAAATATTTTTGTTTAATTATTAGAAAACGTGTAAGAGAAAGGAAAAAAAAATGTAATATAAGAATTTAAAGTCTACGTACAAGCATTGTAAGGAGATTTTCATAAATAAAGAAATACAATATAGAAAAGTTAGCAAACCCCGGTAGAAAATTGTCTAGTTTTATCGAGGCTTCGATTATTTAACATACAAAACTAGACAGATCTAGAGTAAATTTCTACCAGGGAAACATTAAAATAATTAAATGAAAAATCAATTAAAGAATCAAATTATATAGCACAGAATATTTTTAAAAAAATAATGATTCTAAAAATGATTGCGAAAAAAATTTTCCCATTAAAAAAAGTGTTTTAATATGTATGAAAGAAAATAAAAGAATGCGTGTTATATATATGAAAATTTAAAATGTCCGTGCAAGCATTGTAAGGACATTTTCATAAACAAAGAAAAAAGAAAAGGACGCGCTTACTGAATAAGCGATATTATTAAACGTGATTCTGTTTATATATATATATCTCTCTCTCTCTCTCTTATTTTAACACAAAATATACGCGCTCATTACAGTTTCTCACGCGCGGTATATTTGAACGCAGAAAGTGCGTGCGCACAATCTCATTCCCTGTGTTAGCTCTATTCCCGCACGTCAGCTGAGCGTGCAAGAATAAAAGACTTTGCGAACACAAGCGCAGGCGCAAACTCGAACTTTGCGCACGATAGTAGGAAAAAATAATTTAAAATTATTTTTAGGTGACCACACTATTGTCAACGGAGAAAATAAAAATGATCAGAACACAATATATACAAAAAACATTGTTTATAAAGAGATATTATAAAGAATATGTCAAGAGATGTTGTATATGTTGTTGTGTAATAGTTGAACTCGAAATATAATGAAAAATATAATATTTACTAAAATATATATATATATGATATCAACTGACGCTTTCAAAATAGTTTGATATGATGTTGAATCAGCTATATAAGAGGACGCGCCGATAAATCGGCTGCATATGGGGATGCGCTGTTGAATCAGCTGCATATTGGGATGCGCTGTTGAATTGGCTGCATATTGGGGTGCACTGTTTAATCGGCTGCATATTATCTGCATATTTATAGAGCTAAATAAAATATAGGACCTGAAAAATTATTGGGCCAAAAAAAATAAGGCCCCAAAAAATATAAAGCCCAAAAAATATAGAGACCAAAAAAATATTGGGTCCTAAAAATTATTGGGCCTAAAAAAATATAGGGCGCAAGAAAATATAGGGCCCCAAAAATAGAGAGACGAAAAAATTATTGGGCCCAAAAAAATAAGGCCCAAGAAATTATAAGGCCCAAAAAAATATAAAGCCCAAAAAATATAAAGACCAAAAAAATATTGGTACCTAAAAATTATTGGGCCCAAAAAAATATAAGGCCCAAGAAAATATAAGGCCCAAGAAAATATAAGGCCCAAAAAAATATAAAGCCCAAAAAATATAAAGCCCAAAAAATATAGAGACCAAAAAAATATTAGTCCCAAAAAAAAAGACCCAAAAAAATAAGGCTCAAAAAAATAAAGAGCCCAAGAAAATATAAAGGATGAAAAAAAAGAAGGGCCCAAAAAAATGGGCATTGAATAAAAATATAGGGCCCAAAATAATATAAGATCCAAAAAAATATGGCCTAAAAAAGAAGCTTATGACTAATGAGTACTAACTATATAGGGCCCTATAAGACATTGCTACTTTTATTACCAAAAGATTAGACACATTTAAAAAATGCGGAGAACCGGAAAACTGGAGAACCGGAGAAACAAGAAAAAAACTGGTTTCACTTTAATATAATATAAGATAAGATAATAAAGTAACATCGATGTGGCCTCTCCCTAATGAATGCGCTTGGCCTACACTGAGGGTCGTACAGGGAGGAGGGGTGAGTTGCGAGCGTGCTTTCTGAATGTGACTTCGTTAAGAGCTCAAATTGGGCAGGTGCGTGAGTTCCTAAGTGGTGGTCCTTCTTACGACATATTTGGAGTGGCTGAGACTTGGCTGGGTCTGTCTATTTTGGATGACGCCATTCAGGTCAAGGGGAATAAAGTGTTCAGGCAGAACAGAAACCTGCGTGATGGAGGAGTCGCCTTGTATATTAAAAATAATTTGAAATGCACTATTTTGGCTACTTTCGATACTTAAACTAGTCATAGTGAAAATAAACTTTAGATACCTGAATATATTTTCTGTTCTGTGCAAAAGGACAGCTCTGAACCCATGTTGGTTTCTATTATTTATCGGCCTCCTGCTATTTCGTTTATTAGAAACACAGATTTTTTAGATGTTTTGAGAAATTGTGCCTCTGAATACTCTCATAAAATTATAATGGGAGATCTGAATGCAGATCTCCTGCGTGAGAGCAGTGATGCCAAATTTATTAATAAGTTGTCGGCTAAGCTTTCGTTATTGTTGGTCCAGCACGATGTCACGCATCACACTCCGACATCCCACACGCGGATTAACCTAATTCTTGTCGACGTCAACGACACAGTACTTGACGCACGAAACTTACCGGCTAATTTTCACAGTCGTCGTAACTTAATTGATGTATGTACTTCTTGTGATCATGTGATAATAGATGAAAAGGCAATTAAGTATAGAAATTATAAAGATATTTGTCCAACATTATTGGTACAGAGTTTAGCCGGTTGTGATTTAACGCTATTTACAGTTGGTATAGTTGACCCAGAATCTGCACTTGACTGCTCCTGTGACAATCTTACGGCAGCAATACAGAATCTGGCACCACTTAAAACACTCAAATTTAGTAAAGACATATTTTCATGGATAGACAAGGGATTTTCGCAGATGCGGCGCAAGAGAGATGCCACGTATCGAAGATACAAACGCACGAAAGACGAGAGACATCTCTTCGAATTTCTGCAACTGTGTAAAACAATAGACGAACAGACTAAACAAGCTAAGACTACTTACTGTCATAATAGACTGTTCGAAGCTCTTGCCAAAGGTAATGTCTGAAAGAAGTTAAAAGACCTAGGGCTCCTTTCCGGATCTCAAGGGGACTTGAATGGATTCACTCTGGATGAGCTTAATGCACACTTTGCGGGGGTGTCAGTCTCGCCACACGATGATAATGAGAAATGTAAGAGAATTCTTTCTCAATGTAGTGAAAGTAGCTTTGCCTTTAAGCCAATTAATGTTAATGATGTAGTCCTTGCAATTTCGCATTTTTCATCACAGGCTTGTGGCAATGGCATCCCGCAGAGCGTGATACTCAAAGCTTTATCGTTCATCAGAGAACGTCTTGTAACTCTGTTTAATTTCTTTTTTGCACGGGGGCTCCTTCTTTGCATTTGGAAGCGTGCGCGCATTGTGCCGTTAAAGAAGTGTCCTGCACCTGCATTGCTTAAAGATTTTAGATCTATAGCAATCTTATTTTTTCTTTCAAAGGTCCGTGAGAAGATTGCCCATGATCAATTGCAAGAGTGCATCATGACACATAAAATACTTGACTCCATGCAGACTGACTGACTGACGAAAGCATAACTCAACGCAGACTGCCATACTTAAACTTACAGACGACATAAGATCGGGTCTAGATAAGAAACTCGTTACGTTACTTCTTATATTTGACTTCAGTAAAGTGTTTGACACGATCTTGCACTTTAAACTACTTGCGAAGCTTAGATCGATGGGGATTTCCAGGGCTGCACTCGAGTAGATTAGCTCCTATTTATCGGATAGGAAACAAATGGTTTCCACGCATCTAAAAGAGGAATCCAATTGCTAACAACCGATTTAGGAGTTCCAAAGGGTTCAGTGCTGGAGCCTCTGTTGTTTTGCACTTACATTAATAACATATACGTGACACGCTCGACTCTGATTGCGTTGGGCATCTACTATATGCGGCTGACCTGCAAATTTATACTCTGGACCCTTACAAGGATGTGAATAAAGGTATTCGTATTCTACAGAGGGCGGCCAGGGCGGTGTTGGAGTGGGCTGTCGATGCTTTTCTCACATTAAATGCAAGCGAAACTAAGGCGATCGTTTTTGGCAATAGTCGATTTATTAATGAATTTATGCTAGTGAGCCAAAGACGATTGAGCTTGAGGGTGGTGTCGGCATATTTTTCTCTAATACCGTTACGAGCCTTGGTATTGTGCTTGACTCTAAGCTATCATGAGAGGCACACTTTAATATGTTGACTAAAAAATTAAATAGGACTATGTACGGCGTACGGTTTTTTCGTCGGCATACCACTGAGGCTCTGCGCAAACAACTCGTAATCACCGTGCTGCTTCCACATCTAGATTACTGCTCAGTAGTTCTGCTTAATGCTTTACAGGAGTTAAAAAGACGATTACAAAGACTACAAAATTCTTGTGAGATATGTATTAGGCGTGAGAAAGAGCGATTATATCTCTCCTCATAGAGCTGCGCTGGGTTGTCTGCGTACTGATTTGAGGAGACAGTATTTATGGCTGTATTTATGTACAAAATCGTGCGCATGAATACCCCCGAGTATCCAGTGGGTATCTTTACTAGATATGCACCTAGGATAGTCACTAGGAAAGAGATTAAAGATTTAGCAATGTTCTTCATGCGTACTAAGAATAGAAGAAATTCCTTTCAAGGTGCGCATTTTTGGAACTCCCTGTCTGCTGATATAAAGAATCTTCCATCGCTCAGCAGGTTTAAGTCGGCTCTGGAGAGGTACTTGCTCGACCTCGAATAAACTTAATTTTATTTTCTATTAATATGTTAATTTATTATAATGTGATTTTCCTTATATAGGCTTAAGGTGAGATTGTATCTATTGGCTGAATGGTTAGTGAGTGAATGCTTCACTTGTTTTTATTGTTTTTTTTACTTCGTTTTGTGCTATTGCATACTTATTATTTTATTGCTTTATTTCTCATTTTCGATTTTGTATTTGAAAAAATTTTTTCAAATACTATGACTGATAGATATTGTGTGACTGACTTTTAATTTATAGGATTGTCGCGAGTATTTTACTATTTTTTGTATCTGTGATATCACTTCTTTTGTTGTGACTTACTTATTCAGTATTATTAGGTTTAGTAATTGACTGTGATGTCGACTGCAGTATTTTTATATTTATACATTGTTTTATGTACAATATTTTTATATTTATAGATTGTTTTATGTGCAATATTTATTATTATATTTATAAATTGAATTACACGCCTTTTCTATTATAATATATGAATAAAAATAATATCTATCTATCTATTGTTTTCAGACTTGTTTTTGCTTACGGCAACGCCATCTCCAGACTATCGTCTGAACTACTTCTAATAATATCTATATCTTGACCAAGGAAATTATTGTAAAGAGATAGCTCTACTATACAACTTAACTTTGTTACTACATGGATGAATGCCGGAAATTTCGCCGTTAGACATTTTTAGATATCACAGCTTCAACATGATTCTGCTGCATGGGGCTACTGCTTCAGATCAGTCATCTTTCCTAGGCTTTGATTTCTTGTTTTATAGAAATTTGTCTGAGAAATAATTTATGACAGTCAAAAGGTGCTAATAGCGTCATAAAGCGTATAATTTTAGATGCCAGAGACAAGACATATCTTAAAAAATATACTTTTAGGATTTTATTCTGGCTACGATCTAAGTTTGTACTTATACAAAAAAGTGCGTGCTCTTTGGTGAAAAATTTATTTATTTTAAAAATTTTCAAGTATTTCCGAATTTGTTTTTGTTGAAAAGTATAAGAATAAGATAAAATCGTTTTAATTCCATTTTACTTATAACACGTATGTGAAACTAATATTTATATAAATTATTACTATTCCCAATACTCATTCTTTCCAAAATCTAAAGTTGCTCATAAATTTAATGTTGAAAAAGTTATTAAGTGCCGTCTGACAGCTGTGATTTATTAATGTAGAGAGTACAATCTAAATAGGATTTGATGTATTGAATGTAATTAAGATTTTATGAAAAATTGAGAAAATTAGGCTATCCAAACTAAAACTAGGCTATTATTGTTAATATTGCTAGGCTATGTTTGAACCGTAGGTTGTGTCACCGAGACATCTATGGTGCTATCCTTGTCCGTCTGTGTGCAGCTGTCCGTGATGATGCCAGATAGAAAAACAGACGGTGACATTTAACAAGAGTTGTTTTTTCTATCCAGCATTTGATTTTTTTTTATAACGAGTGTGTTAAACTAATATTTATTCAAATTGTTGCTATTTCTAATACTCATTCTTTTAAAAATCTAAATTTTTGGTTATAAATTATATAAGTGCTGTCTGGCATAGTTGCGATTTATTAGTATAGAGAGTACAAATTGAATAAAATCTGATAAATTTGCGTACGTTAGAATAAGAGTCACATTCTTCTAATCTCAAGATTTTCGATGTTAAAGTTATAAGTCAATAAAAAATGAGGAAAAATTTTTTAAAAATTATATTGCATTAGATTGATTATAACGTTTTTCCGTTCCTCGAGATCTCCAGGCAGGAGCTCTAACCCCTGAGCCAGTGCCGCACTGTTATTTACATGCAATAATCATACATATAACGACTTTCGTCGGTATTTTAGGTATCTTCATGGAATAATAACATGTGGATGAAAATCCGCCATGTTACATTATAATAAAAAATATTTCACCACTTGTGACTTATGCTATTTTCATTCTGATTAGAAGTTTTAAAGTTGTAAGTGTTCATTGACTTATGCCATTATCATTTTCGATAATAAAAACAAAAGAATTCAATTGTCGATTTATAATCAAATTTTGTATTTAAATAAATATCATTCTACAAATGTTCTTAATAATTAACATCTATTGATTAACTATATTACAATAACACAATTTTACTATAAAACAGTAATAATACAAAAATTTTATTGCATTTCAGATTCATTAGAAATTAAGGTACTATGATTATTTTCACTAGTAGCAAGATTCAACAAGAATTATGATGTACCAGTGCAATGAATTATAATTTTCGGGATTCCTTTGTCTTTTTCTAGTTTTCTTAGTTTTGTCTTTTCATTATTCGCTTTATTATTTTGTGATTCTGTATCACTACTTGGAATATAATTAGAGCTATTATTCAACGACCTAATTTATTTAAATACTCATGTGATTTGGAAATACTTTAAACGTACTGCTTTATATCAAATGAAACGAGTAATTGTGACTAAATTGATTACTACTAACCGCAGTATACATAGCAATCTTATATATGAATATTAACATGTTTGTGCGGTCCAGAAATACGGAACAGCATATTTATTTCATGAGTCCTCTATTAAAGGCTATGCAATAATGTATACGAAAACTTAAAATTTATTTAGAACAGCTTTAAACAATGAATGCAATTTAACATTGAAATTCCATTAATCTTTAGATGGACGGGATTTGAGGTGGCATATCACCCTTAAAAAATCGGTAAAAAAAGTATTTTGCATCACTGATTGATCATAGGGAAAGTGTCGATCAGGGTGTGCGCCAATATATTGTCGTTGCGGCCTTCTAAAGGTCAAAATGCGATTCATGCTATTTTCATAGTTAACCCTTTTACATTTCTGTTAAGTGCCATTCTTACAGTGCTCATGATATTAAAGGAAAAAGACAAAAAAGACACTTTATTTCCGAAAATAAGTTGTTTTAATGCTGAAAAAACAAAATTTAACACTAACAACATTTTTTTGAAAATGTGACTTATGCCACTCTTATTCTTATCCACATATTTAAATACAATATAAATTTTATAAAAAATTGAGAAAATACACTTTCTGGTTAGGCTATCATTATAATTACTATCGGCAGACTAGATTTGAACCGTAGGTTGTATCACACAGACATTTCAGATGCTATTATTGTCCATCTGTGTACAGTGACCCTTGGTGAAGCCAGATAGCGGGCCATAGACATAGTGAGAAGACTACATGAAGATCCCATATAATCAGAGTGGGCCTCTATAATGAAAGCAATGGAGACATTTAACAAGAGCTATTTTCTCTCTCTAGCGCTGCCAATCACCTTACGCTAGAGAGAGAAAACAGCTTTCATTAAATGTTTCCTCCTCTTTCTCATAGAGACACACTCTTATCACAAGGCATCTGCAATAGTAGTGTGTCTAGGTAGCGAACCGAGCGGACGCATTTTTATGGTCTAAAACAACATAGTTTACTCCTGTATATAAATGTTTAAATTTGAGTGTAAGTCACAAAAAATTATGATATGGTGTATCAGACCAATTGTTAGTGTGGGTACTGAGCACAATCATATGTAATAGCGTTTTTATTGAGTTACTGAAGATGATCAGGACAAGCAGCGAACTCTAGCGATAATGCTGTTAGCTTTAAACGTAACGTTTCACTCAAATTTGTTTAATATACAATTTCAAATGAAATTTTAGGGTCAGTTTCTGTTCGATGTAACAGAGAAAAATCCACAACCTTAGGGTCTAACGCTAACTTGTTTTTCAAATATAACATATATGTTTTCTGAAATTTTCTCCTTTCGTTGTACTGCAACATCAAACTTTTTATTTGAAATCTTTTATATTGATTCAAAAAAAATAATTTTGCTTTGATTAACTTGAAATCAGCTAAAATTGTTGATATATAATTATAAAATACAATATTTTATTAAATAAAATACCATTAAATGAGAAAATTTAATTAAATTCCAACTTACGTTGAAATCGATGGTTTGATCGTCAAGAAAATTATCTAGGAACTTTAATGATATTTTTGTAAAATTAAATGTTATTACTCACCTTTTTTCCCACAATTTTTTAATGATTTCTTTCACTATAAATCATGTTTATGAGATTTGCTCGCATTGCGTTGAAACATATATGAGTTTCAACTCTTATATTATATAATAATTGCATATAAGAGTTGAAACTCTTATATGTTTCAACGCAATGCGAGCAAATCTTATAAATATGATTTATAGTGAAAGAAATTATTAAAAAATTGTGGGAAAAAACTGAGTAATAACATTTAGTTATACAAAAATATCATTCAAGTTCCTAGATAATTTTATTGATAATCAAACCATCGATTTCAATGTAAGCTGAAAATTTAATTAAATTTTCACCTATAATGGTATTATATTTAATCAAATATTTTATCTTATAATTATATATTAACAATTTTAGCTAATTTTAAGTAAAACGAAGCCAAATTATTTGCTTTGAATCAATATAAAAAATTTAAAATGAAAAGTTTGATTTTGCAGTATATATGTTATATTTAAAAAACAAGTTAGCGTTAGACCCTAAGGTTGTATATTTTTCTTAGTTATTTCGAACAGAAACTGACCACAAAATTTCATTCAAATCTGAGACCCGGAGCTCATATACTCTTCTGGTAAGTGATGAAAATACCTTCCAATATATATATGAAGATAAAATTTATCTCATAGAACGCTCGAAAATATGTTTTTCCCTCGCTACAGCGTATTGCCATGGTCCCGCCAATTTTTTATCTTTTTGGACGTTCTTCTAATGAAAGTGTGCGAAATTTAGTATAGTTTTAAATACCGTTTTGATTTTTGCGTTACGAGTTGATCTCTCTGAGTTATTCATAAAAAACCGCAATTTCCTCAAAAGTTATATTTTTTTTTTTTTAATTTTTATACGTTTTCATACATAAAAAATACTAACTTTAAGGATAGGCGAGAATATGCGATTTTGCCTTATTTTTTTAAACAGATTTTTTAACGTTTTTTTTACATTTTCCTTTTTAAAGCATTAATACCATGGCGCATCATACCCTTTTTCCAATTACTACGTCCTTTCACAATTCGTTTATGCTTTTATTTATTAATTTATCAAAAATATTAACAAAAATCTTTAAAATAAACCCTCGTTCAAACTTTTTCCAGTTTCAAAAGTTTTCCAATTGCCGTAGTTTCGTCAATGTTTGACTTTTTGGGACGTTCATTAAATGAAAATGTGCGAAATTTAGTCTCGTTTTAAATACTATTTCGATTTCTGCGATACGAGTTGATATATCTGAATTATTCATGAAAAACCGAAAAAAGCGATTTTTTTCAAACGCAATTTCCTCAAAAACTATATTTTTTTGTTGTTGAAATTTGTTTTTATACATAAAAAATACTAACTTTAGGATAGATGAAAATATGCTATTTTGCTTTATTTTTTTAAATCAGATTTTCAAACGTTTTTTTTATATTTTCCATTTTAAAGTATTGATACCATGGCACATCATGCCATTTTTCCATCTATTACGTCTTTTTACAATTTGTTCATGCTTCCATTTATTAATTCATCAAAAATACTAACAAAAATCTTTAAAATGAACCCTTGATCAAATTTTTTTATCAATTAGAACCTAAGTTATGATGATTTTAAGTTTATAAAAATAGAAATTTTTTTTTTTGATACTTAAAATTTTTCATTCAGCTTGAATTTTGCTCCCACGATTTAAATTTACTCTGTAGAGAGTGACATATGCCACCGCTAGATGGTGACGATTCGCTTTTTGCATTCTCATTAACGACTTGACGCATTCAAGCATATAAGACAAGTAAGATCAAAAATAAAATTGTCTAATAAAAAATTTTTTTTGCTCTCCCGAAGAACTAATAATAATGACATCAGTGGTTGTTAAGACCAAGTGCAAGGATTAGAAAGAGAGGCACAAAAAAGTTATTTACAATTGCTCCAAAAATCTGTTAAGAGAATCAGGTGATCTAACATAATCTTTGAAGCGCTTGTATCCGAATACTTCTTTTTCCAGAGAGGACAAAGTATGTCCTTCATGTTACAGAATATTTTTAGATGAAGTGAAAATACACCCATTTTATCGACCTCAAACAGTCAACAATCTTTGGTAGAAGTTTTTTCTATTGAGGCTGTGGTAGAGTAGTTCAATGAGACTTCAAGTAATTGGGAATCAAAAATTTCATGAATCAAAATGCCTCAGAGTATCAATATGAAAATTCGAAAATCCTATGCTCTTCGAAAAAAAAAACAGATAAACGATGCATTTGATTCACAAATAGCAAGTAAAATTATGAGAGTCTATGATATAACGGGCTTGCCCACATTAAATGAAAATAACGAACGTGAAACATGTGATAAATGGCTCGAAAATATTAAAATTGCTTTAGATACTTGTTCAAATTTTCTTGAGAAAGTGGGGTTATTAAGTCTTATACCAAGCAACATTTCCAAAAATTATTTATTATTAGTTTTATCAAATGTAATTGTTCATATGATTAATCAAGCAAAATCATTAGTAAATAATAAAGATATTTACAAAAAGCCTGAGAACTATTGTGGCCATTCTTTGGATAGTGAAATTCTAACAAAAGTGAAAAATTATTATTTGAACGATGATTTCAATTGTTCTCGTCAAAGTGCAAATAAAAGTGATCTAATATCTGTTAAAGAAAATGGTATGAAAACTAAAAAAGTTTTACGCTTTCTTACGTGAAGCATAAAAGAAATATATCAATTATTTATAGAAGAAAATCCTGAAATTAAAACAAAAATCGGTAAATCAATATTCTATGCCTGAAGACCAAAGTGGGTTATACCCCATCCACCAAACGATTCGTGTCTTTGCGTTTATTGAGAGAACCTGAAACTTATGTTGAATGCTTTGAATAAATATAAAAAAGAGAATAAACATAACATTGTGGATTTGGAATTGAAAATATATTCTTCGCTTTTTTGTTCAAAAGATAATATGAAATGTGTACTAAGAGAACGTAAAGAATGACCAATTGGAGATAGTATTGTTTCAAAAGTGATTTCTTTGACAGAAGAAGATTTATATGAAGAAATAACTCTATTGGACAATTTTATTTTCGATCTTACTTTTCTTATATGCTTAAATGCGTCAAGTCGTTAATGAGAATGCAAAAAAGCTAATCGCCACCATCTAGCGGTGGCATATGTCACTCCCTACAAAGTAAATTTAAATCGTGGACACAAAATTCAAACTAAATAAAAAATCTTAACTATCAACAAAAAAATTTCTATTTATATAAACTTAAAATCATCATAACTTCGGTTCTAATTGATGAAAAAATTTGATCAAATCTGAATGGAATTAGTCTCATATTTTTTATTCGCAGTGTATATAAAAAAACGCAGCCAAGTGCTTTGGCGCAATGCTTTCTCATAGAGCTCATTGAGTCAGAGTAATTTGATTTTATTTTTTTAAATGTGATTTCAATGTAAAAAATAATTTCTATTCAAGAAAAATTAGTGAGTGTGAAAGTGTGATTAGAAAATAAAAAGAGAGTCAGGGGGTGGATAAAAATAGGGTAAAATGAGGATCAATCTTAGATAGAGAGACAGAAAGGAAGTAAGGACGTAAGAAAAAAGTTACTGAAAGCGTTGAATCAGAAATCAGAAATGATCAAAGAGCTACGCTAAAAAAATTATTTTTTAAAAGCTTGTTTTATAAAGACAGTAGCAAACAACTATCAAGTAGTTTACGTGAAATAGATAAAAAAAAATTAAAATTTTTTCAAAATTTATAAAAATTCTTTAAAATTAAAACCATGCTATGAAATTGGTTTTTAAAAGTAATACTTCTTTTGACAGATGCAAATGATTCTCCTGCAAATTTCAAAGTAAATTCATCAAGTAATTTACATAAAATAAGAGAAAAATATAAAAATATAAAATTTTGTTTTAATTTTTAAAATGGCTCTATAAAAAAAACTACCCTATGAAAACCAACAGTCAATAGCTTCCCGCCTACTTATACAAAATAATAGATAGTATGCAAAATTTGAAGCAAACCCATCAATTAGTTTTCGAGATTTCGTTGGCTAAATAAATACCATTTTCTTTTCAAAATTACTTTTTCAAATTTTTCAAAATTCTCTAAAATTAAAACTACACAAGGAAAATCAATTTCTGAAAATTTCCCTTCTTTTGGCAACTAATTTCCCTGCAAATTTCAGAACAAATCTGTCGAGTACTTTACGTAAAATGAAAAAACATAAAAAAAGAATCGAAATTTTTAAAAAAATCTTTAAAATTCTCAAAAATTGTAACCATACTATAAAAATTAGTTTTCGAAAGCTTATTTTCTTCAGAAAATAGCAAATTGATTGTATAAAAATTTTGGAGAAAATTGATAGCATGGTTTACGCAAAATAGAAGATAATTGAAAAATGAAAATTTTTTTGAAAATTTTCAAAATGCTCTAAAATTAAAACTGTTCTGAGAAAATTAGTTTTTCAAAGCTTGTTTTCTTCAGACAGTATCGAATAACTTGCATGGAAATTTTGGAGCAAATCTATCAAATGGTTTTCGTAAAATAGAAAGAAAATTAAAAATAAAAATTGTTGAAAAAATTTTTAAAATGCTCTACAGTTAAAAGTACGCTAAGAAAATCAGTTTTTACAAGTTTTTCTTCTTTTGGTAGTCAAAAATTAGTTTCGTTCAAATTTTCAAGCAATTTTTTGGAGTATTTTACGTAAAATACAAAAAAAAATGAAAAATCAAAATATTTTTAAAATTCTTAAAATCACTCTAAAAAAATACGTTAAGAAAACCAATTTCCAATAGCTTTCCGCACGAGTTAGACAAAAAAATAGATTTCATGCAAAATTTGGAGCAAATCCATCAAGTAATTTTCGAGATCTAATCGGCTTACTGAATTCATACACACACACAGACACGCGCGTACGCACACACCCACCCACGCCCACGCACGCACCCACGCACGCACCCACCCACACACACACACACACATTTTCTGGAAACCACTTTTTTTGACTCCTTGAATCCAAATATGTACAAATTAATGAAAAAATAATAAAAAATTTTTTTATCGATACAATGCTTTCTCAATGAGAAAGCACTAAACAATATTCTTAATATTTCTTAATTTTCTAATATTTTTCATGCACAAGGGATACTTAATATTTTTTATACTTCAGATATTTATGTTAATCTTAATATTTTTTATATTTTTTATATTTATGTTAATCTTAATATTTTTAATATTTTTTATATTTGTGTTAATGTTAATATTTTTTGTATTTACGACAAACTTGATATTTAAAATATTTATTGTATATACAATAACTAGCATCCCCCGTCTCGGCTTCGCCCGCGCAATAGTTGGGCAGAAGTCGGTAAGTATAGAAATAGAATCTCAAAAACTATTATTTATTAAATCGTACTCTTACAAAACTTCGGAATACACATTTTTTGTTTGTGAACCATGTGATGATAGAATGAATTTTCATTTAAAATAATTTTTTTTTGTAGAAAAAATAAGCATTGAATTTTTTTTTTATTTTTCGATATATGTTTAATTTAGTACCAATAAGTCAAAAAATATATTTATATTGACGATAGAAAATTTTTTTAGTAAATCAAAATCGTGAAAGAGTTATTCATTAATAAATATGAATGTTCAACAATGATAGGGAATAAGCTGTTCGCATTATCCTCGCGATATAAGTACCTATACCGTGCTATTCTAGTAGAGTGAGCAGCAAAACAGGTCGCCACCTATTGAGAAGTGAACGAAGTGTCATTTTTAATATAAAAACGTAAGTTATTAAAATTAAAGTGACATGAAAAAAGTACAAAAGAATTAAATTTTTATCTTTAAAAATGACCAAAAATGAAATCAATTAAAAAATTTTTGAAAAATAATTACATTAAAAAAAATTTTTTTTTTTCATAATTATGTTGATTTTAGTAAATATAAACTAAAAATGACAATTCAACCTTCAGCACTTATTTATTGAAATAAAAATAGCAAAAATATGAAATCAAAATAAAAAAAGTTTGAAAAAATGATTTCATTGAAAAAAATTTCTTTTCTTGAATATGTAAATTTTTGTTCAAACTAAAAATGACAATTTAACCTTAAGCATTTTTTCTTGAATAAAATCGGTAAATATATAATATTGAAAAAATGTATTTTATTCGAAAATTTGCTGAAATTTTTGTTTGAAAATATCACAGGATGATAAAATCAACGTTATTTGCGATTGTGTTAATAAATGAAAAAAAAAATTTATTTGTATAAAAATAATTAAGTTTTGTAAACATCAAATTTCTTGAAAAATCTATGAGGAATTGTATTTTGAATGAAATTAACGTGATTTGAAAGCGGGTCAAATATCTTATATCTTTTGTTAATATATTTGGAATAAAATTTTTAGAAAAAATCGCAAATCATACATAATTATTTGTTATTTTTAAAATTATTTTATTAACCATGAAGGGTTAAATTCTCATGTATGAGCCAATAAATATTTGGAGAATAAAAAATTTCCTTGAATAAGATATAAAATTTTTTCTAAAGTTAAAAAAATTGTTTAATTTTTTATTCTGCCTAATGGAATAGGAAAATATTTCATTAAATAATCTGAAGTAATATTACTCTGTGATTAGAGAATATGCAATAAAAATTTATTATGTTGAAGTTACGGAATATCATAGGTGTATAAGTATTTTTACCGTACCAGTTTAATAAAGTGAAAGACAAAATCGGTCGCCACCTATCGGGCAACCAAGGAAAGTAGCAAGGATAGAGCATGTTGACCGCAGAACGCCGGAAAAAGTAGTCCCTATTTCCTACGCGTTAAGATCTAGGTCTATAATTATTTTATTGCAATTATTGATTAAAAAAGTAATTATTTATATAGCCTATGACACTCGCCACATTATCAAGGATTTAAATTTAAAATTTGAAAACGATCGGTTCAGTAGTTTTTGAGATAATTAAGAACATTCAAACAAACGCTGTCCTTTTATATAATAGTAAGATAAGATTGTGATATTTTCAATACTGTCTAGATTTCAGGGGAAATTCGATATTTGTTATATTTTGTATATCTTAGGTTAACTTGATAATTTTTATATTTTCGATTTGTAAAGTTAAATAAATATTTCTGATGTTCCAGATAATTTCGAGATTCTGGATTAGTAAATGCGGAATATTTGCAGTGAACACGATAACCTCGGTGAATTCGAAAATTTTGGTTTCTGCGGTATCCTTGATACTTTCGATAAACGCGATAATATTTTTGGATTTCACGGTATACTCAACATTTTCAGTGATCGCGATTATTTCTCGGTTTTTATGATATCCACGGGTTCTTCTTTTTCTTCTCCGAGTTTTTGAATAAACGCGGTATGTTTTCGATGTTCGCGAGCTTCGATGAAAATTAATTGAATGAATACTAACCTAATTAATGTTATTTGCAAGATTATTTTGTGATTAACCATAATTGTCGGATGAGTGCAGTAGGTTAGCATATCAAGAAAAGAGATATGCTGAAATAAAATATGCAATAAAAACGTAAAAGATCGAGATAGCTAGGAGTATCAAGATTGCTACAATATTAACACTCAGTAGCCGCTGTGAGCGCTAAAATTGAGCAGAGACTACCTACAAGTACCTCTTTAGACATTCTACGATCCTGTTACTTCTTGGTGAACGCAGTGCACTACTATTCCGAAAATACTCATTTAAGCATACGTTTTTGCCGGTTATATTACTTTATTACACAAATCTTTAAAATTCTTGCTAAATTCTTTTTATATTTATATATATTATATATTTTTATAAATTATATTTTTACAAAAAGGGCAGCACACTATAGAGCAGCGTGCAAAACTTAATTTAAATTATTACATCAAGACTCCATTGCATTATTTGACTTATCTTGTTTGAACAATCTTAATATCTCACCGAGGATATTCCCTGTATCCGTGGTAATCACACTTTTCACGAATTTCGCAAATCGCTTAATTTGGAAATAATTTTGTGAATTTTGAAAATATTGTTTTATGATGTTAACGTGATTGGGACCCTGGTAGAAAAATCATCATGATGTCACCATAATATGGTAAATTAGCATGTGAAAACACCATATTATGGCGTCATCATGGTAATTTTTCTACCAGGGGATGCACGTTCATGAATAACACCAATGCAATAAGAAAATCCGTGAGAAATAAAAAATTTGTGCATATATTTATTCTTAATCAAACGAAGTACATTGGGGTAGTTAGGTAATATTTTAAAAATTCAGTTATCACCAGATACCGTTTATGACGTAAAAATAGCGCATATTTTTTAAAAAATATTAATTAAATCAGAATTCTCACATTATAAGGAACATAATTTTCAAGATAGTTAATAGTTCTGTTATTTCCGAAAATCGTCAATGCTTGCATTATAAATTTATATCGCTAAAATCCGTAAATGCAGCAAATATTGGAAAAAACCTTCATCTAAAAATTATTTAAAAAACATAAAATTTTCTCAAAAATTACAATTTTCAATAAAAAATAGGAGAATGTTATTTATTTATCTATTAAACTGTTATCATTCAAATCCTCTAACTTTCCAAATGCATATTTTTATCACAATGAAGTGACATTGACATAATTGTGAATTTCGTTTTTTTTTTTATAAATCAGCACAATTCAAATATCTCAAAATCGATAATCATACCCAGTTTGTTTAAGGCTTCAAGTTCTTAAATTTAGCAATCATGCCGCCACTGTGAAAGCACCTTGGGGCATCCCATTTCAATTTGGACTGATGAATAACTCGAAGAGTTTCATTCTTATAAAAAATAATGTTTAAAATAAAAGTTGAAGAATATCAATTATCTAACGGTGACGATAAGTAATGAGTATGAAATTGAATGATCTACTAGATTATTTTAAGGTAGTGTCGATTTTTTTTAGTCTAACTTTATATTTATTTTGGGAAAAGAGTGGAAAATGTTAAGTCTGGATATCTCTTGATTATTCAAGGAATTTAACCTTTGAAGGTCATAGTAAACATCAAAAATAAAATTGTAAAACAATGCGATAGTAATTAATCGATTGTTTTGTGAGATTTTTCCGTGACTATCTTCTGGACCTTTATTTTAACGATGAACAACAAGGACTATTCATGATTTAGTCAATTTTTCTAATGAATACCTATATTTTTAACTTTTTAATTAGAAAGAGCTATAAATTTTATATTTAATATGATTTTAACTGCCTTTTTAGATTCATGATATTTAACTTTTATTCAAAAAAATTTTTTTAAATCGAATGAAATTTTTAAAGTTATTTATCAATTTACGTTAAAGCAGAATATTTTTTATGTATATATGAGACATTCTATATCAATTTTTAAGGTCAAAAAATAAAAATCGCTAGGGAATATGTTCAAGTTACTCAAAATATAAAAAAAAAAGTTAGGTCTTGGGGTCAAACGTTATAGAACCTTAAAAATTATGATTTCAATGAACATTTAGAACTGAAAACTAACTTTTGGTAAAAAGTTAATGGAATACTTATTATTAAGAATGACGTTAAAAAATGCCTTTCAATTTCAATATGATATAACGTATATTCATTAATGTGCACTTTTCAAACGTGACTCATTGATTTTCAATCCTCAAAAATTTAAAAACTTTTTTTTTATCCTTATTATTACAAAAGAATCGAAATAATATTTTTTGGTTCAATTTTTTATTCAATGGATAGCAAACTTCAATTACTATATTTTCGCAATTATGACATTTGGGATATTTTAGTTATTTAACACTGACAGAAATGATTTCTAGCGGGGAAACGAATAGTCCACTTGATTAGAGTTTCTCCATGCAAAGAGAAATCTACTAGACGCTAGTAGAATTATGCATTGTTACAAACAACGCCATTCTTGTTGTTAGGATGAAAATCGCTTGGCGCTAGAAGAAATCCACTAGCTTGGAGAGAAAATCTGACTGATTGTATTTTCACCTATATAACGCAAAATTATTACGTGGTATTTCTTTACGTCCTTCTTTAGTACCTTAAGATATATTATTAAATACTTCAAATAGAAATTTGCTTAGATGTAGGAAAAATCTATTTGAGGATAGAATATTTAAAGCCCATGTAAAAATTAGATTGTCAAGCATTTTTCAACTAGACACAAGAACACTCAAAAACAAGTTAATTTTATTCTTTTCCCAAGTGGAAATATATTAGCGAGAATAACAAAAATACTTTCTACTACCAGCTAGTGAATTCCACTTGCCTCAAGAAATCATTTCTGTCAATGAAGGTAACTCTATAGTTTTTTAAATGATTTAAAATAGTACATTATGGTAAGTGGCACTTTATCACGGTCAAAGTTAGTGTCCAAGCGAAGCGAGGGAGATATCGAAGGCCGTGTAATAAAGTTTCACTTAGATCACAAGTATCGTATATTATTTTAAAGCACGTGAGATATAAATTCGCTAGATTAAATCTGTACTTTCAAAAATCAATTGTAAACAAAAAAACACTGCTAAGTGCTTTGACATAATGGTTTCTAATAGCGCACATTGAGTTTGAGTAATTTGATTTTATTTTTTAAAATATGATTTTCATGTAAATGACAAAGAGAGAGGGAGAACTAGTTCTTTAGACGGTAGCAAATAAACTGTATACAAATTTTGGATCAAATATATCGAGTAGCTTACGTAAAATAGAAAAAAAATAGGAAATGAACCGTTTTTTTTAAATTTTCTAAATGCTCTAAAATTAAAACTGCGCTAAGTTTTCCAAAGCTTGTTTTCTTCAGACAATAGCAAATAACTTGCATACAAATTTTGGAGCGAATCTATCAAACGGTTTTAGTAAATGAAAAATAAAATTTTTTTCTAAATTTTCAAAATGCTCTAAAATTAAAAGTGCGCTAAGAAAATCAGTTTTCAAAACTTTTCCTTTTTTTGGCGGTCGTAAATAATTATGCGAATTTTAGAGCAAATCCATTCACAAAAACAAAATTTAAAAAAAATTTTTAAATGGCTTTAAGATTAAAACTACACTAGGAAAACCAATTTTCAATAACTTTCACAAGTGTTAGACAAAAAAAACTGAATTGTATGCAAAATTTGAAGAAAATCCATCGAGTAGTTTTTGAGATCTAATTGTCTAAATAAATACAAGAATTTTTTACAAAAATTTCAAAATGCTTTAAAATTAAAACTACGCTGAGAAAATCAGTTTTCAAAAGTTTATTTTTGGCAATCGCAAATAATTTCTATGCAAATTGAGCAAATTCATCAAGTAGTTTACGTAAAATACCAAAAAAATAAGAAATTAAAATTTTTTTTTAATGACTGAAATTAAAACTACGCTAAGAAAACCAATTCTTAATAGCTCCCCCCAAAGTTATACAAAAAAAATAAATTATATCCAAAATTTGAAACAAATTCATCGAGTAGTTTTCGAGATCCAATTAGCTAAATGAATACACGCACGCACGCATATACATACAGACATTTTCTGGAAACCACTTTTTTCGACTACTTGAGTCCAAATATGCACAAATTAGTAAAAAAATGGGAAAAAAATTTTTATCGATACAATGCTTTCTCTATGAGAAAGCAACTAAGCACTGATAATACCAAAATTAATTCAAAAACTATGAAAGAGCAAATACTCGGCGTCCGTGAATGATAAAATAAAAAGTATAAATAAACAATAACTAAAGATTTCATGAGTGATAAATCGGAAAAGAAATTAAAAAATTTCAATTTAGAAAATATACTTAAAAAGTGTAATGTAAGTTACTTTTTACCAATATATTTAATATTGTGTAAAATTGTTAGTTGGAATTTACTTCTGTAATACTATTAATTTAAAATCTGTTTCAAGAATCTAAGGGTCAGAGGAACAGCGAAGGTAACTTATGTGTATAGTGATAAGGAGTTCCCCAGCTCATCATGTAATAGAGTGCCGATATGAGTACCCCTTCGCTTCAAATGTTACACTAGTATTAACTTTAGTTTGACACAAGTTTTTCGAGCTTATAATAACACTGGGTTTTGAGATGAAGCTAAATTTTTTTAATGTATTTTTTTTCGCTAAATCCGAATTTGTCATAAAAATACAGGTTCCACGCAAACTTTTAAGATAACCTTAAAAAACTATCGAAACGTCGTGTTTCGACAGTGAAAGCTTGAGAAGAACAAAAAAATTATTATCTTTACATAAATTCTTTGTTTTAATGTATTTTGGCCTGATGCTCGAATCCGCTATGGAAAAAGAGATTTGATCAACGGATTTCAGACACGAACTCAAAGAATTACTGAAAAATTGCATGCACAAGAACTAAATTGGTTTCTTATCGAAAGCCCAATATATCGGATTTCTACGTCGCTTGTTGTTATTAAATTGTGCACCTCTTTTTATTATTCAGCAATAGTCCGCCATCATGTTTACGCTCCAGTCTCGTTGCCACTTACGTTAAAATGCCTTCATGTCCTGATAAAATCTTTTACCGCTCTTTGCTGAAACCCCCTAGGTTTGGTGGAAATTTCTGAATGTGCAAATCGAGAAAGTAGAGTTTTAAATTCATAGTTTCTACAATGCTTTTGTAGATTTGATCTTCATTATTACCTAGCAATTTTGTAATATCATCTTTAAAACTCAACCAACTATCTTCTTGGTATCATTCATACTTTTGAGAAACTCTTTGGCCCTTAACATTTTGCAAATTTGAGGTCCATCAAAGATACCTTCCTTCAATTTAACAAAAGTTACATTCTTAAAGATGTTTTCTTAGTATTTGAAGCAGCATCATTCTTCATCGATAACCTTAACTAATAGTTTCATCAATTCTAATTTTATATGCGGAGGAGGTAAAAGAATTCGGCTAAGATCTACAAGAGAACGCTTGATGACATTACTGGAACCTGCAGTTAGTGATCGCCTCGCTAACCATTCTTTTACGTTACAGTGTTTTGCATTATCTCGACTTCCAAATATACATAAATAGCATGGGTACTTAGTAACACCTGATTGTTGACCCAGTATCATGGACAATATTTTCAGGTCTCGCCAAATTAACCAAGTATACTGCCGTTCTAAGCAAAAGCGTCCTAACTACATTCTTTGAAATCTCGTAATTTTTTCACTCGATGGTGTGATAATTATGTTGTATAGTTCTAGATATTTTTAAAACTATCGTAAATGATTTTTTCACCTAGTAAAAATGTAAAAATAATTAGTCTTATCTACAAATAAAGTGTCTTATCTAGTTCAAAATTTACAAAAACTTGATTTTTTTAATTTTAAATATTCATTAGTTAGGGCGCTTATGCTTAGAACAGCAGTATAGTGCTCACTATATTTTCTTTAAGACCTTTTCGATGTTGCAGTATTTTTCCTTGAGTTCAATTGAATGGGCATCTACACCCTTTCCTAATACGTTATAAGATTTCAAGTGTGAGGCCATTAATTTAGCTAGAACTTTTGCTGATTCTGCATTCAAATCTGATGAATATAAAAATATGTTATTTAGTTGAGCTTTACAGATCTTTTTTTGGCTTTTCTCTCTACTGACAGAAAGATTCTCTTCTTTAATGTCCAAAGACAATTCTTCTTCACTCTTGTCAATTACACTTTTTGCTTTCACTTTCCATAATAAAATCTTCTTAGTGTACATTGAGATTTTGTATTTCTTTTTTTGAACCACAATCAACTTGTATACCATCAATTTCTTGTATGAATTTGTCTCGTGAAGCCTCATTCATGGAACTTTCGACAAACGCTTCTCTGGATGAACTACACTGGATATTGTTGCATACAATATTTTTTCTAAACGCACCTTATTTATCCCATTTATATTTGTCATTTTTATCCAATGGTCTTTTTCAAATTGCTGGTTTTAGAAATTTTCATTTACTTTCAACTTGAAACAACAGCGGGCTGAAAATAAATCTAAAGATTGTTGTATCTCTAAAAGCAAAAAACTGGGAATATTCGAATAGATGTTGCGTTGCGTTTGATTCGGCGGTAAGAAAGTTAATTTTAAAAAATAAGGTGTCTGATAAGGGCTTGAATTTTTAAATGTAAAGAATCCCATGCACTTTACGTCTTTGTAGTGTTATTTCATGTACATTATTCCTATTACTTAATAACTTCAGAATTTATTTACCAAATTCTGCATATGTACCCTCTGATCCTGTTGCCACGGAAGACGCTGAAACGATTATGACTGCCCGAAAGGAATATGTAGAATGATTTACTTCCAATCTTCCGTGATAACAAAGCCAACCAAGCGCGTTGTTCTGCACGGAAACGCTAGAATGCAAGGATGATGCCGTAGTGTGTCTAACGACAAGTTAACACTGTCTTCGTTAAAGTCGGAAAACAGAAAGAATTAAAATTTCTGAAACCAGCAATTTGGAAAGACTATTTGATAAAAGTGACTGTTACCATTGCCTAACAAATGTAAATGGAATAAATAAGGTGCGTTCAGAAAAAAATATTGAATGCAACAATATCTAGGGTAGTTCGTCCACAGAAGCATTTGTTGAAAATTTGATGGATGAGGCTTTACGAGACAGATTCATACAAGGAATGGATGGTATGCAAGTTCATTGTGGTTTAGGAAAAGAAATACAAAATCTTAATGTACACTAAGAAGATATTACTACAGAAAATGAATCAGTGACGAAAGCAGAAAGTGAAGAACTGTCTTCGGACAGAGAAGAGGAGTATCTTCCTGTCGGTAAAGAGAAAAGCCGAAAAAAATCTCTCAAGCTCAACTGAATAACATGTTCAGGAATGCAGGATTAGTAAAATATGCAGCTGAATTAATGGCCTCGCAATTGAAGTCTCATAACATATTAGGAAAGGGCGTAAATATCACATTTTATTGAAACCGAGAAGAAGCGTTTCGACAATACTTAAGACGAGGTCACGTATCTCCGTCCTTTTCTAATCGAAGAATCAATTTTTTGCAAAAACTAATAGTTTTAGCAAAAAATGAAGAGAAAGTCGCATCTTGTATCAAAAAAGCAAAGTTTTCTTTAAAGAGAAAGAATTAATTTTATTGCTCCATTTTCAAGAAAACTTTGAAAAACCAAATTGTATACCCTAACTTCTATGTTTCAAGTTTTTTAAGGTTTTTTTGAAAATGAAGCGATAAAATCATTTTTTTCTTATCAATCAAAATATTACTTTTTTTGAGACGAGATGCGGCTTTCTCTTTATTTTTTTCTGAAATTATTAGTTTTTGTAAAAAAAGCAATTCTTTGATTAGAAAAGGACAGATGTACTCGACCTGCTCTTAACTGTCGATCTGATCTAGTGTACTGTATGAATATACAAGGACTTATCGATAAATTCCAACCAAATTTATACATACCAGAATAATAGAGATTATTTATCGATTCATTCAAGTAAAGCCTAACAATAGTTATTCTTTACAATACGAAAGTGTTTGCTCCATTGATATAGGCCCATGTAATTGAACTCGAAGAAGAATACTACAACAGTAGAGCGTGTCTATATTTTTAACATCTCCTCCCACGCTCAATATTATTTATTATACGTAAATAATTTTTTATTAGAATATAAAATTGAAAATATATAAAAAGAAATACAATTTTTAAGGTTTTCTATCTTGATATAAAGATGGCTATCGTTTACTTTGTAGCTTGTTGTTTTATTTAGGATCTGTAATACATACTAACAAGGAGAGTGCATTGCATTTGGGTCTTGGATTTTCTGCTGGCTTTGGGATCTTTTTTCTTACATAAAATCATGAAAAAAGCCGCGTACATTCGGTCCAACGCTCGATTTTTTCCGAGTTATGAGCAGTTTTGTCTGTTTTGTTGAAAAAATTGCATCTGCTTTATAATTTTACAGTTTTCGAACTACTTATTCTAGAAGGTTTTTACTGCTTGTATATTAAAGTTGAGATTAAAACCTTTCGATTAAAAAAAAAACGTGTCCAAAAAGCTCAAGTTGTTAAAAACTTATGAAGGGATGAAAATTGAAATGAATTTCTGACTAAAATGTTGCATTTATTTTCTATGCATTTTTTTAGCTAAATATTTGCGCTATTTTTATTCGCCCATAACTTTTTAACAACTTGAGCTTTTTGGACACTTTTTTTTTTAATCGAAAGGTTTTAATCTGAACTTTAATATGCAATCAGGAAAAACCTTCTAGAATAAATAGTTCGAAAACTGTAGAATTATAAAAAGCAGATGCAATTTTTTCAACAAAACAGACAAAACTGCTCATAACTCGGAAAAAATCGAGCGTTGGACCGAATGGACGCGGCTTTTTTCATGATTTTATGTAAGAAAAAAGATCTCAAAGCTAGAAGAAAATCCAAGACCCAAATGCAATGCACTCCCTTGTAAGTGAAGAATATTAAAATAAAAGGAGTTTGAGTATACATATGTTTTTAAATTTTTGTCAGTCTTATTAGTCGTTTAGTATTAACTTTGACAGTCGTTCATGCAGTTCAAATGCTAGCTGTTTTACATGGTGTTCCTGTCCTTTATATCAAAGTTTAAGGTCTTTTGTTCCTTTTAAGCATCTAAATACTCTTTTAACCATTTGTCAGTCATCTTCAATGGGTTCAATTTGGTGTCCGCTTAAACTTTAAACTCGAAAAAGTAAAAATTAGAAATAAAAAGTAAAAAAGTATAGTTTTTCCCTTATAAAAGAGTAAATTGAAGATTTTACCACTCGGAGAGTAAATTTGATGACTATAATTTATAAAGATAAACTTAAGGTGTTTACTTTTTTCCTAAAAATGAAAACGTATGTTTTTTACTTTATCAAAATCAAATGATTTTAAAAGGCTAATATGATGCTTTTTCTCTTTTTCTTAAAGATTAGAATCTATGTTATTTACTTTACAAAGAATAAAAGATTATGTTGCCTTTTCTAAAGAGTAATTTGATGAATTTACTCTTTCGCTAAAAAATAAAAGGCACACATTTATAACTTTGTAAAGAATAAAATATCACTTTAATAGTTTAAGATAATAATTTGATTAATGTTTGCTTCTACAATATTCCTTAAAAGAGTAAATTAATCAATTTACTATTTTCGAGATGGTAAAGTCACGTAACTACTATAAGTATGGAAGATACTCATATATTATCATTTTCTATTACATACACTAAAAAGCTTTCCAGAAAAATTAAAATTCCTATAGTATTATAAATATCTCCAATACGTATAATTGTCACGTGACTTTATCATACCGAAAATAGTAAATTGATGAATTTACTCTTTTAAGAAATAACGTTAAAGCAAATATTTATTAAATTATTCTTTTTAATTATTAAGATATTATTATTTTACTTTTTGCAAAGTTATGAATGTGCCTCTTACTCTTCGGCGAAAGTGTAAACATATCAAATTATTCTTTAGAAACGGCAGTATAATCTTTTACTCTTTGTAAAGTAAAAAATATAGATAATAATCTTTATAAAAAGAGAGAAAGCATCATATTAACCTTTTAAAATAATTTGATTTTCATAAAGTAAAAAATATACGTTTTTACTTTTAGAAAAAGAGTAAAGGCCTTAAGTTTATCTTTATAAATTATAGTCATCAAATATACCTCTACAAATGATAAAATCTTCAATTTACTCTTTTATAAGTAAAAAAACTATACTTTTTTACTTTTTATTTCAAATTTTTACTCTTTTGACTTTTAAGTGTAGAAGATTAACATCATAGGCAATATTTGGCCTGCTTGCATTGATTTATTATTTTCTTTACACTGCATTTTCTTGCTATTGTCCACCTCATTGGTTACCATAAATGTTCGTTGAGGAGATGATTGATCAAAACTAAACCTCTTTAGCATTTTGTTTTATTCTTCTTGTTAAATCTGTCTCGCTTTATTTCCAAGCTTTAGAAACTTTTAGGCTCACCAATTTCTGTTATTTTAAATTCTTTCTTAAAATTTTTTTTTTTTATACTTTCAAGCATCTGCACATTATTGCAAACTAGTAAAATATACTAAGCCCATATAATATTTTTTATAGTTCGATTCAAGGTTAATAATAAAGTCGATAAACTTGAATAATTTCTGTAAAAATACGAGTTTTTTAATAACTGTGTTTTTGATAATACAAAATATATATAAAGGTTACAAACCTGTAAAAATACGAGAAACAACATTTAAAGTTTGTTACTCACAATCTTACACTTTGAACGAAAACTTATTTAGAATTAAACTATTGAAAGTTTATTATATTCATGCAGCATGACTTGCACGTGTTGCTTGATTTTATTCTTCTTTGTATCAGCTGCCTTGATTACCTACCATACCGACTCTTAATTTTAAAACAAATCATTTAAAAACGCAAAAGCATTAAAAGTTGATCTTATTTCTTTTTTTTTTCATTGTATTATTCACTAATTTTCAACAGAAAGTTTGAATTTTGCAAATAGCCGCAATTGTAGAGGTAGCGACAATTTTAATTTTAAAAAATACGATTATATTATATTTAAAGCTTTCCTAAAATTCATTGTAGTTAATTGAACAAACAAATTTATAATTATTTATGCAAAAATTAAAATAGTGTATTTATTCATTTGGTTTTACTTAATTTCTGTAATGTTGCAAATAATCAATGTTGTGTTAATGCTTAACGGTAGCATGTGAGAGATTAAAGGGCGACTATTCAAAAATGGTTCCAACGATTTTTTTCAAAGTAGGAACGTTTACTTGTATTATTATTTGAAATAATTTCCCGTTCGAATTATTCAGGTCATATAAAAATCGTCGAGAAAATTTACAAACTTGATTTCTCATACACATACATCCATACATACATTTTAAAGAAGCCTCGTAATGGTCTTATTACGCGATAGAAATAAGTTTTTTATCATAACATAACATATTTTCAAGGGTTACATTTTTCGCAATGTCGAAAATATAAGGCACTTCCGTGTAGTGGTCATGTCTAAAAATTGATTAAAGACAATCATTTAGGAAATTAATTGTAGGGTTCGGTGGCGTAGTGGCTGAGATGCGGGACTTGTATTCTCGTTGTCGCAAGATCGATTCCCCGTCTGGTCGCTTTTTCACTGACTCTGCCGTGGGTTAAAACCACGTCAAATAATAAGTCAACTGTATCGTCTTTAATTGTATACTTAAATTGTTATTGGGCAAAAAATGCCCGTTTAGTATTAAAAAAAAAATAAAAAAAATAAAAAATTCTCTACTTTGCAATTGATTTTGAATTTTTTAATTTCATCAATTCTTTGAAAAGTTACAATTTATTGATTAAAATTCAAAAATTCGTAAAAATTCAAAAATTTTCAATCATTAAAAAATTGAGTTAAAAAAAAGTTAAAAATATTCTATAGCTTACAGAAAGATAGTATTTAGTCTGATCTTTAAAACGCCGTTTGAATTTTTAAAATTCATCAATGCGTTTCTGAGATATCACGATTTAATTTTGAGTCTTTAAAATAAAAATGTTTTCGAACTTTTAATCGGTACTGTATACGAATATATGTATATGTATATATATATATGTATAATCGCGACAAGTATGTATTATCGCGCAATTTAAATCTCGCGCCTAGCAGCCAAGCTTCTATGGAACGATAGTTTCGAGCTCAGCCGCTACGCGCGGCGTTTCGCGCAATAGGAAAAACGAGGCTCAGATATATATAGAACCGAGAAGCAACCGAAACCAAACTGTGTAGACTATGGTCTCCTTTCTCTTTACCTAAGTAAGCACACAAGGCTAAGAGAGGGTGAGACAAATAGCAGCTGGCTGTCTTGGCTTGCGGCGCACTGCAGTCAAAGGCAGAGCTTCTCTCTCTTGTACATGAGGGTAGACCAAGTGAGCATACAGGTCTACACTACAGTGCATATGCAGGCGTCATTACAGGTACGTCAACTGAGCATACAGGCGTAAATCTATGCTACCTAGAGCATAGACACGCAGCCTTTTGCCGCCGCAATTTTCACCGTTACGCTAAATAGTTTAAAGGTGTTATTCATTCAGAATTTGATATTCTTAAAAATTCGCCTACTAACAAGGAGAGCATTTGACCTCTGGGAGACGGATTAGGCTAAAACTGCAGGACATGATTTTTTAATTAAAAAATATAATAAACCCGTGTTTTTTTTTGTGCTAATAGGCTCTATAGACGGAGATATAAACATTTCTCCGAAAATGTAGTGAAAAGAAGTCTTTATTAGAACTTAAATAACTAAACAACTCAAACTCTTACAGAAAATTGCATGAAAAATAAAAGAGAGTACAGATTACAAACATCAATCTAAGCTTTGTTGCATTAAAAAATCTCATATGGTTCAAAAGTTACAGGCGATTAAAAAATGCTAATGAAATATAGGGTAAAAATTTGATCGTATGTTAAATGCTTAAAATATTAATAAATACGTAGTAATTTTCAATTAGGCACAACTTTTCAACTACAGAAGCTTTTTTGATGCAACAAAGTTTAAATTGAAGCTTTTAACTTGTACTTTTTCTTTTTCTCATACATTTTTCTGTGAAATTTTTAGTTGTTTAACTATTCAAGTTCTTATAAACGTTTCTTTTTTCTATATTTTCGAAGAAATGTCTATATCTCCATCTATAGGGCCTATTAGCACAAAAGAAAAAACAAGGGTTCATTTTTTTTCATCAAAGAATCATATTCTGCAGTTTTAGCCATATCCGGCGTCTAATACTCTCCTTATAAGTCTAATTAAGGGTATCGCCCACCCATAGCTTGTCGCAGCCACGCATAAGTTAGGCTTTAGAGTAATTTAAGGGTGTCGTCCACCCATTATTTTTACATCGATTAAAGTCCGCTGCACCCATAAAGATTAGTAATTAGATAATAAAGGGTACTGTCCACCCATTATTGCCATAGCACTGACTATTGTATGAGGTGCCGTCTACATATTGATATTAAAATTATTAAGTCATTAATCTTTTGCCTCTTTCATTTGGACACTATGGCAAGTAGAAGCCATCGACGCAAATTAGACCGGCCAGGCCATTATAAATCAAACAAATCTTTTATTTACAAGATTAAAAATAATTGAAAATCATTTATTTAATTTCAAGCTCAATTAGTCAATAGCCGTCAAGTGGTCGGGATTAAATAAAAATCTAGTTACTGTTGTAAATTACATTTTCATTTAAGGTCAGGTTGGATTACTTGTATTACATAGAGAAGTAGGTTTAGTTTTGATTAACAATTTATTATTATTTTATTGTTGTAATCGTCGTTGTGAATGAGTTACTTGAGTACAATAAAGCCCAGGTATTTCCTAGCATAACCAAATGTGTTTAACCCGGTTACTTTCTTTTATCTTTCCACTATCCGTCCTTCCACCTCCTGTCGATTTTACTCTGGCAATCCTTGAAGCGTCCGGCAACAGGAGATTACATGTCTTTTCCTCTACCAAGAAGTAAAAACATTACAATATATATATATATATATATATATATATATATATATATATATATATATATATATTAGGGGGTACCCCCCTGCTCGCTTCGCTCGCCAACCCCCCTTTTTGTATCTATTGTAAATTGTATATTATAAATAATTAAAACATTTTTAGTGACTTTTATAAATTTTTATTAGTATGTAAATTTAAAATGCAAACATATTTATTTTTTAAAATGTATTTATTATAATATTGAAAATAATATTTAGAATTTTTAATAATGATTTTTTAATAATTTTTTCTATAATACTTCTTCCCATACAATATTTTTTATAACATTTTCATTTTCATTTTGTATAAAAATTTTTTCACTATTTTTTACTCTTGATAGCGCTACATATAATTGACCATGTGGAAATAAAGGTTTATTTAAATATATTCCTACGTTTTCAAAACTTTGGCCTTGAGCTTTATTAATGGTCATTGCAAATGCTAAACAAATTGGAAATTGCCTATGGTATAATATAAATGGTAACGATGCATGTTCACCTGTATCTAAAATTATTCTTGGTATAAATACAATTGAACCTTTTTTATTACTAGTAATAATTTCAACATTGCAATCGCATTTTTTTAAAGAATTAGTTTATATACTGGAAACCCTGGAAATCGTAATGAATTTAAATATTTATTTGGAAACTTTAATGCAACATCTATTTCAGTTCGATCAATAACTTTGTTTTGCGTAATCAATACTATAATATTCTACTGCATTTGAGTTAATTTTATTTAAAATTTTATCATTGATATTATATGTCTTCATTATGTGATAAAAATATAATTTTATCAGATAAATCTTCTTTTAAATCCATATTATTACCATATATTTTTGTACATGTATCTTTTGTTTTCCAATTTTCAAGAATTTCCAATGATCTAATTAAACCACTAAAAAAGTAATTTTCCAATCTACAAATATCTCGAATAAGTTTATCAACAAGTTCTAATGCTTTTTTTGAAACCATAGAAGATTCATCCCATAAAATAACATCACATTCTCTAATTTTCATTCTCTAATCGTGTAACGGTATTAATTTTACTTTTCCATAATGACAACAGCTTTTTTTCGAAAATTCTATTTTCCAAAAATAAGCTTTACAATACGGGCAAACATACTCCATATCACCAAAATCCATATAAGATAATTTATGATGAAACATTTTTGTAACTCTTTGATTTGTTCGTCTTTCAATAACACGATTTTCTTTTATATTTTTAATAATATCACTTTTTCTTTTTTTATCAATTGTATTCTGTTGCATATTACAAATTATATTCTGTTTCTGATGATTTTCTATTCTGTGTTCATTCATATTTTCAACTCTATCAGTTTTTCTCTTTTTATCAATTCTATCTTGTTGCATATTACCAATAATATTGTTTTTTCTACGTTTTTCAATTCTGCATTCATTCATATTTTCTACAGTATCACTTTTTCGTTTTTTGTTCATTCTCTCCTCTTGCATGTTACTAATTATATTGTTTTTTCTATCTTTTTCAATTTTGGATTCACTCATATATTTAATAGTATCACTTTTTCTTTTTTAATTATTCTAACTCCATTCATATTACTTATTCTATTTTGATATCTTTTTTTTCCATTTTTAAGTTTCTATTATCACTATTGATTTTTAAATTTTCATTATAATATCTATTATGTTTATTTTTTTATAAAAATTAAAAAAAATCAACATTATAAAAGTTTATTATATTATAATGACCATTATCTTGAGAACCAAATAATTCTAATTTTGAAAAAAAATTTTTGAACGATTTTCCATACTCATTAATGAATCCATTTATATTATGATAAATCTTTATATTCACATGGTACTTATTTGCAAACGCGTGTATTTCAGATTCACTATCTAAAACATAGTTTTTAGACATATATGGGTGATTCTATTCGAACGGGTCAAATTCAAATTTTGAAATAATAGAAAATAAAGGTGTTCATTTTAAAAATTTTACTCAGGTTTTTTTATGGTTATATCTAATAGAACAATATTCCAAAGTAGCCAAGCCGTCCATAGGTTATTCCCAGAAAAACTGATGGATGAAAAATATACTGATACAGAGAAATTACTTTTATTCCAGGGGAATTACTTTTTTTTGTTACCATCACTTGATATACTATTTTCTAATAATATTTATGTCAAACAAAGATTCTAAACTATCTGAAATACTTAAGAATTAGATATTACCATATATGGATGAATTTATAAAAATAAAAAACGACGCACGGAGAAAAATATATTGCATTAGTCAACAAAAAGATAGTTCCATAAGCGAAAATTTTTGCCAGTTTGAGACAGCGAAAATTTGAATTCGAAAATAGACTATCATTATTTGCTGCCATCGATGTGAATATTAGCTATTGTTTTGCGCTGACATCTTCAATGACATTTTTTATGGTTATTAAATAAATGCATATTTGAAAGTGAATGAAATTTTTTTTTATGGTTTGAATTCTCAAAAGTTTTAATATCAACTTTAAAAAAAATAAAGGTTATGACTGATCGTTTAGCTGTCAAATGGTTTACAAAGTTTTATGCTAATGTAGCGCTTACGTATAGTTGAAATGACGACAAAATCATGCTGTTTCAGTCAAGATTATGACAATAGTTGTACTATTAATCGCTGCAGAACACAAAATTATAGAAGAAAAAGAATGCCTTTTTTAGCTAATGATTGTTGCTATGATTACAATTTTTTTGGCTACGGAAATCATTATCTCGCGCTAAAATGTTAGCTTTTTCTTTTGTCTTTTTTAGCAAATGGCATTTAGTTGCATTACCTATGAAAATAACTAAAAAGTTAATGTTTGAAGTTCACAATATTTAGTTTGTTTTAGCCCAAACTATCGCTGCATGTGTTTAGCGATATCCTTATTGCTGCCGTTACCATACAATTTTTCTCCGTGCGAGTTACAGCAAAAATATGTATTTTTAAACATTATTAGAAGAAAGTTAAAGAACAAATATATCCATACTTGAGAAAGTTTGCTTTTTCAAAATATATAATAACATTATTTTTGTGTTTGGAAGTGGAGTTAAGTGTACTTAATGATAAAGGATTAGTAGGAAGTTCGCCACGTCCACGTGTAGAAACCATTTTATTACCAATACAATCTAAAATAATATATTATCAATTTATAGATTTTCCAATTCAGATTTATCAAAAACTTTCATTTAAATTCAAATAATTATATACTTACTTTGATATCAACGACAAACTCTTCATCAAGGCTAATGACAAACTGATATTTTTATTTTCTGAATACTACGATGTAACCTTTGATTTCGCTTTATTTATTTGTAGTATATACGTAGTATATAGTGCAGTATGTAAATATGACTACAGTGATTGTTTACAAAAAGATTTGAGAATTTGCTTACTCGGAGATTCTCCACAAATATATATATATTCAATTTTGAATATCTAAAAATTATAAGCAGTATAATATGTATTAAATTTCAAGTGTACAAATAATTTAACACTTCATGGTATGAAATTCATGAATAACATTGTTGACTTTATTATTCAATTAGAATTGTGTGAGTGCATCTCAAAAAAGGCAGAGGAATTATATGCCAGGGGAGATTACCTGATAATTTGAATGAAATTTTTACCGAGTAAACGGTCTCCAACATTCACTGCTATACAAAGTTTTTTAGTTGTACATTACTACTTTCTTAAACGTCTATTACGTATTTGAATATGCGCTTATATCATCTGTGACATTAAATGTTTAGAGCCAGGGGAATTATCGTAGAAAAGGTAACTTAGCTTTCATAAGTGAAATGATGTTTACACGTAAACAAAAATGTATTCTATGATCAACAAAGCAATTTTTTAGCGAAATAAACATATAATAACAATATTTCCATGTAATAGAAATAGCTTATATTTTCATAAGATTCAAATATAACATTTTTTATTATTATTGATTTTTATCTATGAAAAAATATACATTTTTCTTTATAATAACAAAGGGTCAAAGAAAATATTTTTTTGCAACCATTCTGCTGAAATGTATGTACGGATGGAAACAAATATTTTTTGATCTTTCCGAAGTATTAATTCATCTATCCTGTATCTCTACAACGTTTAAAAAAAATTTTATATATGATTACAGACAGGGGAGATTACTTTTTATACTGTCTAAGGGTCCCTACAAAAGCTACATTGAAATTAGCGATTAAAAAGTCAACGGATCATAAAGTTACAAGCTGAAAGTATATGAAAAATTTGTGGTTAATAATATTTGAACCTTGTATTGATAGTTTATTAAACGATTACATGTGATTACCCGTTAGAATAGAATTACCCATATGATAAATATGAATTTTTACAAACAATATGAGTTTCATGTGATTCGTCGCCTAATATAAAATTTTTATACGTAGACCAATTATTATAAATATATCTAACAATAGTTTTTCTAACAATGTAATGTTTATCTTGATTATCGTACAAGAATTTAGAAAAACACCTAAGAAACAGTTTCCATCTCCAATTATTGTTCCAATAATTCTTTGGTCCATTACGAATAGTCTGTAAATTATAATTAAATTAAAAAGGATGATCTAATAGTTTTAGGGCTGATTGATAGAAATAAAGTCTTTCTGTAAGATCATAAAATTTTATCAAAACTATTTTTATTTATAGTACTCTTAAGGTTGTAACCTAGCGTGCTCGCGTCTTGGAATTTAATAGACATTAATGGAATCATAAGCTTAACTCGATTTTGCTATTTCATTTGCCATAAATCTTAAAAGTGTTTCAATTATTATTATTGCTCCACTCCCCGACTTTAGCGAGGACGAGCACACTATGATACAAAAAGAGTGAGGACTTTCTCGCTCTTGCTCCTACTAGCTGAGTTGTAGACCAAGTGACTCTAAAGATATGAATGATTTAAATATTTACTACATTTTCTCTAGGGTGAATTCTCAACCCTGGTAATTTATTATTGGGAGCGATATAGAGGAGCATGCAGGAAATTGATTCTAGGTTATATTAAATCTGTTTCTCTAAACACAGTAATTATATAAAAGAAATTTGTGAATGTATTGTACTGAATGAAATATTTACAATGATAATCTTAAAATTAAAGTTTACAAAATATCGGGTGTTTCCTCGATATAAAACGAGACCGGTGCGCTCGCAAAACAATTATATTAAAGTTGTGAGAAAGAGAGAGATGGAGATTACGTTACTGTGACTCGCGCCGCGTTTTACAATAATTAATCTTTACCAGGACTTACGCTACTGAGGTTAAATGAGGCGGGCCCACCTCCTGCAGATCTTTCTTTCCGCATTTCCTCTCTGCAGCTATCTGGCCTTGCTATACGAGCTCGGGATGGAGAATCGAACACGTGGCGATGAACGGGCTTCTATGGCACACGTAGAACCTTGGGCTGGAGTCGAGTAAGAGAGCGACTGGCTCTGCTGGCGGTCAGGCGACGAGAGAGCGAGCTTTACGCTGCGCTTGCTGTGCGAGGCTCTCTCGGCCATCCCTTCCTACTTCCTAAACATTAGCTTGTTCTTTCTAACTTGTTACTTGTTTAATTAATCTCTCTTTCTCATTAGCTTTCTTAGTCGCGCTTTCGCAAATACATATGATTCGTTCTTTATTTAAGCGTGCGAACAGCGCCTCCTGGTGCTATTTAATCTTACTTAAATTGAAATAGTAACCATGCTTCGGTACATGGTTACAAGGTAATAGTCTCGCTACAGTCAAGTTTAAAAGTTAAAGTTAAGTCTATATACACCACTATAAGCGTATTCATTTAATCCACTCTAGAAATAAGCAAAAATTTTAGTAATGATTTTATGATGTTAAGAATGTACATTGCGCATAAGTATAACTGATATTTATTCAAATTTGGCAACTTTTGCTTTTTTAACGATCGTTTTTATACGGTTACGTGTAATCTTATGATATATAAAATCAGATATTAATTTTTCAGAGAATTTGATCATACTAAAAAGAACACAAATTTTCAATGAACCTTCTCATAATAATCCATGTTAAAAAATGACATTTTAACTTTTTATATTTCCAAATCTACACTGCTGACAAACTTCAAATTTTAGTATATTATAAAGTATTATATAAATAAGTTATGTTTAAATTTTTATGACATTCTATCATAATTGCTTTGGTGAGAATATTACCTTAATGCTTTATGTATAAATGTATACATATATATGTATACATTTGTAGTTCACATTATTCTTTATTTATATATTTATAATGTATACACCATAAAGAAGTTTAGTAGAAATCTGCAATAATTGAAACTAACTTAAAATTTTCTAGCAATCAACGTAATTAATGTTTCTAATAGCAATTAACAATAGTCTATCTAACAGCAACTTTCGTAATGACTGTTTCTGTACATTTATATTTTAAACTTCAAATGATAATTAGTTATAATTGTTTAATCTTTATATTGTCAATATTTTAGATATTAAAACGTTATTCATAATTGCTCAAATGTGTATCTTTTATCATATATCAAATATGTACAAAGTTGAAATAAAAAAATATGTTTTTATATGATCATATCTCCACAACTTTTAATCTTTTGGTGATATGTCATTTTACAGCTGTCACTGGGTAGCGAATGATGCACACTATTCAAACTAGGTTCACACCTTTTGTACAATCTTGTTCCTCTATTTTTTATGTATATAGTGAATGTGCCACCAATGCTCCAGTAGATATTTCTATAAAACGTAAATTTTTACATGGATAAAAGTTCGGAAATTTTATCCATGTAAAAATGTTCGTTTTATAGAAATATCTACTGGAGCATTGGTGGCACATTCACCATATACATAAAAAATAGAGGAACAAGATTGTACAAAAGATGTAAACCTAGTTTGAATAGTGTGCATTATTCGCTACCCAGTAACAGCAGTAAAATGACTTTTCAAAAATTATAAAAAAATTAAAAGTTGTGGAGATATGCTCATATATAGGCTTACCGGGAATCTAATACTTAAGGTTGTTCTCTCGGGATCAGAGTTAATTCAAAATATTATTGAAATTGTAGGTATGGGTTAATAAAAGCAATGTGAATAATATATTAAAATTTCGGAACATCTCACCGTTTTCTTTTTTTTTTTTGGTTAATCGTTGTCCAACATTTTGCAAATTACGTGGAAAGTATATCTATATGTAATTATTAAAATTTCATATCATGTAGCTTTTAACACTAATATCTCATAAATGACATTCAAAATGTGATTACAAATTTAAACATATATGAAAGAACAAAAAATAAACATTTTCCAACAAGATTCGTGTAAATTTTCCGTTTTATTAACCCTTTCATGGGCACATTTTTCATTTAAAAAACGCGTTTTTTTACTTTAATTGTTTAAAAAAAAAGCTTAAATTATATAAATTATTGACTAATTGTGCTGGTCCCTGATACATTAAAGTCGAAAGAGTCTACAAAGTGCTTATATGCATTTACAAGATGACAAAATGTACTGCAAGTACGAAAAAAACCAAAGCGAAAGAGGTAGTACATATATATACCACTACCCGTCAAAAGGTTAAAGAGATAAAGTGTTATGAAAATTTAACTATTAAATAAACGATACATGTATCATTCATCTAATAGTTACATTTACGTTATTGTGTATACGCAACTAGATCATGTAAGCGCTATCTCTTTATCTCACAGCTAGTTTTCTCTCTCTTACCGCGAGAACAACCTTAAACGTAATTTACATTTCTTTAAACTTAAAAAAGATTATTTACATTTTTCTTACCTGAAAAAAGATATAAATATGCAATTATTTTTCCAACTGCAGTTATTAAAACCCTGATGATGTTCTACCTTTGTGGTAAATTTTTTTTTATGATTTAAAAAATTTTAATAGATATAGTTGTTTAAAAAATGGATTATGGATTAAAGTTTTGATTATAAATTTATATTAAAATTTTTAATATAAAGATAAAACTTAATTTATATTTTTTTACCTAAAAAATTTAGAAATATAAAAAAGCAAGAACTTTATGAGAAACAGCACTTGAAATTTTAATTGTTTTTTCTATAGCATAAAAGTTAATAGATTAATTAATTTTATTATGTTTAATAGTTTAAATTATTACACAAGGAATAATTACTTTTATCATATTTATTTTTTTTACTTGTATCACTTCAAACTGTAAAATATTTCACTTTTTATATTAAAAATTATTAATACTTTATTGATTTAAATTCATTTGCACAAATTTATTTAAACACAATATTAAGGAATTGCGGTTTTCGAAACGACGGTAGTAACAACGGCGACAAAAAATAGAAAATGACAGATCATAAAAAGAAAAAAAATGTATGACTCGAAAAACAATAAATAATCGACAAATATTTATACATGTGACAGATATGTTATTAACCTTTCATAATTCTTTAATTAAGAGGTTATTTAAATATTTTATTTTCTATCATAATTTTATTATAAAACAAAATTATTTTATAATAAACTTTCAGAATATAAATTCGAAAAACAAAATTTCCCTAATGAATTCTGATATACGTGTTTAATTTTATTAGTTACTTGTTCACAATACAGTATATACTACAAAGTGCATCAAAGTGGTTTTTTCTTTATTTTAAATTTAATATCTGTTTTTAATATGACTTATTTTAAAATAGTGTAAATAAAACGATAATTTTTAAACATTTAAAATATAAAATTGAATTGAACAAAAATTTGGGCATTACTTAATTATTTTCGAATTCGTATTAAAGAAAAGGAAAAAATCAACTAATGACAGAAGAAATGAATTTTTGGCAACATAGTGATAATCATCAAGTTTATTATCAATTTATTCAATGATAAAAAATGAAAAAAAAAACAGAAAGAAAGAAAAAGACAAAGGAAGAAAATGATGAAGCTTGTACATTTGTTATCCTTTAAAGAAATTTTCTCTAAGATTAATGAAAGACATGATAATTTTTTTGGTAAAAAATTTTGGACCGATGTTCATCAATCTTTTCCTTTTCTCTGCATGTAGTAAAGAAGTAACAGCAATAAGAAAGATTCTTTTTCATATTTTATTATAAAAAATGTTATAAAATTTTTAAATTGTTATAAAATATTAAATCGTTATAAAATTTTGAACTATTATTTATTATTATTCAAAAATATTTTAGATCCTTTTAACATTTCACTGATATCCATAATTACTTCTAAAATAATTTTTATATGTTTAATATCGTTTACATTCAATTGAAAAGAGATTCCTAAAAAAAAATAAAATAATAAAAATTTTGAAATCTTTTTGAGATATATAATCATATTAAAATTTTTACCAGTTTCTTGTAAATCACCAAATGATTGTAAATGTGAATCACGTTCAAAATTTAATGGTGTGTCATCATTTGCTACAACTATAATATCCAATTTATGAATTCCATCAGTTATTGATCCAACGAACTTAGAACTATTTTAAATTAACGTAAATGCATTTCTTAAAAAACCTTTTATTTCTAAAAAAACAAGATTCATTTAAATATGTTTATTAAATAACTGTAAATATAATAAGTGAAATTATGAAAAATTAAATTATTTACTAATTAAAACATTTCTTTGAGGTATGTCTTCAAATTTTATTAAATCAATAGTTAAAGTTTATAAATCAAGTTCTCCTAAATCAATTATTATAGAACAATTTTGGATATTAATTTCATAAGGTACATTTCCTTTTCAATATGTTTTTTTTTCAGATATAGTTACTGTTTCTATTAAAATTTTCTGTAATATTACATTATAATTATTTTTCCATATTTATTTTTAAATAATATTTAAATATATTACTCTTACTTTGTATAATTTTATTTCGTTTATAAATTTATCAATATTATTATTGTAAATATTGCATTGTATTCTAATACTATCATTGTTATTAATTAAAAATTTAAATATTGTAAAATCGATTTTTTTCTCTCTATGAATAAAAGTTTTTGTTCCAATTATTTCATTGATGTATCCAACAAATGATCTTCAAAACATTAATTATAAATATTATTAAAAACTATTTATCAATAAATTATTTAAAACAAATATTATATTTACGCTGTTTTGTCTCCCACCAAAACTTGTGTTTTTAAAAATTCGCTTTCCAAAATAGATAATTTTAATTTTTTGAAAGATTGATTTAATGTAACTTCTGTATTTTTCCTTTTACTCATTTTTTCACTAATCTAAAACTGCAATTGCAAAAACATCAACGAAAAGAATGATTGTTAAACTTTTAGACTGCCAGAATTTCATATATTAAATCGTTATAAATGCTCAAATGTGTATTTTTAACATGTATCAAGTATACACAAAGTTTAGATCAAACGCTATACTTATATATAAGCTTTCCGGAAGTCTAGAAGTTTAAACTTAATCTTACCTAAAAAAAGATATTAATTTGTAATTATTTCTTTAGATGCATTCAATGAATTTTTATGATGTACCTTGAATTTAAATTTAAATATAGTTATTTAAAAAATGTAGTAATTTTTTAAAGTTACGTGAAATCAGTTTTTAAAATTTTTATTCTTAAGAGGCGGTCGGAACCATTTGCCGCTTGGTGGCGCTGCAGGTGAGAGAAGAATATAAAATATTTTTTATACACGGATTTACAATTTATTAAGACAATAATATACCTCTAATGTTGTCAATAGCTCTTGCCATATATATGTAGAATAATTATCGATGCTAATCTTGTTTGAAAAGTCTAAAATATTTTTGTAAAGCGAAAAATGCTGTGCGTAATAGAGCCGATGTAAACATGTGTATTTTTCTTTAGTGCGACAGAGAAAGTAATAGTAAAGAATGATGAATACATATGCTCACGCCGACTCTATCTCGCGCTGCATTTTTCGCTTTACAACAATATTTTAGACTTTTCAAATAAGATTAGCATCAATAATTATTTTACATATATATGGCTAGAGTTATTGTTAACATTAGTGGTATATTATTGTTTCAGTAAATTGTAAATCGCTGAGTAAAAATTATTTTACATTTTTCTCCCACCTGACCGCAGCGCTCCCATGCGGCAAATAGTCCCGATCGCCTCTTAATTTTATTTTTAAAATCTAAACTAAATGATATAACTTAATTTATATCTTACCTGAATAAAGATATAATAATGAAATTTTTTTTCAACTGTAGTCACTAAAATCTTGATGTATAGTTGTTTTAAAAATATCATTTTAAAATTTTAGTTTTTAAGGTTGTTCTGGCTATACAGTCTGTGTTAAAAGTTATTATTTTTGATAATGGTTTATATTTTTGGGTAGAGAAAGTTTATTCAATTTTTATTAAATAATATAAAAACAATCATTTTAAAGTTTGTTTTATTTAAATATAACAATTTATTAAAAAGTTATAGCATTTCAAAGTTTATAACTTTTACTGAAATCTAACATAATCATAAAAAAAAGTGCCAAAATTTCAAAAATGATTTTATTCAACACCAAAGTTTATTTTGTTCAGTTTGTTTAATATTATTTAATAAATTACTTTTAAAAAAAATGAATAAACCCCTTTTTACCCAGAAATATAAACCATTATCAAAAACACTAACTTTTGACACAAACTTTTCTATTATATACACAAAAAATTTCTATTTGATGAAATACAAAAATATTTTGATGTTGGCTGTTGCTTAAAGGACACATTAGGTAAAAGATAGAAATTTAAAAATATAGAACGCCTTTTTAGGACGTTACATTACAATAATTTTATTTATCTCTTTTCCGGGTTACTAGCTTTTTCTTTAACGCAGTTTTACTTTTAGCATCTCAATGATTTTTCTTATATCATTTATTTATTCCCTTTTTCCTTTTTTTTTGTTATTTGAATTTTAAATTTTCGTTTTCTATGATTTCTTTTTTTTTTGGTGTTTTGTTGCATTTTATATTTCTCGTTTACCGCTTGATTGTGCGCGCTTATTTACGTTACCTATAAAATCGTGAGGTGTACTCAGTCTTATTAACAAGCAAGCAGCGGGAGTCAAGGAAAGCCGGTAATGCTGTACCTGCCGGCCCACAATTTTTAGATCCAACCAGATAAGTGTTTTTATTTATGTATACTTTAATTAAGTTATTGCATTTATAAGGAAATCAAAGTAGGATTGAATTTAAACATAATAAAGTGAAAAATTATTAGCCATTGGCATTTTTATTATCATTAAAGATTTCATATTGCTCTATTTTGTAAAATCAACAAAATTTTTTTTGAAATGTAAAAGCGTTGTAATATAACAAATGAATTTCAACCGAATAAATATATATTTCCGAACTAAAACTTGTTTTCATTGAAGATGTATTATTTGACATTCATATTAGCACTTATCAACATAGTAAAAGTTTTTGAATATTAAGTGATTATTATACTACTGTATCGATGTAATAGAAGAACTAAACTTAATCTTTTTAAACCTCGATACAGTTAAATATTAAACTTACAATAACAGTATCTTAAGAAAATTATTTTAGTAATGACTTAAAAAAGTTTATACAACTGCATTACATTAAATGCGTTTACATTACCTCGTCTATAGAACTACTCATTTTTCCGCGTAAAATCAATTTAGTTTTTTGAGGCTGGATTTTTTTTTAAGGAGGTAGAACTCCTTGAACAAAATCTCGCCTTAACACTTCGCGCCCAACGTAGGGCGATCGGTCAAAGAATGACCAAGATTTTGCAAAAGTTCCATGCTAAATCCCGGTTATTTTGCAGAAAATACGGACTCTTAGAGTCTAACGATATGCGCCCCGACCCGACGGAAAGAGTAGAATTGACTAACTATCGTATTTCTAAAATAATTTCATGTAAAGAAAATATATAAGTAGGTAAAATGAATTTTTCTGGATTAAAAATAACTTTTTCATTTTGAGGCAAAATCTTTATATTAATAATTTTAAAATGTTACTAGTGAATCCTAAACGAATATTATAATGAGAACATGCGAGCGAATTAGAAGTATACATGTAAAATAAATAAATGAAAAAATTTTTTTTTATATTGTCATGTTGTTGTATAGCGAAATGAATTTTCTCTATTTGACAGAATTGCCCTTGCAACGCATAAAAATTGCGAAAACGTTGCATGAAAAATGGTCTGCCGACAGGTGGGTGTGTGGCATCCCGTGGGAGTTTTTACCTTAAAAATAATCATGTTATTGCCTGTAAATTGTAGTCAGAATTAGCCGAAATTCATATTTATAATTAATTCCATAAATTAAGTTGAAAAGCGGTTTTTTTATAAAAGAAAATAGTTTTTCTCGCACTCAGAGCGCAAAATACTATTTTGACCAGCTGTTGTGAGGGAGCAAAATACCTCTTTGCCTCCCTAGGGAGCAAAATGAATTCGAACTTTTAACAGGCTCGATAATCTAACCCGATATCTTTATACATCAGTTAATGTCTAATAACTGATAATAATCTAACCCGATATCTTTATACATCAGTTAAGTGTGTAACTCGATGCTTTTTATATATCAGTTAAGTGCTTCACTTAGAATTGTGAATTCTGCGAATTACAAGTTAGGGGTGAACAAATTCCTCGAAAAAGTTCACATATATCAGTAGCAACTTTCAGTCTATTTAGCATTGATTTTTTCGAGTATTATTTATGTAATATTTAATCTTACACGTTGCATCGAAGACATTTTCATATCCTTATAATATCAGCCAAGTATTTCGCCGAATCGTAAATTCTCGGAATTACAAGTTAGCGATGGACGATTTCCGCGAAAAATGTTAAATTTGAATAAATCAAAATTTAATTTAATTTTTAATGTATTATAGATATATATATATATATATATATATATATATATATATATATATATATATATATATATATAGTATTTAAATAAAACGGAAAATTTTATCCCATAAAAATATCATTTATTTTTTCTTTAGTATTAAATGTATATGTATATTTAGTATTATATGTATTATTAGTATCATGTATTATATGATACAAAAAATAATATTTTTGGCGCTCTTCGCGTGAGAAAATAGTATGCGCAACGCGGGAGCATATAGGTGTTTGGCGACTCGTGCGATTTGTCGCTCTCGCTACGCTCGAGCGACAAACACGCACTCGTCGGCAAACACCTATTTTGCTCCCTTGTTCCACAATGTACTATTTTTTATTAGTAGTATTGGTTCTTGTTTTTTTTCTTTAGATATTTCCAATTCTAAAAATTTTTAAATAAAAGCATTTTCTTTTATTATAAAATATGTGATATTAAAAATCTGTAATTATAAAGTTTAAAATTGTTTATCTGCTTATTTTCTAGAAGAAAAATTGTTAATAAATTTTATTTAACATTTTTATTTATTAGTGAAAAGAGGAAAGAGATTGTTAAAAATCGCTAAGTTATTTCTTTCTTTTGCTTAAACTTTCAATATTAAAATTTCAATAATTCAAATATATAAAAGTTATGATAGTTTTGTTTTAAAATGTTGTAAAATTTTCAGATATATGATTTGAGTTCAAAACAATTTTAATAATAAAATAGATTTTTTTTTAACGCGGTTTTTCGCTTATTTACTAAATTCAAAAGAAAACCCAGGCTTACATCTTTCTGTTGCAAGTTTTTTGAAAAATTTTTCCAAATTTTAATATTATCTGATTGCATGAGGCAATCATTTAACAAAATAAGTAATAGTAGTTATTAAAATCTAAATATATCATTAAAAATAATAGTAACCAAGAACATAACAAAAAGCCATAAAACTTGATATTTAAATTTAAAAACATTACAATAGCGAATTAAAAAAATAATTTACTTTTAATTTAATTATCCAAAGTTCAGTGTCAATTGCCTAATGAACTAAAATAAATTATGCAAAATAAATGTTTCTAAAATAACTCAACCAAATAAAACAGGTAGTAGCTTTATAAGATAAAAATTTTTGCAATTAAAATCAGTAACAACATAAACTAATATGAAGTAACCTAAATGTGAAATCAAATCCAAAAGATACATTACCATGTGGTGTTGATTGTCGATCTATGATGGTCTTTTACCAATACTGACGCAAGACAGAAAACTGTCATACACGTTACCATCCCAGCGAGGTTGCCCGCGAGAATCGGTGTGTTACCGACATAGGCGCTATGGATAATCGATCGACATGATCAAGAATCAATACCATTTGGATAACTTGTATACCCATGGTAACACCATAAGATAATACCATCACTAAATCCATAGATCACTTGATATATCTTTTCGTTCAAATCAATTTCTTCCTATTTTTCTTCGTAACTAATTTAACGCACGTAAATAACGTTATAAAAAAAATTTAATTAAAAAAATAAAGAACAAATTCCATATTTACTCACTAGGAGAGTATCAGACCTCCGGATCACGGATTTTGCTCAAACTTTGGGATAAGTTTTCAGATGTCAAAATATGAAAGGAAACAAAATTTTAGACCCCAACGCTCAATATTTCCCTAGTTACAGGCAATTAAAGAAAATCACTAAAAAAGTTACTAGATTTTCAAACGCATATAGTTCCTTAGCATTGATAGCTAGGAGCTTGAAACTTTTTTTAAATGAAAGCTGAGCTCAAATCCTTTCGAAATAGTAGTTATAGCATGTAAAAATATTATTTTTTCCCAAAGTTATAGCGTGATAAACATTAGACCCATTTTCAGCTTTTGTTATTAATTAATGTTTTAAAAAGAAAAATTAGGTCCAATGTTTATCACGCTATAACTTTGGGAAAAAATAATATTTTGACATGCTATAACTACTATTTCGAAAGGATTTGAGCTCAGCTTTAATTTAAAAAAAGTTTCAAGCTCCTAGCTATCAATGCTAAGGAACTATATGCGTTTGAAAATCTAGTAACTTTTTTAGTGATTTTCTTTAATTGCCTGTAACTAGGGAAATATTAAGCGTTGGGGTCTAAAATTTTGTTTCCTTTCATATTTTGACATCTGAAAACTTATTCCAAAGTTTGAGCAAAATCCGTGATCCGGAGGTCTGATACTCTCCTAGTCAGTTCGTTTGATTTACCTAAAAACAAAATTAATGGTTATTAATAATTTCAATAGATAACAAATTAACAATTTCCATACATTCAAACACCTCTTGAATTTTTTTTCAAACTAAATTTTGCTAACAAATTGAATTTAATCTTGAACATTTTAAAAATTGTTATAAATCTACTTAATAATAATATAATTCTTTTCAACAAAAAAAATGTTCATTGTTACAGCTATAAATTATAATTGTAAATTCCTTTAAAATAACAATTAATTTAGTAATAGGACCCCGTTGCCAAAACAAAAGTACGTAATATTTTATTTATCACTAAAGAAAATTAAATTAAATTATGAATGATTAAAAATTATTTGAACTTTATTTAAAAGAAATGATGAAATAGTCATTAAGAGCAGGCCGAACTATCTGTCTTTGTCTAATAGAGTTTTTTATCATTTGTCGAAACACCATCCGTTGTATCAAGAAAAAAGTGGTAGCCCCCGCTAGATATTAGTATCATAAGTAAATTTTGTAATAACAATCAAATTATTTTATTGCGTAGTTTTTGAATAATATGAGACCTACTAACAAACTAGAATATAACCTATCTTTTTTGGTAGGTCACATATTATTCAAAAACAATCAAATTATTTTATTTTGTAGTTTTTGAATAATATGTGACCTACCAAAAAAGATAGGTTATATTCTAGTTTGTTAGTAGGTCTTATATTATTCAAAAACTACAAAATAAAATAATTTGATTGTTATTACAAAGTTTACTTATTGTACTAATATCTAGCGAGGGCTACTATCTATTTTTTGATACAACAGATGGTGTTTATGTAAATGATGGAAAACGCTATTAGACAAAGACAGATAGTTCGGCCCCCTGTTAAGGAAATTCACTCTCAATAAGTTAATTTGAAATTAGACAATTTATTTACTATAAAAATACCCGAGACATTTCTATTAAATCATTAGTGATATAAAAATTTCTAAACTTGTTAGAAAAATATCGTACTACTTTATTTCCAAACCCTTTTATGTTTTACCAAAAACTAGATTTTATTTAAAGGCTAAACTTTAATATGCCGCGAAATTAAAAAAATATATATATATCCATCTTACCCTCAAAGATGTTTGAGTGGAATTTTAAATGTTAACGCATAAGCCTAAATCGTACCTATACTAAAATCATTTTTAGTAACATTAGTAAATAAATAAAAATTTATTTGTCTCAATTTTTGACTTTTAACTTTTCTGTTAAAACAAACTAATCTAAGTTTTAATAAAAAAATTATTGAATAAACAAGATTAAACCTTTATAATCCAATGCAATTCTTGGTTTTCTAGTAGATTTGGTTGTAAAAATCAGAGTTCGCGAATTCAATTATTATAAATTAACAAATGCTCATGTAAAATTTGAAATGTAATTTATGTAACTTATTATATCAGAAAAGTTTATCACATACTTTCGTCTCAGCATTCTAAAATTTCTATTAATATTATACATGAGATTTAAGCTCTAATTTCTTCAAAGAATTACAGATAAAATTTAAGCCAACCTTGCACTTGAACATGATAATTTAACTTGTAGACAATATAACGGTTTTTATAAAATGCTAAAGAATTAAAAGCTGACACTAAACCGAAAACATCTATAGTTACTAGTATTGCCTCAGCAAACGATAAAAAAATATATTATCACAAAAAAAAAAAAACCAGATATCTCAAATGAAGTTTTCATACAACTTGCAAATTTGTAGTAGTTCAGTGTAACAAATGAGATTCTGAATGTAAAATGGACTATACTTTTAAACATAGAATTCTTTTAAATCAGAAGTTAAAAAGTAACAAATTGCTAGTTGCATACATTTATATTTAAATATATTCCAATGCGCATACCTTAATTAGATTTCCCTGTTCTCAGATAGATTAACATCAACAACAAGGTACCCGGAAAAATGATTTTCTGTTATTTAATTAATAGAAAATTTATTAACTTCAAACTATGGAAGGTATTCATACTTTTAAGTAGTATGCATCCCAATGTAACTAAAGAATCCCAAAATCCAAATAGTTTTCATTTTTTTTTCTTTCTCTCTCTCCTATCCCAGTACCTAAATAAACTGACAAGTTTTTCTATAAAAATTGGGGCGGAGTCACTGAGTATTAAATTTTTTTTATCAAACATATTGAAATATAGAAGTATTTTTCAATTATAGTGTAATTAATCTCATATCTGCTGGCGGATATAAGACTATGATTTTGATTTTTTTTTATTATTCACTTCTTTTATCGATTACATAAATAAATTTTGTAAATCAATTTTATCGTGAAAGCTGCTTTACTTATATTTTAAAGGGAAAAGAATTTAAAAAAAAAATAAAATGGGTACCTAGATAACTGCAGTTAGTAAGCTAATTTAGGAAAAACATTTGGCTACATGGTAGTGGGCAGATGGTCCACACACGATGGCTTTATATTGCGTGACTGATCATCATGGAATAATCAAAAAGCAACCATGATTAGCCAATACTAAAGGTTCCAACTCGAGTATAATGCGGAAAAAAAGAGATTTTACAAACTGAAAAGCAATACATACAAGAAAAATGGAATAAATTCATAACCGACGCTTTCTGTTAAGGCCACGTTCTACATATGAATATGAGGATTACATATATTTTCACTGTCACTGTTAATGTTGATGAAACGTTACCGTATGGAGTGGAAGCTGATTCGCTCAACATACAGTGAAACGCGATGGTAAATTACCGATGTGATTGGGGTATCTAACGTCACCGTATGGGGCGGAAGCCAGGTGCACAACACAATATTTTACACTTATTGGGGGGACATGGCCATATTTTCACGTGCACAATGGTGCAACCAAATAAATATAAATATGGAATAAATCAAATGAAATATAATATGAAAATGAAACAAAATCGAAAGTAAAGATTAAAATATTTTCAACGATAAAAAGGAAAAAAGAATATTTCCAGTTTCTTGTAATAGAAGTTCAGAAATAATAAATAAATAAGTAAAATGATAAAGTTCTATGAAAAAAAATTTTGAGATTCATAAAAAGCAAAGTAAAGCAGTTTCAACATTAAAATTATATACGATAGTAAATAAAATCTTTTAAAAATTGACGTAGAGTCTTTCTCACAAAACTTAGAATATTAAATATCACTGTAGCTTGCAGTTACAATTTCATTTTGCGTCAATGTGACTCCGACACCAAAAGCTTAAAAATATAATCCGTCTCTCCAGTCGAATTTGCGGTAAAACAAAAAAGATAAAAACGTTCTCAGGGATTAGATGCAGTTTTATGATAGGGAGAAGTAGATAAAAGTACAATCAAAAGGTGGTAAACCTCAAGAGAGAGGCAACCCCTCCAGCGTAGTTTTAGAATATATAAACTGCATGGACAAGACAATGCTTATCAGTCTTGTTCGGCAGCAGTGTCAACAAGTTTGCTAAAGATTAACTCAGTTTATTCAACAATTATAATAGTTAGTTTAGTGAATTTAGATTATAAAGTGGTAGTAGTAAGATAGTAATACACTGTTTGGTGCGTTCAAGTCTACTTGTGTACCTAGGTAATATCATTTTTTCGATATATACTTTAATAGTTCGTGTACATCATGCATTGTTTAACCAACTCATTTTGTTCTCAAATAATTACCTTATTATTTTCATTTTCATTTTTTTTTATTACTATTATCTTTTATTATCATTAATTATTTAAACTTAAGCTTAAACATTTAAATTTAGTATTGAATTAAAATCGCCAAAGAAAAATTCGATATATTTGTGTGTTCAATTTTAAACGCAATAATTCCCAATGATGATAAGTTCACCCGAGCAGCGCAGATTGACGCGAAAAGTAATTTAGTCAATCTTAGTAGCGAAAAGCATGAAACTGAACATAGTACGCAGAATGGATTTCGCAATAAAAATAACTATTCATTCTTTTAAATAATTCCATTGCAGCAAAAGCTTTGATTAAAATAAATGAGATAAAACTATTGATCAGTTCTATCTCTATTTTCTAAACGCTGGATGCCTATGAAAATTCGACAGGTTGCCTTCAACGCGTCTAACAGTACGTAAGAAGTTTCTGTCGTGGTGTACGCTGTACATCCAAAATTCTGCAGCTCTAACGAAAAAAAAACTGATGCATCACTATCACTCTCGTGTTTCTTTTATTCTGTTTTGATACTTTTGTAAGAACAAAAACATATTAAAAAAAAATATATATCACTTATTTTCTACACTTAAGATTCTCTAATTTCTTAATTCTTATTAAGGACTCCTTTAATAACTTATCCCTATTGTGGAAGATTACGCCCTGTGTATATACACTTTGGGAATAATATATTAACCTTTAGTTCGTCTGTAGAAATTGCGGTAAAATAATTAAAATTATTTTTCGTAACTTCTCCGCGTAAAAGAATAACAATAATAATATATGTTTTTTTTCTAAACATTAACTTCTTATACTGGAAAATTTTTTTAAAAATTTTTATCAAACCCTTTTAAATCAAAATTCTAATCATCATATATAAATATAAAGCTATTGACCAATCCTTTCTCTCAATTTCTACTATATGGCCTTCAACCATTAGTCAAAAATTTCTATCGCGATGAATACCGTATGGATCTCGGCAGTGTGCGTTGACCAAATCTCCGTGAATTCATTTCAATTGAAATTACTAAAAACTCTCTTATGTTATGACTTGAGGTATTAGCCGGTCATTCTTAATCTCTTTTAACATTTTTGCTAAATAATTTAATTTCTATAATAACTTAAACTATATTTAATCTTTATCTTCTCTTAATGGACTTAACTTTTATAAATCCTGGTCCCCTAACTGGCTGGCGTTCGTGGATGTATTAACATTCATGTATGCACTGGAGGCGGGTTTCGTGTGATTTTTGCATTTTGAATTAAATTTCATGTGATTTCATAGTAAAGTTACAGTAAAATGTGTTAGTTTTCGTGCGAGTCCGCATTGGATTTGTGATGGGAGATGTGGTTACCATTGCTTTTTCGTGTCCCAATTCTTACTCCTAAAACTGGTAAATCACTAATATTTGAATCCTGTTCCGTACCAAGTAATCTTTAAAATTCTGTTTAATTGACAACTGGTTGCGATCGATATTGAACTACCCGTCGAGATGTCGATGTACTTTTCCATACATCTACATTTCCATAATTATAGTTTGAACCTGCTATAATTTTATTGAATTAAATTATACTGCAGGTTCTTTTAACTCTTAAAAAACAAAAAAATTGACAATTTCTCAATTTCTATCTTAAAACTTGAGATAAAACATCCGATAATTAAATTGGAATTATGAACTCGGTCTCATTTCGTTTCTCAGACGTTATTACAAGTTTAAGATTTCCTTGTAAATAGTCATCAAGACTAAACGCAACCACGATTGCGCTAAGTTCAAATTATTCTATCTGCGCCCAATAAATTCCATAATTTAAACCACCCTAACTAAAAGTCAATTGTCGGGGACGACAATAAACTTAGTAAGGGGGGGGGGGGAGGTCTACAAGTGACTTACGAAATTATCAAAATTGGATGTCATATTTATTCATTTTAGTCAATAAATGTCTATTATATCTTAAGTGGGGCCTATTTTATGCACGGGGCGCCGTGTCCACAAACCGCTAAGCTGATGCATAAAGGCAATTATCTTATCGAGAGACTGCTTCTCGTGATGTTTTACAAAGGCCTGCATGCTGAAAAAAAAATTTTTAATTTTAAGAAAAAAAAAAGGAAAAAGAGAACGTATTCCTCATAATATGAGTATTAAATTACCTTGATATAAAAGGAAATATAACCTGGAAAAAGAAAGAGAGAAGAAAAAAATTAATGGTTAATAATAATAGTAAAGAAGAAAAAGGGCGGCCTATATGTTTAGGTTCGTTTTTATTATTTATTTATATACTACCCAGTCAGAAATCTTAGTTATTATACTTTTTCTTACTTACAATTTTTTATTTTATGCATTCTATAAAATATAACGGAAACTTTATGAATTCTTTCTGCGATTGCAAATGACTTATTATTTCTCTTTTCAATATTTAAACTTACGCAAACAAGCGTTTAATAAGCAAGGTTCTTTTCGTATTGATATTGTTTTTGCTTTATGAAAAATTTCATTAATTGAATTGTTCCTGAATTATTCATGACTTTCGGGAAATTTGCTTTTCACTTAGCTGTCATCTTCGCAACCTATGCGTCATCCGCGATTTCTCCATTTTCTCAAAATGGTTTGTCCTCATATTACTACAATTCTTATATCCTCTCGGTTTTCTTATACCAGCTCGCTACTATAAAGAGTTTTATCAATTCTTTTTACACTATTGCTTGTACTATGTGGGTAGCGACGCCACAGATTACGTTGAGCGGCGGAGCGCGCTATTTTAGTCCAAGGCTGGAGTTTCCCGTTCCTAAAGAATTTAAATTTAAAAGAAAGAAAATACATAATAACTATAACTTTCAATAAATTTCTCTATGATTATCTAGGGCTTTATAATTTCCACGTATGCACTACTTCAGGATCTCTTGTGGATCCCTGAAACGTTTTCTAAATTTATTTTCGTTTCAATGGAGTGCCACACTCTAATGGTTTCACAAATGAATAAAAAAATAAAAAAGGAAAAAAATTATAAAAACCATGTACTTTACCACCAGTTCTTATCAAAATTTTCGTACATTCCTATGAAAACCTAAGATCACAGTTAGGCAAATCAGATCCGCCGATTAACTTAACAAATTCTCTCGAGTTGGAGAAGGTATGCACTGAAGGATCAATCACTTCACATGTGTGTACAACTTCAGGATCAGTTATTGAATATTTTCTTCAATAAAAAAAAGGGAGAATTTCCTTTTACTTCCTTGATAACTAGCACGCTACCCTTTGGGTAAGTTCCTATACGTTTCAATGAAAACCTGTGCTCAGAAAATTTTCTATCACCATCACTTTAGTTCTATCTTTAATAATTCAGTGGAATAACCACAAGTAATGTTGGAGGTATCGATTGTAATTGTTGTAATTTTTACAATAATGTAGTTGATTATATTCTCTCGATATGCTTAAAAAAAAAAAAAAATCCTCCACTATACGACTTTTGAATCGTTTGGAGATTGTTGTAAATAATCTGTGGTTTTTTGGGATAGCTTTACGTTTTCTTTTCCGTTGAATCACGTGTATTCATTCTGTATAAAGTTGTTACTAACAATATTCAGTCGATTATCAGCTACTTTTTTCTTGTGTAAAAAAAAAAGAAAAACTTCCGTGTCGTTAATCTTTTGATCACTATCGTTCCGTTAGGTAACAATATAGATCGCTTCAGTGATCGATAACTTCCTAAATTCTAGCTTGACTCTATGTTATAGTAAACTATATTAGACGATATTTATTGTTTTAATTATAATTTAAAATATTTTCAGCTAATTTATAATCAACCTTTTTCTTTTTTTTTTCTTTTACTTGTAGCCACGCCAGCGTTCGTAATACGACTGATGGTTCGTAGCCATGAATAACTCTTTAAATTCTGTTTCTTTCTTATTTTAAAAAAATTCTTCCAATTTCTCCCTCTGATGTTAATATCCTTTCTATACCACAAGGTTACAACGCAAATACGTTTGGAGATTCTTGCTAGAAAATGTCGGCCTTACAGTACTATGGATCATTCCCAATTTATTGAATCTGTGCTGATTTCAGACTTTCATCTATCAGTTTACTCCTTTTCCTCTTTCGTAACATGTCTAACGTTGCTGCAAACACATTGTTGTGAATTTTGGAACATTTGCATATTAAATGGTTTGGGGGTTGTTGCTAGACAATAATCTTTCATTAGCGTACAGCAGCTGCAGTTGTACATCTTTTAACTGGAGGTCCACATTTTTTAGATACTTTCCTAGGACCCCAATAAAGTAATGCGTTGTGTACGTTGTTCCGAATTTTTAGATCCTCAATCAGTCTAAGTTTAGACGTCAGTATAACTTCCGAAGCTCTAAATTCAAAACAAAACCATTGATCTTCTGAGATCCTTTTTGCTACTAAACGTTCAGTGGGTGAAATAGTGAAGTGGATTGACTGGACGAAAAGTAGGGTTAATCAAACGCGTACATGCTATTTAAACGGCTCCGAACATGCTGAGGCAATTTATTAAAAAAACAAAATAGAAAGCGTTTTTATTATTTTATACTCTCATATTTTTTTTTATCATTATTACTTTATTTTTTTTGCTGTTATTATAGTAATCAATTTTAATTATTAAATTCCATCACTATAAAAGTAATTTTTGACATATAGATGTACGTACTGATGTACTATGGACTACCAATGTTACGTTAAACCATTATAGACTTGAATTCGCTAACATTGTCATCTTTTCATAGTTATAGGTGCGAAACATTGGGAAGCGACCCTTACAAACGGCAAAGAGCGTGGATCTGTAATTAGAACTCAGTTTAGGTATTTACTTATTTAGTTTACTTTATTAAAAAAAAAAAAAAAACAGAGGGGGTATTCAGCAAGACTTAGTACTAATTGTAACTAGAGAAAACGCGAACCGACAATAGGAATGAGGAACAATACGATAGGAACTCAAGGCCGAGACGCACAAGCCGACCCGTCCATGTTGATGATGACGGCTATGGCGAATAGTTTTGCATTACATAATGCCCTATAGGGCCTCCGCAGTTTTGACGGGCATAATATGCCTTTAAAAAATTTTATTCAGGACGTTTGCAATGGAAAAGAATATGTGCCTGCAAGGAGTGAAGGACAGTATGTCAAGGCCGTGCTAACGAAGTTACGCGGAAACGCAAGAGACTGCACATATGGGCATTCATTCGCCAACATTGACAGCCTAGTGAATCACTTAAAAACTAGATTCGCACCAGGCAAGACGTACACTTATTATACAACTAAGATTAACGACATGAGGATGAAGCAGGGAGAGACAATAGAAGATTTTTACAATCGACTCAACATCCTACTCAGTGGAGCCAAGAATGTTCTAAAAGACGATATCCCAGGTGCGATCGATGTTAACTTGAAAGATATGATAAAGCCTTTAGAGTATGTGGCTAAAGACATCTTTATCAGAGGATTACCTGCTGACATATCTGTGCAAGTAGATGGAAAAAATCCAGCCACTTTAGCTGACGCATATAAGGATGCAGTGCGAATAGAGACTCGCATGGAAGCAAAAATATTGCCTGACACTAGATATAAATTTCATTGACAAGTCCCTAAAGTAAATTGGAAACAGACCGAATTTTCGGCTGTAAACCACTGGAAACCAAGGAATCCCAACAACTGGAATAATGGACCAAATAGGCCTCAAAACGTAAACTACGCATCTCAACCCATGGTAAATAATAATACGCAACCTTGATCTCAACAGAGATATAGGGACGCACAAATTATAACATGCAGAAATCAAATCAACCTCCAGTAAGAAAAATAACTTATAATATGAATAATTCGCAGCCGAGGTATAATCAAAATCACTATACCCCTCGCCCCCAATATGCTCAACAACAGTTGTCCTCACAAAATGCTAGATTATATAACCCTTATGGATCAGGAGAGCATAGACCTCCAACATTTTACCATCGACCTCAATGGTATACTCAAAGTCAGAATAGCGCCTATAGGAAGCCCAATAATTACAATCGAACGTCTCCAATACAGACAGAAGCTCCACGACAACTTGCATTTAATGAACAGCCTGCCTCAAACTGGCAGATGGCTCGTCGAAATCAAGAATCGACGAGTCAGAGACAAACTTCTCCAAGTTTATACTGACTACAACAACAAGTGCAACCAGACTGTTGATTCAGCAGAACTCAGCACTAGTGATACTGATAAACGAGATTGCAACCGAGTTTCCATGTATAGGGGACTTACTGACAACGATAGTGAAATAGATGAACCTACCGCTATTAGACTACATGTGACTGAAGGTAGACATTCTTGAATGACCTTCATGATTGATAACGGTGCAGCAGTCAATTTAGTAAAGTGTACTGCTATACGAGACGACATACCATACGATCCTACTCGAAGTACTGAACTGAGTGGCATCACACGAATGTGTAAAGACTTACGGTACTACCTGACTCACCTTGCGGAAAAGACCAGTAAAATTTCATCTAGTAGGACCATTCTTTCCCATCGACCAGGATGGATTGATAGGTCGATGCTACCTAAAGAAAGAAGATGCAGTTATATCTTATTATAACCACGCGCTCATGATATCAGGAGACGCCATGCATCCGATTCCGTTTATCAATCAAGAACAAGATAAGACCAACTATACTAATGATGCTACTCATGGATGTTCCATTGACCAAATATCCTTGGGCGAACTTGACACTTTAGTGCACACATTGGACGAACCAGCAACTCAGTACTGCATTCCTAGTAGAAGCAAACAAGTATTGGAAATAAAACTTTCTAATACTCACCTTAAGGAAGATTATTTACCCAGAATCGATGTGGGTAATGACAGAGTACTCATCGGTGAAGGACTCGTCACTAATGACGACGGAAAATGTAGAATTCTAGCTATCAACACCAGTGAGGAAGATACTCTCATAAGTATCAAACCCTGTGAGATTCTACCCTTCGAGTACGCAGACCCAGACTTTTACTCAGAGGTTATGACTGAGACTGAACAAGGGCATGTCACCAACCCTTATCAAAGAGTGCAAAAATTAATCGACATTATGACTCTGGATCATTTAAATGTCGAAGAAAAGGCACACGTAAAGAAATTACTCACAGATTATAACGACGTATTTCTTCTACCAGGAGATCCTTTACCTGTTACTTATTTAACTGAGCATAGGATACCCACCACCGACGATATTCCTATAAATACTAAACAGTATCGGCATCCGCCTATTCACAAACAAGTGATTAAGGACGAAGTAGCCAAGAAACTCAAGGACGGCGTTATAGAACCATCTTGGTCACCTTCAAATAATTCAGTGGTAATAGTGCCTAAGAAACCGGACAAATACGGAAACCCGCGTTGACGCATGGTTATCGACTTCCGTAATCTTAATAAAAAGACAATAGGAGATGCTTATCCATTGCCAAATATAACCGATATCCTGGACCAACTTGGAGGATCGGACTATTACTCAGTGTTTGATTTAGCTCATGGGTACCAACAACTACCCTTACATGAGGACGATTGTTGGAAGAGTGCATTTACCACTCCTAACGGTAATTACCAGCAGACACGTCTTCCGGAAGGTCTAAAAGGGGCTCCAGTTACTTTTCAGCGGCTCGTAGACAAAATATTGCTCGAATTACAGAACACAGATGCTCGTATATCTAGATGACACTATTATCTACTCAAAAAACTTACAAGATCATGAAAGAAAGACCCGAAAATTTTTCGAACGTCTCAGATCAGCAAATCTCGTGCTCCAACATGAAAAGGTAGAATTCCTCAGGAAAGAAGTGACTTTCTTAGGCCATATAATCAGCGAGAAAGGGGTTGAACCTGACTCTGGGAAAATCAAAGCAGTTCAAAATTTCCCTACGCCGAAAACTCCTAAAAATATTCGACAATTCTGGGGATTGGCCGGATATTATAGACGATTCATCCAGGACTTTTCTAAGATAGCCCGACCCTTATCGAACTTGTTAAAGAAAGACGCAATGTTCGAATGGGGGGAGGCTCAAGAACAAAGTTTTCGGACTCTGAAAGAACATCTTATCAAATCACCAATACTGATTTTTCCTGACTTCGAGAAAACATTCACCTTGACTACGGACGCTTCTGATTATGCTATTGGGGCTGTCTTAAGCCAAGAGAAAGATGGATTCGATCACCCTGTGGCTTATCTATCACGATTATTGAATCATGCAGAGAAGAATTATTGTACCACCGACAAGGAGTGTCTAGCAGCACTGTATACTATTTACCATTTCAGACCTTATCTTCTAAACACGGAGCTCATACTTCAAGCAGATCATGAGCCCCTAAACTGGATGCACAATCAAAAAGATCCAGGACAAAGACTAATGTGATGGATGATGAAATTCACGGATTATACTTACAAATTCAGATATAAGCCAGGTAAATTGAACACCAATGCTGACGCTTTATCTAGGAATCTCATCAAAACATCGATAGAGCAGGAAATTAATAAACGTTTGCCAAAGCTAAGAATTTTGACCTTAGATAGAAAAGGCAAGAAAACGTTGAAGGAACTGCCAGTTGCTGAAACTGACGAGCCTCCGCATGTTCTCGAACCATCTACTTCCAGACCAGAACCGTCTGCACCACCAAAAAGACGGGGAAGACCACCGGGTCCCCTTAAAAGACGAAAATTACCTGAGCTACAGCACAGCGTAGTTGCCCAAAGGACACGATCCAAGCAAGTAACACCTCCGAAGACAACGATTGGAGTTCAACAAGGCCGAGTAACTAAACCTACAGCAGCTCGACCAAAATCAACGTATAAGGAAACACTTACTAGCCAAGTTCGCAAAGCCGTAACTAGCAAGGAAAGATTAAGCAGTCTTATGGCTACAGACGTCTCGAGTGACCATAGCAGTGAATTAAGTGTAACCTTTACTAAAATAAAAAGGGTATTTGAGAAAAAGCCTATCATTGTCTCTGACACTAAAAGCGAAGCTAGTACTTCACACACTGATGTACGACCTCTTATATGAGATCCGCGACCAGCTGGCTTGAGAGATTTCTCTACTACCGAGATTGAAAAAGAACAAAATTCGGAGGAAAATATCGAAGAAAAGGACTCCAAGGAAACTAGTAACCCTTATGTCATACAGATGGTTGCTGTACCACTAAGTGATACGGATGAAGGAACTAATATGGAGACGGAAAGTAGTAATGTGGAAATGACAACTACTAATCCTAAGAAAAATCTACTTACTGATGGTAAAATAAATACAAGTGATTCCAACGCTAATATTTCGGAATTGCCTAAGTGCGAAGGAATAACCTCAAAATCCTTGTTGTCATCAACGGGAATGAATGACCTCAGTCAAAGCTAAGGCAATCGCCATGACCTTGCTGTGACATAACCAGCGAGTGCTACTACACTTACCACTGCAGACAAACAACGGATTAGGCATGATTGTACTAACAAATCTAAGAAATTGGAAAAAAGCCTTCAAGACTACAGGTTTAATACGGGTGATTGGGTGTTTGTAGAAAAAAATGCAGACTTACCCGACCAATCGTTGCTAAACTATTTCTCAGAAGATAAGAAACCAACGCCTTCCTAACGAGAAATTTTAGATAGAATGGCGAAGAAACTAACTTTCGCAGAGGTATGCAAAAACTCGGTTAAAGAAGTACCAATCACAGTCGGCGAACCAAAGGAAATTAAACAAGGACCCCGCTCTGGCACCACGGTACCACCAAACGTACTCTTATTATCAGAAACTCATGAAATTGTGAGTACGGCTCAATAAACTGTTGAAAACCTAGTTAAGTGACCGTAAAGCAGGTCCTGAAGAAGCTGATATCGAAGATAACTTAGACTCCTCAATAATTCCGCGACTACAGAAGCGAGCTTTATCAGCCACTCCCAGTGTACGATCGGCTGCGCCCAGACATAGTAGTACTCCCAGGACTATCAAAAAGCCGATACCAAAATCCAACTTACACGCAATCCCAGGAGTGACTGAGAGCTCTATTCAAATTGAATCTTCTAAAGCACCAGACGACGCTATGGGAGTACTTTTACCCAACCAATGGACATGGAGCGATGTCTCACCCACGTCTGACATCAGTGCAGATAAACCAACATTTCTAACAACAAGTTTCAAATAGTGAAACCAACTAGACATTGCCTTACATACCTGCGAGATAATATCATCCACTTTATCTCAGATGACTGTGACAGGCATGACCCTGTAACTGAACTGCTAAATGACATCGGAGCAATAAAACTCTGAGATATAAAAAGACGTAAATCAAAGAAAGGAACTATCATTATTACCCCATATAAACAATACAGTATATTTTCACTGGTAGTTAAAGATGACGAGTAGGACTCACTGGATTGCGAGGACTTACGTGAAATCTTACAACAGACTATAGAGATATTCAAAAAACAACACGTTACTACTGTAAGGATATCAAGAACAAGCAAGGTGACTAATCATCTAGCGCCTGGAGTCCTTAACGACCTTCTAAAAGAAGAGTTCCGAAATGCCGACATCACCGTAACTCTATGTTATGGGCAGTCGGAGTATCTCAAAGAGGACCAGAAAGAACCAATTATTTCTACTCTACATAACAGCTTAATAGGCGGTCATAAGGGTATTAATCAGACCTATGCTAAAATCAGGAAAAGATACTATTGGCCAGGTATGAGAAATGATGTGCTAGATTATATACGCAATTGTGCTATCTGCATGGGACACAAAATTGACCGCATAAATAAGAAGGCCCCTATGGTAATTACTGACACAACGATCGACAGTTTTGACAAGGTTTCCATCGACACCGTCGGAAAACTGAGATTAACCACCTGCGGGAATTGCTATCTGTTAACAATGCAATGTCATTTAACCAAATACGTCATTGTAATTCCAATTCCTAACATCAAGGCAACCACCATAGCAGACGCTTTAGCACGACACTTGATATGTCAATTCGGAGCACCTAGAGCCATATTATCTGACAGAGGGACCAGCTTCATGTCTGATGTGGTAGCCTCATTACTGCAACTACTCAAAGTAACCCAGTTACGTTCCTCGGGTTATCGACCCCAAACGACAGGTGCACTAGAACGTAGCCATGCTCTTTTTGTGGACTTCATACGAACGTATTCAGAGCACTATGAGGACTGGGACCGTTTAGCCCCGTTTGCTGCTTTTTCTTACAACACTAGTGTCCATGCTTCGACTGGCTTTATGTCATTTAAATTGGTGTATGGAAAGACTGTCCGTTTTCCTTTTAGGATACCATCAGAAAAACGCTTGGCAACTTATAACCAATATTTGACCGATCTAGTTAAGAGATTAGAGGAAATGAAGCTATTTATTATTAAGGATAGCGGGTAGGTAGTTCTATAAGAATAGAACCACCTAATGCTGTCTAGGCCAAAGACCTTTTGCAACCCCATGGTTTAGCCCCACCAGCAACCCTTCACCACAACCTTATGGATGAGTTCCGGGCATGTGGGATTAGACATAGTTAGATACACAATGTTTCGTGATCTCTTTGTATAAAGAGATCACATAATTTAAAGGGAATACTTTGATTTTGTTAATGTCAGAGTACTCCATTCCTATGTGTTTCATTCTAGTTGTTACTAGTTCCTCACACTCACAGAGGATGTGCTAAGCCATCTCCAAGGCGGCCCCACACCATCTGCATACGGGAGAACCAGCCACTTTCATGTTGTATATGTGGTAATTTAATTTACCGTGCCCTTTCGCTATTTGGGCGACTATGTTTATATCTTCTCTGCTTAGGTTCAGACTCCGTGCCAACCACGCATGATTGGGATCGTCACCAAGCAGAGCTTTAGCTTGTTTGTAACCTGGTGTATTCCTCCAGGTTGTCCTATGTTGTGTCTCTCACCATTGACACATTCTTTCTTCAATTTGGCTCATCTGAATTCCCAACGCAGGTTCAGGGCCAATTAATTGTGTTTTTGAAGACAATTTTGCTAGGTCGTCTGCTACCCTGTTGCCTTTGATTTCCACGTGACTGGGAACGCAGTAAAGTTTAAGTTTTCTGCATTTTCCTACTAAAGTATTTAGTGAGTTGATGCATTCCTCTACCAGACTAGACTTAGTTTTGTAGCTTTTTAAGGCCATGAGTGCCCCTTTGCTATCCGAACAGATGTTCACTATGTCTTAGTTGTTCGCATCCAGTGCCATTTAAGCAGAGATGAGTATAGCCACCAGTTCTGCCTGAAAAATTGAAGCCTGCATGCCTAGCGGGCCCATAGTCCCCTTCACAAGCCTCCTTCGATAGATGCCTGCTCCAGTACCCGTTGCGGACTTTGATTCGTCCGTGTACTAGATGTCGCCTGAGTTCGGTATTCTATCATTATCTTTTTCTGACAGCCAGTCTTCTTTGGTTAGAAAAATCACCTCGAATTTATTGTCAAAGTGATATTTTGTCAACATCAGATCTGACCTCATCTTTAATAATACATCTTGTTTAAGGCAAGGAGGGTTAGTGCGTTCACCTCTCCCTGTCCACATATTGAGAGCAATCAGTCTGCATGCAGACCTTGTAGCAGCCTCTTGTACATACAGTTGTAAGGGTGCTACTCCCATCAAGAATCCCAGGGCTTCTATGGAAGTAGTCCTCATTGCCCCTGTCATAGCTCTCAGGACAAGTCCCCTTAGCCTACCTAGGAGCTTCGCTGTTGTTGTTTGGCTGGTGCGTTTTCACCATACCACTGCTGCATAGGTTAGTCTAGGAATGAGAATTGTCCTAAACATCCCTAAGATGGTTGAGAGTTTCAGCCCTCAATTCCTTCTAATAGTTCTCCTACTAAGCCAAAACATATTGGTGAGCTTCCTGCAGCGCTCTTCTACCTGGGGTTTCCAGTGTAGCTTGCTGTCCAGTATCACCCCCAAGTATTTGGCCTCGGATTTTGGTGTTAATACTTGGCCTCCTAGCTTTAAGGTTTTGTGCAGTTTCTACTTGTACCTCCTCGTGAAGACCACTCTGTTTTGCTAGGGTTAATAGACAGTTTGTTGGTTTTGCACCAGTTCCAAAGTCTGTCCAGTGCTGCCTGTAATACATCTTTTAGCGGTTCAAGGAAACGCCCTTTCACCACTATCATTATATTATCAGCATATACAATGACATGGCATCCGATTTCTTTAACACAGGTTAAGGCACCTTCTGCCGCCAAGTTCCATTCTAAGGGGGAGATCACACCCCCCGAAAATGAGGCTAACAGCGGGACAAACCCAAATTTAAAAAAATCTATGTCAAAGGAATATTATGACAAAAAGATGAAAACATTCCAACCTAAAATCGGACAATATGTGAATATTAAAATGAACCAAGAACATCAAAGTTACATAGATACTATTTATCACCACTTGAAATAACGGGTGTACTCGGGCATAACAACATCTTGCTGGAGACCCCCGACCATAAAACCATTTTGAAATACATAGATAAAGTCAAACCTGCCTAAAGACGAATCAATTTTTATTACAGGCTTGTACACCAGCTATGAAATCTCAAGTTGTAGCAACCTTAGTGTGGATACTGACCTTATATGTATTTCAGCTGGCTGAGTATCCGTCTCATAAGCTGACACCTTTACAAACCAATCCTGGCATTTATTACAAAAAAATTGGCATTTTACGACTCAAGCGAGCAGAATGGAAAATTCTTATATACGTAAACACCGACAAGTCGACATAACTGATGTTATAAATCAGTCGCTTAGTAATTGCCGTGAGCAACTCGCTAAACTAAAATGTCAACCTAAAATAGCTGACCAACGAACAATCGCCATCGACATTTACCAAGAATACGTAAAAAACTTTGTCCACGAGGATTGCGAAAACACGCTGAATGCGCTCGTGCTATTAAGAAAACAAGACCAGGCTCATGAGCTTTGAACTCAAGCTAAGGATATCACCGAACATTCGAGTGACTGGGATTTATCCATGCCCACTAAACACATGAGACCGGAAGAGATAGCAAAGATTTCAAAGATAGATGCTGTTTATGACAACAACCGACTAATAATAATGTTATACCTGCCTATGGTTGAAATAGAAATATATGTGCTGTATCGCATGTATCCATTATTGACCACGCAATCATGGAAAGACCAGCATATCGTTATGCAAAAATCAAACAAACTCGTACGTTTTTAGCATTAAACGAGAGAAACAAACAATATGTAAAATTTGACCATGACTATTTACATGAGTGTACAAACCATCCCTATGATGTAATTTGTGAAACTCATTGGCCTTTGCCAGACGTTCTAACCTCTAAAGATTATGAACTCCTATTATTGACGCAGTCTACCGAAAATCACTTTAGGCATTGCGCTATAATTTACCTGACTGAACTCAGCTCTCAATGGAGTTATTTTCATAACGAGGCTGCATGACTGTACTCTTTAGTTGAACTAACAACTGTCAGAATCACATGCAATCAACAAAGGGACCAGATACTACAATTAAATGGGACTGGTAAAATCCAGATACCTGATGGTTGTACTGGAAGGACCACACAAGTGACTCTAGGAGGTATGACAACTCGCACAAGTACAGAGTTCTTGACAGGAAACATTCCTGACCACATCATAAATCATGAAGAATTACCTTCAATTATGCGACTTGAAAACGACGATCGCTGGAATTACCATAATATACAGCTGATTTCTTACAAATTAAAAGAAATTACGCAACACAAACTTGAGAACAAGCAAGTCCAACACACCATATACGGGAGTTATGGACTGGGCATATTGCTACTCACTGCACTTACCATGTTAGCAATAAAAACCATCAAGTGTAAACGTAACTCTGGTACATATAAACTCCGAGCAAGCAAACGCCATTGTTCAAAAATCGGCAATGCTGACTTAGAACTTGCTGAGGTGGATATAAAACGAATATCACAATCTAACACCCCCACTGATCAAGTCACGACCATTGATACGACCAGTACTGGGCTGAAACAAGACGCTGTGCTAGACAGTTAATAATTAACTTTTGGCGTCTCTATTCCAGACACACAACCTCGTCAGGATGTCGACGAATGAGACTCTACAGCTGACTAATAGCAAGGATCAGACCCTTTGGGAAATCGTACGAAATCTCAAAGTATAGCGACCAATTAAACAGATAACTTTGCAGTATATTAATAATAAGTATACTAAACTTCAGGTAACATTTTTCAACTCGGAAAAGCCTAGAATTATAAACGAAATTGACTCTAGGGACGTTTACCCAAATAGACTCTTTTGTTTAGTAACGAAAAACGACACGGTTCAAACTTCAGCTTCTGCGTTTAAACCGTTCGGACCGCTAGACTACGTAGACATCACTCGCGGACGACTGAGTGCATATAGGTATGGATACGTAAGATTTTTACGCACTTAAGACGCTCAAATAGCGCTATTACAGACCCGTAATAAATACGGAGCACGACCCGCTGAGCCTTTACGACAAAAACGTAAACGAGACGAAACTCAAACCACCTGGACTAAGTGTAGTAATTATAATTACGACATTACTACCCAATATAGACGCACCCATATGCTGTTGTGCCAGAACCAGCAACCATTGACAGATGGCTCTGCTAGACCACATGAGAACCCCATTTACTTTATATGCAACTTGTGTAGAAAACCAATTATAGGTAATTACGCGATACATAGTAAAGACTGCGTCTGCACGCTGGACTCCAGGAAACCACCTCTGACAAGGTGCCTGTTGAGACAAAGTCGCCAGTTGACTCATCGACTGGGGCAGACGCGTCTAACGTTGACGCCGCCCCAAATAATGCCTCTACCTCCTCAGACGATGCTGACCTACCTTCATTCTCCTCGACCGAGTATCAGATACTCCAACAAGCAATACGCCTCCTCCTAACTCCTGTGAACCTAAGACTGCTTAAATTGTGTGCTTATAACCTCAACCTTGACTAATTTTATTAGTTTTATTCTTACAAACGCTACATAACATAAATCGGCGCTTAATTAATACTTGCATGCGACTAACCCGACCAACCACTGTAACAATATTTTCATACACTTTTGTTTTAGGTGAAGCGGCGAGAAGCAAATTCAAACGACTGCCAGCATGGACTGCTGGCTTATACCAACAACATCGACCGCCAAAGGTATGGCTAAGCCTAGCCGACTTTCCTATCAACGTTATGGGGCAGCGATTAAAACGAAAATTAACCCACCTACAGGGGGAGCAAACGGAAGAGAACCTTGCTCCTTCTGTGAAGATGGATAAATTAACACGTTATCAAGAACGGAGAACGCAACATAAATTTTTTTTTTCTTTATTTTTAACTTATTGATGATAACAGTTTTCCATTAGTACCGTGAAACTCAAAAATTTGTCTTAAAATATTACCTTTTCGACCTTATAAACCAATTAAGGAGAAATTATTTAATATTAATTTAAAACTCAATCAGACAAGATTAATACTTTTAGAAAACCTTTCATGTTATTAACGTCAATTTTTAAAATTTAAATTTATAACTTATTTTGCTTTTAATTATCAATTTAACTAATTTATTGTAAAGCAGAATTCTTACCAACTTCCAATTCTTAAGTTATCCCTAAGTCAACCCACCTTTTGAAGTAAACAAACGTCGACCTTTCTCTCTATCCGCTATTTTATTTTTCTTTATCTAACCTATGTACTTTTGTTTTGTAATGCAGGTTTTCCTGGAATCCCTTATCCTTGCTGGTAGCGCGATTATCTACTACCGGGGACGGCAGTTTTTCTTAGTAACAAAGGGTGTTAAGTGACGGAAAATCCGACTATTGAAATTTTAAATTTTTCCTCGAAATACTGCAATGATTTTAACATTTATTCAAAATCATTGCAATGCTAAAAGAAAAGGTAGCTTGAAAGTGTTCAAGGCTACACTTTTCTACATCGTTATCGTTTTCTGAGAATCTACAAGGCAACCGTCGACGGTGGAACGTCGCCGTTGCCTCTCTCTTAAACTAATGGTGGAAGGCTACGACGATCTTCCCATACATACTTAACGTAAGTCTGACGGAGAGAGAGAATCAGTCTCTCTCTCTCGTTTACTCCTCCTTTCTTATTGATAGGGGGGCAGTTTCAAGTAATTCTTCAACTGTTCTGACGCCCATCAATGAGACATGCGCGACCAGGCCTAAGTGGCAATACGTGTGTGCTGCAGCCACTATCATTATCTTTACTTTTTATTTTTTCTACTTTTGGTTTAAAGTTACAATAATTTTATCTCTTTTCCGGGTTGCTAGATTTTTCTTTAACGCGGTTTTACTTTTAGCATCTCAATGATTTTTCTTATATCATTTATTTATTCCCTTTTTCCTTTTTTTTTGTTATTTGAATTTTAAATTTTCGTTTTCTATGATTTCTTTTTTTTTGGTGTTTTGTTGCATTTTATATTTCTCGTTTACCGCTTGATTGTGCGCGCTTATTTACGTTACCTATAAAATCGTGAGGTGTACTCAGTCTTATTAACAAGCAAGCAGCGGGAGTCAAGGAAAGCCGGTAATGCTGTGCCTGCCGGCCCACAATTTTTAGATCCAACCAGATAAGTGTTTTTATTTATGTATACTTTAATTAAGTTATTGCATTTATAAGGAAATCAAAGTAGGATTGAATTTAAACATAGTAAAGTGGAAAATTATTAGCCATTGGCATTTTTATGATCATTAAAGATTTCATATTGCTCTATTTTGTAAAATCAACTAAATTTTTTTTTTAAATGTAAAAGCGTTGTAATACAACAAATGAATTCCAACCGAATAAATATATATTTCCGAACTAAAACTTGTTTCCACTGAACATGTGTTATTTGACATTCATATTAGCACTTATCAACATAAAAAAAGTTTTTGAATATTAAGTGATTATTATACAACTGTATCGATGTAATAGAAAAATTAAACTTAATCTTTTTAAACCTCGATACAGTTAAATATTAAACTTATAATAACAGCATCTTAAGCAAATTATTTTAGTAATGACTTACAAAAGTTTATACAACTGCATTGCATTAAATGCGTTTACATTACCTCGTCTATGGAACTACTCATTTTTCCGCGTAAAATAAATTCAGCTTTTTGAGGCTGGATTTTGTTTAGGGAGGTAGAACTCATTGAACAAAATCTCGCCTTAACAAAATTGAATAATAAAATTAATGAATATATAAAATTTGAGAAAAAATGTTTAGGATAATTAGATTTATCATTAATTTAGAAAAAGAAATCGAAAATGATATAAAAATATATGGAAATGAGAAAGAAAACAAAAAGGTGACGTTACTTTTAAATATAATAAAATTATCAAATTTATATAATCATCAATTTTATTTTACAGAAAGATTAATATCTTAACCTTCCAAATTTCAAATAAGCAAATGTTCAAAAAGAAAATATATCTTTTACAAAAATTCCAGAAAATATTTATTTTTCAAAAGACTTGATAAAATTTGACAAAAAAGTAGAGTCTGCAGCAGTAGTTTAAACCAATTTTATATAAAACAAATTGATAAGATTAAAAATATTCAAAAAGTATAGTAAATATTTTTTAATAGGCACATCAATTGTCAATATTTTTCGTTTAGATCAATTAAAAATTAAATAAGCTGTAAAATTTTTTAATATTGCAATTTTTTCTTCTTAAATCAAGATAATATACAATAAAACATTGTCCTGATTTAAATGAATCATTTTTAGATGAAAAATTAAATTTTTAGCTAAAATTTACAATAAATTAGTGAAATTTAGTATAAGTATAATATAAGTTATCTAAAATATAATTTTATTATTATTTTTTCCGCTTAATTTATTGAAATTAAGCTAAAGAATCAAATATTCAGCTAAAACTCACAATAAATCAGCTAAAATTATCTAAAATTCACAACGATTCAGCTAAACTTAGCTGAAAAATTAGAATTTCAGCTAAAATTCTCAATAAATTAGCTAAAATAATCAGTAAAAAGGAGGGATTAAGGGGGGGATTGGGGATTTCGAGAGGCTGACAGCGGCAGTGGCGAAAATCTTTTCTAATATAGATAGATATATATATATATATATATATATATACACTGAAAAGACATCAACCCTCACCTCGCCACATAGGTATGGCTGTGGTGGCGCTCGTGCTTCAGCCTACTATAGGAGCCGACCAGCGCTTGTACGGAGCCCACCGACACCATAGCGGCGCCGGTTCGAGCTACACTTGGTAAGCCGTAATTGCGGCATTGTATACTATGTGCTAACGGATACCACAAGAGAACGGGCTCGCGCTCCGGCGATGCCGGTCACACAGTCTATGTAAGCTATGGCGTTTGGCGCCACTATAGACTGGTGAACGCCTGTATCTACGCCGATGTCTTTTCAGTGTATATATATAACTTATATACGCTATTTGGATGTAAGAAGGATGAATACAGGGCGAGTTTATTGCAAGAACAGCAGAAAGTCGATGGTCGCTATGCGCGCCCTCGACTTTCTGCTGTTCTTCGAAAAACTCACCCCATATTCATCTTTCTTACTCCCAAATGGCGTAGATAACTTTATGTGGTTGTAGCAGGTATGAAGGACTATAAAATTATAAATTTAAAAATTCGCAATCCTTCATTCTTTTCATTTAAATTTGAATAAATATATGCTAACAGCGTAGAGGCAGATCGTCTGCGGACCGTCATTGATGTGTCACAAATTTGACAAGCTGACCACGCATATCACTCACATTTTATATTTAATATTTTTCATTCACTGTCTCACTTTCATTATAATTATTAGTTTTCTGTTATTTGTACTAATTTTTTTCATTATTTGCATTGATTTTTTTTGATTAATCAATTTTTTTTATTCCATACTTTTTAAAATTCATTAAATAACAAAATGTTCAAAGAAAAAAACAAAACACACCGATTTGACCAACCAATTTTACGACTTGGCCATCGCTTCATAGCTAATCACTTCCTTATAGTGCGACGTATAAATGACTCCATACGTCACATGTGAGGTATGGAATTATCTATATTTTTTTATGTGAAGTATAGAAAACTAAATATAGTTGTGCTAGCAATTGAAATGTATTCAACTTCAATACCCATTTAACTAGCTTTGCACATACAACACCGAATGCCTAGTATGACGACATAAATATGTATATATATATTTCACATCGTATGCGGAACCATCTAATTTCTATCTTTACAGAAAGTCTATATTATACTTTTTGTTATTTGTACGGCTGGGATACATCTAATGAACATCAGGTGAGTCAATTACATTCATGCAGAAGACAGATGAGTTCTGTGTGTTAACGAGATTTGTACTTTAATTTTTTCTAGGAAAAAAAAACGGTTAGTGAATGTATTTAGTATATTTAAGTAAATAAAGGTCATGATACGTATGAATTTATTAAAATATAACAAAAATTCATTGAATTTTTAAATTAATATCTACATTATAAGTGTTTTAGGTCAAGGATATATAAAAGCCAGTAAAATTCCTATCTTATCTAGTAATAAACAAATGTATATGAGCCAAAGCTCATGTATTTTGTGCGTGAATGTAGTGGACTCACTCAATGCTTGTTAGATGGCCTTTAGGCCCTGCCGTATTTTTATCTTTTAGTTTTGCCTTTCCAAAAAAGTGTTGATTGACATCTATGCATTATAAGGCCATAAGGTATGTTTAAATTGTGTCTTTTTTACACGCTTTCCTTAAGCTCGTTTTCACGTCTGTTTATAATCAAATCTTGCACGTTCGATTTAAAGCACTTTTTGTCGATGAAAATTTCTGAAATTTGGCACAGACCTTGGTCTCCGATGACAATACAATAATTTGTTATCCAAGTCGGCGATGACAGGTGTGCAAAGTCATCTCCGAGGAAGTACAAGTGGGAAGGCTTTCTCTGGGTCGCGGAAAGTTTATCGGAGGTTTAAAAGAGAAAAAGAGAGAAAAATTGATTGATTAATTGATACGTTTATTTCAGGCCGTCAGGTTCAACCCCGTATGGCCCATACGAAATTACAAATTATATACATGAAATAAACTGAGAAGTATCGTAATTAAAAAGGAACAGTAATGCAAATTATAATTTGTTTTAAACTTAAGATTATATTTTGACCTGTAGTAAAATTACAAAAGTTTATACATTGATACAAACAGCATTAAAATGAATCTATATAAAAGCAGTAATTAAATTTATATCATAAAAGAGATTTCTCTCCTAAGTAGACAACAAAAATTATTTAAGTATAAGATAAATTAAAGCATCTAGATTTCAAGTTTATATCTCATTTGTTCGACATTTTACCGTTCGCACCAGTGCAGAAAGCCACCATTCAAGGTCTATATTTAATGACTGTACTAGAGCGTAATTTAAATAGAGCAAGATACACTCAACAAACATTTAACGAACCATGCCACTAAGTGCGCTCATCATCAAGGAATTTGTTCAATAGTCGAATTTCGACAACCTGGGTTAACCCAATTTCAAAGCCAGGAAATAAATCTACATTATTGTTAATAAAAATAGATGCTGAAGAAACAAAAGAATTTAGCATCGCAGCAGTACATACGACTGGGCATATAAGCAGTCTCGCAGGTAATCTACTAGATGACCAAAATACTGCATCCACATTTGCCCGGAGAAATTTAGAAGCTAAATATGGTGTTTTTTGGTAAGACACAATGGAATGTGCTAGTACCATTTTGAAACAGAGCCGTATATTTTTAATCGATATCCAACCAAGTTCAAGGCAACAAGGAGTGACCCTATCCTGCCTCCCAATATTGCCAAACATGAATTTAACACATACGTTAAGAGCATGATGAAGCTTAAGATTAAAGATTTGAGCAGATCATCGTAGACTGCGCAACAGTAATTGAGAATCGAAAAGATTAAGGCCTCGACTAGCTTCTTTCTAGCCTTACTCGCGTGCACTTGTCTGCAGGCTTCTTTTTTCGGAGCCTCTTTTTAACACAACAGACTATAATGCTTTTACTTAAAAACCACGAGCCACCGCAACACTTTATATGATAAATCGACGTACAATTTTTACAGAGATGAGCTGTATCTGTACGTTATACTAGAATTCACAGAGTGAACAAAATACCATAATAATAGAGCGCACCAAGAAACATTCATTAAACACTCACCTCGACAAGTGAAGACCTACTGCACTGCTGAGAAGTAGACAGATACCGGCAAAAAGTTCAATCACTGGAGCAATAACTGCTGTTGGTGTTGCAGAAAATCACTTTAGCGATGTCAGATAACTACTTGTAGCTTGATGAGTGGTATCAGCGGCAGTCACCAGAAGACAAAATTAACAAACAGAACCTCCAATACTCGTGAGTACTTAACCTCAAAAAGCGCCAGCACAAAAAAAAATCAATGGTTTACAGTAGCAGAGCTGATGAAAATACTGATTAATATATCAGTAGAAGTTCTGCAAATTGCACATGCAGAAAACGTATGATTCCTCTGTCGTTGATACGCACTACTCAAGGGTACTTCAGCACCCTGTACTGGAGACCCAAGCCATTTTACGGTGTTACGATGATGGTGTTTTTTGTTTTCTAGCACCTACTCAACCCTTTACTGTCTCGATAATTTCTATAAACGAAGGCAAATCAATGTAGCTGGTTAAGTGGAACCCTTCCTTAATGTTTGGTATTAGATAAGGTAGGTAGAAGTACCACGAATAGCCAAAGGTGCGTGCGAGTCAATCAAAATCATCAGCCATGCCACCAAACCAACATAATCTTCTCTAAAAAAGTCATCAAAAAATTTTAAAAATCCAATGCAAGGTACAAACAGCAGATAAAACTTTTTCGTTCACCAAATGCCTTGCAATTTTAGCGTGCAAGGTACCTGTAACAAAATGCCCGTAGGCAGAATCAGGCAGCAACAATATCAAAAACAAGCAGAGCGTTACAAACAAGCAACCGACCATACTCACTTACTAGGAGAGTATCAGACCTCCGGATCACGGATTTTGCTCAAACTTTGTGATAAGTTTTTAGATGTCAAAATATGAAAGGAAACAGAATTTCAGACCCCCACGCTCAATATTTCCTTAGTTACAGGCAATTAAAGAATATCACTAAAAAAGTTACTAGATTTTTAAACGCTTACAGTTCTTTGGCATTGATACTAAGGAGCACGAAACTTTTTTTAAATGAAGGCTGAGCTCAAATCCTTTTGAAATAGTAGTTGTAACATGTCAAAATATAATTTTTTTCCAAAGTTATAGCGTAATAAACAAATTAATAATAGTATAAATTCAATGAAAATAAAAGATAAAAAAATAAAAATGAAAATAAAAACAAAAATAAAATAAAAATATTAATAAATTATTATTGAGGCAGAGGTCCACGGTCTAAGGATAGAAAGTAGGAGAATGAGGCAGACTTGAACAGTGACAGTGAGGGTAAGCTTCTCAATGCTGCAGGAAGATCATTCCATAACCGCGATGAAGCGACCAGGAATGACTTTTGGTAATATTCTGTAGATGCGAAAGGAATGGTCAATGGCCTCACATCACCTCTCAAAGCCCTCACAGGCTGGCTCCACAGGTACCTGGAAAATAGATAGGAAGGAGAGCGTGATGAAAATGTTTTGTACAGGAATGTGGCGGTGAAGTAATTTCTACGACGCGCTGTGGATAACCAGCCCAAAGTGAACCTGTGAGCAGAGATATACTCGCGCCTACCTACACCACAAATGTAACGCACGCCAGAGTTAATAACCCTCTGAAGCCTTAGATCAAGCTCAGCCGATAGTTCAGAATAGACGAGGCAGCAGTAATCCAAGAGGGGGAACATCAGTGTCTGAATGAGGTGCTTACGTAAAGCGAGAGTAGTCTTTCTAAAAAAGTTAAGCCTATAGAGAAGAGAGTAAGACCTAGTGCATACATTTGTAATGTGATCCCTCCAGTTCAATTTGCTATCCAACCACACTCCCAGACTACGGACAGACGACTCAAACTTGATGACGTTACCATCAATGGGAACACCAGGTATCGGCAGTGTAGATAGCACATTAATATAGTAGTAAGATCCAATGATTATGGCTTTAGTTTTGCACACATTCAAGTTTAGATGATTACTCGAGGCCCAATTTGATATCAGCAAAGCATGATCACTCATAAGAGTAGTGTAAAAATCAAGCTAAGCAATCGGTAAGTGTACATACACCTGCAGATCTTCAGCATATATAAGATACTGAACATTAGAGTGAAAGCCAGTAGCCACATTATTAATGTAGATGGAAAAAAGGAGAGGCCCAAGAACAAAGCCTTGAGGAACACTAGTATTCAATGAGACAAGATCTGATTGATTACCAGCAGCATCGATTACAGCCTGACGACGATCAGACAAATAAGAACCAATCCATCTAACAATAGTCTGCGATATATCTAGAGAACACAGCTTGCGGAGTAAAGTGGTGTGACAGACCGTGTCAAATGCCTTGCTGAAGTCAAATAACAGGAGCATAGTTACGTAGCGTCGGTCCATGTTAAGTCTAATGTCCTCAGTCAGTTTAAGAAGTGCGGTCTGAGTACTATGTCCAGTCCTAAAGCCAGTCTGATATTCGTCAAGTAGTTGTCTAGTAGTCAAGTAATAATACAGTTGATCATATACAAGACGCTCAAGAACCTTGGACATAAAGGACAGTAGTGAGATCGGCCTTATGTCACCCATGGTGCGCGGGGAAGAGACCTTGTTGATTGCAGTAACCAACGAGATCTTCCAGCAAGAAGGAAAAACGCACTCACGCAGGGAGTCATTATAAATACGACACAGAATAGGCCCTATAATCGGAAAAACAGTATAAATAATAGATTGGGGAATCGCATCGAATCCCCTGGCTTGAGAAGTAGAATGATTAATAGCCATTCTGACCTCCTCTAAGGTGACATCATTGAATTTGAACATTGTTTTGAAAGATTCATCCTCAGAGAGAGTCTCTATAAATTCAGAAATAGGAGGTACCAAGGGATCAAACGCGACCCCACCAAAATGCCGATTAAGTTCATCAACAGAAAAAGAGTGACCTGAGCTACCACCACTAGAACACACACCAAGATTCCTGAGCTTCTTCCATATCTGTCGAGAGTCCGTCATTCCAGATAGTCTGTCATAGTAGTAAAGGAGCTTCGCCGATTCAATGCGCTCATGAGCCTGATCACGAGCAGCTCTGTAGCACAGTAAATCAGCGCGCAGTCGAGATCGTTTGTAGCGTCGGTATAGTCTATCTCTCTCTCGAATCAGATAATGATGCTCAGAGGTGTACCAGGGACGACGATTTCCACCCTGCCGGACTCTCCTTAAAGGCACATAAAGTGCAATCGCTTCATTAAGATGGCCGTAAAGGCACTCCAGACTAGTCAACAAGGGAGAATCACCATCACAGGTTGCACAATTAAGAGCGGAGAAGTAATTAAGAAGAGCAGCACCATCAGCCGAACCATAATCACGATAAGTGAAGTCATTGAGTAGAGGTTTAGAGAGAGAAGACTTGACAGTAGCAGCGATAAAGTCATGTCCGTCGATGAATGGAACGTCAGTCTTCCAGTAGTCAAGTACAAGATCATTTGAATCAACAAGGCAAAGGTCAAGCCATGTATCAGACGAAGAAGTATGATGAGTTGGACCATATGGTACAGAAAAGAGAGCATTTTCTTTAATCAGGCTCTTAAGAAATATGGTGTCATCAGTATCAACACATAAATTGGTATTAAAATCACCTAAGATTACCTTCGTGCTATAGTTATGAATAAAAGATGTTAAGTCTGGTATAAATTCAGTATTAGCCAAGAATGGAGCATGTGGAGGCCTGTAAACCACACCAACAAAGATGGGCGAAGCCAAGTCAGAAGAATTGACTTCACAAAAGAGATATTCTGGTAAACCGGGCTTACCACTCCAGCTACCTGTAGAAGAATAAAGACACACAGAAGTAAGTGACTTATGAATAAATAGTGCAACACCACCGCCTCTAGTGTTACGATCCCGCCTATAAAGCACATATTCATCCAAGGCAATCAGAGAATCACCAACAATATGGCCCAATTTGGTCTCAGTTACAGCTATCACGTGAAAATAGGGGCGAGAAGCCAAGAAGAGTCTCATCATCCCAATGTGTGCTCTAATAAAGTTAGCATTGAAATGACAGACCCTCAGACCATTCTTAGCAGTGCAACAATTATAATTGGAAGAAGAGGCCGTTCTGTTAGTAGAGAGTAAAGTGTTAGGCTGGGAAGGAATAGAGAATGGACTTACCTCAACACCAGGCTAAGAGGTCGTCTCAGTCTCGGCTGGTATAGGCGAAATCTTCAATAAAAAAGCCTCCAAATCAGCATCAGAAGTAATCTTAAATGATACATCACTCCTCTCCTTACGCACATACAGCCTTCCATCTCTCACAAAGAGAAAGATGGAAGGCTGTATGTGCGTAACAAGTTAGAGAGAGAGAGAGAGAGAGAGAGAGAAAGGGGGAGTGATAAAGAAATAAAAGAGAGGGAAGGTGTTAGCAGAGGGGTGTAGGAGATAGGAGGACAGAGGGGGTTGTAGAAAGGGTATAGGGATAGGGGATAGGGAAGGGATATATTGAGGATAGGGAATAATGGAGTGGATAAAGGGGGTAGGTGATAGGGAGAATTGTTGAAAGGATATAGGGGATAATGGAATTTCTTTCATAAATTATTCTCAAACGTTGAAAATAAAATTATAAATAAAAATTAGAAATTAATAAAAAAATTTTTTTAAATATTAAATACAAGCTTTCAAAAAAAAAAAATTACTCATAGAAAATTCAATTCCAACTAAAAAGAAAATAAATAAAAAAAAACATTTTAAAAACACGCTTTTCAAAAATACAATAATGCACTCAAAAATATAAAATTATTTAACTTCCTTGAAATTACTTTTACAATTCATTGCAATAATTGAGAGAAAATTTTACAACAAAAATTTAAAAAGGAAAGTGTGGGCGCTGAAATTTTTTATAAAAACTTTCTTTCAAGAAATTATTAAAGATAATAAAATAATTATTAAATTTACCGAAAATTAGCGTCCACACTTTTCTTTTTAAATTTTTGTTGTAAAATTTTCATTTAATTATTGCAATGAACTGTAAAAAGGAAATTTCAAGGAAGTTATTTAATTTATTTTATACTTTTTAGTGCATATTATATGCTGCTACATCCGAGATTATTTACCTACTTCAAATGAGATCAAGCAGTCATTAACGCTTCATCTATTATTTTTTTTTTTTAATTACTTCCAAAAAGTTTAATTAATTAATAATTTTTCATAATTTTTTAATCAACTTTTAGCTGAAAATATCAATTAGGATTTTAAGCGTATAAAATTTTTTAATTGTGATCAAATTTATTGTTCACGAAATAAAATGAAATAAAATAGAAAACAAATAGAATAAAATGAAATAGAATGTTTCTGACTATCAAAACTCGCTATATTAGATATCTTTTATATACCTTAAGCCCATTTAAAATAAAACAATATTTTTATAAAAGCAATGTTTATTATAAACTCAATAAATAAAGATTAGATGTTTTGGTTGAAGAATTTTGCTTAGAGATTAATAAGAGTATTATTTTTATATCATTTTTACTACTACAGATTTTGTATCAAATGAATATAATTTTACTTTTAGTGTCTGAATATCTAACGGTTCAAAATAGGGATATTTTCTAGTATTTTGAATTATCTTAGCTATTTTAAATCTGATAGAGAGCACGGTGGAGAGAGCGCGGTGGCGTAATGGATAGAGCTCTTGCCTTTAACGCGGAGGGCATGGGTTCAAATCCTGGCCAGGTACCTCTAACTTTTTTGCGCAAGAAAATTAGTACACGTGCCATTTATATCGCGACTCTTAAAAAATCCGACCTCATTGGGTATCGGTTGCTTGTTGGTCACAAAAGTAGCTGACCATTCATCGGTAGTCAAAGTTTTCGGTATGGTAGGTCAGACAGTCTACCCTGATGTAATGTGTTAAACGGGAACCGGGCTAGGCTCCCTCGACATCACCATAATCACCATATAAAAAAGGTTAACATACAGACGACAATATCCTTTATATATCAATCTCTTTTTTTTTTTTTTAAAGAAAAAAAATATAATAGCAAGTTTGTTGCTCCTTGCTTCTACTTCTGTTTTAAGAACGTAGAGGAAACTAAAATATCATTAAAAACTTAATAATGCACAGTGACGAAAAGATAATAAAATTCATTGTAAAAAAATATAAATTAATATATAATAAAATAGCATCTCGTTAATTTAGACTACGATAAATAGGAAAATTAGATTTCATCTTACTTATTCTTAAATTATGTTGGAACACCATCAGTAAAATAAATAAAATGTTTAATCCAAGGAAATTCGTTTTTGATTAAAGTAATAATGGCTTCCTAAAATGCGTGTACAGAATACGCTTGATAAATTGTACTATTTGAAATGACGCAAAAACTTTTAACCTTTACATCATTGCTACAAAGATTCTTTTAGTGCAGAACAGAAGTAAACGACGTAGCATTAGTATTATTAAAATAATATCCTTGAGTTATAATTTTATTAAAACAAAATCAAGCCACGATATAAGCGATTGTTACATAAACTTAATTCATGGATTCTGATGAAATTTTTTGGAGACATTTTAAAAAGTGTTTAGAAAAAACTTAGGTATTTCATTTTTCACATTTTTAGATTATAAGATTTAATTCTGAAATAAATACAAATTGTTTTTAAATTTATTGAAAATTTACAATGAAGAAGATTTATGTTCTGTTCAATAAAAATAAATTTCAATATAATATTTTTCAAAAAATTAAATGCATATTTTATTGTAAATGTAGAATTGTTGTTTAATTTATAATATGTAGTTATTAGTAAAATAAGTTTGGATTAGTGTGGAAATGATAACACAAGAATAATAAGCCATGCGAGCGTTTATTTCGAACAATTGCAGGCTTCTGCACAGTGTGCTTTTTTTCGTACAAAAGATACGCCGTAGACGTAATATACCTAATGTATGTAATAAACTATATATGCAAACAAATTTAAACTGTGTCAATCCTAACATATAACTTTGTCTATTTATTTCAACACTCCTACTTAGGGTTGACACTTACATAGTATAATCATTTATTTAACATTTTATTTTATTTAACAATATTTGGTTTCTCAAAAATTCAAATCTTGCTTTGGTTAAACCTTTGGTACAAATGTCTGCTAATTGATCAGCTATTGGAATGTACTGGAGTTCGAAAACGTTCTCTTCATAGTGTTGCCTAATAAAGTGGTACTTGACATCAATGTGTTTGGTTCGTTAATGCAGTTCTGGGTTCTTGATTAGCTTAATGGCACTTTGGTTATCTACCATAAGAATTGTTTTCTTCAGCGGGATTAAATCATCTACCAATCTTTTTATCCAAATCAATTCTCTTGCCGTCTCACTAGCAGCAACGTACTCTGAATCTGTTGCCGAAGTTGCAACTATCTTTTGCTTTCGTGAACCCCATACAATTGGTGTATTTCCTAATTTTATTATAAATCCGGAAGTTGATTTCCTGTCAGACTTATCTCCTGCGAAGTCTGCATCACTATAAGCAGTTAGTGTCAGGTTTGTGTTAGTTTCAAAGAACAAACCGTAATTCATGGTGCCTTTTAAGTACTTAATTATACGTTTTACTGCGTTCCAGTGTGCTTTCTTGGGATTTTTAGCATATCTGCTGACTAAACTCACAGCGAATGCTATATCTGGTCTTGATACCACTGCCAAAAACATCAAGCTTCCGACGGCTTCCTTGTATGGTACTTTTAATATTTCATTGTCACTCTTTTCAATGTAAGACAGATCTTGGTGAGAGGCAATTGGAAGTGCCACTGCATGTGCATTATCCATTTTAAATCTACTTCTGATTTTTTGAACATACCTTGATTGATTAACCAACAAGCCTGATCGATTCGGTTGTCTATAGATCTGAGTCCCTAAAAACATTTCTAGTTCATTTGATGTAATCCGAAAATGAGCTTCAAAGTATTTCATAAATTCTTGAATCAAACTAGAGTCTGTAGATGCTACTAATCCATCATCTATGTACAAAGCAACTATTAATCTATTTTTAGAATTATCATTAACAAAAACACATGGATCTGCATCTGTGGGTCTTAAGTTAAATCCCTTTAATAAGCGGTGAATTTTGTATTCCATTTTCGTGCTGACTGCTTCAAACTATATAATAATCTTTGAAGCTTATACACTTGTCCATTATTGATTTTAAAACCTGGCGGTTGATCCATATATTTACTTTCAGAAAGATTTCCATACAGAAAAGTAGTTTTTACATCAAACTGCATAAGATGCATTTTATATGCTGCAGCAACAGTTAAAATTGTTTTTATTGAAGCATACTTGACCACAGGACTGAAGGTCTCTTCATAATCGATTCCTGGTCTTTGTAAACATCCTTGTATGACTAATCTAGCCTTAAACCTTACTTTTATATTTTTCGATCCTGGTTTGTATTTAAATATCCATCTGCTTTTTAATGTTTTTAACCCTTCAGATGCTGATACTAGTTTTAACACATCATTCTCTTGAAAAAAATTGCATTTCTTCGTTCATTGCTTTTAACCAGCAATCCTTAAAATCACTACGTATAGCCTCTTCATAAGTTTCTGGTTCGTTGTATATACAGTTAGGTTGACTAGACAAACAATAATCATTGTATCTTTCTGGTCTTTTGATATTCTGTCTATCTCTTAGCCTACGATTTTGCTCTTGATCCCTGGGCTCTTGATGGACAATTTCTTCATCTAAATTAGGTATTTTATCTTGCAGGTTGGGTATCTCATCTTGATTAATAATAGGATCTTCTTCTTGAGGAACATTCATATCTTGAGTATTGTCCTGATTATCATTCTTCTGAATATAACCTCTTGATTTTCAGGTTTTGACATTTCATTGTGTTTCTGCGGCAAATTGAGTATGTTTTGAGTTATCTCTTGCTCAAAAATTACATTTCTATGAACTTCAACTTTACCTCTTTGAGATAGCCAGACTCTGTAGCCCTTACTTGACTCATCATAGCCGACAAAAATGCCTTTTTCTGCTTTTGGACTTCACTTGTTTCTCTTTGGATCAGGTATATGACAGTAAACTTCTGTTCCAAATATTTTTAAATCCAAATTCATTGTAGTCTTCTTGTGCCAAAGTTCATACGGAGTTTTCATAGGTACACTACTTGTACCAAATCTGTTTAGCACATAAACAGCTGTGTTTGTTGCCTCTGCCCATAAATTTAAACTTAAAGATTGTGCATGAATTATGCTACGTGCAGTCTCTACGATAGTGCGGTTTTCTCTCTCAATTGCACCATTTTGTTGTGGGCAATATGGAACACTTTTTTCATGTTTCACACCATTATCTTGTAATAATTTTTTAACTTGGTTGTTGATAAACTCTAAGCCATTGTCTGTGCAAAATCTTTGTAATTTTATTCCAAATTGTGTATTTATCATTGTAATAAAATTTTTTATACATTCTGCTGCATCTGATTTTTGCTTGGGAAAATACATGTACTTGTAATGAGAAAAATCATCCTTTATCAGAAGAAAATACCTGGAACCTCCCACTGATAAATGTTCCATTGGACCACAAAAATCTGCATGCATTAGTTCACCTGGTTTATTGGTTTTTGATTTACTACTTGGGTAGGGCTTTTTGATAATCTTTCCTAATACACAACCTTAACACACATCATTCACATCAGAAGTATAATTTAATTGCTACTTATTCAATATTGTTTTTACATGTGAAATGTTCTAGTGCGCAAGTCTTTCGTACCAAGTTTGCAACGGTTTTGACTATGTGCTACTGATCATGGCTTGCTCTACACTTTAATTGGTGCAGGGTTCAATCACTTTAAAGAACATGTGAAACAACTTTCCTTGTCTCTGTCCAATTGTCAGTGTTTTATTTTCTGCTATAAAGCTGCATGTATCACTGTCTCCTTTTATATGCATACCTTTGTCTAGTGCTGCTGTGAGTGAAAATAGATTACACTTTAAACGGGGTACGTGTAGAACTTTGGTTAAGCGGCATCTCTTCCATTCTGAACCGTTAAAAACTTTCATATCTATTTCACCTTCTCCCACTGCATAAATAATTTGACCATCTCCTAGACGTATTGAGACTTTCGCATCAAGTCTCTTGTAGTTAACAAAATGATTTTCTTTTGGTGACATGTGTTGTGTTGCTCCTGAGTCTAGATACCAATTATTAGAATTTTCTTCTAAAACTGAAGTACTTAATGCAACAGTTTGTCCAACAAAAGCTGATCCTCTGTCTGCTTAATCAGTTTTATCATAAAACCTTTGCTTGTTATCACTATCTTCATACTTATTTTGTTTTTTATATGTTTTTTGATTTACCTTGATTTTACAGTCCTTTTTTCAGTGACCTATTTTACCACATCTAAAACATTTTCCAGGTTTCTTACCTGATTTCTTTGTATCTGTGTGTCCTTTAGTTACTGCCGAAAAAGCCTTTTATGCTTGACTTTCGTGCGAATTTACTCGCATCTCTTCAATTATGAGCCTCGCCTTTAAATCAGTTAAAGTCCTTTTTTCTGTTGCAGTTGATTCCCGTGCTGTATTAAAGTGCATGTACGTAGTTAGTAAAGTCATGAGTATCTTTGTTATAATCATGTCGTTAGACACATTTTCTCTTGCCATCTTTAGTTTGAGCGCCAGATCTTCTATTTTTGCTATATGCACAGAGAGAGTATCGGGTGTGTCCTTGTCTAACATATACCAACGCTGCAGCAGAAGATGCTTAGAGATCTCGTTTTTGCTTTCGAAAATTTTATGTAGTTTGTCTCAAATTTCCTTAGCTGAATCGCAATTTATGATGTGCAGCATGACTTGCTCGCTTACTGTGATGACTATATATTTTTGTGCTGTGCCATCACGTTTTTTCCACTTTTTTTATCGCTTTGCACTTGCGGAGTAGCTACTCCTGTTAATTCGGGTTTTAGAGTACTACCGTCTACTATATCCATCGTCTCACTCGAAAAAAACATAACTTTGAGCTGGAACTTCCATGTTCCCCAATTATCGGCTCCTTGAAGCTTCTCGATTTTTAGCATCGCCTTCCATTTAAGTTAATTTTGCACGTAGCTAACCTCAAAACAATACTAACTTTTTTTGTACTGTAGACTTTCTCACTACCGAAAAACTATTATTTCCAAAACGTAATATCAATGCGATCTGGGCTCATAACCTGTTGTTTAATTTATAATAAATAGTTATTAGTAAGATAAGTTTAGATTAATGTGGAAATGATAACACAAGAATAATAAGCCATGCGAGCGTTTATTTCGAACAGTTACAGGCTTCTGCGCAGTATGCTTTCTTTCATACGAAAGATACGCCGTAGACGTAATATACCTCATGTATGTAATAAACTATATATGCAAACAAATTTAAACTGTGTCAATCCTAACATATAACTTTATCTATTTATTTCAACAATAATATTTAAATTTTGTTCCAGAGTGCAGAGCATATTGAAATTCTACTGACAAGCCTTATATTTATAAATTATATTCGTTATAATAAAAAAAATTTGAATGAGCATAAAATTACTTTTTATAAACATGTGATAGTTAAATATTTGTATACGACAGCAAAATAATATAGTAAAAGTAATTTATAATATTTTAAAATATATGCATGCAAATAATTTTATTTATAACATATATTATTGAACGCCAGCGATTTAAATATTTAATAGTATCTAGAGAGCTTGGAAATGGCAACAACAGATAAGAGACCTTGCGGTATTCTATTATACAAAATAGCAACTATGTCAATTTAGCTCTTTCAGAGTTAAAGTTTTAGCGAAATCCATGACTTAAATGCCTGACAGTCTTCTATGTATATCAAATTTAATTTTTTTGTACATAAAAAGAAATTATAAAATGAACTTGTTGATAATCTTTGATAAATATAAGAAATATCAACAATTTCAAATATTTTTATGAGTTTATAATGTTACAATTGTTATACAATAAAAAAAATATATACAATTATTATGCACCAAAAATACATTAAGAGAAAATACATGCCAATAAAGAATTTAGTTTACGTATCCAAAGTTAGTCAGTAATATCCTATGCTTTCATAACAGCGCCATATACTCTTACGAGATTTATGCTATCCAAAAACTGTTTGTTTACATACTTTGGTAACTCTTCACTCTAATATCCTTCGATAGTTGGCGCTGTATCCTCTCATGGGACGTGAAGGAAGTAAACGTGGCTTGTCCATTATTCTTTCTTTACTGCTAACTATGACATTCTTCCATCACTCAAGTCGCCTCCTCTTTTGGGTGGCGACGCGTGCAAACACGGCTGGTCTATATCCAAAATCATGTCGCAAATTTTGCTAACGCATTTTCGTTGGGTCAATCTTTTTCTTTTCTTTTCTTTTTTTATGAAGGGAGAGATATTATAAATATAATATGTTGAACTTTGTAACTATTAATAATTAATTTTTAACTTAAAATTTAATTATTTTCAACAGCTGGGGGGCAGATGAGCATGTACGATTTTACGCCAAAGATCTTTCGAAGTAGCGTTGGTCGTAACGTTCACGCTTTTTCTTTTGAGTGTGCGAGTTCAACTCTTGATTAGAACCACTTTTTTTAAACTTTTTTTTATTATTTCAATAGTTTTTATTACTTTTTTTATTCATATTTTTTATATTTTCTATTCTTTTATTAATTTTAAAATATATTTTTTCACAAGTTACTTGAAGTATGCTCGTTTTTTTAAATAATATTTTTAAATAAATTATTTCATATATGAAATAATTTAAAATATTAATAAATAAATAATAGTAATGTTTACAATACTATAGTTGAATTTTGTCTTTATAAACATATATCAATATATAATATATATTATAACATAAATAAATACCTCAGTTTTATTTATTTATTGTAATTTATTGTAAATTTTATAAACTAAATTATAAATAAATTAAACAATACTATTATAAAATAAACATCACTATTATTTATTTATCAATATTTGTAATTACTACCTATAAAGAATAATTTATTTTTAAAAATTTTTCATTGAAAAAACGAGCATACTTGTGAAAAATTAGATTTTAAAATTATTAAAAATAATACAAAATCTAAAAAAAATAAATATAAAAAGGAATAAAAAATATTAAAACAATAAAAAAAGTGACCCTAGCCAAGAGTTGAACACGCGTACTTAAAAGGAAAAGCGCGAACGTTACGCACTAGACCAACGCTACTTCGAAATATCTTTGGCGTAAAATCGTACATGCTCATCTGACCCCCAGCTGTTGAAAATAATTAAATTTTAAGTTAATAATTAAGTATTGATAGTTACAAAGTTTAACAGATTATATTTATAATGTCTCTACCCTCATAAAAAAAGAAAAGAAAAGAAAAAAAAGATTGACGCAACGAAAATACATTAACAAAATTTGCGACATGATTTTGGATACAGACCAGCCGTGTTTGCTCGCGTCACCACCCAAAAGAGGAGGCAACTCGAGTAAAGAGAGAATACGGTGCGAGCTAATAAAGGATATGAGAGTGGGGAGTCATCGGAGTATACCACACGAGTCTTAACTGAATGCCATTCATGCTTTAGTTACTCTCAATGCCATCATTTTTAGCATAAGGTAATCCAATACTGATAGAGTTTCTCATGCCTGTCATATTTGCATAAATATTTTATATACTCACGTAGATGGCAGTTCGCATGCTCTATTAGCATGAATTTTTTCTCCGTATATTTATTATAAGTATTTTCCTCGAGAATAAACTAATAATTTACCAATATTTTGTCTCAGTTTCTTAGCTTTGTCCAACATGTATCTATTATATTCAACTTACTTAGAAATCTGATAATAGAGTCAATAGCGACTTTTTTTTATCAAAACTTGGTAAAAGGCTCCCTACCGAAAAAAATGACATGAGATCTTACGTGAGTTCTCACGAACAAAAATAAAATGAGATCCTTTTATGAGAATTCACATAAGATCTTGCGTGAGATCTCATGTGCGAAGGAATTTTATTTTTGTCGACACCCGATCTCACGTGAGATCTCAGGTGAGATCAAGTGTCGAGAAAAATAAAATTTTTTGGTACATGAGATTTCATGTGAGTTTTCATATGAGATCTCGTTTCATTTTCGATCGTGAGAACTCACGTGAGATCTCATGTCATTTTTTTCAGTATAATTCATTTGAATATTAAAAATGATACTTTTAAACCAAAAACTTTTATTAGAAATTTGTTGTATATTTTTGAATTTTGGTAATGTTACTTCATGTGCAGCTTCGAATACTTCCAAGACTTGATTTACCGCAATTTGTAAAATAGATACACCTTTCTTAACTACATAGCTATCATCAAACTTTTGTCGCTTTAATGATGATATATTAGAAGTATCAAGCTTGTTGTTTGAAATTCTAAACTCAAAAAACTTTGACTATGTTCTGGTATACTGCTAGTATCAGATGTATACTCAAAATCAGTACTGCTTAAAAAATTTGGAGTTACTGAAGCAGTTACTATAGAAGCTTTACGTTCATAAATATCAGAATCAAGTTTCTTCTTACAAACATCACATATTTTATTTTCACAACTGAGTTCCTTTTTATAAATATTCTTAAGTATTCTATGAACTGTTGTTCTAAATAATTCAAATCACTTCTTCTTCTTCTTTTTCTTTAATTGGCCTTTCGATTTTTCATCATAGGCCATCATCAATTTTTGCCCCGAGGGGACTTTTTATTATTAATTTTTTGTTTTGTTCCGAGGAACTCTCTATTTTGTGTTTTGTGTTCTTCGGGTTCTCTTCCCCACGGAAAACTACGAAAATTGTTTTTCCCAATTTTCCCAGGGAGTCAAAACCCCGATCCACTAGGACGCAAGCCAGCTGCCTTAAGCAACTGAGTTACTTTTCGTCCTTTAACGACGGAGCTCGTAAGTGTGTTCATAGGAACAAAGCACATGCAACAGAGGTGCTTGCTTGAAAAACAGCCGCGAGCGGGATTCGATCCACGGTCCCCCGAGAATACGAATCCAATGCTCTTACCGACTGTGCCACAGACCGGCTCAATTCAAATCACTAATAACTCTGTTTCTGTGTCTTTCAAATGGATCTGCATAAATTGATATTGCTCTTCAATACTTTCAATTTGTTCTTTTAGTTGCTTTAAATAGTGTGTACAGAGTTTTATACTTGGAAAAATACTAAGATTGGAAATTTTTTTAATTTTTTCTGAAAGTTCTATACTGATTGCAAACAACTTTCTATTGGTTTTGAGTGGTTCGTCCAAGGATCAAAACACTTGATGCCAAGAGTTTCATAATAAGACAAATACCTTTCACGATGGTAATCACAAATTGATTTATTTTCAATATTTTCTAATTCAGAAATCCTTAAATATAAAATATCAATTTCCTCTTTAGTAGGATTAGAAATTCTATGCATACTTTTACTTGCCCAAGATCTACTTGAATGGCAGCAATCACTTAAAAAATTACTAATTCAGCAGCTTTTTTTGCATTCCATTTTGGTATATGATTATTCTTCTCTTAATAGTAATTTAAGGTAATAATGTCGTAAATTGATCGACGAATCAAATTTTGATGAAATTGAAATAATAAGTCAATATTGACCCAAGAATGACTCAAATAAATTGTTGTGAACCTTTGGTATCTATGAAAAAAGTCATTATTTTTAATTTCCAACGGTTAACATGTAGCCTTATGGGCAAAAACGTTTTTCATACATTGAATAATGGATTTTACAAAACTTACGGACAAGATATTGATAAAAATTGATACAGCGTTAATTTGGAATCTTAGTAAAATTTTGCATCTTTTAAAACATTGATTGGGTGCCTGTAAGAATAATTATAAGCAAATGAATAAATAAAATTTTCAGTGGCAGAACATGCTATATAAGTTAAAGCGCGCGTAAAGTTAAAAGTATAATGCGCTTGAGCCAATGTGACTAAGCTTAAAGAAAAACGTGCAAAAAATTAAATGAAATACATCTGAAGATATTTTCAATATACGGGAATTAAGATGATATAGTTAGATACAATATATAAGTACATCTTGAATTTTGTTTTCTAATATAAATACTCATTTGGCTAGCTTCATATCGACAGTACTACCTTAAAAGATCCTGTGCATGCTAAATCAGGAAACGTTAGCTGTAAAAATAAGGGTGTTGTTACGTGCTACGCAAAAAGAGGTTGTATGCTTATTTCTGCCGAAAAGAACAGAAACAAAAATATAAACAAGTCTGGAAAATAAATTTAGTAAGTTATATCTATGGCTAAAATTTATGCTCATAACTTAATTCTCAATTTTTGAGACTCAGACCACCAAATTTTATTGTTCTGTATTTTTTTCAAATTTAGTTATGCTTTTTGCATATAAATATTGCTTGATAAATGTTATGATAAATCTGTACTCTAAATAAAAGCAGAATAAGCCAGCAAAAGCTACAAATAGAATAATTTTCAATATTTATTTTCAAATTTTCAATATTAATATATATTTTATGATCAATTTGTAAGTTATTTAATTACTTCCATAATTAATGGAAGTTTACAATGTACAAACTATTATTTGTAATAAAAAAATACTTTCCTAAAGCTTGTAACATACCCCTGTAAAAATATAATACATTATTCACTAAAGCCGTGAAATAGACGATTTTGGTTTGAATGTGAGTTTGTCGCTGGGACCTCATTTTATAACTATACCATTAATCATATTTAATTAAAGTAAAAGTTATAAGATGAACTTATAAATAAATATCCTATAGTAAATAAAATTAGATTATTCAATCAATAAGCAATAAGAAAATGTTTATATTTGTAATTTAAATCCACAAATAGAAGGTATTGATGTTAATAAATTTCAAAGTTTTTACAGACACTATTTTTACAATATACTAATAGTCTTAAATAAAATTCGTCTTCATAAAATTAATTAATAATTCACGCTAAAATGTGGTCCAATTTTTATTGAAAAAATTTTTTCTGAGCAAAACATTGCATTATTTTTATTATAATTTTAAAAATTTTTGTGTCATGAAAAGTCGGAAAAAAAAATTTTTTTTCTAATAATTTTTAAACTATATATCTGTGTCTTTTATGCAAAACTACGTCTTTTTTCTATTTTGTTTAATTTTTTGAATATACGCGTTTTAAAAAAAGACTTTTTCACGGAAATTGATTTAAGTGCAGTTTAAGTGGACCAAATTAGACTTATCACCGCTTATTTTAAAGATGAACCCATACTCTCTTAGACTGTTTTTAGTTTGTTGTTCTACAACCATTGCAAGTAAAATTATATTAACGTAAAGATTATAAAAATTTTTTCAATTTTTTTACATTGTTATCATTCAGTGTAATAGCAGGCTGGAGCAGATTCGATACCGACCGAGAATCGAAAATCCATTGTTTAATTTTTTCCTACTATTCGTAATGGAATGCATTAAAGTTTTAAATTCATTCACGAAATTTATTTCTCTATTGCGCTCGCCAAAAATATTTAAAGAAAATTTTAAGTACGGTTACTTACTTTTTGTTAAAAATATGGTAAATTTTATGCAGAAAACATTTATCATACAATCATGTATGTATAAAAAATTGCTCTCGATTCTTGGTCGATAATTAAAACTACTCCGGCTTACTCTTAATGAATATGCTTATAGACTTAGAAGGTAAATATAACGGTTTCTTAAAGACTTTTATTTGAACTTTAAAATCCCGTTGGTATTTTTACTCTACGACTATTAGTTTTTGAACTATAAAACTTTTTGTATTTGCAGATTTTTACTTAGGGATAGCAACAATATGTATATATATTCATATATATTTATTCTATATAGACCTTATGCTCATATATACATACTTCTCTGCACATATTGTTGCCATCTATATATGGGACATTTCACACCAACTAAGAGAGCAAAAATATAAAAATCGCTGAAACTCTGAGAAATTATTCTTTTTGTTACCCAAAATATGCAACAAAAATTTCAAAGATCTAGATTGGAAGGATCAAGACCTACAGGACCTTAAAATTTAAGAATTTTTTAAAATTTTTAGAAAAGTCCCAATTTTATCGTTTTTTTTCTGAAAATCCTGATGTTTTAGAGAAAAATCAATGAGAACACTTCTTGTTGTAAATGAAGAGAAGAGTTGATGATTTTTTACAGACCTGAATTTTGCAGTTTTCTGATTGGTTCTTATACGTATAACATGAAAATTAAAATCATTTATTGTTCACCACTCAAGAAATTAGCTTTCGAGGGCTTATTTTCTTCTATTGTTTATAAACTTTGAAATAAATTTTTGATTGTATAAGTCAGAGCCACCAATAAGGAGTTATGGCAGTTTAAAATATCAATTTTTATGTATTATTTATTCTTTTTATTGAAAATAGCCTGTCGTATATTAAACATAAGCATCTGGTTTTGATACTTAAAAACTATTAAAATAAGTTTAAAAATCTTATAGTAGAAAGTTATTTATCAATTAGAAGCTTAATTATTAATTAAACATTACTCGTTATTATAATAATTACAATTACTTTCGAAAGGCAAATAAGACTTTGAGTTATTGTAAGCTTAAATAATTATTTTTTAATGAAAATTTACTTATTTTGAAGAGTTCTTTCATCAATAAAAAAGAATAATTAAATATTCATAATTTTACTCGGCTTAGCTTTCTATAAAAAGTATCTGTTAAATGGAAAATGATGATATAATTTTGGAACATACAATGCCAAATGAAATGATAGTGGCTTCCAGTACATCTGAATTCAGGATCTGTATCATCTTTTAAATGAGCTGTTACAATTGGAGTACTGATTTTTAGATTAGCATTAATAATTTCATTAATATGAGGCACACCTTGAGTTATGTTCATAGATGCTACACGAGCGAAATGGAAAGTTTTCAGGGTTATTCAAATACAAGGTTCTTCAATACTTTGTACAGTTAAAAGACCAACTACAGTGCCTTGATCAATTTTTGCTTCCATACATTTATCTTTACTTGTATAAATAAATTCAACAAGTTGTGACACAGTTAAACGAACAATATACCTGTAAACTGGGGCATCTGATTTAATATGCTGTCTAATTCTAGCAATTATAATTGTAACTATTTTAAAAATTGAGCTTATTCTTGCTTAAATTCTTCACTTACACAAGAATATTCCTCTAGCATCAAAAGTTCAGAGATTACTTTTATAACACCAGGGCCATCAAATGGATTTTCAATTTTGTACGCTAATATTAATTTAATATCATCAAGAACTCTTTTATAATTAACAAGAGAGTCTTTGCCTCACATGTACGTTGGATCCATAGAATCTACACCATAAAGAATTTGAACAATATCACCAACAGAATTTTTACCTGTCATATCATAATGTAAACAAAGATCTTCTAAACTCTTACCAATCTTCTTTTTATATATCCAATTTCAGCGATTTCAACACACGATGACCACTATTAGTTTTTTGTCCTACACAAGCAATCATTTGTACAATATTAATAAAACTTCCCTTAGATCCTGATAATGCTACAACTAAGAGACTATTACTAGGATGAAATTCTTTTAAACAGACTCTACCAGCATGGTCACGAATAACTGAAAATTTCTTAAAAATTATGATTTTAATACTTTCTTCTTCGAAACAACCAGGTTGACAAGGCAATCGACCACTTTTCATTTTATGAATATACTTAGTACACTTTACATAGCTATTGTTAAGTAATTCTTGTTTTGCTTCTAATCAACTGTGTCAAGAAAATGTCATTTAATTCCAGAATCAAGTGAAATTTTTCTTCTATATCTTTCTGTCCAATGTTACCAGCAACTACAATTTTTTCATTGATATTTTTCATGAAATTGAGGAGTTTTCATTTGTGAACAGTAACGTCATAATGAACTGTAACGATTGTCTCTTTTCATGTAAACAATATCCAGTATCAAAATATAAATCATATTCTGCTGATGTTATTTTTATACAATTTAGACTATTAGTAAGTTAAAACATAACCTTGGTAAAGCAATACGTATGAATTTTAAGTGAAAAATTAAGTCAATTATTTACTGAATAACATTACTGTCTAGTGGGCCCGAATTGAAAGTCGATCATTATACTCAATTTCAAACCTCATTATGTCTTTGTCTATGTCATGATAAAAACTCATTCTATCCTTGTCTCTTGAGATTCAGAATTGCAGTCATTGTCATGAACTATATGCGTTAAGTTCTTTTTGAACCAACTGTGCTTTCTACATATTTATTAAAAAAACGAATTATTTGTTTTGCACGCAAATAACAAGCATTTGTTTGGTATAATAATATATTGGATTCCAAAGAGTCAGAAAATCTAATATCAAATACATACATAGATATCCATAGATGCTCCTAGTTGCTATCTTCATAGAGTACAAACAGATTATACTTTAGTTTTTTAAGCAGAAGACCTCGATTGCTATTGAATAATTATTTTTATTTATATTGAAAATAACGGATTTATATTAATAAATATAATTGCTATATCCATAGAGTTTAGATACTCAAAAATCTTTGAACACAATAGTTAACAAGTCTGACAATGTATATTATGTTAGCTCTAAAAGTAATGAAAGCAATAACCTTATTTTAAACTGCACAGAAATTCAAAAAGAGCTTCCAGTATTGGAGATATTAGAAAATTAAATAATCAATCTCCTTGCTTAAAAGAAAATGTAATAGTAACCGATGATGTAAACAAAAATTTTGATAATGTTGGTATGCATAATGTCAAAAATTTAGGTAGTCAACAAAATGATAATGACAAATCTTCATCTAATAAGAAAATACTAAATACTTCGAATAATAAGCGAAAAAGTAAATCTTTTTCCAATTGAAAACATATCTCAGAGAAAAATTCCTTTTTTTATATAGATGTATGTCTCCTTAACTTTGGTCTCTCAGTCTAACCAAGGAAGTACGCTTCTATAAGCATCTATCTGCAAATTTAAATTTATTTGTGCATAGGTTATAGCAAAAGCGAATACGCAGTGTCAGTATGGCCATGATGATATGATAACACAAATATTAATAATGCAAAGAACATTTAATTTTAAAATTTATAATTGAACAATTTTATACTAGTAAGAACATGATTTGTCAAGAACATCTATAAGGCTGATTCCATTTCAAATCAAACAGTCAGTATACACTCAAGTCACCAATTACTGCGCTAATGAAGTATGTTATTCTACCCTAAAAATAAGGGTATAAGTATTTTTTTATTTTGCTGAAATATCAAAATTGCATCAGATATGCACTTTTGAAAATTGCATACAAAAACTAAATGTTAAAACTGAAAATGTTGAGAATAAATTTAGAGGGCTATCGTTTTACCAATTTTCAATGAATTTTGGTAAACCTTATTTTGTTTTATTATGTTTTAAGCCTTCTTTAATTCAGTGCAAGAAATTTAAAAAAAGACTAAAAAATAACTAAGATATGTGCATTTTACCAAAAAATGCACTTTCTATGCACATGCATTTTTTTCGAAAAACCCATTTTTTTTTGCTAAAATTTTTTGTGCTCATAGAGGACCAAATTACCTATCTAATGGTACTTGGTTGATCCCGCACTTATTTGTTTGAAGCGAGAAAAAAAATTCACAAATTTTATTGGTGAAAAATTTTTGTATATACGTTCGAAAGCCTTAAGCAATGTTCATTCCAACGCTGTCGCATGCTTTGCTCATTATTTGTTTACCTTTGTATGTATGTATATATCTCATAATAGTATTATATATATATATATATATATATATATATATATATATATATATATATATATATATATATATAAAATTCGTAATATAAAAATAAATATTAAAAATGGAAAATAATAATTCTATTCGTGTATATCTATAGTATGTATGTTTCGATGTACAGACAATAGGAGGCTCATTCGCGGACAAATACCTCGCGTAACCAAAACAGCATATTAGAATTGTTATATACAAGCTAGTTATTCTTACGTCTGCTTTGAAAGGTACTTTTCGGACTTGTGAAAAAGTAAACAAAACTCTGCAATTACGATGTCCGAAATTCACTCTTCTACAAGAATTCGATGTCCCGATTTTTTCAAATGCATAAGAAGGTAGTTTATAAAAGCAGAAATTTACGTTTTAGACCGTTGGAAGATTTGGCCATTAATTTGGCACAGCTTTATCCAGATTTAAAGATACTGCCCTCTACTAATGTATGCGAAAATTGCCATGAACGCATATCAAAAATGATTTTAAGTGATCTTGAATCTACATCTGAAAATGAAATCACTGAACTTTTTAGCGGAAAACATGATGATTTTATCCCCAAGACACCCGAACGAATACAGGAATTAAACGAGAGTATTAATACAATTTTACCTCAATGCGTCTCGCCGCTAAAAAGAAAAACTGCAATACCTAAAAATTTAACAGAAAATTACGTATCTAAAAAGAAAAAATCTTTAATTTCAGCTTTTTCTGCTACTGTCGGAAGTAAATTAGAAGATGCGTATGGCATTTCAGTTGAATCAATAGAATCGGACAAAAGTTCGACTAAAAACTATTGGAACGAATTTGTAGAAAATTTTAAATCGGCTTTAGAAAAATGTTCTTCTGTTTCGGAGAAAATAAAACTTCTAACTCTACTACCTTCAAAATTAAGCAAAATGAAAATTTGCTCACTATTCCCGAATATAAGCGAATATATGATAAATAAATCAAGAAATCTCGTGAAAAATAAAGGAGTTTATTCGGAGCCAGATTCATATACTGGTCATCCTATTGATGAAAATATAAAAAATATCGTTATGGAATATTTTTTAAATGATGATTTTAATTGTAGTAGACAAAGTCCAAATAAATCTGATGTTGTTACTGTTAAAGTTAATAATACAAAAACTAAAAAAGTTAAACGGTTTCTTACTCGAAGCTTAAAAGAAACATATAGTCAATTAAGACAAGAAAATCCAAACTTACAAATAGCAAAATCGAAATTCTATAGTCTCAGACCAAGTTTCGTCTTAACAAGCCCTGTGAAAGAAACTTGTCTTTGTGTACATTGCGAAAATTTTGAACTGTTTCTTACAAGTTTAATTCGTTTTAGGGGCGATAATAATTCTGAATTAGATTTAATTCGTTTAGAAATAACTAACGCAATGTTGTGTTCTGAACCATCTGATTCGTGTTTCTTGCAAGAATGCAATTATTGCCCCGGTAGTGAGGGTATCACATTAAAATTGTTAAAACTGAAAGAAAATTGTGAAGATGAAATTACGTTTGCTTTGGGATAATGGTAATCTTATCAAACAAACAGTAAGCTTATCAGTTTTTAAAGAAAAATTTTCAATCTGCGCACTAAAAGCAAGTACTCACGTATACATAAAAAATATTCAACGTGAAGCTATAAAAAAAGAAAAAGAAAAAGGTAAAGCTGATCCTACTAAGTTAATTATCCACGTTGATTTTGCAGAAAATTGGTCTGTAATCAATAATAAAGCGTTTCAGGGAAATCATTGGGTAAATAACCAAATTTCTATTTTTACTGCAGTCTGTTACCAAGGAGAGATAACGCAAAGCTTTGCGATCGTTAGTGACGACAAAAAGCATGATACTGCATATGCGCTAGTAGCAATAAATAAAATTATCGATCTTATGAAAAATGATTTAGTTACTAAAGTCACTATTATATCAGATGGAGCTGCAAGCTAATTTAAAAATCGTTCTCAGCTACATGAATTCAAACATTTTTCTTATCAAATGAAATGGTTATTTTCTGCGACTGGTCATGGGAAAGGAGCCGTTGATGGAATAGGTGGGCTTCTAAAGCATTATGCTACTTCACATAACTTAAAAAGAGTTCATGAAGAATCGATACAAAATGCTGACGATTTTATAAATTGGGTTCAAAAGTACACCAGTGCAATCAAAATCATATTATTACCAATAAATGAGATTGAAAAATTTAGAAAAGAAAAAAATATTGAATGGAGTACAGTTCCTAAATATAATGGGATTCAAAAAAGTCATATGTGGTTAAATCAACTTGGGGAATTGAAATCGCATATATTTGTTGGCAGAACAGCTATACATGCACTGACTAAAGTGAAAGACAAGAAAAAAAAAGTCAAACGTCGTAAGGCTACACTTAGAACTAAAAATAATAAGTGCAAAAATAAAAAAAAGGAATTATTTATAATTATATTTTTGACGCATCCCAACAGTGAGAGGCAAGGGGAACTCACTTTAAAAAAGCACCCTGAAGGGAACAGAAACCTTCTACGTCCACGTCGTTGTTCCTGGGTAATGCTAAAAGAAGGATAGTGTTTAAATCTACATTGCTTAAAATTTCCGAACGTATATACAAAAATTTTTCACCAATAACATTTGTGAATTTTTTTTCTCGCTTCAAACTAATAAGTACGGGATCAACCAAGTACCATTAGATAGGTAATTTGGTCCTCTATGAGCACAAAAAATTTCAGCAAAAAAAAAATGGGTTTTTCGAGAAAAATGCATGTGCATAAAAAGTGCATTTTTTGGTAAAATGCACATATCTTAGTCATTTTTTAGTCTTTTTTGAAATTTCTTGCACTGAATTAAAGAGGGCTTAAAACATAATAAAACAAAATAAGGTTTACCAAAATTCATTGAAAATTGGTAAAACGATAGCCCTCTAAAGTTATTCTCAACATTTTCAGTTTTAACATTTAGTTTTTGTATGCAATTTTCAAAAGTGCATATCTGATGCAATTTTGATATTTCAGCAAAATAAAAAAATACGTATACCCTTATTTTTAGGGTAGAATAACATACTCCATTAGCGCAGTAATTGGTGACTTGAGTGTATACTGACTGTTCGATTTGAAATGGAATCAGCCATAAAGTATTTTTACCAAATAATAGCTTTAGCAACCTTTTTTTTAATTTAGATTCTTACTTAATCTAAAAATGTTTGAAGCTGCTCAGTATTATTTTTTCTTAATAAGTATTATTAATCATAGTTAAAGTTTTTTCTCTGCTTTTATTAGAATAAAAAGAGAAATTGAAGAGGGATGTTTTAAAAGAATTTGCTCTTATAATTAAAAAATCAAATGGATTTATTCAGCAAACATTGGTTTTAAATTACTCGGACTTATTCTTACTAAAGCACTAACAGTTATTGTAGCTACAAATTTTTTTATTTAATCGCTTGTTGTACTGATACTTTTGATTTATATCCGTAATGCTATTTTGTTTGTTCAGAAATTGCATTTTTAAGATTAGCATTTTGGTGGACCTATTTCAGTTATTGATGTTTATGTGCAGATAATAGGTACGAGATGGATGCAATTGGTTGTGTGATTAAACAATAGAAGGTGGAGTTTTAGCTCTTGTTGGTAGTCATTTAAGAGATTTAATATCTTATACAATAAATCTAAAAGCTTCAAAAGTCGAAATTCATACGTGTTGCTTTACCAAGGTTATGTTTTTACTTGTTAATAGTCTAAAGTATATGAAAATTGAATCAGCAAGATATGATTTATATTTTGATACTGAATATCGTTTACATGAAAAGAGACAATCGTTACTGTTCATTATGACGTTACTGTTCACAAATGAAAACTCCCTAATTTCATGAAAAATATTAATGAAAAAATTGTAGTTGCTGGTAACATTGAACAGAGAGATATAGAAGAAAAATTTCACTTGATTCTGGAATCAAATGACATTTTCTTGACACAGTTGATTAGAAACAAAACAAGAATTACTTAACAATAGCTATGTAAAGTGTACTAAGTATATTCATAAAATGAAAAGTGGTCGATTGCCTTGTCAACCTGGTTGTTTCGAAGAAGAAAGTATTAAAATCATAATTTTTAAGAAATTTTCAGTTATTCGTGACCATGCTGGTAAAGTCTGTTTGAAAGAACTTCATCCTAGTAATAGTCTCTTAGTTACGGCATTATCAAGATCAAAATGAAGTTTTATTAATATTCTACAAATGATGACTTGTGCAGGACAACAAACTAATAGTAGTCATCGTGTGTTAAAATCGCTGAAATTGGATACATAAAAAGAAGATTGGTAAGAGCTTAGAAGATCTTTGTTTACATTATGATATGACAGGTGAAAATTTTGTTGGTGATATTATTCAAATTCTTTATGGTGTAGATTCTATGGACCCAACGTACATGGTAGGCAAAGACTGTCTTGTTGATTATAAAAGAGTTCTTGATGATATTAAATTAATATCAGATTACAAAATTGAAAATCCATTTGATGGCCCATCATTTCATTTAGCACTGCATGTTCCAAAATTATATCATCATTTTCCATTTAACAGATACTTTTTATAGAAAGCTAAGCCGGGTAAAATAATGAATATTTAATTATTCTTTCTTATTGATGAAAGAACTCTTCAAAATAAGTAAATTTTCATTAAAAAATAATTATTTAAGCTTGCAATAACTCAAAGTCTTATTTGCCTTTCGAAAGTAATTGTAATTATTATAATAACGAGTAATGTTTAATTAATAATTAAGCTCCTAATTGATAAATAACATTCTACTATAAGATTTTTAAACTTATTTTAATAGTTTTTAAGTATCAAAACCAGATGCTTATGTTTAATATAAGACAGGCTATTTTCAATAAAAAAAAAATAATACATGAAAATTGATATTTTAAACTGCCATAACTCCTTATTGGTGGCTCTGACTTACACAATCAAAAATTTATTTCAAAATTTATGAAAAATAGAAGAAAATAAGCTCTCGAAAGCTAATTTCTTGAGTGACGAACAATAAATAATTCTTACTTTCATGTTATACATATAACAACCATAAGAAAACTGCAAAATTCAGGTCTGTTAGGAATCATGCTAACTCTTCTCTTTATTTACAACAAGAAGTGTTCCTATGGACTTTTTCTAAAACATTAGGGTTTTCAGAAAAAAAATAATAAAATTGGGACTTTTCCAAAACTGAAAATTTTTCAAATTTCTGTAGCTCTTGATCCTTTCAATCTAGATTCTTGAAAATTTTTATACATGTTTTGATAACAAAAAGAATAGTTTCTCAGAGTTTCAGTGATTTTTATTTTTGTGCTCTCTCAGTTGGTGTGAAATGTCCCTATTATATATATATATATATATATATATATATATATATATATATATATATATATTTATTATATATAAATATTATGCTCATGAAAAAACAAAGCTCAAAAAATCGAAAAACGGACACAAAACTCTTTAAACGGACTTGATACTAGTAACTGAAGCTATTGGAAAATATTTTGGCGTATACAAAGAAATATTCCTGGAAATTTCAGCCAACAATATGAAAAAGAACATGTACAAAAATTAACGTTGAAATTGCAAAAAAAACGCGATTTTTACAATTTTTGTAAATGTAAATTCTGAACTACTATATTTCCGGCGAATTTAAGTCTTTTTTAACATTTAAAAATAAAAATGAAAGGCCTTATTTTGAAAAATCTAATGCTGCTCGTAGGCTTTGAAAATATTGAAATTCGTTACTTTTACGGATATTCAAAGAACAACAAAAATCGCAAAAATTAATCTCCACATAAATAAATCTTATAAAAAAAGCTTCAATGTTCTTTGAAATCGGTTTATGGCATAGGCAAACTGGTGCGAAGATGAAAAGAAAGCTGGTTACAATTAAAAAAGACGAATTTTTCGATTATTAGCAAACAATTGAAAATAGCCAAAATAAGGCCTATTTTTCCATTTCAATTGGATGTTTATCCTCCCTCTTTGCACTTTGAGGTCTAAAATTTTGGCTAGCTTAATATTTTCTATACTTCTTGAACATATTTCAGTTCATTAAAATCTGTGATATGGTCGCCAGAGATTTTGTAAAATAGTATTATGATGACCCATATATATAACAATTTTAATCTTTTCACACAATTATATTAGTTGTAGGTTATAGCGTTGATCGAGCGAGAGTGAGAGCGCGGGTATTATGAAGCGCTTTGTCTTTCTCATAATCGCACACTCTTGCACGATCGACGTACGTTAAGTATAAAGCATTTTCATTGCAAAAGAGTGTATATACTGGGGGCGCTTGATAGGAGCGAAAAGAGATGACTAACAAGGAGAGTGCATTGCATTTGGATCTCGGATTTTCTCCTAACTTTAGGATATTTTTTCTTACATAAAATCATGAAAAAAGCCGCATCCATTCGGTCCAACGCTCGATTTTTTTCCGAGTTATGAGCAGTTTTGTCTGTTTCGTGAAAAAAATTGCATCTGCTTTATAGTTTTACAGTTTTCGATATACTCATTCTAAGGTTTTTACTAATTGCATTTTAAAGTTGAGATTAAAACCTATCAATTAGAAAAAAAAGTATCCAAAAATCTCGAGTTGTTCAAAAGTTATGAAGAAATGAAAATTAAAATGAAATTCAGACTAAAATACAGCATTAATTTTCTATGCATATTCTCAACTAAATATTTGCCCTATTTTCATTCCCTTATAACTTGTAAACAGTTTGAGATTTTTGGACACGTTTTTTTTTAATCGATAGATTTTAATCTCAACTTTAATATACAATCAGTAAAAACCTTAGAGAATAAGTAGTTCAAAAACTGTAAAACTATAAAACAAATGCAAATTTTTTAACAAAACAGACAAAACTGCTCATAACTCGGAAAAAATCGAGGGTTGGACCGAATGGACGCGGCTTTTTTCATGATTTTATGTAAGAAAAAATGTCCCAAAGCTAGAAGAAAATCCGAGACCCAAATGCAATGCACTCTCCTTGTAAGTGTGTTTATCACGCCTTTCTACCTCTCTACCGCACACACACTAGATACAATCAATGCACACATTATAAGTACACTCCCATTCACATGAAGTTGTCCACCCTAATCAATCGAGGTAAAATATAAAAAATTTTACTGTTCTGTTGGAAAGCGTATTAAAAATTTTAAAAAGATGGGTTTGAAAGGTTTTTAAAAGTTTTTTCAAATGCTGATGGTTTGATTTAAGAATATCTATTTATTAACTATATTTATAGAGCTAACAAAAAAGAAAAAATTTCAAAAATCTATTGCCCATGTTCAACTCTGGGCTAATTCTAGCGAAATGATTCTACGTTAACGTTATACCTTCCAAATTAAAGTTTTTTAATCTACTTTCAAATGCTGTCTGGTTTTTCATGCTATAACAAATCGCGAAAAAGTTATAACAATTTTTCTGGAAAAATTAGCTTTTTTTCAACTTGCTATATGCCGTAAGTATTACACCTTATTAAAAAATGTCATAGAAAAAAAATGTTCGTTTTTAGTTAAAGAATAAATATGTAAAATTTTACATCGATAGATTACATGCGATAGAAATTTTTTTTAACACTTTTTAACCCTGTTATGATTTTAGATTTTAATAAAAAATTGACAATTATTCTAAATGTAAAAAAAAAAGTATATTACATTACAAGGGACCAATATTGTTGGTTCCGTCCCGGCAGATTGATTGATTGATTGATTCATATTTATTACAGATCATGGGATTCAACCCCGTATGACCCAAAAGTAATACATAATGTTGATTACAAAATAACATAAAATGCAAATATATCAAGCAAGAACAATAGTAATAAATTTGATTATATTCAATTGAGATTTCTCTCTCTGTGATAAAAGTACAATTAAAAATTATGATTTTAAAAGTATAAGTTTGTTACACTTTATTAAAACTGCACTCATCTGATCAACAAGTTACACAATGATTAAACCGTTGGAGGTCTACAGAACAAAGTGTGTAGTAAAGTGTACCATAATATGCAAATACACTCATTGACCCTCTGTCTCGCCCAACCACTCAGTGCGTTCCTCAAGCAAGAATTTGTTGTACAGCTTAGCCTTAATAGACTGTATTTGTCCTAGTTCAAAACTAGCGAATAAGGAGGTATTAACATTAATAAAGCTAGATGCCGTGTAGACGAAAGAATGTAGCTTAGCAGCAGTTCGAACAACGGGGCAAATGAGAAGTCTAGTTGGCAGTCTAGTCGAAGTTCGAACAACTGTATCAATGTTTACCCTATCGAATTTAACAGCCAGGTAGCTTGGCTTTTGATACGAAACAATAGAGTGAGCAAGAGCTGACTTGAAATATAAACGCCTGTGGCTCACCGACAACCAGCCCAACTGCAGGCGAAAGGGCGTAACCCTTTCTTGTCTTCCTATATTTCCACAGACAAATCTAACGCAGGCATTAAGTGCCCGATGAAGTTTAATGTTTAACGTCTGAGGTAAGTCGTCATAGACTACACAACAGTAGTCTATTATAGGAAAGATAAGAGCTTCGACAAGGTTTTTCCTGACCTGCTTAGACAGAGCATGTCTATGGAACTTTAATGAATGAAGGGTACCAAAGATACGTCCAACCACCGAACCCACTTGCTTGTTCCAGTTTAAAGTACTAGTTATCCAGATACCCAAATTTTTGACCGAACTAGTATACGGCACCACCTTATCATTTACGAGAATTTTAGGGCAAGAAAAGAGATCAATTCTTGAGATGAATTGCTCGCTACCAATGAACATTGCTTGCATTTTGGATGGGTTTAAGGCAAGACCATTGTCAACAGCCCACTTAACAACTGCAGCAACTTCATGATTTAGAAAGTCAATCTCGTCATTCAGATTTGCGGGCAGGAATGAGTGGTACACCTGCAAGTCATCAGCAAACAGTATATGAGACGATCTGGTTAAAACAGAAGATAAATCATTGATAAAAACAGAGAAAAGCAGCGGACCCAAGACACTGCCCTGAGGAACACCTGCCGTGCAGGTGACCCACTCACCGACATGACCCTCCAAGTCCGTAATAGCATAGGATCTCTTGCTGAGATACGACGCAAACCATCGTATAACAGTATCTGAGCAATTGAATCGACGAAGTTTGAACAGCAGACGAATATGTGATACTGTGTCGAAAGCCTTGGAAAAATCAAAGAGCAATAGAGTAGTAATCATTCTTTTATTAATAGCCAGACGTGCATCTTCAAGAAGCTTCAAGAGCGCAGTCTGGGTACTATTAGATTTACGGAAGCCTGTCTGTAGACTATCGAACAGAGAATTTGATTCAATAAAGGAGCTAAACTGAGAATGCACTACTCTCTCCAGGATTTTGGAAACTTCGGAAAGTTTGGCAATGGGCCGAGTTTGTGAAGGTGAATCTATCTTATTTGTCTTTGCCAATGGAAGCAGAAAGGCCCTCTTCCACTCAGTCGGAAAAACAGCAGATGCGAGCGAGCAATTTATGATGAAAGTAATGAGATCAACAGAGGATTGACTCGTCATTTTAAGCATCTGAGCCATAATACCATCAGGACCAAAAGTCCTGGAAGTACCAAGGCGCACAAAAGACTCGACAAGAGAACAATTAACTGGGGCAAAATTAAAGACAGGCAAGTCATTACGTAGTGGTACTGCAAGCACTTCTCTCAACTCACCCTCAGACAAAGCTGGAGTGGCAGAAGAAATTGTAGTGTAGTGAGAGAGAAGAACATTTGAGGAGAAATACTGTAACGGTGAAGGCAATATCCTTGAAGCCAGACCAATCTTGTGAAGAATGTTCCAGCGATTAGAAGAGTTACCCACAGAATTAAGACGATCAGCTATATAATTGTTTTTTGCAGAGTCAAGCGCATTTGAAATTTCACTTCTGAGTCTCCTATATCTTAAAACTGCCTGAGCAGAGCCGGATCGAACAGCATGACGATAAGCTCTATCACGCTCTCTCATCTGAAATCTAATATCAGATGTGACCCACGGTTTTTCTTAATGTCTAATTTAAGTGCTTTAATTGGTGCACAAGAATCAAAGGACGAAACAAGAACAGAAGACAACTTATGAACTAACATATCAACAGAAGAAGAGGCAGTGCCCAAAGATGAAACACAGCTCTCGTGTGAGTAATTTGAAAGAGAAGATGAAATCATACTGTTTAAAGTTAGAAGGTTAATATTAGCAAAATTACGAGAATTGATTATTTTAATTGCAGCCTGAGGCTTAAAAGCCTTAAAAGTGATAGTAATCAGATCGTGACCTGCTATGAAAGGAGATAATGTTTTACTGTAAGAAACCAAAGAATTTTCGTCATTTAAAATGAAGAGATCAATCCAGGTATGAGAAATATGATCAGTTGTAAGGGTATGGTGAGTAGGTTCGGAAGGTACTAAGTAAAGGGCAAGTGATTCAATCATTGAGCGGAAAGAGTCTGCGCTAAAATTTTTAGCCAACAAATTGATATTGAAATCACCAGTGATGACAATGTTTTTGTACGATGGTAATAACTCAGATAATGAGTTAAAGAAATCCTCAGGAAAAAGGCCCTTTGGCCTCAGATATACTACCGCAAAAATGAGTTTCTCAGCACCTAGAGAGATTTCGGCTATGATATACTCAGCTGTATTATCGAAAACGGCATTTGATTGAGAAAGTATGCTGACTTTGAGAAAATCTCGCACATAGAAGCCAACTCCACCGCCAATTTTACCCACTCTATCTAACCTAAAGAAATTATAGTGATCAATAGAGATAATAGAAGAATCATCATACTCGGTTAAGAACGTCTCTGTAACAGCAAATATATCCGGTTGATTAGAAGTAATATGATGTTCTATAAGGGAGAAATGAGTTTTGAGCCGATTAACATTAGCATGAGAAATTTGTATATTTTGAAAAAATTGTAGGCCACTTTTTGGCACAGAGATAGCAGGAGAGTTTGAATTTATTACGTTATTAGATAAAGTATGAGAAAAAACGTTATTAAGACTATTTGATGAGTTTGCAATAAAAGAAGGGTTATTAGTCACACGAGAGCCAAGCAAACCCTATTTTTTGTTTTTATTTGGTGTTAGCCTCGACAAGTGAGCCTCATCCAAAATTGGAATCAGCTCAGCCTCCTTATGGGGACGCATGCAGACTCTTAAGTTTCGAACAATAGGACGCATATAGTTTAACTCCTTGTATACCGCATTCGCCTTAACTAATAACTCGAAGACCGGTTTGGGCCAAATAGGACGAGCAAAGATCTTCGAAGAACCTTTTATACCAAAAAGTTTCGAAACAGTAAAATCTCTCAGCTTAGCAGAGTTTGATACTATAGTATCTCTAATTGCATCAGATGTGAAGCGCCCAACGATTGCTCGAAATTTATCCTTTTGAGAAGGTTCAGGCTCATCCGTTTCCATAGGAACAGCAGGAAGCCATTCACGAGAATCGATGAGCATCATGCAAGCCTGCTCTAACCCGATTGCTCTCAAGATAGTATTGATTATCTCGTTATCACTTATTGATAGAGTTGATGGAATACCCGAGAACAAAACTTCGTACGTATCAGACATTAACGGGTCAGCAGGTGCAGAAGTTGTTGCAGAACAGGTAGCAATGTGCTCATCAAGCCGATCAGAAAGCAAATCTTGACGCTTTTCAACATCCGATAGAGATTGCTTGATCTCACGAATGTCATTGCGCAGCGAACCCACTTCACCAACAAGTTGAGTAGTCAATAGTAACAGCTTGTCCGTTTTCTCCATCTGAGCCGCGAATTTTAAGTCATTGTCAGACTTAAAATTAGCAAGCCACTCACTGTCCGACATGTTAACGGGCCCTGGTTGAGAAATCGCAAGAAGACTCGATGCAGTAGCACTGGGCTCAGGAGCCAATAAGTGAGGACTAGAGGAAGCAACAAGTTTAGGCTTAACGCCCACCGGTGTACTACTCTCAATAGAGGATTGGGAGGAGCTTGACTCCGACCGGCACCGTCGCCTTAGTAACGGTTCAAGTGGGTGGAGCGGGGAGACCGCACCCCTTTTTTGAGAGCCCTGATTGGGCAAAGAATCTAATAATGGCCCTGGGGAGGCAGAAAGTAATTTATTAGGGGAAACCACACCCAAAGCACTACTCGTGGAGACAATTCTTGTGGTTTTGCGCTTTTCGCAACAAGCAAGAATATTATTAGGTCGAAACCAAGAATTATCACAGCAAATCAAGTGATAAATTGCTGAACAATTAATGCAAAGACGCGAAGAGTCGGTGCGAAGGATAGCTGCTTCACAGAGAGAACAAATTACCATACTCGATAAAACGCAGCAAAGAGACAGGCCGTGTACAGAGAGTCACCTCCCAGTTAAAACTCAAAGTATAAATGCTAAACAGACAGTACTCACAATCGGTAACATTGAAGTACAGCAACAGTCGATGATGTAGAGAACAGCGCTTCTATGGTAACGGTTACAGCGCACCTGGTTTCAGAGGCAGTTACTAGCTGAAGACTTATTGAAACTAACCTCAAAATTGATGGATGGTCCTAACCTCAAAATGTCGGCACCGCAAGATAATTTTAGATGTTTTAATGTTGCAGAGCTCACCAAAAGTGCAGTCTATTAGGACAATCGATGCTCTGCAAAATGCGCTTGCAGTTACCTGAAACAAGACGCCCGAAGGCAGCAGAAGCAGAGTACAAGGCCAAAAAGTAATAGGAGCTAAACAGAACACAAGTTGATATACTCACAGAGAGAGAGAGAGAGAGAGAGGTACTGCGCCGGACGAAATCAACAAGATTCGTCTCATGTAATGTATACTCTTTTTCATACCAGCCTGCTGTAAATTGTTATATTATTAACATGCCAAGCTAAACGGCTTTTTAACATCCGTAATATTTAGTCACGAGTGAATACAAGTGACGAAACGTTGACGGATGTTAAAAAGCCCAAAGCAAAGAAAAAAAACGAATAAAATGTGTGCGTGCGTATAGATACGACAGCGTGCTATATACCTTACAATGTCGCGACCACGCATTGCTTCTCTCTTTCTTTCTCACTTCTTAACTCGTTGCCCGCTGCGACTTGTTGTGATAGATATACATGTCGAAAGGTGTATAGTTGATGCGAAAGAGAAAAACTATTCGCTCTGTTCTTACTTTCAAGTTTGTCTTTCTCTTTCGCATTGACTACGTTCTCATACGCGCTCACTTACACTCACTGTATATAACACTCAAAAACACGCGCACAAGCTTTGATTTTCTTTCATCCCTGTGTGCGTGCCATCTAGTTAGCCGGCAATGAAATCGGCGTTTCGGCAAAGGCACGTAGGAACGAAGGTCGCATTTTCGGCAGAGATGGTAAGTAGATAAGCTATGTCTCTTCTGGCGCACTGCGCCAGAAATGCTATGTCTGTTCTGGCTCACTGCGCCAGTAATGCTATGAGGTTTTCTGAAATCCCGAGATTTCTGGCTCACGCAGAAATCAGCGAGCGCTATCGGGATTTCACGCGGGTATGAGCGCTATGCCATAGCGGCATATCTAATATTTTAAATATTATAATTTTTATATTATAATTTATATTATAATTTTTATATTATAATTTATATTATAATTTTTATATTATAATTTATATTATAATTTTTATATTATAATTTATATTATAATTTTTATATTATAATTTTTATGAAAAAGCCCGCAACGGTATGCGATATGGGCCTATCTACTATTTTTAAGATTATAATTATATTTAATATTCGATGATTGTGTAATGTTAGATCCGTAATTTATTTATATTAATTTATTATTAAAATTCTTTTGAAATAAAATTTTTTGTTATAATAAATAATTATTAATAATAATTAATAATTATTTAAAAAATTTAATCAATACTTAAATAAAAATAGGATTGTATTCGATAAAATACGGATATACAAGTTTCCAAAATTATCGAATACGACGACTCCGTGGTCAAGTGGTATATGTGCTTGCCTCTCGACCAGAGGGTCGTGGGTTTGATCCCAACCCAAGTCAACTTTTTTTCACTTTAAAAATTTCTAAACATTCTTTCAAATTAACAATTTATTTAATTTGAAATGAAAAGCGATTTAAAAAATTTATTCAATAAAAGTTATGTCATGTATATACCACCAACGATTTACGTTATCGACACGCGACGAGTGGAGATGCTTCTCGAACATTAGTAATAGAAGAAATGGCTGGAAAGCAATGGTAGAAGAGTGGGGATACTTATACTTATACGAGGGGGCTTAGCTTTAAGAAATCACTCCTTCACTCGATAGCTTGGAAGACGGATCTCTCTCTTTACTACTAAGGATGGTCTGGAAAAACGAAGATGATCTCTTTATCACTGACATGTATAACCCTTCGCAACTCAAATATCTCTGAAAGATGATAAGCGTATTTTCACCTATATCGAACTGCGCTAATTTAAATATCTTGAATTTGGCTGACTCTTCCATACTAACTTGTAGGAATTTCTGCATTATGTCGGTAAAATATAGCCCATTTCTGTTGTACCGTAGACTTCACACTCGAAGTGGTCTAACCTCGCTTTCTTGTGTAAATTTAGTATGTATGTATGTATATGTGATCGCTTGCAAATAAATAAGAGATTGGAGGTAAATGAATAATTATAAAAAATTTGAATGAATGTTTATCATAAAGGTTGAATCTATATGTACGATAGAAAAAGATTTTAAATAGACGTATGATATAAAGATGGATGTTTGCGTATCTGTAGATTAAAAAAATTTAACAAGTAAATTTATGAATGTATGAATGGGTGAGTGATTGGAAAATTCAATGTGTGTGTGTGTAATATAAAGGATGTGCAAGTTTATAATGAATGTTTAAAAATAATATAAGAGTGAGCGAAAGAGAGAGACTACTATTTTAAATATGAATGTTTAATATGTGTGTATATAATGAATGGTGTGTGTAATAAATGTTTTTAAAAGAATATAAGAGTCAGTATGTGTGAGATAAATTAATATTTAAAGTATGAATATTTGATATGTGTATATAATGAATGTTTCGATACGTATGTAATGTTTTTATTTTTTTTTTTAAGAGTATAAGAGTGATCGTGTGAGAGAAAGACAGATTAATATTGAAAGTATGAATGATTAATATTTGTGCATCTAATGAATGTTTCAAAGAATGTAAGAGTGAGTGTATATGAGATTTATATTTAAAATTTTCTAAATATTATTTCAAATTAAAACTTTATTTATTTTGAAATAAACTAGCAATTTAAAAAAATTTATTTGCATTGAGTAAAAATTATAAGTTGCGTATAATACTACCAGTGATCTACATTATCGACCCATGATAAGGATACTTCTTAACATTAGTAATAGAAGAAAAAGGGTGGGAAGAAATAATGGAAGAGTGGGGATACTTGTACATATACAAGCAGCTTCGCTTAAAGAAATCATTTCTTCACTCGATGGCTTGGAAAACGGATCTGTCTCTATCATAATGGCTCAGGAAGGTTGAACGAAAAAGATTCTCTGCTGCTGGGATGGATGTGACAAGATCTCTTTCTTTACCACTCTGTCTATTTATACAAATATACTACTGTTTTCTCTCTTGTACGATAGTTGATGTTAAGGATAAGATTTTCCTAACTACAACTGAGTTGGAATCATTTTTCAAAGGTGTTATAGCCAAGTCTTTGAGTCAGGCTATTTGTCTTGCACATCCACCAAGTGCCTCATCCTAAATGAACCTTTTACTAAAGGGTCAGTCTTTTATAATGATTCTCCCACCATTTGGGTCTCCCACTCACACATGTTTTTAAACGTTATCACTGATAATGCTGACTATCCGATCGGGCAGATGTTTCAGATAGAAAATATTCTCTCTGTTTCAATTCTGGAGGGACGTTCAGAAAGCAAATAAACTTTTGATTTTGTATGGTTAATGCTTCAAAAGCTCTTCAACATTTATTTGAAACATATCACCCCAAGTTAATATATATAACCAGCTTCTCGTAGTTCGTTAATTATAAAGTCTATCTCCTTGGTAGTATACGGATTTGTATTAGTTGGAGATGTAAGAATACGAAGGCGATCAACTAATACATTGGGGTTGTCCCATTCTCCAATTCCATAATCTTCCAACAGGAGATCACTCATGTATTTAGATGAAGATGCGTTACTAATAGAATGATCTGATGAAGTATCATTGTAAGAATCTATGGAACTTAATTTTGCTTTTTTAAATCTACATACTGGTAAATTTTTAAAGTTAGATTTTGATTTACAGTTTTCGAGTTGAAGAAAAGTATTATTAGAAGAATCTGGTGATGTATCACTATTAACATCGTTAGAACTAACTTTCGCTTTTTTACCTCTTATACTGATGAAGCGTTATTACGAAGTTTCCTTTTATAACTTTGAAATATGTTGTGCTTTTTATTCTTTTGATAATTTTCTATTTCATCATCAGAGCTAGAATAACTATCTTCAAGTATTTTTGATTCTGGATACCTTTGTGATTGATGGAATCAATATCATCTCTCCTCGTGAGATTATCATTTGTATGATGTGTATTGAGAGCATCGTTAAACTCACGTTTTTCCTTAAAAATCATATTTCTTGTTGCATTATCTTCCTGCACAGGCGTTATTGTATGGTTATGTGATGTACAACTTACAAGTCTCATATCCTTCGTTACAGCACGACTTGAACATTTTTTTGAACGGTAAAATTGACACTTCCAGCAAATATTACCATTACTCATAGCCTTATTCTTATAAAAAGGAATACTATTTAAAATGAGTTTATCTTTTCCTTTAGAACTTTTTATGAGTTGAAAAGATGTATTAAGCATAGACTTATCAACATCATTCAAAATAACCTCAATCTCTGAATTACCTGTAAACGATGTGTTTTTATTTTGATCAGAATCAAATATTTGACCAGGATTGATATTTAATTGATTTGAAAGTTTAGATTTAATCACCTCCCTTTGTTTTTCAATTTCAAAAAAGTCAGCCATGTTGACAGCTCAAGTGTACTATGCATACTGATTCTCAAATCTAGAATCTGTTGTATTTATAGTAAACCAACCTGGTATTTGATAAGTTTAATAAGATGATAAGATGATTTTAAGATAATTTCATAATTTAAATGAACATTTAACTATTTCAATCACGTAGCTTCAAATTAGCAAATTCGATCAAGTTCGATAAAAATTCGATTAAATTCGAGAAAAGTTCGATCAAGTTCGATAAAAAATGTTAGAAGAGATTCTTCTCTGAAGGTTGTACCAGTAGGATAGTAATATTTATACGAGTCCCTTCGCTGAGAAGTATTCATTTCTCAAACAATGAAGAAGATGGATTTCTCAAAGCTTAACCCATGAGATAGGTTTTTGTCTACAAAGAAAGTAAATGAATTAGAGAAGCAACGGTAATTTCAGGTAAATAAATTAAGATCTTTAAGGACTGAATATGGAATCGAAATCATGATCAAGCTAAATAGATTATTTTTACCAAACCATCTTTCTATGTTTGGAAAATAATGTGTTTTAAAATATTTAAAGCTGTAAATAACAACAAACTCTTTGTCACTTGCATAAATGATAAGCACATAAAGTTCTCCATTAGGTGGACGTACCTCCTAGGTGGTACTGTGATTTAAAGTTCTACTATTTTCTCGCTAAGTCTTCTCTTGAATGACATATTAGTGCAATCAGTTGTCTTGATAAAAGTTTATGGAAAGTCGACAAAGTTATTAAACGAAGTCGATAAAAGTCTTTAAAAAAGTCGATGAAATAGTGACTAAGAGTCGATGGAAGTCGATAATAATACCATCAGATTCATGAAAATGGGATCAAGTCTGATGAAAAATTCGATCGAGTTTGATGAAAATTTGATGAAACTCTATAAAGCTTGATAATAATTCGATCAAGTTTAATAAAAAATTCGATCAAGTTCGATAAACATTCTAACAAATTCGATAAAGATTCGATCAAGTTCGATAAACATACGATCAAATCCGATCAAATTCGATAAAGATTCGATCAAGTTCGATAAACATTCGAACAAATTCGATAAAGATTCGATTAAAATTCGATCAAAATTCGATGAAGTTCGATAAACATTCGATCAAATTCGATAAAGATTCGATCAAATTTGATCAAAATTCGATCAAAATTCGATCAAGTTCGATAAACATTCGATCAAATTCGATAAAGATTCGATCAAATTTGATCAAAATTCGATCAAAATTCGATCAAGTTCGATAAACATTCGATCAAAATTCGATCAAAATTCGATCAAATTCGATAAAGATTTGATCAAATTCGATAAAAAATTCGATTGAATTCGATAATATTTCGATCAATTTCAATATCCAACTACCTTCACATAACTCCTTGATGATGGATAGATTTCTGACATGTTGTTCAACTTTGTCGATTAAAGTTATCAATTAAATTTATAGATGTTTTAATAGAATTGTATGATTTCTCGAATACTTATTTAAATGTTGGATAAATTTAGTCTTGATAATGTATAATATTTAGATTGTAGTAAGGAGTTCACAAGTGCCGATTCTCGGTTGTACCTCACAGGTAGAGTGTGTTGGTTAGGACTCCCATCGCTTCATAAAACAAAAAATCTTTTTTGTTTGAGATTCTTAAGATATAAATACTCTTAACTTAATGTCTCTTCTACAGATTATGCATTGTTTAACATTACTGGCATACTGATAGCAACAATGTCCACACGGTAAAATGCTATCTCTATTCCTTTATCATAGAAAACTTCACATTTACAATGTAAAAAATCATCTGCAGGAATATCAGTGGGTATATTTTGGAGGTAGCGACAGCGTCTATTCCATTTTTCAGGAAAGTCCCGGAGTCAGTTGAAGTACTTTGAAGTATAGTTCCCATTCTTATCTACTTAATTAAATACCCTATAGCTTATTATACTTTATATCTTTAGATGGCATTTGCGATTTATATTCTTCATAGTACTCTTTCCATGTTATTTTTTCATCCTTCACCTTTTCTTATTAGGTGGAAGAAGAGGGTACTCTGAACAATTTTGAGTGGTATGACTTGGAGTCTGTACCACGATTAAATGAATGTGAATCACGATGTGTTTGCTTTTTATCTACTGCTATTAAATCCTTTATTCTCTTAAGAATAAGGTTGCATTTCTACTAGATCTGCTTGCCATGTCTCGTCAAAACCTCGCACATCGAACTTTCGACGTGGATAATTACGATGCGCTGACTTGTAAAGCTCTTCTACTACTTTTTGACGTTGTTCCATCGATGGTTATCAATTGACTGTTTTGCACTAGCAGTGATAATGCTTCTTTTATAGTCTCGATTTCCGTCTGACTTTTTGCAAATTTCTTATCGAATTCATCTCTATACATCTCTACAATTTTATCTAGGTTATTAAGATCACTTCTCGAACTAGATATCGAATCTAATAATCTTTGAACTTCTAAACGTACAAAACGTTATAAAGTATCTAAATTTACAGCCTCATTGAGTTGATTAGGTGATGCGAGATTACAAAGTCTCTTATTCTCCAAGTCATACTGACCATCAGATGTGATTTTATATCCAATACCTGGAGGACCACGACCGCCCTCGCTTTGTTTAAGATTACGTCCGAATACGTCGACACTCATCTTGATAATGTTCAAGTATTCGCTTGTGTCTCAGTATATATACCCAGCTTCTCGCAGTTCTTCGATGATTGAATGAATCTCGTTTGTATGACTAGGGTTTCCAGCTTCTCTCTCAGCTATGAGTAATCGTAATCGATCGACAGGTTCATTAGGAACATCCCAATAGACGTAATCCATTAACAAATCCCTTCTAGCAACTTTGTATCGAGGTAATAGTCCACCACCACGTTTAAACATAGGAGCAATGATGTTATCAAATTTCTTGCTTCTGTGAGCACGAATCTGTTCATCGTTTCTGTAACGTCTCTTGTGAGCACTAGTAGCTTCAAGAATCTGTCGATAGTTTTGCATATCACTTGAGCTCAAGTTTTTCTGATTAGGCTGTTTTGCTAGTATCAACTCTAGCAAATCATCAGTTCTCGGATATTTCACATCCTTAACTTTTACATAACCATCTTCAAAGTAAATAGGTGAGTCGCCTATTAGGTATTTGTTACCCTCTTTACGAACACCATAAATTTTATCCAAATCCTGGGTCTTATTTTTCACGGGATTGTGAATATACTTGTTATCATCCGTTCCGCTATTTTCATCACTGAGAGCTGATTTAAATTCTGTATCCGTATGCGGTCGAACAGTTTCATTCAAAAATGGTTCATCATAAGACTCATCAATACTGTCATTGTTTACACTCATAGCATCAGTAGCTTGTTCCTTGGTTTCGATATTTTGAGATTTTTTAGATGTCTCAACAAGTTTTTGTAAAAGATCGACTATTGGTCTAAAAGTTTCTCCAATTGCTTTCTCGAAATTATCCTTTCCATATTTCAATAGATTGTATTTACGCTTAACTGCATTTCTCGCTTTGATAAGTTGATGCAGTATATCTTTTCTTCGGCGAATGTCGGCCATGTTGTCGATTCGACGTTCGATCATGGAATAATATGATTGAACTAGGAGTGTGCTATATTTATAGCAAAACAGTCGAAGCCCTTTCTATACCTTCCAGCATTGATTGAACTATCTTTTTCAATCATCAAAAAACCATACTTATCATCGGTCCAACATCGTGAGCATAGGCTTTTAAATTGTGCATAAGTCATGTCCGAATTTACGTGATCATCGTACAGATGTCTTAAGTTGACATCATCTTGTCGGAAAATTATTAATAAATTTACATTGTCTCTTACAAGATGTTTCGTTATATGAGCATAAGATTGACAGAGATAGAAACAGTCGACGTTTTTATGTCTCCCCATACAGAAAAATGCTCTTACATTGTCCTGTTTCTCACAAGCTATGTCGTCGAATACCATTATGGAATTAGGTAAGGCGTCGTCAGGTGATACTACTGAATGGAAAATATTGTATACCGTCTATCGGTTCGAGGAGTTCCTTCAAATACTTATACTTTGGTTGATTTAGAGACTTCGAGTAGACATATACGTTCTCGAATCTTAGTCCATTAGGATGTGTAATCATTGCGAGCAGGCTATTAGTTTTACCGCAGTTAGATGGCCCGCAAAATATGGCTCGAATACTATCCGGAAGTAAGTCTCCATGCCTCTTTGTTTTTTTTTCCTGCTCGACTATCGAGTCAAAATTCACGATTAGAAGTTTAACCGGATGTTCTTTGAATTTCATGTTGATGCAATTATAACTCAAACAAGAGTGATCGATTTAGTATAAATAGAGGCCTTATATACCCTCACAAGCATCAATCTTCATTTAACCTTCATAGGGTGATGATCGTACATTATAAACAGCGACAACGTAGTCGAGGTTTCCTCAATAAAGTCATCAACAGTCTTCCATTCGAACTTCATATTCCAGGATATCAGTACTGTGGACCAGGTACGAAATTAGCTAAACGACTAGCTCGAGGTGACCCAGGAATCAATCTTCTTGACGAGGCTTGTAAAGAGCACGATATAGCTTATTCGCAAAACCGCGAGGATATGGAAGCAAGAAACACTGCAGACAAAGTGTTGACAGAGAAAGCTTGGCAGCGAGTAAAATCAAAGGACGCATCGATAAGCGAGAAAGCAGCTGCTTTTGCTGTTAGTAAAGCAATGAAACTAAAATCTAGATTCGGCATGGTTATGAGAAAGAAGAAGGGAGCAGCCATTACATTCAATAATGTAGTGAAAGCTGCCTCGAAATCAATAGTTCCCAGCAAATGTGCTCGTAAAGTTATTTTATCAGCATTGAAAGGGGCACGTAGTGCCGTTAGAGCGGCAAGTGGTAAGGAAAATGTTAAGATTCAACGCAAACTACCGATTCCAAAGAAAGTTGGAGGATTTTTACCATTTCTCATACCGTTATTTGCCGGTTCGAGGGCAGTTGGTGCTATTGCAGGCGGTGCTGCTGATATAGCTAAGGCAGTCAACGATTCTAAATCTGCCAATTCACAATTGGAGGAGATTAAGAGACATAATAAGAAAATGGAAGAAATAGCTCTCGGTAAAGGGGTTTATTTACAGCCAAGTAAGAGTGGACTCGGGCTTCGTCTTAAGCCTGGTAAAGGTTTAAAAAAAAAAGATCAACGAAGTAAAGTTACCCGATAGAGCTCTTACTGACGCTGACATCATAAAGTATGCGAGAATTTTAAAAATTTCAAACTTCCGAGGAGTTTTTATGCGAAATGCATTACCAAAGAGTGGTCCTCGTTAACGTGAATCAGCCATCGTTAATCTCGATGACGCAGATGGACCAGGAACTCATTGGGTAGCTTATCGGAAACGAGGAAATAGCGTAGTCTACTTCGATCGTTTTAAAGATCTTCAGCCACCTTAAGATTTAATGTTGTACTTGAGTGTCGATGAAATCAAGTACAACCCTCAAAGATATCAAGACTTCAATACATTCAACTGCGGTCATTTTTGTCTAAAATTCATAAGCAGAGCTCTTAGTATATAAAGACATCAGTGTGTAAATATTAACTTATTATAAGTTTAACAGTCATCATGGAAGAATCGTTGACGTTAAGTCTTTAGGATACATCATCCGTACTTGAGGCACAATATTTTCCACCTATTGAACTTTCTCCCGATAAAAATTCTGTTCTTGGTTTAGTTGCTTTCATGACCTTCAATTCAATACCTAATATTGATGAGGGTAGCAATCTATTCCACGTTGGTAAAGAAGAAATTACTTTACCAACAGGTAGTTACAAGATCGAGGACATAGAGAATCATCTTAGCGAGACGCTCGCGAGCAAAAATATCTCAATCAATATAAGACCTAACAATAATACTCTTCGCAGTGAAATCAAATGCAATCATCCTATTGATTTTCGATCGAAAAATTCCATAGGACCTCTATTAGGGTTCGCTAAATGTCTTCTAGAAGCAGACGTCACTCACAGTTCGGATTTACCAGTAGCCATCTTGAAGGTCAACGCTCTACGAATAGAGTGTGGCATCACCTGCGGTGGGTATATAAACGGTCAACGAGTGCACACGATACACGAGTTCTTCTCAGCAGTACCGCCAGGATATAAGATCATCGAAGTTCCTTCACGGGTCATTTACCTTCCGATCGTCGTCAAGAGCATAGATCACATTCAAGTGCGCATAGTTGATCAAGACGGACAACTTGTTAATTTTCGAGGAGAAATTATTAGCATCAGATTACATCTTAAACAAGCGTAATGGGAATTGTATTTAATTCTAAAGTTGGAAAAGGCTATAAAAGCAGATCAAGATGGAGACCGAGCATCAGTCGGCCAAGAGCAGACGAAGCATTAACACGGCAAAACATACAGTTTCTAAGGAGTTTCGGCCTTCGTGTTGTCCCTGGTGGAAAATAACTTGTTTATTCTTCTGTTGTTCACAGAAAAATAAAAGAAATACTAAGCATAAAGTCAGCTGTAAAGTATGACGAATCAATTGAACATTACGAGATACATGCTCATCAACCATACTCAGCATCTAACTTCAACAACAGCGATGAGATTCGTATAGCCATTCAACATCAAGATTTGTGTCTTCTACCATCACGCAGTTCGCTACATATTTGTGATAGACCCGTGAAAGCCGATGGAACTGCTGTAACTAATACTAAATTAGTCAACAACGCCATCTGTCATATATTTGAGGAAATACGTTACGAAATCAACGCAGTAGAAATCGATAAGTGTAAGAATGTAGGTTTGACTACTCTAATGAAAGGTTGGGTCTCGCTCAATCCCAGTCAAAACTTGATTATTGAAAACGCAGGATGGCTCGATGTCGAAGAAACACAGCAGTTGACTAACAATGCAGGTTACTTCGATGTTTCGATTCCTCTAGCTATGATTCTCGGCTTCGCTGAAGATTATCGTAAAATCGTAATCAACGTAAAACATGAGCTCATTCTAACGAGATCGAGAAATGATTTGAACGCTGTCGTACAAACAGCACCAGACCCTGCTCATCCTAACGCGTTTGAGAATTTCAAGATTGAATTGAATAGAATAGAGTGGCTCATGCCTTACGTAGTAGTATCAAACTCGTACAAGATTCAACTATTAAATCAGGTTGAAAAGGATAAACCAATCGATATGAGTTTTCGTAGTTGGGAGTTGTACGAGTATCCACTATGCATGTTTGGACCGTCAAAACTTCCAATCAGCTAGAAAAGCCACGATTCATAATACTAGGTTTTCGAACGAATCGAAAAAGTCAGAGAACTATTAACGCGAGTCGCTTTGATCATTGCAATATCAGTAATGTAAAGCTGTTTCTCAATTCTCAATACTATCCGTATGGAAATTTGAATTTAGATATCCCTCATAATCAATACGCAATGTTATACGATATGTACGCTAACTTTCAAAGTGCTTACTATTTTAAAGATATCAAGCCTATGCTAAAAAAAACAACATTACATCACTTACTTACCTTTAATCGTGATCGATTGTTCTAAACAAAACGAATCGTTAAAGAGTGCCCCTGTGGATGTTCGACTGGAATTCGAATTGAGAAGTAACTTTCCAGCAGGAACTTCTGCTTACTGCTTAATCTTACACGATCGTGTTGTTCAGTACAGCGCCGCGAGCGGTAACGTATGAAAACTTGTGTGAGGGAATCAATATAAAAAGCTGACTCGTCAGTAAGAGTCTCTCATTCAGGATGGAGTACTTGGTAGATATGCAAGGCTTCAAACAGCCAGGCAATGACCATATTCTCAAAAAATTGGCTATAGTTCCTCTCAAAGATGATTCCGACCCTGTTGTACTCTTATTCGAGAAGCCTTATCCTTGGCATCGATTATCGGAGAAGTATAAGAGAGAAAATATATGGTTAGAAGAGCATTACCATGGACTATCTTGGGATTCAGGAAATATTCCATACACAGATGTAGTAAAATTACTCAGAGAGGCATTACACGATGCTAGTAAAGTCTTGGTTATGGGCTCCATCAAGAAAGCATGGTTAGAACGCTTCAAGTTCAAACTTGTCACGGTTTGCCCGCATCATAATGGAGCATACAGAGCTAGTTGTGCCCTTCACAACGTAAGACTCATGAAAAAATTTCTCACTGAGAATATTTCCGAGAAAATGGAGTGTGACTAACTATAAATAGCAGGTGCTTTCCGATTTCACATTCATTCCAAAATGGGACAAGCTTCAACGAGCATGGGAGGGGGCAACTCCTCAAACTCCTCAGATCGAAATTCAGATCAAAATTGTTCAGAGTATACACCCCTTCTTCGTAATAGAAGAAAGAAAGATGTAAACTGGAAAGAATATGTAGATGTAAAATATTCTAGTATGAATCAATCATCATCCAAAACTCCCTCATCAAATATTAAATATAAAAAATTATAATGTAAAAATTATAATATGAATTATATTTAAAATAGTAGATAGGCCCGTATCGCATACCGCTGTGGGCTTTTTCATAAAAATTATAATATTAAAATTATAATATAAAAATTATAATTATAATATAAAAATTATAATTATAATATAAAAATTATAATTATAATATAAAAATTATAATTATAATATAAAAATTATAATTAGAATATAAAAATTATAATTATAATATAAAAATTATAATTATAATATAAAAATTATAATATAAAAATTATAATTAGAATATAAAAATTATAATTAGAATATAAAAATTATAATATAAAAAATTATAATATCTAAAATATTAGATATGCCGCTATGACATAGCGCTCATACCCGCGTGAAACCCCGATAGCGCTCGCTGATTTTCGCGTGAGCCAGAAATCCCGGGATTTCAGAAAACCTCGTAGCATTACTGGCGCAGTGAGCCAGAACAGACATAGTATTTCTGGCGCAGTGCGTCAGAAGAGACATAGCTTATCTACTATGGTATGAAAAATATTTATCGCGAGCTATGAAATTTTATATGCATATTCTTTACTTAAAAACGAACTTTTTTTTGAAATTTTTTAATACGGTGTAATGCTTACGAGATATAGCGAGCTGAAAAAAAGGTAATTTTTTTAGAAAAATCGTTATAGTTTCTTAACAATTTGTCACAGCATAAGAAATCAAACAGCGTTTGAAAGAGAACTAGAAAACCTTTAATTTGAGAGATATAATGTTAACGTAGAGTTATTTCGCTAGAATTGGCCCAGAGTTAAACATGGGCAATAGATTTTGGAAATTTTTTCTTTTTTTTAGCTCTATAAATATAGTTATAAAATAGATATTCCTAAATGAAACCATCAGCATTTAAAAGAGCTTTAAGAAACCTTTCAAACCCATCTTTTTAAAATTTTTAATACGCTTTCCAACGGAACAGTAAAACTTTTTATATTAGACCTCGACTGATTAGGCTGGGCGAATTCGTGTAAGCGGGAGTATAGATTATATAAATAATGTATAGCATGCGGAATCATTGCATGTGAGCAATGATCATATTTATATAAAATGTAAAATTTAACCCTTTCTCCACAGCGGCGCTAAGAGAGGTTCAACAGCGGCGGCAGCTCGAACAGCGGACAAGCAGTTCGCAAAAAATTATTGTACTCTTACTTTTCGGCTGGTCTCGAAAAAAATCTGATTAAAATATAATTAATTATTTGGAGTATTCTTTTAACAATTTTAAAGTACAGCGAGGGAATCGGCAGCAAGTTTCATTCTTGTGCCCACTGGAAATTAATAAGTGAATAAAATCAAAGTGCAATTAAAGTCTTAATTTAAAATTTGTATTTTTTTCTATAAATTGGGTAACAGAAAATTAAAATAAAAACTTGTGTTTAAAGTGTATAGTGAAAATTTCATAACTGAGGTATTATAATAGAACTTATAATAATTCATATTCTTGAGATTCACTTAGATTAATTGTTGTATTAAAATCATACAGTTTCATCAACATTTATAAAATTAAATTAAAAAGACCAGCTCTTAGAGGCTTTGATTGACTCAACTGTCTTTTTCCTATTAAAAACCTTTTCCTTATAAATAAAATTAATCATTAACTTAAGGAAGGTCCAAGCAACTTGGCAAAGCGTGTGAGTTGTGCAGGCCTCCTTATTAATGTATCAGAGAAACATAAAAAATATAAGTATTATAATTAAGCCATAAGCTTTATTATAAGTAAACGTATATAGTTAATTATGTGATAAATTAATGAATAAACTTTGAAAAGAAAAGAAAATTTTCTTCAATAAATTAAAGTAAATTTTATTTGTTATATAGAAGCGGTAATTTAATGGACTATAACAATGAATAAATTTAAATAATTAAAGTTAATATATTGTTTCTTTCAACATAAATTTTCATTTGCTTTCGCGGAAAAACAGGAATAAATTGCTTTATATCTAAATGAAAGAAACGTGATTCAATTCTATTATAATAGTGAATATAAAAATAAGGAACTTAACTTTGCATTATTTGAAGTTGAGTAATTTATTATTATAACAAGTAACTACTCGCATATAAGAGCAGCATACATAGTATATATATTTTTGTTTCTATATGTAGGCGCTAAGAGGCTAACACGGGGCAAATACGTTGCCTAATCAAATAATAGAGCATAACTGTCCAAGAGATGCTGATCATTATTGCAATACTAGTGACGGAAGTAATTATGCTACTTTCTATAACTTGAAAAGATCAAATAAAGAATCAATATAAAATGTCGACGATTTTATAAATTAGGTTCAAAATTATGACAGAGTAATCAATTTCATTTAAGTAATGTCAACAGAATATTATCCCACTACTCTTATGAGCTCAAATATCTTCATATTGTAATCTGAAAAAATGTGAGTGTATTCTCTATGTGATTTAAAACAAAAAGTATTCATTCAAGTATTAACCAGAAGTGATAGTTTCCGAAAAATAATTTATCAAGGAATTTATTATTCAAAACATTCGAAAAATTATCATCATTTAATAACGTCTAACTTTGGACCCTTTTGAAGCTAAGGCTGTAAATTCAGTTTTTCAGTATGTTTTGATTACTAAATGGAACATATTTCTGGACTTCGAACAATTTTTTTTACTGCGCACTGAAAGACTATCGGTGCAGCCTGTAACCTTCAAGGTTATGTGCTACTCTGATTCGTTACGTTTGGAGGTATAAGCGCAATCGGAGTAGCAGTTACTCAGATTTAAGTATCGTATGCGCCGATTGGGCATATGTAAAGCGCCGGTTGGTGAAAACAGCGTTATGCACAGGTGATCGGAGCAGGCACAGTTCATTTTTAGTACTTTCTTTGTCATTTTCGGCACACCGTTTGCGCCGAACGCGTGGCGCTAGTGTAGTCAGGGAGAAGGACAACTATCAAGCAGAAAGTTTTGCAGTTTCGCATGCGAGTAATTGTGAAATGTCGCATGCATATAAGGCATCGCACTAGTTTTTTAAAAAGTTTTCCACGGGCGTCCTCAGACTTTTTTAAAAGTTTCATGTCAAATGGTACCCCTTATTAAGATAGGTAAAATGCCCGCATTGCGAAATTTCAATTTTTGTTTAAAATTAGTTAAAACATGCTGAAAAATGAAATATTAAGCTGCGACTTGCTGCTCCCTCTCCCTCGACTACTCCTTACCTTAAAGAAACGTGTTTTTTCAAAAATAATTTTTTCGGCACCATATTAACGAATAAGCGATTTGAAAAAAATTAAGTACATTCTATATAAAAATACGCATTTACTGTAATTTTTTTAGCAACGTTTGGCCTCAAAAACTTATCTAAAAAACGCTGCCAAGTGCTTTGGCACAATGCTTTTTCATAGAGCTCATTGAGATAGAGTAATTTGATTTTATTTTTCAAAATGTGACTTCAATGTCAAATACAATTTCTATTCAAGAAAAATTAGTAAATGTGAGAGAGTGATTAGGAAATAGGAAGAGAGAGGCAAGGATGGATGGAAATAGGGTAAAAATAAGGTTTAATCTGAGATAGAAGGACAGAGGGGAAGTGAGGAAGTAAGAAAAGAGTTAGTAAAAGCGTTGAATCAGAGATCGAAAAAAGTAAACAAGAAGCTACTCTAAAAAAATTATTTTTTTAAAACTTGTTTTATAAAGACAGTAACTAGTGGCTGATTCCATTCAGATTCATGCAGGCCGTCACTGATCGAATTTTTTTTTTTTTCTTCTAAGTAATAAAAATACATTCTATTATGTATATAAAGATAAAATTTACCTCGTAGAACGCTCAAAATAAATTTTTTTTTTACTACAGCAATTCTAGTGTTGGATGTAAAAACGAAAATTCAAGAATTGAAAATGAACCTCTACTTTTAAATGACTATAGCTCCGTCAATTTTTAACCTTTTTGAGCGTTCTTTTAACGAAAGTATGCGGAATTTTGTCTAGTTTTAAATGCAATCTCGATTTTTGTAATACGATTTGATCTCACTGAGTTATTTACGAAAAACCGAAAAAAGCGATTTTTTTCAAACACGATTTTCACAAAAACTATATCTTTTTTTTTTTGAAATTTTTATATGATTTTATACATAAAAAATACTAACTTTTAGGGTAGGTGAGAATATGCGATTTTGCCTTATTTTTTTTTAACAGATTTTTAAACGTTTTTTTTATATTTTCGATTTTAAAACATTGATACCATGGCGCATTGTACTATTTTTCCAACTTTACGTGTTCTTACAACTATTTTCATGCTTTTATTTATTAATATATCAAAAATATCAACAATAATCTTTAAAATAAACCCCGGATCGAATATTTTGATCAATTAGAACCAAAGTTATGACGATTTAAAGTTTAAAAAAAATGCTGAAACTTTAAATAAATATATTTATTTTGAATTTTGAATTTTGAATTTTGAATTTGAATTTTGAATTTTGAATTTTGAATTTTGAATTTGAATTTTGAAAAGGTGAGTTTTTTAAATACTAAAATATATTATTTGGTCATTTTCAATGAACAAATAATATGCGATAAAATTGAGAAAGAACACTAATGAATTGAGAACTAATGTGAATAAAAAAATCCGAATTTGAATAAAACCTTTCAATTTACTTCTTGACACTCATGTCTCGAAGTTTTGGCAGTGTAGATTTGGTTTCGTTCACTTTTCCAACAGTGAATCTTTTGAATACCTTTAATTTCTTTTGCATTTCCTAACCATTCCATTTTTTTTTTTGTCAGTCGAAAAACTTCTAACTCATCCTTGCGGATAACAAGAATGTAAATCGACGGAGTATATTTTGATACGTGAGTGGCGAAATTTTCAGCGTTTCTAATAAAATCTGCACTCTTCTTGGACAGATTATGCGTGGTAGCATAATGTTTAATTAAACCACCAATACCGTCACAAGCACCTTTACCATGACCTGTTGCAGAAAAAAGCCATTTTCTGTTTACTTTTGAGTTTTGAAGCTCATAGAATTGATATCTATTTTTAAAATGACTGGCAGCTCCATCGGAAATGGTTATGATTTCATCAAGATCTTGCGCAATATGTTTTTGTTTTAAGTTATCGATAATTAAATTTATAGCCATTAGGGCATGAGACGAATCATGTTTAATATCGTCAGAGACGGTGACATAACTGACTGTTTTATCATTTCCAAAATAGCATACCGACGTAAATATTGATATTTGGTTTTTACTCCAATGATAGCTTTGAATTTCATTTTGAAGCAGAACTGTCCAATTTTCTGCAAAATCGACATGAATAACTAATTGGAAGTCATTATTTTTCGCTAAAAGTTTAACCTCTTTAATTGCTATACGTTGAATTTTTTTGACCAATTTATGAGCTCTTACAGTGAGAGCGCGCTCTCTTAACTCTATTAAGAAATTTTCAATTGTGCTAGTTTTATTCAGTAAATTTGATTTTTCCCAAACACCATAAATTATTTCTTTATATAAATCTTCTTGTGTCAAAGAAATTACTTGTAAATCAATAGAATCTCCAATGGGACATTCTTTACATTCTCTTAGTACACATTTCATATCATCTTTTGAACAAAAAAGTGAAGAACATATTTTCAATTCCAAATCTGCAATGTCTTGTTTATTCTCTTTTTTATAATTATTCAAAGCATCTAACATAAGTTTAAGATTCTCGCAGTAAACGCAAAGATACGAATCGGTGGGTGGATGTGGTATAACCCACTTCGGTCTTAAAGCGTAGAATGTTGATTTACCAATTTTTGTTTTCATTTCAGGATTTTCGTCTTTAAATAATTGATATATTTCTTTTATACTTCGCGTAAGAAAGCGTTAGACTTTTTTAGTTTTTATACCATTTTCTTTGATAGATACTGTGTCGCTTTTATTCGCACTTTGACGAGAACATTTAAAATCATCGTTCAGATAATAATCCTTTACTTTCATTACAATTTCACTATCCAAAGAATGGCCACAATAGTTCTCAGACTGCTTGTAAATTTTTTTATTATTTACCAATGATCGTGCTTGATCAATCATATAAATAGTTACATTTGGTAAAACTGATAATAAATAATCTTTGGAAATATCACTTGGTATAATACTTAACAATCGCACTTTCTCAAGAAAATTTGAACAATTATCTAATGCAATTTTAATATTCTCAAGCCATTTATCATTTGTTTTACATTCATTATTTTCATTCAATGCGGGCAAATCCGTTATATCGTAGACTTTCATCATTTTACTTGCTATTTGTGAATCAAATGCATCGTTTATTTGTTTTCTTTTTCGGAGAGCATAAGATTCTCGCATCTTGATATTGATACTTTGAGGCATTTTAATTGGTGAAATGTTTAATTTCAAATTACTTGAAGTCTCGTTGAGCTGTTCTACCACAGCCTCACTATGAATAAAATCTTCCGAAGATTGTTGACTGCTTGAAGTCGATGAAATAGGCGCATTTTTCACTTCATCTAATAATATTTTGTAACACGAAGGGCATACTTTATCTTCTCTAGAGAAAGAAGTATTTGGATACAAGCGCTCCAAAGACTCCGTTAGATCACCTAATTCTCTAAGCGGACTTTTGGAGCAATCATAAACAACTTTTTTGTACCTTTCTTTTAAATCCTTGCACTTCATTTTAACAATCAGTGATGCCATTATTGATATTCTGTTTAATGACAGATCGAAAAAAATAATTTTTCTTAACTTTATTTTTTATCTTCCTTTTCTTATATTTTTAAACGCGTCAAGTCGTTGATGAGAATGCAAAGAACGAATCATCGCCACCTAGTAGTGACATGCGTCAACTCCCTACAAAATAAATTCAAATTATAGGCGCGAAATTCAAACTGATAAAAAAATTATCTTCTTCAACAAAAAAAATTTTTATTATAATAATGTACCATAAAAAGAGGATAAATGGTTATATCGATGGTGGCTACGAAAACAAACACAGATGAAAAGAGCCGCGAAAAAAAACACATCGAAATTGTGCCGCGAAAAAAAACACGTTTCCAAAAGTGCGGCGAAAAAAAACACATCTCCAAAAGTGCGGCGAAAAAAAACACATCTCCAAAAGTGCGGCGAAAAAAAACACATCTTCAAAAGTGCGGCGAAGAAAAACACATCTTCAAAAGTGGCGGCGAAGAAAAACACACCTTCAAAAGTGGTGGCGAAAAAAAACACATCTTCAACAGTGGCGGCGAAGAAAAACACACCTTCAAAAGTGGCGGCGAAGAAAAACACACCTTCGAAAGTGGCGGCGAAGAAGAACACCTCTTGAAAACACAGTGACAATTTTCAAAAAGGGTGTTTTTCTTCGCCGCACTTTTGAAGGTGTGTTTTTCTTCGACGCCACTTTTGAAGGTGTGTTTTTCTTCGCCGCCACTTTTGAAGATGTGTTTTTTTTCGCCACCACTTTTGAAGGTGTGTTTTTCTTCGCCGCACTTTTGAAGGTGTGTTTTTCTTCGCCGCCACTTTTGGAGATGTGTTTTTTTTGCGTTGCACTTTTGGAGATGTGTTTTTTTTGCGTTGCACTTTTGAAATGTTTTTTTTTGCGTCACACTTTTGGAGATGTGTTTTTTTTGCGTCGCACTTTTGGAGATGTGTTTTTTTTCGTAGTCAATTACTCAGCTGTGATTGTTTTCGTAGCCACCGTCGATATATTCTTTCATCAAAATAACTTTTTTCTTAAATTAAAAAATTTATATCTTCAGATTTTAATCTTTAACGAAAATTGCGTTTCCTCAATGTAAATATCATATTTATTTAAAGTTTCAGCATTTTTTTTTAAACTTTAAATCGTCATAACTTTGGTTCTAATTGATCAAAATATTCGATCCGGGGTTTCTTTTAAAGATTATTGTTGATATTTTTGATATATTAATAAATAAAAGCATAAAAATAGTTGTAAGAACACGTAAAGTTGGAAAAATAGTACAATGCGCCATGGTATCAATGTTTTAAAATCGAAAATATAAAAAAAACGTTTAAAAATCTGTTGAAAAAAAATAAGGCAAAATCGCATATTCTCCCCTACCCTGAAATTTAGTATTTTTTATGTATAAAATCATATAAAAATTTCGAAAAAAAAAATATAGTTTTTGAGAAAATCGTGTTTGAAAAAAATCGCTTTTTTCGGTTTTTCGTAAATAACTCAGTAAGATCAAATTGTATTACAAAAACCGAGATTGCATTTAAAACTAGACAAAATTCCGCACACTTTCGTTAAAAGAACGCCTAAAAAGGTTAAAAATTGACGGAGCTATAGTCATTTAAAAGTAGAGGTTCATTTTCAATTTTTGAATTTTCGTTTTTACATCCAACACTAGAATTGCTGTAGTAAAAAAAAAATTTTTTTTGAGCGTTCTACGAGGTAAATTTCATCTTTATATACATAATAGAATGTATTTTTATTACTTAGAAGAAAAAAAAAAAATTCGATCAGTGACGGCTTGCATGAATCTGAATGGAATCAGCCAAGAAGTGAACAAAAAGTTACTCTAAAAAAATTATTTTTTTCAAACTTGTTTTATAAAGACTGTAGCAAATAACTAGTATACAAATTTTAGAGCAAATCTATCGTGCACTTTACGTAAAATGGATAAATTTTCTAAAATTAAAACTACGCTAAGGAAATCGGTTTTTAAAAGTTATCCTTCTTTTGGTAGTTGCAAATAATTACCTTGTAAATCACAAAGCAAATTCATCAAGTAATTTACGTAAAATACAAAATGAATAAGAAATCGAAAATATTTTTAAAATACTTAAAATAGCTCTATCAAAAAAAAATACATTATGAATACCAATTTTCAATAGCTTTCCGTCTACTTATACAAAAACATAGATAGTATGCGAAATTTGATGCAAATCCATCGAGTAATTTTCAAGATCTAATCGGCTAAATAAATAACATTTTCATTTCAAAATTTCTTTTTCAAAATTTTAAAAATGCTCTAAAATTAAAACTACCTTACGAAAATTAATTTTTGAAAATTTTCCTTCTTTTGGCAGTCGCAAATAATTTCCCTGTAAAATTTATAACAAATCTATCGAGTACTTCACGTAAAATAAAAAGAAAAGAAGAAAAGAAGAATCGAAATCTTTTTAATAAATCTTTAAAATTCTCTAAAATCGTAACCCCGCTAAGAAAATTAGTTTTCGAAAGCTTATTTTCTTCAGACAATAGCAAATCGATTGTATAAAAATTTTGGAGAAAATTTATAGTATGGTTTACGCAAAATAGAAGATAGATAGATATTAGATAGATATTTTATTTATTTTTAATAGTTTACAAAAAGTATGTAACAAAACAAAAATATAATATTTAATACATAATAAGATACAGAAATGAGATAATGTAATTATTGCACATATGATATCACAGTCGATTTCCTAAAACTAATAATACTACAAAAGTAAGTCACTATTCAGAGTGATATCACAGATCATTACAATAATAAAATACACACACAATCATCAATAAAATAACAATAAACAAATATGTCGAATTAATATCTATCAGTCAAACTAGTAAAAACAAAACCAAAAATAAAATATAATAAAATTTAACGAGTCAAATAGTCAAAGATAATAAAAAAATAATGCATTCACTCTCAACCATGCGCTCATCATCCATACTATAAATACAAGCACACCTTAAATCTATATACGGGACTAAACATGATAATAAATTAACATAAAGGGACTATAAATATAACATAAAGAGAATATCCGTTACTCAAGGTCAAGTAGGTACCCCCTCACTGCCGTCTTGAACCTGCTGATAGATGGAAGATACTTAATTTCAGCAGGTAGGGAATTCCAAAAATGCACACCTTGAACTTGGAAGAAATTTCTTCCAGTCTCAGTGCGCATAAAGGGCACCGCAAGATTCTTAGTCTCTCCCCTAGTAGCCGCCCTAGGTACACATCTAGTGAAGAGACTCACTAGATGCTCCGGAGTATTCATGCACACGATTTTGTACATAAGCACAGCCAAAAAATACTGTCTCCTCGAATCAGTGCGCAGCCAACCCAACGCGGTTCTATAAGGAGAGACATGATCACCCATTCTCAAACCCATTACATATCTCACACATGAATTTTGTAATCTCTGTATTCGTCTTCTCAACTCCTGAGAAGCATCGAGCAGAACCACCTAACAATAGTCAAGATGTGGAAACAGCAGGGCGGTTGCGAGCTGTTTACGCAGAGTCTCCGTGGTGTACCGACGGAAAAACCGCAGGGCATACAAAACTCTATTAAACTTTTTTGTAATCATATCAACGTGCGGTACCCACGAAAATTTAGGGTCAAGCACAACACCAAGACTCGTCACGGAGTCAGAGAAAGGTATACTAATGCCTCCCTCAAGATCAATCGTACGTGACCCATCAGCATAAAAAGAATTTACAAAACGACTATTGCCAAAGACGATTGCCTTGGTTTTATTAGAATTCAAAGTGAGAGAGACACCAGCAGCCCACTCCGACACCGCTTTGGCCGCCCTCTGTAGAGTGAGAATACCTTCTTCCACATTCTCGCGAGGCACCTGCGTGTAAATTTGCAGGTCGTCTGCATAGAGTAGGTACCCGACGCAACCAGAGTTAAGAGCGTCACGTACGTCATTAATGTAAAGACAAAACAACAGAGGTTCCAGTACCGAACCCTGTGAAACTCCAAGGTTGGTTGTCAGCCAACTCGATTCCTCGTTTAAATGCATGGAAACCATTTGTTTCCTTCCTGAAATATAGGGGTTAATCCACAAGAGAGCAGCCCTGGAAAGCCCCATCGATCTAAGCCTAGTAAGTAACTTGAAGGGAGAGATCGTGTCGAATGCCTTACTGAAGTCAAAAAGTAAAAGTAACGTGACGAGTTTTTTGTCTAGACCCGATCTTATGTCATCAGTTAATTTAAGAATAGCTGTTTGTGTCGAGCTGTGCTTTCTGAAGGCAGTCTGCATTGGGTCAAGTATTTTATTAACAGTAATGTACTCCTGCGATTGGTCATCGGCGATCTTCTCAAGTACCTTTGAAAGAAAACATAAAATAGCAATAGGCCTGAAGTCTTTAGGCGATTTGGGTGCAGAGCACTTCTTTAATGGCACAATACGTGCCTGTTTCCAAAGGCCAGGGAAAACCCCCCGCGCAAAAGAGGAATTGAACAGAGTCACAAGATGTTCACCAATAAATGGTAATGCTTTAAGTATCACACTTTGCGGAATGCCGTCTTCCCCACGAGCCTGCGATGAGAAGTGAGAAACTGCAAGAATAACATCTTTAATATTAATTGATTTAAAAGCGAAACCATTTTCGCTGCATTCAGAAAGAAACTTCTTGCGTTCCTCACCATCATCATGTGGCGAAACCGACACCCCAGCAGAGTGCGCATTAAGCTCATCTGGAGCAAATCCATTCAGATCCCCTTGGGGTCCGGATAAGAGTCCCAGCTCTCTCAACTCCTTCCAGACATTACCACTTGCAAGAGCCTCGAACAGTCTGTTATGATAATATTCACTTCTTGCATGCTCAATCTGCTCGTCCAACGCCTTACGTAAAATCAAAAATTCTGAAAAATATTTATTGTCGTTTGTCCGTTTGTATAGCCTATATGTGGCATCCCTCCTGCGCTGCATCTGTGACAACTCTCCATCCATCCATGGTGGCTTCTTTTTCGTACATTTAAATATTTTCACCGGTGCTAAATTTTCAATAGCAGCAGTGAGATTATCACAAATGCAGTCAAGTGCAGACTCAGGATCCACTATATCAGTTGTCAATTTGGACCAATCATAGCTGGCCAATTTCTCCAATAATAATTTTTCACTAATATTTTTATAATTTCTATACTTAATTGGTTCTTGCGCTAAACTGCTAGCATTGTAGGCTATAGAAACTTCAATTAAATTGTGCCGACTATGAAAGTTCGCAGATACGTTACGTGCGTCTAGTATAGTGTCATTGTCATCTACAAAAATCAGGTCTATCCATGTGCGAGACGATGGAGTTATATGCGTGGCACCGTGCTGGACCAACTGGAGTGAAAGCTCAGCGGACAGTTTACTAAGAAACTTTGCATCACTGCCTTCTCGCAGGAGATTAGCATTCAGATCTCCCATTATAATCTTAAATGAAAAATCGGGAGTCAAACTGACTAACGTATCAATTAGATCAGAATCTTTTGTAAAGGAAATGACAGGAGGACGGTAAATGACGGAAACCAACACAGATTCAGAGTTGCCATTTGCTTTAACAGAACGAAAAATATATTCAGGCACTTCAGGCTTACCACTGGCAGTTATAGTTGTGGTATTCGAAAAAGCTAATATCTCACATTTCGAACTATCTTTGACGTAAAGGGCAACCCCTCCTCCATGAAGGTTTCTATCCTGTCTAAAAATTGTATACCCCTTAACCTGAATGACGTCATCCGAGACAGTCGGACCCAGCCAGGTCTCAGCCACTCCAAACAGGTCATAAGAATAGTCGTCACATAGAAGCTCACGCACCTGTCCAATGTGAGCCCTTAAAGAAGTCACATTCAAAAAGCCCGCTCGCAGTGCACCCCTTTTCCCTTTTCGACTCACCGAGGAGATCTGGCTTAGTCATTGGGGAGAGAGTTCATTATTATTTAACTTACTTTTAATAACAGGACATTCATCATTGGGAGCTATCTTAACAACATTGTCAACCTTATTTAAACATCCACTAATCACGCAAGATTTGTCAGCAATAAAATTTTTGTCTACAATAACATTATTTGAACTAGTTAAAATTTGATCTATATCATCTTTAGTAGCAAATGTGTATGCTCTCTCCCCTCTCACCCGTCTTGCCAGAAAACTGCCACTTCTATGCCAAATAAATTTAATACCTTTAACCTTAGCATAATTCTTTAGATCTTTGAAATTTTTATATGTATCTTTTTGAAGGTATTCATTAATAAAAACCTTATAATGGTTTTTTATGACAGACAGACTGGCAAAACGAGAAAGATCAATGTCTACCGTTGAAAAACTAGTGATTTTTCTTTTTTCATTTAATATTTTTTGAACCAGACTGGCCTCGGAGAGTCTGACTAGCAGCGAGCGAGGACCTCCCGGACCGTCCCTGATCACGCCGCTTCTAGATTCAGACGATGTTAAACACACAACCGACAAAATGTGTGACTACATTAAGTCCAGAAATATGGTACCGAGGACAGCACAAACATAATCCTCCTGTCGAACATTAGCCGCTAAGCAGTCCAGTCCACTGGAGATCACCAATGAGCCACCCTCGATACCACAATTTTGTGTGTTTTGATGATTAACCTTTGCTATTTCTGTGTTTTTAATTTCTGTGTTGGCGTCTGCTGTTTCCTTTAAATTCGTGTCAGTGTGTGAGTCATTTTCATGCTCTTCTACACGCTCCTGCACACTGAGATCAGAGACGGTCTGTACCACGCATGCCAACCCCACTCCAAGTTCTGAAAAATTCTTGTCCACTCCATTAAATTCAGCTTGTATGGCAGATTGAAGGCTATTAATTTTCGAATTCAAACTTAAATCAGTCTTATCATACTTTTCAATTGGAGTGGACAATTTATTTTCCAAACTGCTGACTATCCCCCTTAATTTAATATTTTCATCAAGCAGTCTTGCCTGCATTACCTCAAAATTTTTTGTTACTTTGTCCTGATAGCTAAGTTTATCTAAGATGCCTCGCAAGCCATCATCAATACCCATTATGCTGCTCTCAACACTCCGTATTCGATCGAAAGCGCCTAAGACTGAGTCAAGCTTACGAGACAAATTTCCTTCAATTTCAGACAAAGCAGCTTGAGAAATGAAGATGTCATTATTATTCAATTTTGCATCGTTATTTGTTTAATTTGTTGTTTTATCATTTTTAATATTGGCAGCGGGGGCAACATGCGCAGCGCCACCTTTACTATGCGCCGGTTGAATTAAATTATTATTATTTAAAGTGTTACTTAAGCTAATCTTCTTATTTTTCGCCGCGCCACCAGCCTTCTGAAGTTCCTTGGTTGTTGATTGCCCCTGTATGACGATAACCGGTGGTACTTGCGTGTCAGTTCTCGATGGAGTCGATGTGCTTAGGGGCGACTTCTTCGCTGCCTTACCGACATCGAGTAGTTGGCTATTATTAATGCTAGCATCGCGAGTATGTGAACTGGAGGGGGTGCCTCTCTCATTCTTTGTCTTCACACATTTGTTGCAGGTATAGTGGTAACCTGTGCCTACTAATTGTATGCGTGTCATACATTTAGCATGACAGCGCTGACGCAAGTCGAGTAATTATACAGTCTCTTTGTTCCACATATGTCAGATGACGGCTGCTTACATATGGCACATCGATCCATGATAGCGACCTCTTGCGGCAAATTTGAAAAATTTCGTCACTTGGCGTGTTCTAAAAACCACCAGATACTGTATTCCCTCCAAAAACAGTCAATTTGTCACTAACCTCAAAAAAGCCCACCAATCCAGAAAAACTCACATCAGCAAAGCAAGGACAGTATCACTGCTCACAATCTTAAAACAGATACTGTCTTGCATTAAGGCGCTTGCAAGTACCCTGGAACAAAAACGCCCGAAGGCAGCTTGCGGCAGAAAAAAGTCAAAAAAGTACAGAGCCTCCCAAAGTACGTCTGGCGCTACTTACGTGTTCCAAAGTTCCCCAAAAAAGATAAATAAAAAATAAAAAATTTTTTTTCAATTTTCAAAATGCTCTAAAATTAAAACTGTTCTGAGAAAATATGTTTTCCAAAGCTTGTTTTTTTCAGACAGTAGCGAATCACGTGCATACAAATTTTAGAGCAAATCTACCAAATGGTTTTCGTAAAATAGAAAAAAAATTAGAAATAAAAATTTTTTTGAAAAATTTAAAAATGCTCTAGAATAAAAGTGCGCTAAGAAAATCAGTTTTCAAAAGTTTTTCTACTTTGAGCAGTAGAAAATATCTTTCATACAAATTTTCAAGCAAATTCTTTGACTAGTTTACGTAAAATACAAAAAAAATAAAAAATTAAAATTTTTTTAAAATTATTAAAATGGCTATAAAATTAAAATTACGCTTAGAAAACCAATTCCCAATAGCTTCCGCACCAGTTAATCAAAAATTAAATTGTATGAATTTGAAGTAAATCCATCGTGTAGTTTTTAAGATTTTATTGGCTAAATAAGTATAAACATTTTTTTCAAAAATTTCAAAATGCTCTTAAATTAAAACTTAGCTAAGAAAATCAGTTTTTAGAAATTTATTTTATTCGGGCAATCGCAAATAATTTCGATGCAAATTTTGAAGCAAATTCATCGAGTAGTAAACGAAAAAAAAAACAAAAAAATGAAAAATCGAAAGTTTTTTTTTTTTTTTATCGACTCTAAAATTAAAACTACGCTAGAAAAACCAATTATCAATAACTCCCTAGCAAGTTAAACAGAAATATATATTTCATGCAAAATTAGAAGCAAATCCATCGAGTAGTTTTCGAGATACAATTTACTAACTGACATCATACACACACACACACATGCGCGCGCGCATACATACAGACATTTACTGGAAACCACTTTTTTCGACTCCCTGAGTACAAATATGTACAAAATAATAAAAAAATAGAAAAAAAAATTTTTTTATCGATACAATGCTTTTTCTATGAGAAAGCATTGTATCGATAAAATATTCTCCGAATTGCTCTTAAAACTTGTAAAAAGAGGGTGCCGCCTCAAAAATTGGTGGGAAGTTAAGAATTTGTGTCCTTAATCTGCCCTTTTTTTCAGACTCATTGGAGTGGTGCGCCATATTTAAAAGTCCGAAAAATCTGTTTTTTAGCTATTTATTATTCATAGTTTTTTTTTCTAGGTTCAAAATTGACCGAAATTCAGCGACTTTTGTTGAAAAAAAATGTTTTTTTTTAATTTTTCGATATCTGCTTAATGAGAGGAGATATAAGAAAAATGTTAAATAAAAAATGTGTGTTTTTGTATGTAGAATAACCTTAAATTTTCGCAAAATTTGTTGTGCATTTTTATTTTTTTTATATTGTTGCGGTATTCTTATATATATGTATACCATACTCTTATAAAAATACCGCAACAATATGAAAAAAATTAAAATTAACAAAAAATTTTATGAAAACTTAAGATTATTATACATACAAAAATACACTTTTTTTTATTTGGCATTTTTCTATATCTACTCTCATTAAGCAGATAACGGAAAAATAAATACGCTGCCAAGTGCTTTGGCGGAATGCTTTCTTATAGAGCTCCTTGAGTTTCATTAATTTTTTTTATATTCGTTTGAATGTGATTTTAATATTAAAAAATTGTCTAACATTAATATTTACTCATATTGTACTTTATAAATTTCGAACATATATGCTAGCTGTTTGCTTTTTCAACATTTATAATTTACTTTAAATCATCGAGTAATACAAAAAAATTTGTTCTTTTGAAAAAATGCTATAATGTAGTGATAAAAAGAATGATGTGTGACAACCTTGGGGATCAGGAGGTTGCACTAATTTTATAAAAATATATAAGCTGTAATTAATTAAGTAACAAATAATAAGAGAAACTTTATTTAAGAAATTTGTACAGTAATCGTACGCTCGCTCAAAATGGACGCCAGCCGCGTATAGCGTACGTGACGCTGCTTGCTCTAATTAAATAACTATTGGCACGGCGAAAAGCAAATATTACAAAAACGTAAGCTAAAAGGGACACGAGCAATAAACACACTAAAAATGAAAGAATTAGAAAAGCACGAAGGGAATATATGCAATAGAACGCGCACGCGATCGCCCGGCACACACGTCACAAAAGAAAGAAATAAATTATATTATTTTAAGTAGCGATCGTGCACTCGCAATAATTTTAAGCACAATAAAATAACTTAGAGAATAGTGAATTTATCTATTCTCGCTCACTCAAGCTTACGATATTCGCACACACAAAATTAATACTACGCGATATCGCAAGTCAAAACGCTCTTTATCGGACGCCGGCGATAGAAGGAATAATTCAAGGCATTCCTTCTTGTCTACCAGTGTATGCTCAACTTCATCTCTCTTGCTGTACGCTGCGCGCGCCGCAAGAGAGAGACAAACGATCCTAAACGGACCCAAGCTCAGCTACTCGAGTCAAGTTGCTCGCTATATCAGTGCACATTGTACGTGCTTTATAAATTCGCGCGTGTGTGCCAACGATTTTGGGTTATGCTTTTAACTATTTGACTCGCGTGGTCTGCTTTCCGTCTTGCCCGAAGTTAGATGCTCCCTTCTGTCGGCTATATGCGCCACAAATATACATGTAAGTAATATGGCCAATCTGCCATGTTACAGATGACAACACAATTTCTAATCTTTATAAAGTGCAATCATATTTATATATAAATACAGTTCATATTTATGGCTCTATAAAAAAACTACTCTATGAATACCAATTTTCAATAGCTTCCCGTCTACTTATACAAAAACATAGATAGTATGCGAAATTTAAAGCAAATCCATCGAGTAATTTTCAAGATTTAATTGTCTGAATAAATAACATTTTCTTGTCAAAATTTCTTTTTCAAAATTTTAAAAATGCTCTAAAATTAAGACTACTCTATAAAAATCAATTTTTATGGCGCTAAGAAAATCAGTTTTCAAAAGTTTTTCTACTTTTGGCAGTATAAATTAAGTTCCATACAAATTTTCAAACAAATTCTTTAAGTAGTTTACGTATAATATAAAAAAAATGAAAAATTATAAGTTTTTTAAAATTCTTAAAATGACTAAAAAAAAACTACACTAAGAAAACCAATCCTTAATAGCTTCCGCACCAGTTAATCGAAAAATTGAATCGTATGAAAAATTTTAAGTAAATCCATCGAGTAGTTTTTAAATAGAAACATTTTTTTCAAAAATTTCAAAATGCTCTAAAATTAAAACTAAACTAAGAAAATCAGTTTTTTAAAATTTATTTTATTTGGGCAATCACAAATAATTTCCGTCCAAATTTTGAAGCAAATTTATCGAGTAGTAAACGAAAAAAAACAAAAAAATGAAAAATCGAAAGTTTTTTTTTTTAAACAACTTTAAAATAAAAACTACGCTGGAAGAACCAGTTATCAATAGCTTCCCAGCAAGTTTTTTTTTTTTTTTTTTAATTATATCCACGGGCATTACTGCCCTTTTTAACACATAGAAATTAATTTTTTAAACAACACAATTTGACGTGTTATTTAACGTGGTGTCAGCCCACGGTAGAGACAGCGAAAAAGCGACCAGACGGAGAATCGATCCCGCGCCAACGGGAATACGAGTCACGCGCCTTAGCCACTACTCCACTGAACTCTACTAAGTTAGTAAAAAACTAAATTCCATGCAAAATTAGAAGCAAATCCATCGAGTAGTTCTCGAGATACAATTTACTAACTGAAATCATACATTTACACACACACACACACATACATACATACAGACATTTTCTGGAAACCACTTTTTTCGACTTACCGAGTTCAAATATGTACAAATTAATAAAAAAAACGCTGCTAAGTGCTTTGGCGCAATGCTTTCTCATAGAGCACATTGAGTTAGAGTAATTTGATTTTATTTTTTTAAATACGATTTTAATATAAATGTCCCTATCCTCTGTATTGAAGGCTGTCTTAATATCTACGAAAACTATATGAATTTTACTCTTTCTTAATTTTGCCATTTGCATAATGTGATTTTATGATGCTTTAAAATTAAAAATGCGTTTATAAAATTAATTTTCCCAAGCTTGTCTTCTTAACACTATAACCAATAACTTGCATACAAATTTTGGAACATTTTCATCGAATAGTTTACAAAAAATACCAAATAATTAAAAAATAAACATCGTTTCAAAATTTTCAAAACGCTTTAACGTTACAACTACGCTAAGAAAACCAGTTTTCAAAAGTTCATTTTATTTAGGCAATTGTAAATAATTTCTATACATAATTTTGAGCTACTTCATCGAGTAGTTTACGTAAAATACCAAAAAGTAAGTGAAATTCTATTCAAAATTTACAAAATGCTCTAAAATTAAAATTGCCCTAAGAAAATAAGTTTTCCCAAGCTTGCTTTAATTAGGCAATAACAAATAATTTGTATGAAAATTTTTGAGCAAATTTATCGGATGGCTTTTGTGTAATAGAAAAAAAATGAAATATGAACATTTTTTCCAAAATTTTCAAAATGTTCTAAAATTAAAACTGCGCTAAGAAAATAAGTTTTCCAAAGCTTGATTTATTCAGATAATAGTGAATAATTTGCATACAAATTGTTGAGCAAGTTTATCGAGTGATTTTTGTGCAATAGAAAAGAAATTAAAAATAAAAAATTTTTTCAAAATTTCCAAAATGTTCTAAAATTAAATGTGCGCTAAGAAAATTGAAGAAAATTAGTTTTCGAAAGTTCATTTTATTTTGCCAATCATAAATAATTCCCATACATAATTTGAAGCTCTTTCATCGAGTAGTTTACGTAAAATATAAAAAAAATTAGAAAAATTTTATTCAAAATTTTCATAATGCTCTAAAATTAAAACTGCACTGAGCAAATAAGTTTTTCAAAGCTTGTTTTACTTAGGCCATTGCAAATGATTTCCATAAAAATTTTCGAGCAAATCTATCGAATGGTTTTTGTGTAATAGAAAAAAAATGAAAAATAGAGATTTTTTCCAAAATTTTTAAAATGCTTTAAAATTAAAACTACACTAAGAAAATAAGTGTTCCAAAGCTTGTTTTCTTTAGACAATAGCAAATAACTTGCATACAAATTTAGAAGCAAATCTATCGAATGGTTGTCGTAAAATAAATAAATGAAAAAAACATTTTTTTTTCAAAATTTTCAAAATGCTCTAAAATGAAAAGTGCGCTAAGAAAATCAGTTGGTAAAAGTTTTTCTTCTTTTGGCAGTCGCAAATAATGTTCATACGAATTTTCAAGAAAATTCTTCGAGTAGTTTACGTAAAATATCAAAAAAATGAAAAATCAAAATTTTTTTAAAATTCTTAAAATGGCTCTAAAAAAAACTGAGCTAAGAAGATCAATTTTCAATAGCTTCCCCCCCCCAGTTAGACAAAAAAAATAAATTGCATGCAAAATTTGAAGCTAATCCATCGAGTAGTTCTCGAGATCTTATTGGCGTACTGAATACATACACACACACACACACACACACACACACACATACAGACATTTTCTAGAAACCACTTTTTTCGACTCCCTGAGTCTAAATATGTACAAATTAATGAAAAAATAGGAAAAAATTTTTTTTACCGATACAATGCTTTCTCTATGAGAAAGCAATAGAAAAAATTTTTTTTATCGATACAATGCTTTCTCTATGAGAAAGCAAAACATAAAATATTCTCCGAATTGCTCTTAAAACTTGTAAAAAGAGGGTGCCGCCTCAAAAATTGGTGGGAAGTTAAGAATTTATGTCCTTAATCTACCCTTTTTTTCAGACTCATTGGAGTGGTGCGCCATATTTAAAAGTCCAAAAAACCTGTAGCAAAAAGACTTTTTTAACAAAAATCTCTAAATCCCGGTCAATTTTGAACCTAGGGAAAAAACTGAAAAATAAATTTCAAGTCAATCAAAATACTTTTAAAACTAGCGGTGTAAAATTTTTCTACCATCATTTTCCGAAAAATGATTTAAATTTAAACACAGGCAAAAAAAATTTTTTTTTCTATTTTCAAGTCGTAATATTTTCCAGACAAGTACTCAAAATTAAATTGCCAATATACAATTAAAAAGTCCTTACGAACATGTTTAAAATGAGTGGTCGTAGAGTTTTGTACGAAAATTATTTGTTGAGATACAAAATTTTTGAATTTGTACTCTTTTTTCTCAAGGGTGGCTCCATTTTATTGGACCCCACTGTAATTAGATATAGATATAGAATTGACATATAATTTCACAATTTGGCAACATTGCTTTTGCAAGAATTCGTCATAGGTACACTACCATATATATATATATATATATATATATATATATATATACACAATTTAAGACATTTTTCGTTTATACACCCTAGTTGAATAATATACTATTAAATAAAATAAAAACGTCACAATATGTATATATATATATATATATATATATATATATATATATATATATATGTAGTGAAGTTTTTATTTTATTTAAATATTATTTCTTAATAATTAAATAACAAAAATCATTTATTCTCCCTTGCCGGACGCTTCAGGTGTTATACCTATTAAAAAATACCTATTTTAAGCTGTTTTCTTGGCTCTGGTGTCTTACCAAAGACAGTTATAGAAAAAATAGCTATACCACCATTTTCTTCTTAAAAAAATATGTAAAAATACATATAATAATTGTTGCTAACACTTTTAAGTAACTTCTCACAAATCCCAGAGAAAAAGTGAGTTGCCCTAACAAGCTCATAGCAGCCTATTTTCCATTATCGTTTTATAGCTAGTGATCTAAAAATATTAGAACGAAGTGTTATACATATTTCTTATGTATTCGTTTTTGTAGAATCTGATGGTGCCATCAGTTTTGTTGTAATCATTTCTGGTAGGGCAAAAAAAACAAAAATTGATAAAAAATGCCTAAAAAACAGGTTTTTCGAACTTTTAAATATGGCGCACGACTCCTATGAGTTTGAAAAAATGGACAGATTAAGGACTCGAATTCTCAACTTCCCACTAATTTTTGATGCGGCAACTTCTTTTTACAAGTTTTGAGAGCAATTTTAAAAATATTTTATGTTTTTTATGTTAGTTCTTGAGGCCAAAAATAGCTGAAAAAATTACATTGAATGCGTATTTTTATATAGAATATACTCAAATTTTTTCAAATCTCACATTCGTTAATATGGTGTCGAAAAAAATTATTTTTAAATAACGCTTTTTTGAGGTTAGGAGTAGTCGAGGGAGAGGGGGTAGCAAGTTGCAGCTTAATATTTGATTTTTCAGCATGTATCAACTAATTTTAGACAAAAATTTAAATTTCACGATCGGAGGCATTTTACCTATCTTAATGGGGAACACCCTTTCAGTCCTCTATAAGTATTATTTAATGAAACATGAACATTCAAACAGTCAAAAACGGCATTTTTTGGTCGATTCGGCAAATTTTATACTTTTTCCAAAACTATAATTTTTAATATTTTTTTATTTAGCAAATCGCTTTTTGAAGGTATAACCAGAAGCTTTAAGAGGAGGTCACATATCTCTGTCCTTTTCTAATCAAAGAAATCATTTTTTTACAAAAACTAATAACTTTAGCAAAAAATAGAGAGAAAGCCGCATCTTGTATCAAAAAGAGCAATATTTTCTTTAATAAGAAAAAAATTAATTTTATTGCTTCGTTCTCAAGAAAACCTTGAAAAACCAAATTGTCCACCCTCACCTCTATGATTTAAGTTTTTCAAGGTTTTCTTGAGAATAAAGCAATAAAATTAATTCTTTCTTATTAAAGAAAATATTGCTTTTTTGATACGAGATGCGGCTTTCTCTTCATTTTTTGATAAAGCTATTAGTTTCTGTAAAATTCTCAATTCTTTGATTAGAAAAGGACAGAGATACGTGACCTCCTCTTAAAGCGAGCTGTGCCGAACTTAATCTTATTAAGCTAGAATCGTTTCACGTAGCTTAAAATGATGTAAACTTTTCAGTCATTTCACGGGACTTCAAACTTTTCTAGAATCTTCCACTCCTAATTTTTGTTATTTCTACCATAGCTATTTGGTTCAGCACAAAAAATACTATTTTTTTATGAGTTACATTTGGTTAAAAATTAACCTAAAGTAGAATACTTTAAAGTTTTGAAAAATCATAAAAATCGCGTTTTCGATCATTTTCAAGGACATATCAAATTCAGAGAACCAAATTTTTTTTCCTCATACGTGCTGGGTAAGTGGTCTATTGCGCATGCGTTTTCGGGGTGGTAAGTAGCTAATAGCGTGCGCCGCGTGTGTTTTGTCTTTGAAGCGTGTGTTTTAATTAAAAGCGATGAGTGAATAAAAAATAACGTCACGCAAATGCGTTAAGTAATGAAAAAAAGAACACCATGATTTTGATGATATATACATAAGTAGCGTCGCGCAGGCGGAGATGATAGGAGAAAGAGAGAAAGAGAATGCTGTATCGAAAAGAAACAAGACACGCAACAATGTGTTTATGAGTCAGTAGTACGGCAGATAGACATAGACATAGACATAGACAAACTTTATTCGGTCTTGGGGTATATACCCTGTCTGGCACAATAAGAAAATACAACGACGAATAACAATAATAATAAAATTTCAAATTAATATTTCAAATTAAATAACAAGTGAAAAGCAAAATAATAGTAAGAATAGTGTACAGTAACAATAAGTGAGCATAGTATGTTCATATACGGCTTAAGTAGGCTTCATAAGTGCAATTAAAATTATTAAATGCTAAAAATTCTTAAGTACTAAAAATTCTTAAATTTTAAGTGTTTTCAGGTAACTGATATGAATTTTAATTCAAGTTAAAATTATTAAAAAATTAAAAACAGAAGTATATTAAGACAAAAATGTATATAGCTAGTAAGCTAGAAGGCGCAATGCCATTAATAGTGACCAGCTGACAGATCAGCCAGTACCCATCTCATACTGCCACGATTCACACTCATTCAATAGGAGTTTTTCATACAAATAATGTTCGAAAGTGTAAAAATCTTCAGGAGTAAAAAACTCCAATAAAGAGAGTTCTTTGTTAAAGTATTCAGCCGCAGAATAGACAAAAGAATGCTGCATAGCAGCAGTGCGAACGTTAGGACAAATAAATAGTCTCGGCAGTAACCTAGCAGAGGAACGCACAGACGCATTAATGTGCTGCCTTACGAACCTAGTGGCTAGGTATGATGGGCAAGCACGTTGAATGCCAAAGAGATTTTCAAGTATAGGCGTCTATTCTAAACTGAAAGCCAATGATATTGAAGGCAAAAAGGCGTCACTCTGTTACGACTGCCTATGTGGCCATGAATAGAACGAATGCAAGCATTAAAGGCTCTATGCAGACGCAAGTTTAGTGTTTGTGGAATATCATCATAAGTGACTGCTGCATAGTCAAAATGCGGAAAAATAAGAGACTCAACGAGCTGTTTCCTAGTATCCTGAGACAAAGCATGTTTATAAAATTTCAGCGACCGTAAAGTAGCATGTACCTTACGAATAGTCCCAGAGACTTGCTTATTCCAGTCAAGAGTGGAGGATATCCATATACCAAAATTTTTGACTACCAAAGAATAGGGAACAATGGTATTTCCAACCAGAATATTAGGAGCAGGATTATTCTGCAATCGAGAGATATACTATTCACTACCAATGATTATAGCTTGAGTTTTTCCCGCATTCAACAACAGACCATTTTCATTTGCCCACTTAACCACAGAAGCAATCTTATGGTTAATAAGATTACCCTTATCTACCAGATTTACCGGTAGGAAGGACTTATGAATTTGAAGGTCATCGGCAAAGAGTATATGTTTTTATGAAGACAACACATCAGAGATGTCATTTATATAAACCAAGAACAATAGTGGCTCCAGGACACTGTTCTGAGGAACACCAGCCGATACAAACGACCATTCAGAAGTATTATTCAAGTTACCCATCACAGAATAAGATCCATCGGATAAGTAGGAGCCAAACCATTTAATGACAGCATCAGAGCAGTTCATATAATGTAGCTTGACAAACAGATTAACATGAGGAACTCTATGAAACGCCTTAGAGAAGTCGAAGAGAAGTAGCAAGGTAACCATACGACGATCGATAGCAATCCTACAATCATCCAGCAAGTGTAATAGGGCTGTTTGAGTACTATGACCCTTTCTAAACCCAGTCTGATAAGTGATGAGCAAGAGATTTGACTTAAAATGAGCCTAGAGCTGGGTGTGGACCACCCTTTCCAAAACTTTCGAGATCTCGCATAGTTTGGCAATAGGACGAGTCTGAGTTGGGCTGTCTATCTTAATCTGCTTAGACAATGGCAATAGGGATGCTCTTTTCCAAGCTGCCGGGAAAAACCCATGGACAAATGAGTCATTTATAATAGAGATTAAACCATCAGCTATGGAATTGTCCATAAGCTTAAGCATTTCAGCAGAAATAGAATCAGGACCAACAGCTTTAGAGCCGGCCAAACGCAGAATATTTACTATAGTATTAGAGCTAGTTGGAGTAAAATCAAAGACTGAAATATCTGATCTGAGAAGCGTGGAGAGAACACGGTCAATGTCAGAATTAGTCAGAGCAGGGCTGATAGATAAAACCAATGGGTAATGCTTTAAGAGCACCGATGAAGAAAAATATTTAAGAGAAGACGGGAGAGTGTTTTTAGCAAGTCCTAACTTGCGAAGTTCAGACCATTTATTGTTGGCTGTAGGAGCAGATAAAAGCTTGTTAACTATAAACTCATCTTTTGATTTAGAGAGAGAGTTTGAGACTTAATTTCGTAGCTGTTTAAAACAAGCATAATCATCGGCCGAACCAGTTCTCCGAGCCAAGCGATAGTAGTTATCACGTCGTTTCATAAGTAAGCGTAGATCATGAGAAACCCATGGTTTCCGCTTAGATAACATTTAAACAACTCTAGCAGGAGCAAATTTGTCGAAGACTTTAACAAAACTAGAGGTAAAATTAGTAACCTTAGCATCAATAAGGTGGCCATTCGATTCAGCCAGTTCAGAAAGAGATTGATGTAAAGTAATTGAACCTGAGTAAGAAGAGTATAATGGATTTGACAACACACGAGGAGAAAAAGTAGATAATGGACTCGCAGGAAAACATTTAGACAGACATTGAGAAAGTTCAAGCTTAAGAGCAGTAGTATTACAATTACTAAAGTTTCTAGTTAAGAAAGATTTAACAGCTCTTTCAGGTCTAGAAAACTTAAATTTAATTTCAATTAAATCATGACCAACAATAAATGGATCATTGACCTTTTCATATGAAAAGTCCAATGCTCCACCAGAAACAATGATAGAGAATCAAAACAAGACCGAAGAGCATCGGATGAGTATGAAGACTTATGTAAATTAATGTTGAAATCTTCAGTTATTATATTATTTTTGTAATTATACGTATGCTCAGATAGGACATTAAAGAGACTATCGAGCAAGGAAGCCTTAGGTCTTGCATAAACCATACAAAATAGCAAAGAGTTCGCGCCAACACTCATATCTAATATGAGGAATTCCAGGGTATTATCAAAAGAGGGATCAGAATGTTGAAGAATACTGGTTTTAAAGATATCACGAACATAAGCACCAACACCGCCACCCAATTTGCCTTGTCTCTCCATCCGGAAAAACTTATAACCATCTATATTTATAATGGTAGTGGAATCAAGTTCCGAAAGAAAGGTCTCTGTGACCCCAAAAATATCATAAGTCTTAGACCTACACTGAAATTCAATATCGTTAAAATGAGTTATTAGGCAGTTAACATTTGCGTGGGCAACACTTACATAATCAATTAAAGAATTTGAAGAAAAAACGTTACTTAAGTGACTAGAGGACAATACAGCCGACAAAACAACCTACAAGTATCTCAAAACTCATTTTTGATTAGGAGATGAGGAGGCTAAATCAGCTTCAGAAGCGATAAGGATAGGAACAGAGTCCTTCGTGCGCCTCATCTATACCTTGAGATCAGTGACAAAAGGCCACTCATAATTAAGATCCTTCTTAGCTGCTTTAGCTTTTTTCAACAATAGGTAGACCTCTTTAGGCCATAACGCCCGCAGAAAGATTTTAGAGTTGCCGCCACAGCTGAAAATACGCTGGCATGGAAACTCATGTAGTCTAGATACCAATCCGACTACACGATCACGAACGTGACTGGATGAGCACTGGACCACCACTGAATTTTAAATGATATTAACCTCCTCATTACTTCGATCATTATCAGCAGTTTTAGGTGACCATTTACGTACACTAAGGAAGTGTGATCTTTTAATATTGAGTCCCATCGGAGTGAGGATCTTCATAAAACTATCGAGACTCAGTGGATCAATTTCTAAAGGCAGTCCAGAGACCAAGATCTCACAAGAATCCTTATAAGGACGGGATAGCACAGACTTCATGCGCAACAAACGAGTTTTAATGCGTCAAGAATTTGCGGCATATTCCTCCTTGACTTCCTTAACAGCCAATTCAAGATTGTCAATTCTAGAAGCAATACCTTTAATACTTGATGTTATCTCACCCAGTGCGACAGAAAGGCCTTCCTTAAACTCCAAGAACCAAGATGGTGGAGTTTTATCAGACATAGCAGCAGAGTTACTATCAGTACTCATCACGACGCCAGCTGCCAGCTCAGTATGCTTATGAGAAAGAGACGTACTATCGAGCACAGCGGCTACAGAAGGCAGAGGAGCGTCAGTCATGTATTGCGACGGCGAAGAGAGACAAGTAGGCGTAGACGCCCCACCCAGCAATGTAAAATGATCAGAGTGTGAGGAGCTACCTCCTAAGCTAGGGCAACGCCTACGAACTAGCGGCTCCAAATATGTGTTAGGCAAAGCCACGGCCTTTTTTCCCACTAGAAGCGGTGATGTAATACTCTCGAGCTCCAATTCACGCTCTGTTCCAACAGCAAAATTATCAATGCACGTGTCACGCTGCTTATATGCACGTGTAAAGCGGGCAGAGCAAGCAATTCTACGATCACCTACGAACTAAGTAGAATCGCAACAAGTAAAATGGTACAGGTTACTACAATGTACACATTGAAGTGAAGGCGCAGATCGTATGATCTCATACTTACATACCACACACACAACCATCACATGCACACATATCGTGGCAGCAATAAGAGAGCACTAACCCAAAAGTCAGAGGTAAAGATGAAGGCAGTAAACACTGTAACGATCGAAAAAGACGTGGCATGGCTGATTCCATTTCAAATCAAACAGTCAGTATACACTCAAGTCACCAATTACTGCGCTAATGGAGTATGTTATTCTACCCTAAAAATAAGGGTATATGTATTTTTTTATTTTGCTGAAATATCAAAATTGCATCAGATATGCACTTTTGAAAATTGCATACAAAAACTAAATGTCAAAACTGAAAATGTCGAGAATAACTTTAGAGGGCTATCGTTTTACCAATTTTCAATGAATTTTGGTAAACCTTATTTTGTTTTATTATGTTTTAAGCCCTCTTTAATTCAGTGCAAGAAATTTCAAAAAAGACTAAAAAATGACTAAGATATGTGCATTTTACCAAAAAATGCACTTTTTATGCACATGCATTTTTCTCGAAAAACCCATTTTTTTTTTGCTGAAATTTTTTGTGCTCATAGAGAACCAAATTACCTATCTAATGGTACTTGGTTGATCCCGTACTTATTTGTTTGAAGCGAGAAAAAAAATTCACAAATTTTATTGGTGAAAAATTTTTGTATATACGTTCGGAAATTTTAAGCAATGTAGATTTAAGAGGAGGTCACGTATCTCTGTCCTTTTCTAATCGAAGAAATGATTTTTTTACAAAAAATAATAACTTTACCAAAAAATGAAGAGAAAGCCGCATCGTGTATCAAAAAAAGCAATATTTTCTTTGATAACAAAAAATTAATTTTATTGCTTCGTTCTCAAGAAAACCTTGAAAAACCAAATTGTCCTCCCTAACCTCTATGATTTAAGTTTTTCAAGGTTTTCTTAAAAAACGAAGCAATGAAATTAATTCTTTCTTATTAAAGAAAATATTGCTTTTTTGATTACGAGCTGCGGCTTTCTCTTCATTTTTTGCTGAAGTTATTAGTTTCTGTAAAAAACTCAATTCTTTGATTAGAAAAGGACAGAGATACGTGACCTCCTCTTAAACACTATCCTTCTTTTAGCATTACCCAGAAACAACGACGTGGACGTAGAAGGTTTCTGTTCCCTTCGGGGTGCTTTTTTAAAGTGAGTTCCCCTTGCCTCTCACTGTTGGGATGCGTCAAAAATATAATTATAAATAATTACTTTTTTTTATTTTTGCACTTATTATTTTTAGTTCTAAGTGTAGTCTTACGACGTTTGACTTTTTTTCTTGTCTTTCACTTTAGTCAGTGCATGTATAGCTGTTCTGCCAACAAATATATGCGATTTCAATTCCCCAAGTTGTTTTAACCACATATGACTTTTTTGAATCCCATTATATTTAGGAACTGTACTCCATTCAATATTTTTTTCTTTTCTAAATTTTTCAACCTCATTTATTGGTAATAATATGATTTTGATTGCACTAGTGTACTTTTAAACCCAATTTATAAAATCGTCAGCATTTTGTATCGATTCTTCATGAACTCTTTTTAAGTTATGTGAAGTAGCATAATGCTTTAGAAGCCCACCTATTCCATCAACGGCTCCTTTCCCATGACCAGTCGCAGAAAATAACCATTTCATTTGATAAGAAAAATGTTTGAATTCATGTAGCTGAAAACGATTTTTAAATTGGCTTGCAGCTCCATCTGATATAATAGTGACTTTAGTAACTAAATCATTTTTCATAAGATCGATAATTTTATTTATTGCTACTAGCGCATATGCAGTATCATGCTTTTTGTCGTCACTAACGATCGCAAAGCTTTGCGTTATCTCTCCTTGGTAACAGACTGCAGTAAAAATAGAAATTTGGTTATTTACCCAATGATTTCCCTGAACCGCTTTATTATTTATTACAGACCAATTTTCTGCAAAATCAACGTGGATAATTAACTTAGTAGGATCAGCTTTACCTTCTTCTTTTTCTTTTTTTATAGCTTCACGTTGAATATTTTTTATGTATACGTGAGTACTTGCTTTAAGTGCGCAGATTGAAAATTTTTCTTTAAAAACTGATAAACTTACTGTTTGTTTGATAAGATTACCATTATCCCACAAAGCAAACGTAATTTCATCTTCACAATTTTCTTTTAGTTTTAACAATTTTAATGTGATACCCTCACTACCGGGGCAATAATTGCATTCTTGCAAGAAACACGAATCAGATGGTTCAGAACACAACATTGCGTTAGTTATTTCTGAACGAATTAAATCTAATTCAGAATTATTATCGCCTCTAAAACGAATTAAACTTGTAAGAAACAGTTCAAAATTTTCGCAATGTACACAAAGACAAGTTTCCTTCACAGGGCTTGTTAAGTCGAAACTTGGTCTTAGACTATAGAATTTCGATTTTCCTATTTGTAAGTTTGGATTTTCTTGTCTTAATTGACTATATGTTTCTTTTAAGCTTCGAGTAAGAAACCGTTTAACTTTTTTAGTTTTTGTATTATTAACTTTAACAGTAACAACATCAGATTTATTTGGACTTTGTCTACTACAATTAAAATCATAAATTAAAAAATATTCCATAGCGATATTTTTTGTATTTCCATCAATAGGATGACCAGTATATGAATCTGGCTCCGAATAAACTCCTTTATTTTTCACGAGATTTCTTGATTTATTTATCATATACTCGCTTATATTCGGGAATAGTGAGCAAATTTTTATTTTGCTTAGTTTTGAAGGTAGTAGAGCTAGAAGTTTTATTTTCTCCGAAACAGAAGAACATTTTTCTAAAGCCTTTTAAAATTTTCTACAAATTCGTTCCAATAGTTTTCAGTCGAACTTTTGTCCGATTCTATTGATTCAACTGAAATGCCATACGCATCTTCTAATTTACTTCCGACAGTAGCAGAAAAAGCTGAAATTAAAGATTTTTCCTTTTTAGATACGTAATTTTCTGTTAAATTTTTAGGTATTGCAGTTTTTATTTTTAGCAGCGAGACGCATTGAGGTAAAATTGTATTAATACTCTCGTTCAATTCCTGTATTCGTTCGGGTGTCTTGGGGATAAAATCGAATACGAATTTTTTATATATATATATATATATATATATATATATATATATATATATATCACTATTGATGATATATACATACATACAAAGGTAAACAAATAATGAGCGAAGCATGCGACAGCGTTGGAATAAACATTGCTTAAGACTTTCGAACGTATATACAAAAATTTTTCACCAATAAAATTTGTGAATTTTTTTTCTCGCTTCAAACAAATAAGTACGGGATCAACCAAGTACCATTAGATAGGTAATTTGGTTCTCTATGAGCACAAAAAATTTCAGCAAAAAAAAAATGAGTTTTTCGAGAAAAATGCATGTGCATAAAAAGTGCATTTTTTGGTAAAATGCACATATCTTAGTCATTTTTTAGTCTTTTTTGAAATTTCTTGCACTGAATTAAAGAGGGCTTAAAACATAATAAAACAAAATAAGGTTTACCAAAATCCATTGGAAATTGGTAAAACGATAGCTCTCTAAAGTTATTCTCAACATTTTCAGTTTTAACATTTAGTTTTTGTATGCAATTTTCAAAAGTGCATATCTGATGCAATTTTGATATTTCAGCAAAATAAAAAAATACGTATACCCTTATTTTTAGGGTAATATAACATACTCCATTAGCGCAGTAATTGGTGACTTGAGTGTATATTGACTGTTCGATTTAAAATGGAATCAGCCGCATATAATCGAAGGCAGATCACTATAATTGGTTAAGTGGAAAACTTCTTTAACAGCTGGTATTAGATAAGGTGAATAGTAGTACCAGGAATAGCCAATGGTGCGTGAAAGTCAATCAAATTTCTCAGCCATGCCGCCAAGCTAACATAACCTTCTCCAAAAAGTCACCACAAAATGTAAAAAATCCAATGCAAGGCACGAACAGCATATAAAACTTTTTTATTCACCAAATGCCTTGCAATCATAGCGTGCAAGTTACCTGCAACAAAACGCCCATAGGCAGGATTAAGCAGCAACAATATCAAAAACAAGCAGAGCGTTACAAACAGGCAGCTAACTATACTCATTTGGAGAGGGAAAGAGAGAGAAAGAGAATGCTATATCGAAAGGAAACAAGACACGCAAGAACGTGTTTACGAGTCAGTCGTACGGCATAGAGGAGAGAGAAAAAAAGAATATTGTATCAAAACACACAAGAACGTGTACAAGTATCTATGTATGAGTCAGTCGTGTGCTAACTTCTTGATAAAAGTTATTTTATGAATTGTTTTTTTTTATTTACATATTAATTTTTTTAAATAGGGGAGGGGCGAGCCCCCCCCCCCCTTACCGCGCCCCAACATGCCACTCTCTTTCTGTCTCTCTTACACCCAGCACTTATGAGAAAAAATAGTATGTGAATCTTGTTCGGTTTAGTTGACTATTGTGCCACTTGAGCAATGGCGCTACTCGCTACGCTCGTGCGCAATAGTTAACTAAACATCACTTGTTACACAATATACTATTTCCTAACTTTCAGGACTCTTGTTTTAAAGTACATACATTGAAATTTTTTATATGCCGTTGATGGTATTTGATTTGCACTATAAAATTCAGAGCTCTCAAACTTTCTATTTCAAATCATATTCTTTTTGGAATTATGAACATTTCAGTCTATACCCTTATTAAAAAAAACTATAATTGAAACTATTGTTATGTGCTACTTTGAAAACAAGATGGTAGAAAGGTTATATATAAAACACAACCATTAACTTTAACAAAGCTGCTCTGCTATATTCTAAGTTGATAGTTTTTCAATTTTGGTAGAATCCTTGTACCACTTCGCAAAGCTGCTATGCCAACATTAGAGTAACTAGCACATTGTATGTGACAGGAAACCGTTATCGTGAGTGTTTTATATTAATATTTTTATAAATTATTTATTTGAATAGATATTTAAAATAGTTGGTTTTTTTGCAACATATATTCTACTATTTATCAATTCATCATTATATTTATAATTATAATAAAAAGAATACTAACATCGGCTGTCAAATAAGGAAATCAAACAATATTTCCATCGGTCTTACAATCAATTAATTATAAAAATAAAATGAATTAAATATGGACCATCAGGATACCCTTGTTTATAATCACTCCCGTAGAATCTAAAAAATAAAATTTAAAAATTATCTACGTGAACTCTAAAAATAAAAAGTAAATTATTTAAGGACAATGTGACTGGCCCCTACAAACCATTTGACACTAAATTTAAGAAAAAAAAACAAGTTTCAATTTTTGGTGGTGGAGCAGTCAGATAGAACTTCAAAATTGATTTAGTTTTTATTTTCAGAGTTCACGTGAATGATTTTTAAGTTTTATATTTCAGATTCTACGAGGGTGATTATTATATAAGGGCATCCTGATTCCATATTTGATTTATTTTATTATTTTGATAATTAATTGATTTTAATACCGATGAAAATATTCTTCAATTCATTCATCATGATAATTTTTAAATATCTAAGCTTAATATTATCTAATTAATTCCATTATAAAAATTGATAGTGATCAAATTATCTGTTGTCGAAAGGATTGTCATTCTATTTTGGTATAATTATTTTACTGGAATTCGTAGATCAGTTATGGTAAAAGAAAGGAGGGAAGTGTTTGATTAAATAGGAGCAACGAATAATCCATCACTTTTTTAGTGTATAATAGAACTATAGTATATTATAATAATTATGGTAGTTTAACTATAATATAATATTTCGCGGTATTATCATGAATTATATACATGAGTATAAAATTAGAATCGTTAGGTAGATTGTAATAGATTATAAAGTATTTTTGCCACTGCCGCTGTCACTGCCGCTGTCAGCTTCTGCTCTAGGGGGAGTGTAGGGCTATTTTAGCTAAAAGTTAGCTCAGAGTCAACTGAAAATGAGCTAAAAGTCAGATGAATTGACCTTAAAGTTAACTAAATTCCATAAAAAAATTAATTTATCCAGTTAAATTTAGAAAAATATTAGCTAAAATTAGGTTAAATTTAGCTAACTTTGAAGTATATTTTTAGCTCAAAGTTAGCAAAAAGTTATCTTAGAGTAAGCTAAAAATTAGCTAAGTTATAAATTTACTTTACAATTAGCCAAATTTTATAAAATAATTAGCTAATTTAGTTGAACTTTTAGCTGCCATTTGTTAAATTTATCTGAAAATTCAGCTAATTTTTAACTTATAGTAATTTTTTTTCTATATTTGAAAGTATTTTTGCCGTTGCTACTACTGACGCTGTCTGCTTCTGCCCTAGAGGAGATAGAGCTATTTTAGCTGAAAGTTAGCTAAGAGTTAGCTAAAAATGAGCTAAAAATCAGGTAAATTTACATTGAAATTAACTAAATTTCATCAAAAATAAATTAAATCAGTTGAGATTCAGCTAAATATTAACTAAAATTAAAATGAATTCGGCTCAGATTTAGTTACATTTTAGCTACTAGTTAGCTAAATTCATCCAAAATTTAACTTATTTTAAGCTTGAATTTAGCTTGGAATTAGCTAATAATTAGCGATAATTTTACTAAAATTTAGCGAAAAGTAAGCTTAACTTAAGTTAAATTCAGTTACAATCATTCAGCTTGCTGTACTCACCAACCCATGTTCTTATTTTTCATTTGATAATAATGACAGTGCCTGTTAATTAGATTATAATAGTACGTTACGATGCAAGTGACCTATTAATAAGTGTTGTGTAGTAAAGTTCCACTAAAGTCACGAGTATCGTATACCATTTTGTAGCACGTAGGACATAAATCCACCAAATTAAATCTGTACTCTTCAAAATCAGTAATAAACAAAAACTATGCACTCCATGAATTATAATTCAAAAAATAAAAGCGAAAACTATAAAAAACCGAATACTACACATCCTGTGAATGATAAATTGAAAAAAAGAAACGAAAACTATAAATAAATTAAAACTAAACACTCCACGAATAATAGATCGAAAAAGGAAAATGCTGCTAAGTGTTTTAGCGCAATGCTTTTTCATAGAGCTCCTTGAGTTTAAGTGATTTGATTAATTAGCAGTTTCTTACATAAAAAGTAATTTTAATGTAAGAAACTACTATTCAACAATATTTTCCAATATCTTTTATATAACTCAAACTTTAATTTAAAATATTTCATGTTCATTAAATTTTTAAAATGGTTCTACAATAAACTATACGGGGAAAACTAATTTTCAGTATCTTTTCGCCTGGTCATAGAAATAAATTGTAAGCAGAATTTAAAGCGAATCTATTGATTACTTTTCTTGATATAATTGGCTAATGAAATATAATTTTTGGAAGTGAAACTTCTTTACTGATGGTATACATCTCTCATAAGAGATGTATGAAAAAAAATTATACGGGAGTGAATTGTTTTCGTGAGGGTATATGCAACGGAACTAATTAAATATAAGTGTATATATATATATATATATATATATATTGTGACCTCACTTATATTATATTTATAATATAAAGAATTTAAAGAGAATTTGAGAGAGAATAAGTGAGAAAAAAGAATAAAATAAAAGATAATTAGCAATAATCTTATTCTCTCTTAAATTCAAATCATCGCGTTAAAAGTCTATCTCTATCATATGCGTCGGCGCGATGTAGCAATTGGAAAGTATATCAGCGCGCGAGATGGATATTAATAAGAATATATGTACGCGCTTAGATGTGCGCCGATCCACGCCTATAAAGTGACGTACGCTAGCACACATCTAAGCGCACCTGTAATAGTATAATGTAAGATATGTAAATGTATCCCTTCTACTTAGTAGTAGGAGAGGATTGCGGCCGCGGCGGCTTGATCGACGCTTAAGCAGATCGAAGCCGAATCTTTGTACGGCACTCTTTGGCCAGCTCTCTTCTAATAAAGTTTATCTTAAAATAAATACTTGTGGCTATTGTTCTTATTTTCGTTATTGCTGCAGGTCCGCGAGGGGCTGGATAAATACCAGCTCCGTACCGGTAGCAGCAATAACGAAATACTATTTAAATTAAAAATCAAAGCTTAATTTGGTAGAGTTGATTAAATAATAAATTCACGTATATTTCTTTTGTGAATTTATTAAAGTGTACGAATCTAAATTAACATTAATTCATCTTACGATTAGTGAGAGTTTGATTAAACATTATATTCTATAAAGTGTCTCTTGGTAAATGCACGTTTGGAATATTTAAATTCAAATCACGTGTTACTTATTGAAATTTACTTGTATATAGTGCCATTTGCCATTAATAAGTAATTCAAATCTTAACTAATTAAAATTGGAGTTTCGTGGCTTATAAGAGGCATTTATTAGTACAAAAACATAAGCAAAGAGACCCCGGACTGGTTGTAGCATGGCGTCTACACCAAAAACGGGTCTAGCTTAAAAAGAACCTTTCCTTTTTATCCTTTTCCTCATACATGAGCACTTTGTGCTATCTTTTTTCAGGATAAAGGTTGGGAGAGGTTATAATATATATATATATATATATATATATATATATATAGAGCGTCTATGCCTTGGCAGCAAATCAAGGTACTAATTACGCATAAAGAAAAATTCGCGGGACTGATTTCATGTCCAATGCATCGATATTATATATTTATATATGCGATACAAATATTTAAATCTAAATAAATAAAGAAAGCAATTATGTTGAATTCATTGTAATGATACGATTGTCTTACTATTAAAGTTTAGTTACGATTGTCTATAATTTTCTATAAGATACGACTTTGTTACATGGGTTCTTCAAGATAAGGTTTAGTAAATAGAAGGCATCGGCATTCTAATTTTAAGGCCTCAGAGTGTGTTTTGTTAACATATTGAATTTTTACAAGCTTGAAATTTCAATAGATTTGAATTTTACTAGCTGAATTAAAAATATACTGAATTAATAAGCATTCACCGCCCCATAATTAGTATAACTACAACAATGAACTTTAAAATACCAAGAATTATTTATTATTAAAACTCTATTATAAATTATTCAATGTAAGATATAAATAACAGTAACTCTTCAGGTGGTATGGTAACCTGTTATTTTTATGTAATTGGAATACATAACAATATTTTACGGAATTTGAAATAAATAGTTAGCACAACTTCAACATTAATCGTAATAAAACAATACAGTGTCTAATGTTATTCATTCATCAAACTTAAGGTAGTTCTTCACGTATATATAGCACATAAATTTTTGACTGTTTTATTTTTTATTTTAATTATTTTATAAGGGATAAGCAAGTGTATATCGAAAGGAAAAGGCCTTGGAAAATGGTAAAAATTTTTTTCCACCTAATAGAAACTGCGGATATGCTAATATTGTTAGTAGAAGAAAAACATTATAAAACACTGCAATCTTCTTTATTTTTCATCCAATTTTAATGTATCTGGGCTCATCTTGTTCCTCATGCAAATTCAGGAGAGGTTACTGTAGGTAATTTGGCAATAACATTTATAGTTGACGCATGAATTTAATTGTTTTCTTAAATTTTATAAATTTTAAATGAACAATTAGATTTATGCGTCAACTATAAATATTATATGTTTTAAATTACCAACGGTAACTCCTCCTGAAATTTCGAAAGGAACAAAATGAGCCCAGATACATTAAAAACGAACGAAAAATAAAAAAGATTGCAGTGTTTTATAATGTTTTTCTTCTACTGACAATATTAGCATATCCGCAGTTTCTATTAACTCGAAAAAAATTTTTACCAATTCCCAAGACCTCTTTCTTTCGATAAACACTTGCTTATGCCTTATAAAATAATTAAAATAAAGACAAAACAATTCACAATTTATGTGCTATATATATGTGGATAACTACCTTAAGTTGTATTGAATTTTATTCTTCCTTACTTTTGCTATTTGCATTATATGATTTAATGATGCCCCAAAATTAAAATTGCACTACACGGGTGGCAGGAAGTACTTTTCAACAAAATTTTCTGGTAATAAGAAATTCCTCTGCGATAATTTTCGTAATATTTTTCTTAATCATTTTCCGTTAAACAGAAAATCGTAGCTGTTCCTCTTCGCGAGATATGGTTATTTTTGTATATATAATATACATTCATATATCATACATTTGTTAACATTATTAATTTATTAAAATAATTGATACAAATAAAATAAAATGAATAACTTAGAAATAAGTCAACAAAAACCTTCGAGCATATACTACTGGAGGAAGCCTCCCAGCTATTAACTATGTTACAAGGCGAAGAGAGAAAAAGCCTCTATTTTGGTACGTGCTATCTCTCTCTCACTTTCTTAGTGGGAAACAGAAGCAGCCAATCAAATCAGGCGAGAGAGAGACAGCACGTACCAAAATAAAGGCTTTCTCTCTCTTCGCCTTGTAACGCTTTCTGCCATTCGGAGGCTTCCTCCAGTAGCATATGCTCAAAGACAAAAACTGACAATATTAATTAAATATAGGTCAATACAGTTAAATACACTGCTTTATTTCATAATATTTTTATTCTAACAATTTTTTTTTTTTTCTTCTAACATTCTTTTTACATTTTAAAGAAAATTTTTTTTTATATTTGAAAATATAAACAACAGCTGACTCACTAAAATATTTATTAAAAAAAATGATTATACTATCAAAATAATACATTATTGAAAAAAAATTTTTTTTAATATAATTATTAAAAAAATATTATATCATTAAATTATTATTATATTATTATATTTATTTATTATATTTAACAGTTAGCTCACTGAAATATTTATTTTTAAAAGTTAATAGTGTTCAAAAATGTATATTATATGAGTTCAACGATTTTATTAAAAAATAGCTATATCTCGCGGAAAGAAACAGTTTCGATTTTCTGTTTAGCGGAGAATGATAGAGAAAAATATTACGAAAATTATCGTGGAGGAATTTATCACCAGAAAATTTTGTTGAAAAGTACTTCCTGCCACCCGTGACTAAGAAAACTAATTTTCCAAAGCTAGTTTTCTTCAGACAATAGCAAATAACTTGCATACAAATTTTAGAGAAAATCCATCAAATGGTTTTCGTGAAATAGAAAAGAAATAGAAAAATGAAAATATTTTAAAAAATTAAAAAATGCTCTAAAATTAAAAGTGCAATGAGAAAATCAGTTTTAAAAAGTTTTTCTTCTTTTGGCAGTCGAAAACAGTTTCCATACAAATTTTCAAGCAATTTCTTCGAGTAGTTTTCGAGATCCAACTGACGTACTGAATTCATATATATACACACACACACATACAGACATTTTCATAGATTGATAGATATATTTTTATTTTTGTATTATACGTACAAAAAAGAGAGCATGTCATACAAAATTATATTAAAATAACCTAAAATTGCACAGTCTTAGAAGATAATATATATAATAATACTATATTATATTAGTAAGTCAATAAAATAAATTAAAAGTGATATCACAGATAAAAAAACAAACAATAATTAATACACGCAATGAATATAGATTAAAATATAATGAAAATCAACCTCATATATCTATCGGTCTAAATGAATTACATCAAAATCAAGCGTATAAAGACCGCAGTCAAGAGCACAAAAAAGTATATTAGTATACAATAATATCTAAGTCTTGCTGATTAAAAATAAGTTCACTCATTCTATAAACACTCACTCCACACTTATGCTAATTAATACTCTCATACCTTGAATCTAAAAAAAGAGACGTCACATAAATAAATAAATTAACGCATAGGATATAGTCCAAAAAAATTAAATGGTTTAATCTAGGTCAATTAAATACCTCCTCAGAGCGGCTTCAAACCTGCTGAGCGATGAAAGATGTTTGATATGAACAGGCAAGGAGTTCTAAAAATGCGCACCTTGAACTTAAAATAAATACCTCCCAGTCTCAGTGCGCATAAAGGGTATCGTAAGATCTTTAATCTCACCCCTAGTAGTCGCTCTGGGTATATATATAGTAAAGAGACCCACTAGATGTTCGAGAGTATTTATACGTACGATTTTGTACAAAGGACAGCCATAAAATATTGTCTCCTCGAATCAGTGCGCAGTCAACCCAAAGCATGTCTATGGGGCAAGATAAGATCACCCATCCTCACGCCTAAAACATATCTCATACATGCAGGGCAATTGCAAGTTGTTATCGCAGAACCTCAGTGGTATACCGACGGGAAAACCGCAAACTATACATCACTCTAATAAATTTTTTAGTCATTATATTGATGTGCGGTTCCCATGACAGTTTATTGTCGAGTACAACCCCAAGGCTCGTAACGGGTTCGGATAAAGCAATACCGACACCACTCCCCAGGTCGATCGTCCTTGGCTCACTAGTATAAGAATTTTTAATAAAACGATTACCACCAAAAACGATCGCCTTTTTTTTACTAACATTCAAAGTGAGAGGAATATTTCCAGCCCACCCCGACACCGCTCTGGCTACCCTTTGTAAAATTCGAATACCATCATCCACATCATCATAAGGGACCTGTGTATAAATTTGAAAATTTTACGCAAACAGCAGGTGCTCGATGCGTCTAGAGTCAAGTGCGTCACGTATGTTATTAATATAAAGGCAAAACAACAGAGGCTCCAGCACCGAACCCCGAGGAACTTCTAGATTGGTTATTAGCCAATTCAATTCCTCTTTTCAGTACGTGAAAACCATTTGTTATCTACTTGATAAATAGAAGTTAATGCATTCGAGTGGGGCTCTGAAAAACCCCATCGATCTAAGCCTTGCAAGAAGCCTCAAGGAAGAGATCGTGTCAAATGTCTTGCTAAAGTCAAAAAGGAGCAGTAACGTGACAAGTTTTTCGTCTGAACCCGACCTTATGTCGTCTGCAAGTTTGAGTACAACAGTCTGCGTTGAGTGGTGCTTCCTAAAACCAGTCTGCATAGCATCAAGCAATTTATTGTGAGTGATCTACTCCTGCAACAGGTCATGGGCGACCTTCTCAAAAACCTTTGGAAGAAAACATAAGATGGCTGTGAGCCTAAAATCTTTTGGCTGCTTAGGTGCAGCACACTTTTTCAACGGTATAATACGTGCTCGCTTCCTAAGGCAAGGGAAGATCCCCCGTGCAAAAGATAAATTGGAGTCACAAGATGTTAACCAATAAATGGTGAAACTTTAACTATCACACTCTACGGAATGACATCCTCACCACAAGTCTGTAAGGAAAAATGTGAGATTGCAAGAACAACATCATTAAAACTAACTGGTTTGAAGGTAAATCCACTTTCATTGCATTAGGAAAGAATTTTCAACCGCTCATCATTATCCTCATGTGGCGAGACTGACACTCCAGCAAAGCGCACATTGGCTTCATCCATTTGAATCCTCTTGAAGTCCGGATAGCAGTCCCAGGTCTCTCAACTCCTTCCAGACATTACCATCCTTAAGAGCACCAACAGTCTGTTGTGAATGTATGTAGTCTTAGTACGTTTCGTCTGTTCGTCCACTGTTCTATGCAACCGCAGAAATTCAGAAAGATACTGCTCGTCCTTTGTCCGTTTGCATCTATGGTATTTAGCATCTTTCTTACGCCACATCTGCGAAAATTCTTCATATATCCATGGAAACTTATTCTTACTGGGCTTAAACGTTTTCAACAGCGCCAAATTCTTAATTGCAGCAGTGAGATCGTTAGAGGCAACGAAGAGCAGATTCTGGGTCAACTGAGTCAATCATAAACGGCGACCAATCACAACCGGTAAGTTTCTCTCCTAATGAAGTTGGACAGATGTCTTTATAATTTATATACATAATCGGTTTTATATCCAAAGTGATAATATTGCAAGGCAAACATACGTCGATCAAATTATGCTGACTGTGAAAGCTCGCCGGTAAGTTCCTTACGTCAAGCACCACGTCATTATCGTCAACCAAGATCAGGTCAATCCATGTGTGAGACGTCAGAGTATGATGCATGGCACCGTGCTGGAACAACTGTAACGAAAGCTCAGCCGACAGCTTCTTAAGAAACTTGGCATCATTGCGCTCTGTAAGGAGATTTTCATTCAAGTCCCCTATTATAATTTCATGGGAATAGTCTGAATTAAAATTTTTCAAATCATTCAGTAAATTAGAGTTCCTAAAGACTGAAACAACAGGAGGACGATGAAAAACAGAAAATAGCACGGGTCCAGATTCGCGAACTTGCACAGAACAGAAAATATATTCAGCCACCCCCGGCTTACCGCCACTATTACTTGTTTGCATCTCCAAAGTGGCCAAGACAGTGCATTTTAAATCATCTTTAATATACAAGGCAACTCCCCCACCACACAAGTTTCTGTCCTATTTGAACACTTTATACCCTCTGACCCAAATAACGTCATCCGATACAGATGAACCCAGCCAGGTCTCAGCAACCTCAAATATGTCGTAAGAAGGATCATCACTTAGAAGCCCATGCACTTGACCAACATGAGCTCTCAATGAGGTCACATTTAGGAAGTACACAAGCAGCTCACCCCTTCTCCCTTTTCGACTCCCCGAAGAGGACTGGCGCAGTCATAGAGGAGAGGCCTTATTTAAAGATATTGCATTATTTAAGGATATTACATCATTTTTAATAGATTCTTGATTCGAGTTATTCTCAACATTTTGAAGTTGAACACCGTGTTTTTGGATATTGATCGCTTAAACAATATTTTCTAAATTACATTTATCTACATTAAATTTATTCAATATTTCATCTACGTCATGATCACTCTCAAAACTATGTACTCTCTCTCCTCTCTCCCTCCTTACCATAAATTTACCACCTACATGCCGAACAAACTTAAAAACTTTTCCTTTAGCATACTTTTTTAGCTTTTTGAAATCAATATATTTATCTTTTTTCGAGAAATTTATTTAGATATATTTGAGAATGGTGCTTGGTAGCAGAAAATTTGCCTAGGAGGGAGGGATTCAGATCCGCTGTCAAAAAACCCGTTAATCTACGCCTAGCCCTAAATACCTCCTGCGCCAAGTCCTCTCCAGAAAGTCTCACCAACAATGAGAACGTACCTCTCGGACCATCAGCGGATAACATATTCAATAAAAGAACGAAGAAATAGTCCTATTTTTAAAAATATTAATGATATTCAATGTAATTTTTATTTAAAATAATGAAGTTTCGATTCGTAAATTATTTATTTTTCTAGGTACATTTATTATTTTACTTTTCTAAAATAAAATTAGATTTATTCATATTTATTTTCTATTTTTATTAAAAGAGTTAAAAATGTCATACAAAAAATTTCAACCAAAGAAAGTTACTATAACAGAATTGGGTCTTTGCATGAAAAAATTCATTATATCCGTCAGGTAGAATACAAAAAAATAAAAGACCCGTATTTTTTTGTTTTTTAAAATATGATGAATTGCAAAAGTTATAGCCAGTACAAATTAATACAATTTTGATATATATAGATATAGCGCCAATGTATATGATGTCACGATTGCTAAAACAATCGTGACGTCACACAATTTCAACTGCCTCTATCTCTTTGAGTTTTCATTTTTATGATATAAGAAAAAATACGTGTCTTTTATTTTTTCTTTTTCTAAATAACGGATATAATGAATTAAAAAAAAATTTTTCATGCAAAGACCCAATTAATTTATTGCCCTTATTTATAATTTTATAAATAATTTAAAAATTATGCAATATTTATAAATTATAAAAAGTGCAATAAATTGATTCTGATATAGTAACTTTATTTGTTTAAATTTATTATTAATTATTAAATCATAAAAAGTATTTTTTTTAATACTTTTATTTTGGAAATTTTTGAATTTCCCTCTCTGACTGGTTCACACATGTCATGAATTTTTACCGGACAGCTGTGTTGATTCTGACTGTAACATTACCTGCTCCAGTGCGGGAAAAATACCACTATCACAGTAGGACCTACGCTCAACGATGTGAAGTTACATAAAAATATATAACTTCACATTGTTCAAACATGTAATTATTTACAGAAGAAAAAACAAAAGTCGAAACCAAAGGAAAAGGAGATTCCGAGCGCGGACTTTGAGTGGAGCGGACGTACTGCCGGCTCTGTCTCTGTCCTATCTCTTTTCTTTTTCTATTTCCCCGCTTGGTTCAGAATTGGCAGATGGAATCCATCTCTCACCCCATTAAAATTTGTTCGGGGTTTTTATTTTTTCTTTGAGTTTTTTTTATGAGTTTTTTTTATAGTTAATCAAGTGTTCTTTCAACTTTGTCATTGTTCATTGTTCAAGTTCGTTATGGCTGTTTGCCGTAACTAAGCAATCTTACAATCATAATCTTTTGGCTGATTTGAGCGACGTAACTGCAGTTCGTGCAATGTAGGACACAAACTACATTTATCCTTTTGACCTGAAAAGCAAGAAGAAAAAATTAATTAGATTAGATATGCCAGAATATGGTTTTAAATAGGATAGTACAGTAAGTAATCAAGAAGGCAAAAAAAGTTTTAGCGCAAGTAAAGATGAAGAATCAACTAAACCAAAAATGAAAAAACACTAGTTGAAAAACAAGGACTTGAATGTCAAAAAGAAAGAGAAATTCGAGAGAAAGAAGAAGTTTTAGCCAGGTGTCAGATTCCTCAAACTGTCGATCAATTTGATAGATTAGTATTGTCAAGTCTTGACAGTTCATTGGTATGGATGCAGTACATAGCCTATCATTTACAAGCTACTGAAATTGATAAAGCTAGAGCAGTTGTTAGATGTGCCTTAAAGAAGACGAAAGACTGAATGTTTGGCAGGCTTGGCTTAATCTTTAATCGAGCTTTGATACACTTGAATCGCTTAACGAAGTTTTCCAAGAACGTGTAAAGATAAATGATGCTTTGAAAGTTTATATGCTCATGTTGACTGTTCACACGGATGCTGGGAGGCAAATTGATTTAGAAAAACTTATTAACGCTATGATTACCAAATTCAAACAGAATTCAGAAACTTGGATACACTGTGGATCAACATTATTAAAAATTGGTATGAAAAACAAATCAAGGCATATTATGCAAAGAGCTTTACAATCGCTACCTGCAAATAAATGTTAGTGAATTAAATCAAACTTATTTTTTAGTGTAAACATTCATTATCAATTTTAATAAAAATAAAATTTATTTTACAGATGTAGATTTGATGGTCAAATTCGCTCAATTGGAAAGTAAATTTGGTGATAAAGAATGTTCACAAACTCTTTTTGAACAAATTTTAACTTCTTATCCTAAAAGAACAGATATTTGATCATCTTATGTGGACTCATTAGTGAGATCGGACAACATTGAAATTGCAAGATAAAATTTAATCATTTAGTGTTTATTATTACTATCACAATTTTATTATAAATAAATTAATTTGTAAAAATTTCTTTATTGGAGAAAAATTATAGATTAATACTTAAATGATCCTAAATCATAATTTATAAATAAAAACTTCTTGTTATTCTATTCTTTTGCACTGTTATATAAAGTTTTTAAATAATTATTTGTTTATAAAAAATTTTAATAATTAATGGATGATAAAAAAAGAAAAAATGAATAAAAGTATTATTTGTCAAAAACAGGAAAGTTTTGGACCGAGCAATTAATCAATCATTGTCTGTCAAAAGAATGAAAGCTCTCTTTACAAAATATGTTTCGAAGAGAAACATGGAACGCCAGAAAATGTATCAAGGGTAAAAGAACTTGCTGCAAAATATGTTGAAGAACAATGTCGTTAAATTAATTAGACTCCTGTGAGTTTCAAACTCAAAATAAACATATTTTTTATAATAGTGTACTGTAAATACGTATTTATTGCATACTCTTAAATAATGTATAAATGGGTAGCATTACAGAATTTCAAGCACAAATATTGCAAAGGTTTCATGTTATATTGACGTCTTCAAAATAATTGGCCAATTGAGATTATTCGCAAGTATTTGCTATATCTTGTGATAATGGTAAGCAGTTAATCCATGATTTAGTTAATTATGACTTCTTTAATTGAATAATGTTGAGGTTTTATTATTTTAATTAGAAGTATTTTTTTTTAATTCAATGTGTTTTAAGCAATTAAAAAAAAATTATTCTTTTTATGAAACACAATTATTTATAATAAATATTAATTATATTGACTTACATTTAGTGATCAACAAGAATTTAATGAAAGTAGATGAAATGGTGGATAGAGAAGGACATGGAGTAACTATGCTTCCTCGTTTCAAGTATCCTGCAGCATCAGTGCTCTAAATCCCTTAAGAATATCAAGATTCTATTTATATAACTTGGAATTATCTTACAATGAAAAGTTGAGTATCATCATTTTATAATTTTTTATTGTTTTTTAGCAGTGTATTTGATATAATTACATAACTATAATAATGATCTATTTAAACAACACAAATTTTATAATGACGTAAACTTTAATTTTTAAAATTAAAATTTATAAATTGTAAGAAACTTTAATTTTTGTAAAAAATAATTTAACTTTTTTAATAATTTAGTGTATTTTAAGTAATTTAAAAAAAATTAATTTTTTTATAAATTAATCACAATTATATATAGTAAATTTTAATTATATAGAATTAATTTTAAAGATTAACAAGAATTCAATCCAAATAGATGAAATGGTGGATAGAGAAGGACATGAAGTAACTCTGCTATCTCGTTTTAAGTATCCTGCAGTATCAGGGCTCCACATCCTCTACGAATATCAAGATTCTGTATGTACAAATTGCCAATGATCCAAGAAAAAATAAAGCCATAGGTCCAATTCTCACTTTAAATGCATCTAAATAGGTTCAAGACTTCAGTCCAGTGAAATATCCTGATGCATCTAACAGGAATCCAAGATTGAACTAATTATTCAGTCCAAATAAGCCTAGTGTTAATACAAAGAGGAAAATCTACACCTAGACAATTAGAAAATTTACAACAGTTTAGGTGAAATATTTTTTTAATTAATGTTATGGAAAATTATAAAATTTATGTTATAAGAAATTAAAATTAGTTATTAATTTACATTTCATTTAATTTTTATTTTTAAATTTATACAAATTGATTTCATTCAGTTGCATGAACTGATGTTACTTGATTATTTTATTGTTAAGACAATTTTTGTTTATTTATAATTTACTTTTTTTTAAAGCGGCCAACATCGAGACAATAGTTGATCCAAGGATATGAAAGAAAAGAGAGAGAAGAAGCCGAAGAACAACTAAAATAACAAAAATTGATGGTGTAGAAGGAACAATTTCTTTTACTGAAGAAACTGAAAGTCTTTATAGATTGTCAAAGAAACTGAAAATCTTTATATATTGCAAGGTGGTGTTCTTGCTTGGCTACATTCATCAGTTGAAGGTAAAATATATGGAACACTCATTGGAAGTTGTGAAAAACTTTAAGGATATTTTCTTGTAGAAGAAAATTATTTCCTTTGACTTAAAGGTTTTCGGATTGTATTTTTATTTTTTTCCTGATTCTAATTGTATCGGATCAAAAAATTTGCAATTGTTGATTATGCCACAATCAAAATTATCACAAGTTAAACAAATCAATACTTTATTAGATGCACTTTGGCCGACGATATATTTTCTTGACTTTTATGCTGTATTTGGTAAATATTCTAAGGACTTCTTTGCCACACCTTTTTATTTAATAATTGAATAAATGAAACTTGACAGACTCTCAAGATTATTGGTTTTCCTTCACTTTTTATGCTTGGTTGCACGCAGTTTTATTTATTCTTATTATTCAAATCATACATTTACTATTTCAAGCTTATTTAGCAGAACGGATTTCATTGAACATTGAAAAAGTTATGAGAAGCTTTGGTGAAGCGTGGCAGATCTTTAACAATTGGACTTTAACAAAAGGTAAGCATGAGTATTCAGAATAAAATTTAATTATTACGTACTGCAATAATGCATTTGTAAAAATAAGATCTCTCATAAAGAGAACAAATATTTTCAGTCAAATGTAATTCTTTGTTATTTTGTTAAGAATATATAACGATAATCAACTTAATTTAATTTTTAAATTTTCTATTTATAAGCACTCGTGAACAATTGTCAAATTTCATAAATGATGTTTATAACATGAAAATTTGATTGTTCTTACAATCTACAATCTCTACATATTTTATATAAATTAAAATTTCAGATATATATTTATATAGTAAATATATTTTTTTACATTATTTTTCTTATATACAGGAAATAAATGATCATTATCTAAATTCAAATTCTGTCCATATCATCTTACTAATCAACTTAAGAATTGAAACACTCTGGCACTCTGGGAGAAGACTTGATGTATTATGTTCTGCGCAAAAAAGTTTTGCTGTAGGGCTATACCTGAAAGTTTGTGTCCAGTTTTTTTATCAAGTTTATGACTATAGGTTTAGCTCATCCTAATGTTACTTCTACAAACCAGGAGTCTCTAGTATTGTATCTTTTTATTATTTCTATAAAAATATTATGTATTATTTTATATTTCTATAAAATTATATTTACATTCATTTATTGCTCAATTTTATAGGTTTGTCAAGAAGCCGTACACAATATTACAAAAAGGAAGATAGAATTATCTCAAGTTCATAGATTTGGAAATCAAGAACATTGAATAGCAAGAGCAATGAGGAAGTTTGGATTAATTGTTGTTCTTTATACTCGATTCCCATGATGTTGCTGTTCACCAATATCATTTTAGTGCTTTAGAATAGTTTTTAAAGGTTTAGGTGGTGTGATGTTAATATTTTTTTCAATATTCATTAACAAAAATAACATTACTATAGGTACAAATAAATAGTACTCTTAGTGCGTGTGCGTTTATGTCTACGGATTATATAAATTTGTTCAATTAGGTTGATTTATATTTTCATTTTTTTTGTAATCTAACGAGTTTTATTTGTCTCATAAAAAGTTTAAAATTGTTTTATGAACAATATTAAAACAATAATATTAAACACGAAGTATTTAAAACAAAAAAATTTTATAATACTGCATTATAAATTTTTTCATAAGAAATTTCTTTAGAAAAATTATTTTTGTTCGAATTAATGTAAAAAAAATTATTGTAAACGTTTTTATAGTTGTTTGAAAAAAAAAATTTTTTAGACTAAAACTTTTTTAATAAAAAAGTCATATTTCAAAATTATTAATAACTTTTGTTGAAAATGTTTCTTATTATAAGCAGCTGTTTTTAAGCTATTGAAAAAAAAGCCATGAAAAAGTGGTGAAAAATGGATTTTTTTTTTATTATACCGTAATGAAAATTTTTTAGTAAAAAGTGTTTCAAATAAAAAGGTTGTGTAATAATATATTATACGTTTTTATGCTAAAACATTTTTTTGTAAATGATTTCTGTAGACATAAAGTCTACAGAAAGTTTTCAATTGTAAATCGCACTTAACTCGAAAAATACTCATTAGATGTAAATAATTTATAATAGAAAAAAGTTGTATTTAAAAAAAGTTCACAAGTTTTGTTGGAAAATTTTTTTCTATAATGATTTGTTATCATGTTATTGCGATTTTTATGTGAAAAACGTGCGTTTTTCGTGATTAACTTAGCGACTAAGAAAAAATTTAGAAAACAAAAAAATAACTATTCTAGTTCTTGATGTATCGAATACAGTCTATTTTGTTTCATATCAATACAACAAAAACTCGTAGAGAAAAAGAAGGGGTCCCCTTTTTAGCGCGACAAAAATATAAGGCACCTAAAAAGGAACAAGGGCCGGAGGGAGAGAAAATAAAAAATTAGTAGGACGACCAACAAAAGTTAAGAAAAATACTGAATATAAAGTGTAAAAATTGGAGGGAGAGAAAACAAAACAACAGAATGAATCACCCATGGAAACAAACAATTACAGAAAATAAGATGGATGAAGAATGAAGTCAAAAGATAAACAAAAACAAAATGGACCAAAACTATTAATGAAGAGTTAAAATCTATGTTTATACATAATGTATGAAAATTAGTTGACAGATCGATCGTAATGAATGACAGAAAAAGATCAAACATTATACATTCAAGCTGGGTACTTAAAAGAAAGAAAGAAGACAGTAAATTAAGATATAAAGCTGGACTAGTAATTCGTAGTTTAAAAGACAGAAACGAGTATGATATGCAAAAAACATATGCACCGTAGTATATTCTGCTAGTTTGCAATAAAGTACAGATGCTTGAAAGAATAAAATAAAATAAATTCCAAGAAAGAATTTAAAATGACAGAAATTTTAAATGGAACAAAAGACTTTGAACTTAGAATTAACCTCTAGACCGCCGGGATTACGTCATACCGCGCGCACCCCTGACTCGCACATATCCACCCTTGATAGGGTCCTACCTATTAGGCCTCAGAACACATTTCTATAGGAAAAATCGACTTTTCATTCTTTCAAAATCCCGGCAGTCTAAAGGTTAAAGGACAGGAACACAATGTAAAACCGCTAGCGTTTGAACTGCATGAACGGTTGTCAAAGTTAATACTGAACGACTGATAAGACTGACAAAAATTTAAAAACATATATATTTACATTCGTTCATTCAAATTTATTTGAATATTCTTTGCTTTGTCTGTATTACAGGTTCTAAATAAAACAACAAACGACAGAACAAATAGTAGTCATCTTTGAATCAAGATTAAAAAATTTAAGATTCTATTTCTTTTATATATATTTTTATTTATGTATTTTAATAAAAATTATTTATGTATGATAAACAACATTAAGCATGGAAGGGAGTGTTAGAAATATAGACGCGCTCAATCGTGTGTGTGTGTGTGTGTGTGTGTGTGTGTGTGTGTGTGCGTGCGTGCGTGTGTGTGTGTGTGTGCGTGCGGGCGTGCCGTCGTGCTCTCGTCGTGCGTGTGCGTGCGTGCGTGTGTGTGTGTGTGTGTGTGTGTGTGTGTGTGTGTGTGTGTGTGTGTGTGTGTGTGTGTGTGTGTGTGTGTGTGTGTGTGTGTGTGTGTGTGTGTGTGTGTGTGTGTGTGTGTGTGTGTGTGTGTGTGTGTGGAGCCTCCGTAAGGCGGGGTATCTTTGATGAACGCGAGATGCGTTTGTTCATTCCATGTTTTACAGTTAAACAGTTAAGATATATTAAGATTGCGTCTATTTTATAATAAATTATCCATTACGAATTAATTGCGTTTATTTCATTCAAGTTAACCTTCGCTAATTATAACAAAATAGTAATATTTTTTGGACTTTGCCATATATGTTAATTTATTTATGTAATGTACTTCTATAGATTTGAAGCGTGATTGTATTTATTGGCGCGAATATGGGAGAAGAGTTGATAGAGTTAATGATCATATTTTTATTTTTATTTTTATCAGTATGGCTTAAGCATTATTGTATATTTAACCTTGTTTTCTAATTTATTATTTATTGCTGATATCTTGACTGCGCTCTTTACACGCTTGATTTTGATGTAATTCTTGACTGATACTTATTTGAGATTGATTTTTATTATATTTCTTTATATTCATTGCGTGTATTCAATCTTGTTTGGTTTTCTATCTGTGATATCATTTTTATTTAATTTATTGACTTACTATTATAGTATTATTAATTCTAATATTTTTATGACTATATCATACTGTGCAATTTAATATGCAATATTATTAAGTATTTTATGTATTTTAATTTTAATTGTGAGTGTTGCATTACACGCTCTTTTTGTAAATATATTACAAAATGAATTATATCTATCTACACAGTGAAAAAAAATTTGTAATTTTAACATATATAAGTGTTAGAGATGAAATACAATTTTTTTTGTGTTAAAATTAATAAGTACACACATGTTTGTAAAATTTGCAAACTCCATGTGTTAATTCTACAAAAAGTACACATATATTTTTAAATTACAAAATTTTTTGTGTTGATTTTACAAACATGTTGGTAAAATTTTAGTACAAAAATATTTGTACAAAATAAAATTTCACGAATTACACAAAATTTTTTACAGTGTATCTATATCTATATTAACCACTAAATATCGTCTTTGATTTCCAAGATATATCATGAGAGAATTCTAAAATTGATTTTTTGACATAGTCATGTAAAATTGTCCATGATTAAAAACATCTATTTTTAATACAATGTAATGCGGTTTATAACGACTTTTCCAGTTTTATCATCACTTACAATTTCACATTTCAAGGAGATATAAGAAGGATACTACACCGGCACTCATGAATATTGACTATCTCTTCAATTTTTATTACGAAATTTCAGTAAAAGAAATGTATTAGATTGTATCATAAAGATTTAGTTAAATTTTTAAATAAATTTATTCATTAGCATTTAAGAATTTTTGATTTCTGGTACCAAATTGAAAAATTTAAATATATAATTTGGAAACTCGAAATTCTCAATAACTAATGAATGAATTTATTTAAAAATTAATAATGTTTTTAACAATATGAAATTCATAAAATATATAAGAAATTAAATAGTTTAAGTTCTTAACAATTTATATATCGTTTCTTTTTTCAAAATACAAATAAGAACTTCTAGTTTGTAATTTCTTAATTTTAGTATTATACTATTTTTTCAAACACAAGACTTTTAAATTTTATTTTGCAAAAAAGCTGTTTATTCTAGAAATGATTCAATTTCAATTTTAGAATTTAATAAGCAATATTCTTCGAATTGATTAAAGAACACACTTGAATTTTTTTTAAAATATCTAAAGCGTTTTTAAAATTTTCAAAATTTGAAAATTTTAAAAAATTTAAAACGTTTATAAAAAAATTCTGAAAAAATTCCAGTATGTTCTTTGATCAACTCTTCCGAAAATTTTCGGAATTATTTACTCAAAAACGATGGATTTTAGAAAAAAATTTTATGGAAGGAAAGTTCTTAGAATTAATCAAATAACATACTGGATTTTTTTCAGAATTTTTATAAATTTGTGGGGCCTGGGACTCCAACCAAAAGCCACACAGTATAGATGAGAGAAGGTAGAGGTTTTAAGGTTAAGTTAAATGAATACACGAGAGATATGGTTAAGCGTTGTATTTGCTGAAGCCAGGGATACAGTCGGTAGTCAAGTGAGAGAGCTGACGCTCTCATGCTCACACGTTAACTCGTCTTTAGGGGGTAGGGTCGTTCATACAGTACATGATTGGTTACTCACACTCCTTCACACGTATATATCCCCACAAATTTTTTAAATTTTTCAAAATTTGAAAATTTTAAAAATGCTTCAGATATTTTTGAAAAAATTCAAGCGTGTTCTTTAATCAATTCTAAGAACTTTTTCTTCAGGAAAATTTTTTTCTAAAGTCCATCTTTTTTGAGTAAATAATACTAGAAGCTTTTGATGTTTTTTCTGTGATTCTGCCGCCATTTTGTGTATTTAAATATTTTTTTTAAAACTAAAATCGTGCGAATTTAAAGTTTAAATCTCGAGGACACGTTTTCTTTACTTCGAACATTAAATCTTGAACTTATCCCATTTTAAAAATCGAAAATAAAAAAATTTTTTTTTTTTTAAACCACGTTTTTTGGTAAAAAGCATATACAGTATCTGACAGTTAAATTTTTCGGAAAATTGAATCGAAGATTCTGAAAGTTAATCAAATTTTACATCGAATACACTTATTAATATACTTTTATCAACTCATTTTCACATAAATTATAAGCATTGAAAACTTTGATGAAAAATTGTCTGTTTAGGACTGGATTAAAATTCTTAATGTTTGTATTTTAATTATTAGTCCAATCAATAGAGCAAAAAAAGGCTATTTTAGACCTTAATGAAACCTATATAAAGTTGTTAAGGTCGATAAAAAAACATACCTTATATAAAATGTAACCAAAAAAAACGGTAGAAAATGCACCAGGAGGCTGTAAAGTTGGCCAAATTTATTATTTTAATTTAAATTTAGTATTTAAGTTAAAACAACTGTACCCAATACCGACACCTTAAACGCAAATGATTGTTGTAGCTCACTAAATCAATATTTTTAGATGTGTAGTGTCTCATTTTAAAGCTAAAAGGAAGAACTTCAAAATAAGATGTCATGAGTTTCATTATGATCAATAGTTACGAAATGCGCGCGGATTTACGTGAATGTTGTAAATAAACTTACCTCATGATTCCTCGTAATTATTATATTTCGAACCTGGCGATAAGTTTAATTAAAATTTTTATCGATTATATATTTAAACTAATTATTAAAAGTAATTTATAGTTTCAATAAATAAAAAAATAATCATTAATAATTGCAAAAATTTTAAAAGTAATAATAAAAATTGTTATCTCGATTTTTTTTTGATTTTTCATTACTTATTATGCAAAAAAATTTTTATTATTAAATATATTTTTATTTTCTTTCTAAAATTAAACTACTAAGATTTTCACGTAAGAAATATTTTTAAAATAACACAGAAAAAATGGATGAACAAAGGGTTATCAGAAAATTTTAATTTGCACCTAAATAAACACTGAATTTCAGCAACAGCTTCTCATATATTATATCGATTAAAATTATTATTTCCAGAAATTATTCGATTTGAAATTTGTGGACACGTTTAATTTCTATTGTATTATTAATACTCCTTTCTATTTTATCCAAAAAAATTTTAGTTATTAATAATGACAAATATTTTGCAAATCGTAATGAAAATCTTTTAATCTTGAATTTTTTTCTTTTCCATGCGGAAACATGAAAGATATCGAATATAAAGAAAAAAACGAAAGTTCATTGCAAAAAAAAGAAAAATTAATATTTAATAAAAATATATTTTACACGAAAATAAACATTATTTTATTCTACTTCCATAAATTTTACCCAATTATATCATAATTTTTTCGATATGTATTAATATTTTTTAATGAAATAAAAAATAAAAATAGTTCCAATCAAAAAGCAATTTTCATATCAATTTTTCTATTATATTTAGGAAATATACCTTACATAAAATTCTTAGTCATTAAATTTTAGAAAGAAAATAAAAATATATTTAATGATGAAACAAATTTTTTGCATGAAAAACAAAGAAAAGTAAAAAATAAATCGAGATAACAATTTTTATCATGACTTTAAAAATTTTTGCAATTATTAATAATTATTATTTTATTTATTAAAACTATAAAATAATTAAAATAATTAGTTAGAATATAGAATCAATAAAAATTTTAATTAAACTTGTCTCCAGGTTTCAAATGTAATAATTAGGAGGAATAATAAGGTAAGTTCATTTACAACATTTACGTAAATCCCCGCGCATTTCGTAAATATTGATTTTGAAGTCCTTTCTTTAAGGGGAGACACAAGTAAAGCACACAAAAAATGAGGTTTTTTAGTTTTAACTTTTGATCCGTAGCACCTACAATGTTATCCATGCGTAATGTTGTTCAAAATCATCTAAAGAATCTATAAAAAAATTTTCAGCTCGAAATATTAAAAACTGTGGGACTAGTTCCATTTTAACGCTTCCTCACTTATCACTGAATCGAGCAGTCTTTAAAATGGAACTAGTCCCACAGTTTTTAATATTTCGAGCTGAAAATTTTTTTATAGATTCTTTAGATGATTTTGAACAACATTACGCATGGATAACATTGTAGGTGCAACGGATCAAAAGTTAAAACTAAAAAACCTCATTTAGTCGCATGTTTAAAAATCTAATCATAGATTTTTAAAATATAAGTCTTCAACTAAAAGATGCCGCTTGATTCGTTTCTTAATTGTAATAAACAAAGTGGCTGCGATTTAAAATAAAATCTCGGCTCCTATTGACCTTGAAGGGTTTTTTTTATTTAAATCTTCATTTTGAACACAGTTATAAGAATATTCAAATAGCAAATTCGTAAAAGTTATAAATAAAGCCCCAGCTTCATTTATTTATAAAAAAAACACCCTCTTTTTAAGGCATTATAAAAAATATTGCAATTGAATTTCCTCATTTGCTCTTAATGGAATATGAAAATTTCAACCTTCATAAAGAGTTTAAGCCCTTATGCAACTGAATATGTTCAAACAAAAAAAATTATAGCTATAAACATCATGCGTGTTGGGATAAACAATAGGGAATATCTCAGCAACAAATCAACCAATTTGCTGTTACAACCTCTCTTTCTGTTCGTATTCATGAAGGCTTCCTTTTAAAAGTTTAAAAATATTTAAAAAATTATTTTTATAACACTCGGGGCGTAAAATGGTCATTTTATGCCCGCAAAGCAGTGCATAAAATGACCATTTTACGCCTCTCGTGTTATAAAATAATATATGCACCGCGTGCGCAATAAACTTGGTGCATAAGGTACTATTGCAATAAATAATTGATATGCAAGAAATGGCCATTTTTGATAGTTTTTTGGCTTTTTTGCAATAACTAATTGACGAAAATGATCGCGACTGTACTCAAATTATAGGTTTTTCTATTCTCTAATACTTTTATTTGTTACTTTTTTTCTAAAATGTATAGGTTGCTTTAGAGAATTAAAAAAGCTGTTTTAGCCAACTTTGCAGCCTCCTGGAGCATTTCCTACCGTCTTCTTTGATTACATTTCATATAGGGTATGTTTTTTCATTGCCTTTAACAACTCTATATAGGTTTCCTTAAGCCCTTAATTAATGTCCTCAAAATGTCTCTATTGATTGGACTATATGGAATTATACTATATTTTTAATCTGTCAATCTAGAAATATTTTAGATATTGAATTAAACTATCGAAATTGAACTATCGATTTTTTTATTATTTTTTTTTAAATATTCTGAAATATTCAAAATTTTATTTGAAATTTAAAAAATTACTTGCCAGGCTCATGAATAAATATTTGATGGTGCTGTTATAAGCTAAAAAGTTGATAACATCTGTATTTTCTAAATTTATTACTTAAGGGGTGTCCTCATACCGGCACAAAAATCTACCTTATCTACATTTGAATTATGCATTTTAATAAAAATTTAACTATTTTTCACTAAAATTCATAGAAGAGGCACATTCTTAATATTCTAAAGAATTTATTGCAACGTCAAAAGATAGAATAGAAGTGAAAATGAAGACAAAAACTGCATAATACGATTATTCATAACTACATTGAAAAGTTAATCGTATTAAGCAGTTTTCGCCTTTATTTTTACCTTTATATTGTCTTTTAACGTTGCAATAAATTCTTTGGCATGTTAAGAATATGCCTCTCTTACGAATTTCAGTCATGAATAGTTAAATTTTTATTAAAATTCATAATTTGAATGTAGATAAAGTAGAACCCTATGTCGGTATGAGGATTCCCCTTAATATACTAATTTTATAGTACAATTTTTCAAAATGATAATTCAGAAGTAAATGTCATAGAATTGTTAACATGTTTCAATTTTAAATATGGGTGATTCTATTCGAACGGGTCAAATTCAAATTTTGAAATAATAGAAAATAAAGGTGTTCATTTTAAAAATTTTACTCAGGTTTTTTTATGGTTATATCTAATAGAACAATATTCCAAAGTAGCCAAGCCGTCCATAGGTTATTCCCAGAAAAACTGATGGATGAAAAATATACTGATACAGAGAAATTACTTTTATTCCAGGGGAATTACTTTTTTTTGTTACCATCACTTGATATACTATTTTCTAATAATATTTATGTCAAACAAAGATTCTAAACTATCTGAAATACTTAAGAATTAGATATTACCATATATGGATGAATTTATAAAAATAAAAAACGACGCACGGAGAAAAATATATTGCATTAGTCAACAAAAAGATAGTTCCATAAGCGAAAATTTTTGCCAGTTTGAGACAGCGAAAATTTGAATTCGAAAATAGACTATCATTATTTGCTGCCATCGATGTGAATATTAGCTATTGTTTTGCGCTGACATCTTCAATGACATTTTTTATGGTTATTAAATAAATGCATATTTGAAAGTGAATGAAATTTTTTTTTATGGTTTGAATTCTCAAAAGTTTTAATATCAACTTTAAAAAAAATAAAGGTTATGACTGATCGTTTAGCTGTCAAATGGTTTACAAAGTTTTATGCTAATGTAGCGCTTACGTATAGTTGAAATGACGACAAAATCATGCTGTTTCAGTCAAGATTATGACAATAGTTGTACTATTAATCGCTGCAGAACACAAAATTATAGAAGAAAAAGAATGCCTTTTTTAGCTAATGATTGTTGCTATGATTACAATTTTTTTGGCTACGGAAATCATTATCTCGCGCTAAAATGTTAGCTTTTTCTTTTGTCTTTTTTAGCAAATGACATTTAGTTGCATTACCTATGAAAATAACTAAAAAGTTAATGTTTGAAGTTCACAATATTTAGTTTGTTTTAGCCCAAACTATCGCTGCATGTGTTTAGCGATATCCTTATTGCTGCCGTTACCATACAATTTTTCTCCGTGCGAGTTACAGCAAAAATATGTATTTTTAAACATTATTAGAAGAAAGTTAAAGAACAAATATATCCATACTTGAGAAAGTTTGCTTTTTCAAAATATATAATAACATTATTTTTGTGTTTGGAAGTGGAGTTAAGTGTACTTAATGATAAAGGATTAGTAGGAAGTTCGCCACGTCCACGTGTAGAAACCATTTTATTACCAATACAATCTAAAATAATATATTATCAATTTATAGATTTTCCAATTCAGATTTATCAAAAACTTTCATTTAAATTCAAATAATTATATACTTACTTTGATATCAACGACAAACTCTTCATCAAGGCTAATGACAAACTGATATTTTTATTTTCTGAATACTACGATGTAACCTTTGATTTCGCTTTATTTATTTGTAGTATATACGTAGTATATAGTGCAGTATGTAAATATGACTACAGTGATTGTTTACAAAAAGATTTGAGAATTTGCTTACTCGGAGATTCTCCACAAATATATATATATTCAATTTTGAATATCTAAAAATTATAAGCAGTATAATATGTATTAAATTTCAAGTGTACAAATAATTTAACACTTCATGGTATGAAATTCATGAATAACATTGTTGACTTTATTATTCAATTAGAATTGTGTGAGTGCATCTCAAAAAAGGCAGAGGAATTATATGCCAGGGGAGATTACCTGATAATTTGAATGAAATTTTTACCGAGTAAACGGTCTCCAACATTCACTGCTATACAAAGTTTTTTAGTTGTACATTACTACTTTCTTAAACGTCTATTACGTATTTGAATATGCGCTTATATCATCTGTGACAGTTAAATGTTTAGAGCCAGGGGAATTATCGTAGAAAAGGTAACTTAGCTTTCATAAGTGAAATGATGTTTACACGTAAACAAAAATGTATTCTATGATCAACAAAGCAATTTTTTAGCGAAATAAACATATAATAACAATATTTCCATGTAATAGAAATAGCTTATATTTTCATAAGATTCAAATATAACATTTTTTATTATTATTGATTTTTATCTATGAAAAAATATACATTTTTCTTTATAATAACAAAGGGTCAAAGAAAATATTTTTTTGCAACCATTCTGCTGAAATGTATGTACGGATGGAAACAAATATTTTTTGATCTTTCCGAAGTATTAATTCATCTATCCTGTATCTCTACAACGTTTAAAAAAAATTTTATATATGATTACAGACAGGGGAGATTACTTTTTATACTGTCTAAGGGTCCCTACAAAAGCTACATTGAAATTAGCGATTAAAAAGTCAACGGATCATAAAGTTACAAGCTGAAAGTATATGAAAAATTTGTGGTTAATAATATTTGAACCTTGTATTGATAGTTTATTAAACGATTACATGTGATTACCCGTTAGAATAGAATCACCCATATACAATAACAAATGAATATAGAGCGAACCTTCGCACTCTCGACATCTTTACACAAAAGGAACGCAAATTTTTTTGAGCGGATGCTGGCGATGTTTATATTAATAATTTCATTTAAAAAATAAAACTATAATTCAATAATTTTAATTTAATTATTTATCAATGATTTTTATCATTAAATTCTGAATCACATATTTTATATAAAAAAATTATAGTAAATCAAATTTCTTTTTCGCCAATGATATGATCTTATTTAATACACCAATCATGTTTTAAGTATAAAATGCTTCACAACATCCGGCTATTATTTTTTTTAAAAGAGGAATAAAAAGTGCGGGTTGGCGAGCAGCATGAGTAGGGGGTAATTAATGTTCATTATATTATAGTGATAAATTGTTGATTATAGTACCGCAAAATAATTAAGGTATATTATAGTTTTATTACAATAATTATTATAATATACTGTAATTTTATTATTGTACGTAACTATAGTTGTGATTAGGGAAAACTGGGTAACTTGGACCCCTGGGGCAAATCGGACTGGAACCACTGGATATAAGTACAATTAAATATTAAAAGATTGAAATAACTGTAAATAAACTGTAACAAAGAAAGTAGTTTAATGTAAGAATATTAAAATCTTAATAATAAAATAAATATGTACTATATATTTATATAAAGTGATGCCGGTCCGCTTTTCTCCGGGAGTCCAATTTACCCAGTTTCCCCTATAGTTTTTTTTATAAAGAAATATTAATTTTTGTATTAGTGTTGATATTTGTTTTATAATCGCGTTTCTAAATCAATTATACTAAAAGATTTTTTACTTAAAATAATACACGAATTCCAGCTGGGAATATGAGCAGAAAATGTTCTACTATAAATTTCAAATGATTTTAACTTTGCAAACAAATTTTTTAACTAAAGGTTTAAAGATTAGCTTTAATATATTTTTTTTAAATTTTTTACAATAATTACTTCTAAAATTGTACAACCATGAAATAGATACAAAAATTAATTAGGAAAAACTACTTATAACTTCTGAAAATCCACTTTTTTTAACTTTAATGTGAAAAATAAATAAAAAATTCGAAATCAGTTAATTTTATTGTCAAATTCAATAATTTTCTATACAGATAATATTATTTTTTAGTATTTTAAAATTTTATATCCATACACTATTTATATTAGCAGCCGCAAATGTCATTGAAATTGTTAATTAGGAAAGATGAAAGTACAAAAACAATTGAAAAAGTAAGACAATAAATTTTAGTGAACTTTTATGTACCTTGCGTTATTTTCGACTGTACGAGGTGGTAAACTATCAGGTGGCGGAGGTGGAGGATGCTGATTCTGATTCTTGATTTGTTGAAGGGCAACACTACTATCAGAATCATTGTCACTGCTTTCTTCTGTCCGTTTATTTACTACTTCACCAAGTAGATGTGACGGTACACCACGTAGATAATAGCGTGGTACTAATTCGGAATTTGGTCTTGATTTGCGTTGCTGAGGCCTTTGGAAGCGCAAATTCAACTGACTCGCATCTGTCACGTACTTTTCGCTTTGACGACGTCGACGTAGCGCCGGTGTACAGCCTGTTAAATTCTCATCTTCAGTGGAGCTTGTGGAAGTGAGAGTACCAAGGCTCGGTCGAGCGTCTGGCATCGTAGCGCAACGTCGCAAATACGGGGCACCACTGCTTCCTTCGGCTTTGTTCGTCACTGCTGTTGTTGCTACATGTATGCTAAGCGGTTTGCCTTTCATTTGAACTAGAACACACAAACATTGGACTGCTTTTTATTAAGCACATATACAATTTAAATTATTTATAATGTGAATATTTTTTAGACTCTTTTTCATTTTTAAATTTTAGTGGATCTTAATTTATTTTTTGTAATTACATTGTTTTTAGGATTTTAAATGAAATATCATTAAGTTAATAGTTTATACATTCAAAAAATTAGCTTCCTAAATCTAGTGATATATTTAATAGAATTCATATTTATTAAACGTCATATTTAATACCAACTAGTTTCTACTTCAACAACATTATGCACTTATTTAAATACTTGAAAAAGACGACGCGTTTTAAAAAAAATTTAAGGAGTACTATCAGTAGGGGAATAAACATAGAGTTTTAGATGAAACTTGGCATAAAGGTTGATATGGATGTAAATGAGCTTTGGTTAAAATTTGAAAACGATTGCCTACCTAATAGTAGAGTTATTGGTATTTTTAGTTCCATCACTTTTGACATGTAGTATGATGGAAAATCAGGTTATTATCGTTTTTATTTCAAAAATTCTGCTTTATTAAAATACAGATTTTATCGGAGATTTTTTTATAGATAGAAAATCATTCGACAAACGTAAAATGCTTTTGAAACTTATCAATTACTACTTTGGAGGATCGGAATTAATTGATATTCAAGCAAAAAAGGCGACTATTGCAAGAGAACATCTATAAAATACGAAATTTGACAACACCGCAATATTGTAAATACAGACGATCATATTATATGTACAATACTTTATTTCAAACATTAAATTACTCATTCATTATACATTTATTTAAATTATATAATTACACGTTTATTTCTACATAATCAAAATTGTAACAAATTCTTAGGTGGCTAACTTCATATCGATAGTACCAGAGATAAGTAGAGATTGCCAATGCCATGTTAATAAAACGTGCCAAATTCAATCATGACGATCCTTGCGGCGATTCTGGAACTATACGCGCAAAGCCCCTCCACGTCTACACGCGCGTATGAGAAGCAAGCGAGAGGGGAAGAGACAAACACACGAAGCACGCGGCTTCCAGTGGCGTAGGTAATCTTACGGCAAACTCGCTTTAGCTCATTTTCGCCGCGGTACCTTATAGCTTTATTTAAATGTGATTAACCGTCCCGAAAATTTGTTGAATAATTACAAATTTTTATTTTAAACATAAATATATTTTTTAGTAATAAAAATCGTTAAGGTATAATCAAACAAATAATAATAAATAAAATCTTTTTGGGGGCGATGAACATATGTAACTTTTTACCCTGTTCAATTAATGTATGGCTGTGGTCACTAAGTCTTTACGCACCCCGCTGTCACTCTAATTTTGCAAAGTTCAAACCCGATGTTCCACCTATTTTTTTTTTTTTTCTGTTTTATTTTTAAATATTATATATTTTTATAATCAATTTTTATAGCGAAAAAAATAAAATAAAAATTTATTTAACACCTTAAGAGTCAGCTGTATACCGACACAGTTACCTGTTTTACCGAATCTATTTAAAATTTATTTTTATAAAAACTAATAGCTTCAGGCAGAAATAAAGAGATGGTTTCGATTTGTGTAATAGAAAGCAATATTTTCTCTAATAAGAATAATTTAATTCCACCGTTTTATTTTCAAGAAAAGTTGGAATAACTTGAAAATCCCATTATTTGACACTAATTTCTAATTTTTAAAGTTATTCCAACTTTTCTTAAAAACGAAGCAATAAAATTAATTCATACTAATCAAAGAAAATATTACATTTTATTAAACACATCGAAACCATCTCTTTATTTTTGCCTCTTGTTGCTAATTTTGGGAAAAAAGTCAATTTTTTAATTAGAAAAGGACAGAGATACAGCGGACTCTTAAATTCTATTTTATTTCGAAAATAAAAAAAAATATATTTACAGATAGGGATAGAAAAAAGTTTTGATGTCAATATTACATGGAAATATAACTTATATCAATATGAAATAAAAACGTAGCTAGTTTTGTAATTTTTTCCTGCTAAATAAAAAATATTAAACATTCAAAAAAATTATTATAAATTATAGTTGTTTTTTATTCTCACTCAATTGCGAATAATAAAACGATTTCTGTTCTTTAAAAAAAGGTCCTTTTCTAAATTTATATAAATGTATGACATTTATAACTCATTTAATAAAAATAGAAAATAAATATGAATAAATCTAATTTCAATTTAGAAAAGTAAAAAGGAACTTTTCTAAATTTATTTAAATGTATGACATTTACGAATTAAAAACTTTATTAAAGCGCATTTTAAATAAAAATTACATTGAATATCATTAATATTTTTAAAAATTGGACTTTTTCTTCTTTCTTTTATTAAATATCATATTTCTATGATATCATTAATTTTTATTTCCAAAACAAAAAAATTGATAATTCTCTTTAACGAACGTAATAATTCTCAGTTTTTACTAAACAAAATTTTGACTAATCTTTGAATAGTTGAATTATTTTTTTCCGTTAAAAAGTGACATTTTCTAAAGTTACATAGGGGCATGATAACATTCTTTTTAATTAATTTTTAAAAAATAACATTTTATTTAAACAGTTAAAAAATTTAAAAGACGAAACATCGCCATTTTTCAAAAATTACATAAACGCTTTTAAATTTAGGTTACACAGAGATTAATTATTTTAAAAAAATTGAAAATTCTTTCAGATAAATAACTATTTTGCATCTTATCTAACTGCTCGTTCTGTTAATTACTATTTTTTAATAAAATTACTTTAAATAATTTAAGATGGCATGCAAATTAGTATTTTAATAATAAAGAGCTGAACGGTTCTTCAAGCTGAAATTATATGAATTTTAAATGAACACACAATACTGATTTTATTAATTAACAGTTTATTGAGACCCAAAGTGGTCATTCTTTAGATGAGATTATCTTAAAGAAATGATTGGCGAGGCTATTTGAAAATTTACAGTAATAACATATGAAATAAAAACTCATTTAAAGCTTCAAAAGATATTACAAATTATAGCTGATGGAGGAGCTATTTGACTATTAACAAAATGTATTTGATTTTAAAATTTTTGAAACTTTATGAGAAAATTATTGAGAATGACAGATAAAGGGAAACATCTCTTCCAATTAAAAAATATTAAAGAATTATGAAATGTATCTTAAAAAATCAATTTCGAATTGTTTATTATATGTTTAAATAGTTTATTATGGTTATGTAAATTGAATATTTTTATTATTATATTTTTTATTGATTTAACAAAAATTTAACTTAAAATGAATAAAAGAATAAATGAAAGAATTAAGGAATGTGCTTTGATGAAGCATATTTTTTAAAAAGTGTTGTCAACTTCATGAAAGCGCATAAAAATCACGCTAAATACCATTGCTGTTAAAAAAACATTTATTAAAAAAATTGTTTAATTTTTATAATTACAAAAAAATTTAATTATAAAACTGCTTATAAATTTGCTGTGTTATCGAACTAAATGGAAATCTAAAAAAAAACCTGATGCAAAAAAATTATTGTATATTTAGAAAGAAATATCGTAAGAAAATCCAAAAAAGTAGGTATTTCAAAGTATTCTTTAAAAAGAATGCATTACAATTTTTTCAAAGCTTCTTATCATATTATAAAGTTAACTGAAAAATAAAATGTATTCGTTTAATTTTTTAAAGATGGATTTCTTTATTACTTTTCAAGTATGATTTAATAAAATTTAAAAATAATATATTTTATAGTATTGCACTGTTTTGTGTAATTTGTGAAAATTATTTTCATTGGAAATCGTATCACATAAGTACGTAAACTTAACGTAAAATTTTTATATGATTTGAAACAAAAAAAAATTTCGTCAAATTTACATCAAATATATGTACTTCATTATTCAAATTATCTCATTACATAGAATTATACATTTCATTATTAAAAAAATTTATATTCTTTATAAATTTTTTTATTGAAATTTTAATTTTAAAATTTACCTAAAAACTTTTTTGAAGTTGGCAAATTTTAATCTAAGCCGTCGATATGTAAAAAAAATAATTTATTGATAATTTAATTATTGAAACAGTTTTAAATGTATGTGGTAAACGTTATTTTGCTGTATTTTTTTAAATAAAACGTTAATTATATTGATATTGCACCTAAACATTTACTAAATTTGAAATTTTTCCAATACTACAAATTTTTGTTAACAAATATAATACCAAAAAAAACTTTTGAAATTTTAAACTCAAAGTTCATTTAAAGTACTTGTAATAATTAATTAGGCAATTATATCTTGAGTATAAATATTTTTTTTATATCTAAATAACTAATGATCAAAGCCTACTTATAAGGAGAGATCATCTCCACCTTCGAGAAACAAATTCGGTTAAAACTACAAGATATGATTTGGTGATGAAAAAAATTAACCCGTATTTTTTCTTTTGCTTAGATTTCAGAGACAAAGTTATATACATTTTTCAATAATATAATGAAAAGAAGTTGTCGTAAAAACTTGAATGATCGGACAACTAAAAATCTTACAGAAAAATGTATTAAATATTAAAAAAGTACAAATTAAATACTTTAATTTAAGCCTTATTAGCTTAAAAAAGCTCAATGTGGTTAAAAAGTTATGCTTAATTGAAAATTATTACATATTAATTAATCGTTTTAGCATATAATATTTGATAAATTTTTTACTCTATTTCACTTGTATATTTTGATCGTTCGTAACATTTGAACTGCATAACCTTTTTTGATGCAATACAGCTTAAATTAATATATTTAAGTACTTTCTTTGATCTATCACACATTTTCTAGTAAGAATTTTAACTGTTAGCTATTCAAGTCCTGATAAGCGTTTCTTATTACTATATTTTTTATGAAATATCGGTATTTTCATATCCAAAACCTTTTTTCATTCCATTTTTTTCATAAAAAATCAGATTCTTTAGTTTGAACCAAATTGTTCATTTATAAATTTTTCATTCAAATTAAATTTCGTAATTCTTTTTGTAAGATTTTTGTGAACTTAATTTAAACTTTATATAATGTTTATTCAAAACATATTATCCCTTTCGTTAAAAAATGCTAAATTCTGAACTTTATTCAAGAACATTTATTTATTTTATGCTATTTTAAATTTATTATTAATGTCTTAAACATTTTTATTCCATTATTATGTTTTACTACTTTCTATTTAACATTTTCTATTATGAAACATGTTTCTCATAAGGTTTTAAACATTTTTCAAATTACATACTCTCTTAAAGTACATTATTAATTTATTTATGTTTAGAGTTTAATTGGTATTTTATAAATTCTTTTTGAATGTTATGCACAAATTTATTTGATCTATTTATAAATTATATAAACGTTATACAACTATATTATATTTATAAACGTATTATCTTTAAAATATATAAAATACAATAATGTTTTTATTACTTCATAAAAATCAAAATAAATGAGCTTTGACTACAATTATAAAAGAAAATCTGTCAGAATAATCAATTCCACAAATTACTTACATAAAATAAATCTATGAAATAAAGAAGAATTTAAAAAGAGAAGATTAAATAAATATCAAATAAAAATTTTCATTACATTCAAATTAAGAAAATAATCTATATTTAAAAAAAACGTTTTTAAAATTTTTATTGCTAATATTTCTTATTAATCCAAATTCTGTAGTTAACAGCGTTTGGGGATTTTAAAAAAACTTTAAATTTTTTATACTAGCGATGCAAAGAACAGTAAGTCTGAATTAAAAATTTTATTATTAAAAAAGTGTTAATTAGCACATGCTTAGAAAATGCTTGCAGTTAACAGTTATTTTATTTTAAGGAGGTGAGTCACCAGTTATATAGTAAGAAATTCATTATGTTAACAATGCTTTAAAATTTTTATTACAATTTAAAAACAACATCATAAGTAAGTGGTAAAAATTTCAAAACAATTCACTGTTTCTAAACTGAGATGAACAACTTCGAAATTGCAATTATGACGTAAATTTCTTCAAAATTGTAATTTTATAGTTCTGTATCTCAATTTAGAAACAGTGAATCGTTTTGAAATTTTTACCACTTATTTATGATGTTGTTTTTAAATTGTGATAAAAATTTCAAAGCATTCTTAACATAATGAATTTCTTATGATGTAACTGGTGACCAACCTCCTTAAACAGCTGGATTGTAGGTCAATATTTTTTGTCAAAAATGTTTCTTATTGAATTGTAACAAATTTTAGTTGTAAGCATATTATTAATTTTTTTTTAATAGAAAAAAGCCAAAGCATAAGATTTACACCTGGAAAAATTTTTAATTGTTGCAACGTACCTTAAAACTTAACCAACACAGCTATTGTAAGTTTTTTATTTAAACCAAATAACATATTTTTATCGCTTTCTCGTCCCAAACTTAATTTTTTTTAATTGTCTAAACAGTTTTCATTATTAAATAACAAAATTAATAAAATGAGCATTTTAAGGACAAACACGTTGCATACTGCACATCGTTTTTATGATTAAATTATTTTTATTTGAATGATAAATTTCTTCATTGTTTTTTGGAATATTGTATTTAAATACATTTTTTATGATATAATAAAGTATTCGCGCATTTTATTTCATTTATCCCAAATAACAGTAAAAAATATACTTTGAAAAGATATAATAAACGTCAAAACATAAAAAAATATATATTTAATAAATAAATTACTATTTTTAAAAATTAACAACATAGATAAAATTTTTTCCTAATTAATTGTCAAACTGAAAAAAATTTTAATTCTTTTTATTTCATGGTTCAAAGTTTGGAATCATTGTAATAATTAAAAAAAAAACATTGAAATCTATTTTTTTAATTTTTGGAAATGTTAAAATTCTATGTAAAATTTTTAAAAATAAAATATAATTTAAAGTCATTTTCACTTAAAACACGTTTTCGCGAAATTTGCAAAGTTTCGTAAAGTTTCATTTTTCCTAAATTAAATTATCGACATTATAAATTTATATTAACTTAATTCAATAAAAAGACATTTAAAACCTGATATCAAGATATTTGCTACTATACTACTATATTAGTGATATTAAAAAGGATATACTTTTAATAAAAGCATTTCTTCATTCTTTATGTGTCTAAAATAAAATGATGTTTATCAATATTTTATGTTGAATTTTTATTAAATGAATTAAAAATAATGTTATCATGCTCCTATATAAGTTTAGAAAATGCCAGTTTTTGAGAGACTAAAAGAATTAAACTATTTAAAATGTAGTGAAAATTTTATTTAATATCCCTGGTAGAAATTAGTCCGGGCTACTAGACAGTTTTAGCTAGAATAATCAAGTTCTAGACAGATCTGCACAGATAAACTAGACAGATCTGTACTGGCGTGTAACGCCTTTCCCTTCTAGATGCCCGTATAGTTTTCCCTTATAGAACTGTACAGTTCTATCGAGGCGTTAACGTATATTAAGGGTTAGGCGCAACATAATTTCGTATAGACGCTTTAGTTCGTCATTTTATTTCATGGCGTCACCTGCACGAATGTATACTATGATGTATAGTCGTGTGTATGTAAATATTCTGTCTATGTCTCTCGCATCATAAGAAAGAGAGATAGAGATAGAGACGCGAACATAAATCCCAGCCTATGCGTGATACTAGCAGTTTTACTTTCAATATGACTTTCTAGTGATAGTTTTGTTGTACTTTCCGTTGTTCAGTTGATAAATTTTTAAAATTTTTATTCATCGATGTTTTTGCACACGATATTTGAAGAAAAGGTGCAATGAAAGAACATTATTAGGTTAGGTTTGGCTTTACTTCGTTACATGCTGCATGCTTTGTAAGTTGGTAGCGCGCGCATTCAAGGGTTATATTAGTCTGTATCCATCTAGTTTTTCTTTCCCAGAATAATCAAGTTTTACTATAAAGGCCTAGAGAGCTTATAAGGGCGCCTAGATAAAATTTCTACCAGGGATGTCTTGTGAGAACTTTAATTATTATGTTTGTAAATCAATTTTTTTGTTTTGAAAATAATAATTGATAATATTATAAAAATATATTTAATAAAAGAAAGAAGAAAAGTCCAATTTTTTAAAATATTAATAATATTCAATGTAATTTTTATTTAAAATGCACTTTAATGAAGTTTAAATTCGTAAAATTATTTATTTTTTCAGATACATTTATTATTTTACTTTTCTCAAATGAAATTAGATTTATTAATATTTATTTTCTATTTTCTATTTTTATTAAATGAGTTAAAAATGTCATACATTTAAATAAATTTAGAAAAGGTCCTTTTTACTTTTCTAAATTGAAATTGGATTTATTCATATTTATTTTCTATTTTTATTGAATGAGTTAAAAATTTCATACATTTATACAAATTTAGAAAAGGTCCTTTTTTTAAAGAACAAAAAACGTTTTATTATTCGCAATTGAGTGAGAGTTAATCAATAAAAAATATAATAATAAAAATATTTAATTTACACAACCATAATAAACCATTCAAACATATAGTAAACAATTCGAAAATGATTTTTTAAGATACATTTCATAATTCTTTAATATTTTTTAATTGGAAGAGATGTTTCCCTTTATCTGTCATTCTCAATAATTTTCTCATAAAGTTTCAAAAATTTAAAAATCAAATACATTTTGTTAATAGTCAAATAGCTCCTCCATCAGCTATAATTTGTTGTTTATTAAAAAGGCGGATAATCTTTTGAAACTTTAAATGGGTTTCTATTTCATATGTTATTACGGTAAATTTTCAAATAGCCTCGCCAATCATTTCTTTAAGATAATCTCATCTAAAGTATGATATCTTTGGGTCTCAATAAACTGTTAATTAATAAAATCAGTATTGTGTGTTTACTTAAAATTCATATAATTTCAGCTTGAAAAACCGTTTAGCTCTTTATTATTAAAATACTAATTTGCATGACATCTTAAATTTTTTAAAGTAATTTTATTACAAAATAGTAATTAACAGAACGAGCAGTCGGATAAGATGCAAAATAGTTATTTTTCTAAAAGAATTTTTAATTTTTCTTAAATAATTAATTTCTGTGTAACTCATTTTAAAAGCGTTTATGTGATTTTTGAAAAATTGAGATTTTTCGTCTTTTAAATGTTTTAACTGTAAAAATAAAATATTATTTTTTAAAAATTAATTAGAAAGAATTTTATCATGCCCCTATATAACTTTAGAAAATGTCACTTTTTAACGGAAAAAATTATTCAACTATTCAAAGTTTAGTCAGAATTTTGTTTAGTAAAAACTGAGAATTATTACGTTCGTTAAAGAGAATTATCAATTTTTTTGTTTTAGAAATAAAAATTAGTGATATTATAAAAATATGATATTTAATAAAAGAAAGAAGTCTAATTTTTAAAAATATTAATGATATTCAATGTAATTTTTATTTAAAATGCGTTTTAATAAAGTTTAAATTCGTAAAATTATTTATTTTTTCAAGTAAATTTATTATTTTACTTATCTAAAATAAAATTAGAATTATTTATATTTATTTTTTATTTTTATTAAATTAGTTAAAAATGTCATAAATTTATATCATTTTAGAAAAGGTCCTTTTTTAAAAGAACAAAAAAGGTTTTATTATTCGCAATTGAGCGAGAATGAAAAACAACTATAATTGAAGGCCCGGATGCAATAAGGGCATTTACGCTCGGAGCACGCAAAACTGAAGTCACTTGGTAGTAAAAATTTCATTTTCTTCAAATAAATTTCAAAAAATTTGACGTTGTAAAACTCATCATGACGCATCTTTTTTATATTAACAGTTTTTTTATAAAATTTTTATTTTTCAAGAAAAAAATTAAAAACAAGAAAATTTTTTACATTAAATTTCAATACTTTTTTAAACTTAAATCGTTGTAATTCGAGTAAATATTAACCGATTTTGCTAAAATTTGAAATATATTTTCTAAATATCATAGCGAAACTTATGATAATTATAAAAAATGTTAATTCTCAAATTGTTAGTCGCAATTGTTTATTAATTAATACAAATTACAAATTGTGCGTTTATAATGTACTCGAGAAGAAAGTATCGAGGGAACTTTCAAGTACAAGAAACTTGTAGCGAGAAAGTTTTTGGTTTTTGTATAAAGAAGATTTGTGGAAAGTTTCAAATCGATTGATAAATAATTAAAAAAGATATAACAACATTTACAAGTAGCGCGCAGCGGTCGAGCGCTGCAGTTTTCTTATAAGTTAGATTCTCAGTGAATATTACGTCAACTGAATGACTCTTGGTAATATTATTTGGGAAAAGCAATAATACAAATATAACAATATGATATTTATTAAAAGTAAATAAACATATAAATAAACAAACGAATAAATAAATAAACAAAAGTATGTAATGTAATTATTTAATAATTAAATAATTACATTACAGATTTTTGTTTAATACTGATTTTTGGATTGTTTCAAAGGATTTTTTTTTTATTTTGTCTATTAAAATCTTTTTTTCTTTCGCATTAGTAATATGAGTTTTCTAAAAACATAAAGTGTAATATTTTTAAACAATATAATGTTGGGATTTATAATTATAAAAGTAAACCTAAATGCGTATGTACGTTCACTTTTAGGAATATTTTGCTACCAGTCTTCTTTTGTATAACGATTAGACTTGTAAAATTGTTCATCACGAGGAATGAAAATTATTTTATACTTATAATGGAATCAAAAAACGGTCGGAAAAGAACGATGTATCATTTCTTGTTCTTTTTTGACCGTTTTTTGATTCCATTATTCCCTATGGTGTACAATTTCACAAGTCTAAACGTTAAACAAAAGAAGACTGGTAGCAAAATATTCCTATATGTTAAGACCACAGCACTTGCCTAAATCATATATATATATATATATATATATATATATATATATATATACGAACAAAATTCATAATAATGTTTATATAGAAGAAGAGTGAACGTACACACGCATATATGTTTACTTTTATAATTATAAATCCCAACATTATATTGTTTAAAAATATTACACTTTATGTTTTTAGAAAACTCATATTACTAATGCGAAAGAAAAAAAGATTTTAATAGACAAAATAAAAAAAAAATCCTTTGAAACAATCCAAAAATCAGTATTAAACAAAAATCTGTAATGCAATTATTTAATTATTAAATAATTACATTACAGACTTTTGTTTATTTATTTATTTGTTTGTTTATTTATATGTTTATTTACTTTTAATAAATATCATATTGTTATATTTGTATTATTGCTTTTCCCAAATAATATTACCAAGAGTCATTCAGTTGACGTAATATTCACTGAGAATCTAACTTATAAGAAAACTGCAGCGCTCGACCGCATGCGCGCTACTTGTAAATGTTGTTATATCTTTTTTAATTATTTATCAATCGATTTGAAACTTTCCACAAATCTTCTTTATACAAAACCAAAAACTTTCTCGCTACAAGTTTCTTGTACTTGAAAGTTCCCTCGATACTTTTTTCTCGAGTACATTATAAACGCACAATTTGTAATTTGTATTAATTAATAAACAATTGCGACTAACAATTTGAGAATTAACATTTTTTATAATTATCATAAGTTTCGCTATGATATTTAGAAAATATATTTTAAATTTCAGCAAAATCGGTTAATATTTACTCGAATTACAACGATTTAAGTTTAAAAAAGTATTGAAATTTAATGTAAAAAATTTTCTTGTTTTTAATTTTTTTCTTGAAAAATAAAAATTTTATAAAAAAACTGTTAATATAAAAAAGATGCGGCATGATGAGTTTTACAACGTCAAATTTTTTGAAATTTATTTGAAGAAAATGAAATTTTTACTACCAAGTGACTTCAGTTTTGCGTGCTCCGAGCGTAAATGCCCTTATTGCATCCGGGCCTTCAATTTATAATAATTTTTTTCAATCTTTAATATTTTTTATTTGGCAGGAAAAAATGACAGAACTAGCTACGTTTTTATGTCATTTTGATATAAATTATATATCCATGTAATATTGACATTAAAAATTTTTTCCATCCCTATCCGTAAATATATTTTTTTATATTTTTGAAAAAAAATAGAATTTAAAGTGTTAAATAGATTTTTTATTTTATCTTTTCCGCTATAAAAATTGATTATAAAAATATATAATATTTAAAAATAAAAAAAAAAAGGCGGAACATCGGGTTTGAAATTGGCAAAATTAGAGTAACAGCGAGGTGCGTAAAAATTTAGTGACCACAGCTACCGCATACATTAATAGAACTGGGTAAAAAGTTACATATGTTCATCGCACCCCAAAAGATTTTATTTATTATTATTTGTTTAATTATACCTTAACGATTTTTATTATTAAAAAATATATTTACGTTTTAAATAAAAATATGTGATTAATGAACGAATTTTCGGGACGATTAATCACATTTAAATAAAGTTATAACGTACGGCGGCGAAAACGAGCTAAAGCGAGTTTACCGTAAATTTACCTACGCCACTGGAAGTCGCGTGTTTCGTGTGTTTGTCTCCTCTCCTCTCGCTTGCTTCTCTACGCGCGTGTAGACGTGGAGGGGCTTTGCGCGTATAGTTCAGGCATTTGTCCATGTGGCGGCACTAGTTTACATTGAATTTTAACGGGCACGCTCTCGTCTATGCTTATGGGCGATCTCTACTAATCTCTGATAGTACTCCCTTAAGAGAGAATATTTTAAAATATAATAAGCAATATATAAGAGATTTCTATTCAAACAATGATTATAAAAATTATAAATTATTTATATTTTTGAGATATTCTCTAGTAGATACTTTAAAAATAATTTTTATTAAAAATAATTAAATATAAGCACAGAGTCGGTAAGGTAGACTATTATCATAGTTGCACATTGTCTATATGCAAATAAATTTGTCCTTTTCTAAGAATTTTATTTATGTTCTTTATTGATATTTTCTTCAATTTAGACTCTTTATTTTCACAAAAAATATTTTCCACGAAAAATTTTAAAATCTGAAAATTAAATGAACAAATATTTTTGAAGATACAGCAAAAATTAAATTTATTAATATATTAATATTACGTTTTTAGCATTTGGACTATACCATTTGTCAAGTTGCAAAAAAGTAAAAACTTTTTTGCAAAATACGTATTTTGGATTTCATAATACTGTAATAATGTATATTTTTAAGGCGACTTTAGAAATTATGTTAATTTTAATTCTTTGATTCACAAATTACATTTTAAATTTATAAAATTTTTCAAATTCGTTAACTTTTTATTATTTTTAAAACCTGCAAAATGATAGTAAATTTAAAAATCTAAAAATTTTTACAAATTTAAAATGTGATCTCTAAACTACGGAATGAAATTTCCCAACCTTCGTAGTTACCTCAAGAGATAGCTAATGCGCTATTGTGTAATGAACTAGCTCGCCGCAGCAGTCCTTCGATTTGCTGTGGCTCGTCTCTCGGGACTTTAATCGTGAAGCCATGCAAGGCCGGCAAAAAGCTTCGCTTCTTGCGTACACGGCACAACTGACGACGCTTGCGCTTCACACTCGCTTTTTTTAAATATCTTATTTGATATTTAAAAAATTTCTAATCAAAACACAAAAGTATTAAAAGTTAAGCTTACTTTATCTCAAATCATACAGGCCGACTACACCTATCTCTATCTCTCTGAATCACATATAAGTTTTTTTTTATATTTACTAAAAAGGCGGTGGAATATTTGATGCTCTTATTTAATTAAACTCGTTTTTCTTCTTAAACCGTAACCAATCTACAAATTTAGTAGAAAAATTATTTCAAAATTGAATAACAGACATAACAGATACTTCAATTGCTGTCAATGTTTATAATATAATTAATTAGGTTATGCTAAGCTTATGTACGTAAAAATTGTTATTATAAATGTAATAACCCTGGTAGAAATTGGAACGCTTCTCTTACCATTTTATGGCCATCGCTTTGAAACGAAGAGCTAAAAATGGGCATTTTCTATGGCCATTATTTTAACCAATATGAAATGTTTTTTTACCTATATACCACTAACATGTTACACGCGTTTTCGAAGATTAAAATGTGAATCTTAGAAACAGAAAAAATACTCAAAATTAAATCTCTATAATTATTTGTGTTTTAGACAATCTATTTTTTCATTCTTTTGTATTCATTAAACATATATTTTATAATTTAAACGCGAATGAAACGATGTATTGGATTTATAGGTTAAAATATTTCTAGGTACTTAAAATGCCCACTTTATGGACAACATATTTCTATTAGCATTTTTTGTCTATACAAAAAATAAAGCCTCTGCCAAAATTAACTATTTATTAGCCAATATTGATATGACAAAATATTACTATTAATAATGTCCATAAATTGTATTATACACCATTTTTAATGTTCAAATTTTTACCAGGGAATGAATTAATAAATAGTTAAATATAAAATTAAGTTTCTGTACGTTGAAAAAAAGCATCCATTTTAAATATTAATTTAAATAATTCATCAAAATATTAATGTAAAGCACTCGTTATGATGGTTATTCTGTCACATACGATATGCTAGTGTGCTTTATGTTGGCGCAACAGCTTCAAGTTGTGGTGCAAAAATTTTATAACAACTGAAAAACTATTTACGCCAATTCAGAGTATAGCGCATCAGCTTTTTTAATGTGAATGGTTATGTTTTTTGACACAATCGTTCTACCATCGCCTTTTCAGTGTTATTCTACTCTAAAAATAAGCGCATACGAATTTTTTTTGTGTTTTAATATCAACAAAAATACATTTTTTATGTAATTCTGAAAAATGAGTCATAAATTTTTGTTTCCCAAAAATGGAAAATTTTTTTTTGCTATTTTTACCCCAAAATTGCAACTTACTTGCTTTTTCTTGGCTCTTATGGCAAAAAATACGGTTTGCACTGGTATAAAAAGGCTTTTTTATAAAACTCGTTTCGTAAATAAAGCCTTGTCATACCCGTTACGAAATGTACTATTTTTTAACCATTATGTTGTTCAAGAGACTTTTGTAAATAAATCTGAGTTTGTTTAGTGTTATAGAGGATGCTCTTTCAATTCAATCCTCTTTTATATATTTTACAAAAAAACCAAAGGATAATTGCACTTTGTGTAAAAAATAAAAAGGATTTTTTTTAAAAAGGCTATTTTTTGTCTCAAATTTTATGAATATATATATATATATTTAATTCTATTGATTTTTTTTTTCTTAGATTGACATTTTGTAATGAGTATAGCTGCTGTCGAAGCACGAGTCATTTTTTTTCACTAACCTACGTTCAATATGATTGCTTTTTGACATATTGAACGAAACATAGTAGGATCAGTGATGCCATATTAATTTATTCTGAGACATATAAAATTTGTAAAGAGCCGAGGAGCGCGTCTGAGACATATGCGATGCCAATACAAATTTAGCATACTCTTTATATACTGACACGAATACGGCCTACAAGGACATATATATATATATATTCATTTATAAACTTGGCAAAAAAACGCCACTTTTTTGGTCTAAAAAATGATGATTTTCAAATGGTCATATCTCCGCCAAAAATAGGCTAATCAAAGTTATCTAATATGAAAAATATAGGGTTTGGCTTCCTCTTTTAAATCCAGTTAGGAATATTTAGCTATGCCTTTTTGCGCATGCTCTAAGTCAAGAGAACTGGGGTGTTATTTTTCAATCCTAAAAGTGCCACCTTTGAGCGATGCTACAAACTTTGGATAGATCAAGCAAATAATTCTGATTACGGGATCTGAAAATTTAGGTTTTTTCAAGCAATTTCTATTTTTGGAGTATATTGTTTCGAGCATCAGGTGCAGAACTACGAACAAATGAAAATGGCGTATTCTTTTTGGTTTTTAGCAAGATTTCTAGGCTTATGATTTAAAAAAAAACAATATAAGATCAAATAAAAAATAAACCTTCAGAAAATTAAAATGAGTTGAACACATACATAAACGACCCTTTTCACGACGAACATGATGTGCAAAGTCCGATCGAACAACCTCCCGATTGGCTTTCAAAGTCCAAGAGTCAGACGTGATGAGGTCAAACAAATTCGGGATTAAGATTAAGCGATTCTATAAATGTAAGCATAAGTTCATTTAAATTTTATGCAGGTTGATTTTTATTCGACCTTATGTTGGTTTTTTTTAACCTTTTTCTCTCTCTCCCTCTTTCTTTCTTTTTCTTATATGCACAATAAAGCATAGAGAGGTTTACGTCTATCCTTCTCTGTCCGCCGGTCTTAAGCATTGAATTTTCCCCTCTCTCTTTCTTTCTCTTATATGTACAATAAAGGTAGCCGTGAATAGAAGGGGCTATGTCCATACTTCTTTATTTGCCGGTTACAACAAGCATTAAGTATCTTTTTTTTCATGTTTCTTATAGAAATTTTAAATATTTTGTTATTTAAATTTTATTAAATATTTTATTATTAAAAAAATTTGTTTTATTTTGTGAATTATAAATTGAAGTGTGTGTAAATTATAAAATGTAAGTGAAATATTAGTGGTTTATTTTAATGATTTATCATCAGTGGGAGAGGCGCAGAGGTGGATAGAACATATTCGGTCGAAAGTAGCAGGCGATATCGCGATATTTTTATTTTAATGATTTTATCATAAAAAATGAATTTTTACGACGGGTAAGTTGGACGTACTTTTTGCCGGAGATGAGAAAAAATCGTATATTCACCTTGGGAGAAAAGTAGACTATCAATTGTTCGTGTATTTGCGTCTCGAGCGACGCAAGAGACGCAACCTATATGCAAACATTTAGTAGTCAACTTTTCTCCCTTGGTGAATAATGCACTATTCAATTAAACAATTTAACTAAATGACTTCTTAATAATAAATTTGTTATATGTATGAAATAAATGAAAAAAATATATAATGCTAATAGCAAACAATACATACCATTGTTTGTTATTAACATTTGGTTGGATTATTTACCAGTTACTGGTGGAGAATTGGTAAATAGTCGGACTAGTTAGCAGTTACTGGGTGGGTAACTGGTAAATTGTCGGATCAGTAGGCAGTAGCCCGGTGGGTAACTGATAAATGATTTAACCTATTAGCAGTTACCGTGTGGGAAACTGTCAAATGGTTCGACCATTCCCAGTTACTCACCTAGTAAGTGCAAACTGGTCTGACCATTTCCAGTTACTCACCAACTGGGAAAATTTGTAATCCTGCATATGAGTTTTATCTCATTATACATATGAATAAAATAAGAAATTCATATAATCTTTGTGATAAGATAACTTCGATTTGAGGCTTACGTCTATATAATATAAATAGATCTATTTTTCATTTCACTCTGCAGAGTGGAAATTCTTTCAGAGATTCGTCCAGCTGGGGGTTCTCAAGGCTTTGCTAAGCTTGTTGCACTTATGCGTTTTTCTGATTTTGCACATCGTCTTCTTCTACACTGCAATTGTTCGTTTCTACTGCTGCTAATGAAGCTTGAAGAATTGCTGGAGCATAACTGTTTGCCGTATTTTTGGTGAGTTATTATGTGATAGTGCTGTAAGTGTGGTGCAGTTACATCTTTATTGCATTGTGCACCTGTTGCATACCAACTTCTAAAATTTTTTAACGCTAAATTAAATGTCATAGGCAAATTTTTCAAGTTCGTCACTAGTGGCGCGATCTTTGAATCACCATGATTAATGTCTTATCTACTTAATGGATAACTGACAGATGATTATCATAATTAAGGCGCTTTTCCAGCGGTCTTTGATATCCGACGCGTTAATTTTAAACAGCCTATCATGATTTTCTTCGACTATTTTCCTGATTTCTTTTATATTTATTTTTAATTTGATATACTTGGGCAGAGAGTTTTATAGAGGTTGCGGCTAGTTTATTTTTATTCTTATTTTTATTTTTATTTTCGTGCTGTTTTTCACTTATCTCTTATTCCTTTTTTCACTTATATTGTTTATTCATCTGCGACTCTCATATTTTCAATCATGTTGCAAGAGTCTACGGCCCAGGACTGCTGCGCCATCTATGGTCTTCCCACTGACAGCGCACAAGGGTCAAAGAAACTAATTCAGTGTTTTACATATCGGCAGCGCTGCCATGTTGAATGTATGAAGCGCTTACCTCGTGATATCGATAGTAATCCTAAATACGACTGTGAGAGGTGTATAGCTGGTCAACCTATCGTGTCTCCTACTGCCCCACTTACTAGCACCAACATCAAACCAACAATCTCGTACAATGCTACCTTGCGCATAGCTCATATAATTCGGCCTATTGTAGCTTCTACACCATCACCAGCATTCTCGCCAGCCACACATGCCATGAATGCCCCAGGACAATCAGCGAATGAGAGGAAAGTCAATGTGAACTCAAATGGCAATGTTTCTGCAGCGGCTGGAGGAGAGCATAGTATAAGTATTAATTTTATTAATGATAAATTTAGAGGTGGCGCTGCATTGGCCGCCTTAATTACTAATATTAATAGGAATAAAGATTGTGGTATAAAACTGACTGATAGTGGTGCTTATTATTCCTTATTACAGGCAGCTGTGTTTGCTCTGGAGAGTGCCCTATTTCACAGGCACGAATTGATTTAAAATAATCTTACTTAACTTCTAGCTCTTGAGAGCCATATTATGAATGTTGATAAGGGCCACCGAGATATCGTGACTAAATTCGAAAGTCAAAATGAAATGATTAAGAGTTTACCTACTGGACAGATGCAGCTGCTGGAGAAGAATCGTAAACTTAGGGGGATCTTAGACACCTTGGAGAGGGAGCTGTTGTCCGTTCAAAATAGCAATAATGAAAAGATTTCTAAATCTTTGTCAACTAATTTTAATAATTTGCGGGCATTTTTGAATAATGAATTCCAAGAAGTGGACAGTAGTTTTTCTCAACTTATAACCGTGGTGGCTGAAGTAGCGCAGACCGTTACTGATTTCATGGCTCTAAACGAGCACTCACTTAACACTAACACTAAAGTGTCTGTAATTTCGAACGTAATACTAATATAGCATTCGGAAATTATATCACTTAATGAAATCACAAATTCTGGAAATAAGGATTTTCAAATATATCTAAATGAATTTCTCGAATAAGATATATATATATCTATATATCAAGATTCAACTGACCCCCCCTCAGCCCCCCCTCAAATGTCTGTCGGCATAGCCCCCCCTCAAATTACGTTGTAATTCCTCTTATAAATAGCTATTCCAAAATTAACGTAACTTAGGTCCCCCCTCGCCCCCCCTCCATTTGCCCCTCCTCAAATTACGTTGTAATTCCTCTTATAAATAGCTATTTCAAAATTAATGTAACCTAGGCCTCCCCAGCCCCCTCAATTTTTGTAGCCCCCCCATCAGCCCCCCTCAAATGTCTGTCGACATAGCCCCTCCTCAAATTACGTTGTGATTCCTCTTATAAATGGCTATTCCAAAATTAACGTAACTTAGGCCTCCCCTCAGCCCCCCCCCTCAATTTTTGTAGCCCCCCTCAATTTGCCCACCCCCCGCCTCACTTTTTAAGCCCGCCATTATGCCCCTCCCACTATGATATTATGAATAAGTATTTAGTAATAAAAAAATATTCTTATTATTAATAATATTCTATTATTATAATAACAATTATAAGTAATTAACTATTATTATAAATAGTAATATTTTATTATTATGATTGTAACTGTAACTATTTAATAATATAAAGTTTTTTCGTATTTTAATATTGAATTTCAAAAATGAAAAAAAAAAATTATTATTATCAATATTTTATTAATATAATTGCAAACATAATTAATTGATAATACAAAGCTTCCTCTCTGCATTTTCTTTATTCAGATAAATATATAATATTTTTATTTCTATTCTAATATTTTTATTTCTATATATTGTATCTTTATTTTTATTATTGAAAAAATTTATTAATTACAATAGTAAACTATGAATTACAAAATGAATTTAGCTTAATATCCATAGGTACTTTATTAACAATTGTATTTAAATAAAACATGTTCTTTTTAAAATTAGAAATAAGATATTTACATATTTATCTTAATAAAAGATTTTTGGGCTTGAGACCAGCATAAAAATATATGGCTGCATTAAAAGCTTATAAAAAGCATTGTTTGTTGTCGCTAAAAGAAGCTTACAAATTCATCTTCATTGTCGCTAAAAGAAGCTTACAAATTCATCTTTATTGTCGCTAAAAAAAGCTTACAAATTTATTATTGTCGCTGAAGCGATTGTTTGTTGTCGCTAAAAAAACTTTATACAAACATATAAATTTATTGTTTATTGTCGTTTAACCTTTAGCCTGCGGGGGTGGTCGATTTATCGACCAGCAGTCAGGGTAGGGACTCTACCTGAAAAATCCAATGATCTCATGTATACATTTTGCACTTTATAAAAGGTCGTTTAGTACTAAAATTTTCCCGCAGTCAAAAGGTTAAAAAAGTTTACAAATTTATTTTTTATAATCACTTAAGGGGACCAGGTACTATTAAAACTTGAAAAATTTGAATATGAATAATTAAAAATTTATTGCTTTTATCCAAAAGGAAAAAATTTTTTGAAAATATATCTATGTTTCAGAAGACTTTTTATTTCTGAAACTTTTATCTATCTTAAAAATTCAGCTGATGGTCTCCGTTCACATTCTGGTACTAAAAACAGATTGGTCGCAAGGTTTTTTCATGAGTTTTCATCGAATCTTTATGAAATTTGGTGGAGATCTTTAAAATTATATTAGAATCCATATGAGCATAGCAAATTATAAATATATATATGCTAATTTGTTTATTAACTTATTATTTATAAAATTAAATAAACAAATTTTGAAAAAAATTGATTTTTCATAGAAAATTTTTTTATTATTTGAATTTTCAGGAATGTCTCTCGCTCATGTGGATTCTAAGATGATTTTGGAAATCTGCACCAAATTTCATCAAGATCAGATGAAAACTCATGAAAAAACCTTGCGACCAATCTGTTTTTAGTACCAGAATGTTAACGGAGACCATAAGTAAAATTTTTAAGATAGATAAAAGTTCCAGAAATAAAAAGTCTTCTGAAACATAAATACTTTTTCAAAAAATTTTCTCCTTTAGGATAAAAGCAACAAATTTTTAATTATTCATATTTAAATTTTTTAGGTTTTAATAGTACCTGGTCCCCTTAAAGAAACTTATAAATTTATATCTCATTGTCGTTGAAAAAAGCGTACAAATTTATTGTTTATTGTCGCTAAAAAAGATTACAAATTCATTTATTATTGTTGCTGAAGCGTACAGATTTATTGTTTATTGTCACCAAAAAAATCTAATATAAGCATACAAATTTATTGGTTGTTGTCGCTAAAAGAAGCTTACAAATTCATCTTTATTGTCGCTAAAAAAGCTTACAAATTTATTACTGTCGCTGAAGCGATTGTTTGTTGTCGCTAAAAAAACTTTATACAAACGTATAAATTTATTGTTTATTTTCGTTAAAAAAAGCTTACAAATTTATTTTTTATAATCACTAAAAGAAACCTATAAATTTATATCTCATTGTCGTTGAAAAAAGCGTACGAATTTATTGTTTACTGTTGCTAAAAAAGATTACAAATTCATGCATTATTGTTGCTGAAGCGTACAGATTTATTGTTTATTGTCACCAAAAAAATCTAATATGAGCATACAAATTTATTGGTTGTTGTCGCTAAAAGAAGCTTACAAATTCATCTTTATTGTCGCTAAAAAAGCTTACGAATTTATTATTTTCGCTGAAGCGATTGTTTGTTATCGCTAAATAAATTTTATACAAGTATATAAATTTATTGTTTATTGTCGCTAAAAAAAGCTTACAAATTTATTTTTTATAATAATTAAAAGAAACTTATAAATTTATATCTCATTGTTGTTGAAAAAAGCGTACAAATTTATTGTTTACTGTCGCTAAAAAAGATTACAAATTCATTTATTATTGTTGTTGAAGCGTATAGATCTATTGTTTGTTGTCACTAAAAAAATTTAATATAAGCATACAAATTTATTAGTTGTCGTTAAAAGAAGCTTACAAATTTATTTTTACTGTCGCTAAAAAAAGCGTACAAATTTATTGTTTATTGTCGCTAAAAAAAGATTATAAAAGCGTACAAATTTATTATTTGTGGTCGCTAAAAGAAGTTTACAAAATCATTTTCATTGTCGATAAAAAAAGGTTACATATTTAATAAAAAAAAGGTTGCATATTACAGTTATATCTGTTTTTACTATTTTTAAAAAAAGTTTACAAATTTATTTTTATTGTCGTTGAAAAAAGCATGCAGCTTTATATTATTTTAAAAATTTTAGTATTTTTTTTTTATTGTTGCTAAAATTAATTTTATAAACTACTTTTAAACTATCGCTGAAAAAAATTTATAAATTCATAAAAATAAAATATATTGTCATTAACAAAATATGAAAAATTATTATTGTTATTACATGTAAATATTTTGATTTTTATTTTTTGAAACATTTTAAAGGTGTATATAAATAATTATCATTTTGAAAATATAATTCATAGATTATATTACTCAATATTAATAAATTTTCATAATAATTTTCATCATTTTTAATACCTTCTATGTCGAAATCGACATTATTTATTAGATATTGAAAAATTTCTTGAACCTGAAATTGAAAACATTCAGGAACATCTTTCCATTCTTTATAATAATGTATATAATATTTCATATCAAATTTTTGTATTAATTCAGACCACTAAGATAATTTTTGTTCTTTTACATATTGATAATAATTTTCTTCATCTTCTACTTCTTGAAGATATTCTATTTCTTCATATTCATTAATTTCAGCATTTAAGTTAGACAATTTTTCTAATTCTTCGTTAGATACGGGTTCAATATACATACTATTAATTGGATCCCATTCCATAATTTGCCAAAAATATTTTTTTTAACGATATCATCAAGTAATTTATTGAATTTAGTATAAAATAATCTAACTGTTATATTAGGGATATCATTAGGAGTAGTACCTGCTGGAAATTTTTTTAAAACTCTTTTTAATTCTTTCCACCTTGGATTACAAGTCATAATAATAAAAATGTCAGGTCTACCAACCTCTCTATAAATGGCCATTTCATCTTGATAATGTTGTTGCATATATCTAGGACTTCCTATATAAGTTGATGGCAATATAAATAGATTACCTATTTTTTCTTTTTTCTCAAAATTATTTGATATATTACAAGCGCTATTTAATACATGGTCTAATAAGCCTTGATAACATTCAATTCTTAATTGTCTAAATTTCTTAGAAAATTCATTCTATTATTTTCAATTTGAATTGCAACATGTAGAAAATATTGTTGCGTTAATCGTCCACAGTATAGTGAAGGATTAGAATTAATAAAATCTGGCCTATAAGCCAATCTATATGAATAATGTTGTAACATCGTTAAATTTTCTAAAGATTTAGGACTTTGAGTATGACCAATACTCCAACCTAAGTCCCCAGATGTATTGTTCTATTACTCTATTTTTTATTATTCGCTAATAATTATTATTAAATATTATTATATACAATCATAACTTGAAAATTTTAATGTTATTTACTATTCTATTTTTAATTTATTTCAAAAATATATAAGTTTGATTCATTGTAAACTTTTGAATATCGCGTTGAACCATCTTTTTTTTATTAATTCTAATTCTATAACTTCATATCTTATATTTTTATGTATCGATGTTTTCTATTGAACTTTTTTCACATTCACAAATATGAAATTTCAACTCATTATGTCCTAATCTTCTATATACTTTGGAATGTGTGTATTCGGGGGGTTGGCGAGCAGAGCGAGCAGGGGGGAACCCCCCCTAGTATATATATATATATATATATATATGTATATATATATATATATATTAATTTCAAAAAGTTAAAAAAGTATGTTTAAGGAAAAGGTTTTAAGTTTGTTTGGTATGGAGGTGATAAATTTATGGCAAAGAGGGAGGGAAGGAAGAGAATACATAAATTTAAGAGTGAACATGACTTAAATAAATTATTGGATGAATTGAAAGGTAATGTACGGAATAATGTTAACGCGCCTAGTAATCCGAAACACGGTAAAGTTCTAGCTTAAATGAGTAATGTTACCTCCATTAATAATATTTTACTTGAACCTCGAAACACTGAGAAAAATTTAAATCATGAATCTACTACAAATAACGCAATAACTTTGAATGGGACCTCTCCTCAATGACTGCACCGGTCCTCTTCAGGAAGTTGAACAAGGAGGAGAGATGAAGTGCGCGCGTGCTCCCTGGATGTGACCTCATTGAGAGCTCATGTTGAGCAAATGTGTGAGCTTCTAAGTAGTGATCCTTTTTACGACATATTTGGAGTTGCTGAGATCTGGCTGGTCCACCTGTATCGAATGACGTTATTCAGGTCAGAGGGTACAAATTGGTTCGACAGGACAGAAACTTGCGAAGTGGAGGAGTTGCTGTGTATATTAAAGATAATTTAAAATGCACTATTTTAGTCGCTTTCAATACGCAAACTTGTAATAGTAGCGGTAACCCGGAGGTGCCTTAATATATTTTTTGTTCTGTGCAAGTTGGTGGCTCTGAGCCCATACTGGTTTCTGTAATTTATCGTCCTCCGACTGTTTTGTTTTTTAGGAACTCTCATTATTTAAATGATTTGAAGGATTTTCATTAAGACTATTCCCATAAAATTATAATGGAGGACTTCAATGCCAATCTTTTTAAATAGAGCAGTATGCCAAGTTTCTTGGTGAGCTGTCGGCTGAACTTTCGTTACAGTTTGCACGTAGATTGACCTGCTCTTTGTTGACGACAACGACGTAATGCTTGAATCACGAAACCTGCTAGCAAGCTTTCACAGTCGACATAATTTGATCGACGTATTCCTGCCTTGTAAAAATGTTACTTTTGATCTAAAACCGATTATGTATACAAACTATAAAGATGTTCGTCAAACTTCATTGGGACAAGAACTTGCCGACTGATTGGTCGTTGTTTATAGTTAACAAAGTTGATCCAGAGTGCACTTGGTTGCCTTTGTGACAATCTTACAGCTAAAATTGAGAATTTGGCACCGATAAAAACATTAAAGCCTAGTAAGGATAAGTTTCCACGAATAGATAGAGGACTAACACAGATACGACGTAAGAGTGATGCTGCTCACCGTAGATACAAACGAACAGAAAAGAAGCAGTATCTCTCTAAATTTCAGCAGTGACATAGAACCGTAGATAAACAGACAGAACGTGCTAAGACGACGTAAATTCACAACAGACTCTTTGGTGCTTTTGTGGGTGATAATGTCTGAAAGCAATTATCAGACCTGGGGCTGCTGTTTGGACCTCAAGGGGATTTGAATGGATTCACTCCAGATGAGCTTAATGCGCACTTTACTGGAGTGTCAGTCGCGCCACATGAAGATAATGATAAGCGGTTAAAAATTCTTTCTAAATGCAATGAAAGTGGATTTACTTTCAAACTAATTAGTTTTAATGATGTTGTTCTTGCAATCTCACATTTTTTCTCACAGGCTCGTGGCGAGGATGTCATTCCGCAAAGTGTGAGTTAAGGCTTTACCATTTATTGGCCAACATCTTGTGACTCTGTTCAATTCCTCTTTTGCACGAAATGTTTTACCTTATCTTTAGTAGTGAGCACGTATTATATCGTCGAAAAAGCACCTAAGCAGCCAAAACATTTTAAGCCTATAGCTATCTTATGTTTTCTTCCAAAGGTTCTTAAGAAGATCGCCTATGACCAGTTGCAGGAGTACATTGCTTCTAACAAATTGCTCGATCTTAGTCAGACTGGCTTTAGAAAAACCCATTCTACGCAGATTGCTATACTTAAACTTACAGACGACATAAAGTCGGGTCTAGACAGAAGACCGCACTCAGGAGGATTAACTCCTATTTATCATATAGGAAACAAATGGTTTCCACATATCGAATTGGCTAACAACTAATCTAGGAATTACATTAATGACGTATGTGACGCTTTGGGCTCCGGTTGTATTAAACACCTACTGTATCCAGATGATCTTCAAATTTATACACAGGCTCCTTATGATGATGTGTATAAGGGTATTCGTATTCTGCAGAGGGCGGCCCAGGCAGCGTCCGGGTGGACTACTGATATTTTTTTTATTTTAATTGCTAATAAAACAAAGGTAATCGTCTTTGGTAGTAATAGTTTTATTAAGAATTTTTATATTGGTGAGCCAAGGACGATTGACCTAGGGAGTGGTGTCGGTATTCCATTCTCTCATTCCGTTACGAGCCTTGGTGTTGTACTCAACTCTTAACTGTTGTGGGAACTGCACATTAATATGTTGACTAAAAAATTTAATAAAGTTATATATGGCCTACGGTTTTCTTGTTGGTATACCACTGAAGCTCTGCGTAAACAACTCACAACCGCCCTGCTGTTTCCGCATCTTGATTACTGCTCAGTGGTTCTGCTCGATGCTTTACAAGAGCTACAAAGACGACTGCAGATAATGCAAAATTCATGTGTGAGACGTGTTTTAAACGTGAAGATGGGTGTTCATATCTCTCCCCATAGATATGCTTTGGGTTCGCTGCTTTCTGATTCGAGGTGACAGTATTTTATGGCTGTACTTATGTACAAAATCGTACGTATGAATACTCCTGAACATCTAGTATGTCTCTTTACTAGATATATACCCAGAGCAACCACTAGGAGTGAGATTGAAGATCTTGCAGTGCCCTGCATGTGCACTAAGACTGGAAGGAATTCCTTTCAAGTTTAAGGTGCACATTTTTCAAAATCCCTGACTGCTAATATTAAAAATTTTCCATCAATTACCAGATTTGAAGCTGCTCTGAGGAGGTATTTACTCGACCTAGATTAAATAGTATTATTTTTCTGACTTTATCATATATGTTAATTTATTTATGTTATGTACCTTTTATAGATTTAAAGGGTGATTGTATTTATTGGCGTGAATGTGGGATGAATGTTGATATAGTGAACGATTATACTTTTATTTACATTTTTATCAGCATGACTTACGTATTATTGTATATTTAACCTTGTTTTGTAATTTATTGTATGTTGCTGATATCTTGACTGCTCTCTTTAAGCGCTTGATTTTGATGTAATTCTTGACTGGTGGGTCTTTGAGACTGATTTTTTATATTTGTTACGCGTATTTATTCTTGTTTAGTTTTCTATCTGTAATATTACTTTTATTCAATTTATTGACTTACTATTATAGTATTATTAATTCTATTATTCTTTATGACTGTGATATCATACTGTGCAATTTTTATTTTTAATATGCAATATTATTTTCAAGTATTCTATGTATTTTTAACCGACTTCAAAAAGGAGGAGGTTCTCAATTCGACTGAATTATTTTTTTTTTTTTTATGTCTGTTACCTCATAACTCCGTCATTTCTTAACCGATTCGAAAAAACTTTTTCTTATCTGATAAAAAATGTCTGCAGGAAGGTCCCATATGTGTCCTATAATTATTGGGCCAATATTCGGTTTGTATGACCCAATTATCAAATTAAGAAAAAAACCGGGTGTTTTGTTTTCTCATTTACCTCACTTACACTTCGCCTATACTCTCTCTCTCTCTCTCTCAGCAGAACGACTTAGTCCATTTTTTCAAAAATAACGTTCACATTCATTGTTCAAAAATAACGTTTACATTTATTGTTAAAAAATAACGTTTACGTTCATTGAGGAATTAGACGCCGATTTCTAAAATTGTATTTTACCAATTATTTGTATGATTTCTAAAGATAATAAATTATTTGTTACTTTTCAGTGCATTTTTTTAAGTCGGTTTTTTTTTTGTTAAAAATTTTTTATAATTTTGATTGTAATTGTTGCATTAGACGCTCTTTTTGTAAATACACTACAAAATAAATTATATCTATTTATCTAAAATTCAGCTAGAATTGAGCTGAAATGAAATCATAATTTACCTAAAATTACTTAAAATTAATTTAAATTTATCTGAGGTTTAGCCAATTCTGATCTAAATTATGTATCAATTTGCTAACTATAATATTAAATTCAGCTAACTTTCAGATAAATTTCAGCTAACTTTTAGCTGACTTTCAGATAAATTTCAGCTAAATTTTAGCTTTTTTCTACTAAGTATATCAGGTCACAGCCCTAAGGGGCAGAATCTGACAGCGGCGAAATATTTTCAATACATAGAGAGATAAAGAAAAGTCTCAGCTTAAAAATGAATACAAAAATGAATTTTTTGCATTCATAAATTTAATGTGAAACGATTTTGAAGAACCATTTTTTTTTACAGAAAGTTGATTACTAAAATGTGCATTTATTAATTGATTTATTAATGTTTAAATTTGTACTGAAAAAAAATTTGATAATTTTATATTAAAAAATATAATTTAAAAGTAATTCTTTAATTGTTATTTCTTTTCATATATCATCAGTGATCAATTAATTTATTTTTGATCATGTATTGGATATGGACTGCATTTTGGGGTCTTGATCCTATAAAAGTTCATAGGGAAGAAAAATTTCTTTTAGGTTTGCAGTGAATTTATATTTAATTTTTATTACATAACAAAAATACTGCTGTTTTTTTTACAAATTATTTACATATGTATGTGCCCGTATGTCTGTATCTGCTTGTGTTGTTATATATTAAAATATATGTATACATTTATATATTTCAGTCGATAAATATTTATATGCCTATATGCGTTATATTCATACATTTGAAATTGCATTTTATCAAAATATTATTATTTTGGGCCAGAAAATTTGTCAGACACTAATTTTAACATGTTTTTGGCTGCATTTCAAAGGAAAAAAATTAGACATATTAATCATGAAACATAATTCGCATAAACGACATATTTACGATGTCGGTCTGCAAAAACGCAGCAAGGAATTTGTGGAACAAGATGACCTTATGATTTTTTTAATAATTATTAAATAACCATGCAGAAATAAGTTATATATGTGTGCTAAAACATAACTACGTAGAAACTACACAATCACGGTGGTAAACAAGCTCATTGCAGCAGTATTCCTGTCCGACGCAATATGTTTCGAATATTCTTATAAGTGACGTATATATTTATGTTAAAACAGAACATGCATTCGATATGTTTTGTGCGAGTGTACTCAAAAAGGCAGCAGTTACAAAAATTTTTACAGAGAAAAAGTGTGGTAGAATTGCTAAAATGAAACCACTCACGAAGTTTAAAGTATATAGTAATTAATTTTAAGATAGGGCGCTGGTCTGGAAACTATTAAGATGACCTTGGAAGTCATAGTCAAGGTCATGGTAAAGGTCATATTCGGACGTAAAATTTTCTGCTACTTCTATTTCTGTAATCAAAATTATATAATTTTAAAAAATCTACCTGACCTTATGATGGCCTTAAAGGTCATAGCCAAGGTCATATAAACAGCGAAATTTTTTGCTTTTTCTATTTCCAGGATCGTAATTATGAGTTACAATTCAAAACGAATGACCTTGAAGGTCATGGTTAAGATCTAGGTCACCATTGTATGTTCTCCTTAAAACCCTACGACTTTCATCAAAAACATTTTTTTTTAAATATTATATTTTTGAGTTACTGATGTGTAAGTTAAAATGGGACACCTTGTATATAAATTATTTATTAAAAAAATTGTTTAGTTAAAAAAAAATCGATGTTTTTCGCATTAAAAGTATTCTAACTTGATACTCCATCCGAAAAGGCAACTTTTTTTTCTCTGTCATTTTTCTTCAGAATGCATGATATTCAAAGCAGAATGCATTTTTTATAAAAACAACTCTAGCATAGTGAAAAATCAATTTTAAACAACGTTGGAGGTTTCATTTTAAAGTTTTTGTCAATTTCTTTTTTTAGATTTTTTTAGAAACGTCAGATGCCAAGCAAACAGTCAGAGTTGCAAACAGCCAAAAATTTTTTATAATTTTAAAATTTTAAGTATGCGTAGAAAAGAATTTACGTATCGTAAAAACATTTATTCGTAATACTTGGAAAAAGCACCATAAGAGCTATCAAATAAGATGTATAAAAGTTTTTTATGATATATAATTTCTGAGAAATGAAACTTAAAAAATTTTAATAGTTTTTCTTAGGCGAGCTTAAATTTTTAACAATTTCACATCTAGTCAATCAACCTTTATTTTAACATGTACACTGAAAAACTTTCGGCGCACCCTCTATACTTTAAATTTATGTGAAGCACCGATTTGTAGATTCGCGAGTTATACGCGCTATCGGAGCATTAGTTGCTCGGATTTGAACTTCCTTTGCGCCGACGCGGTATATGTATAGCGCCGGTCAGTGTAGCCAGCAGTTACTTAAAATCAGAGAGACCGTTGACATTTGAAAGTGTGCTTGAAAAAAACCGAAAGTAAGAAATAATTGTGAAAGAATTGAAAAAAAAAAACAAAAAATTGTTAAAGAATTGTGAAGAATATTCGAAGTGATACTGTTTATCGAATCATGGATTATTTTTTTTCGAAATATAACTGTAAATTAGACGAAATAAGAGATTTATTTATATCAGGTAAGTTTTTAATACATAACCTCAATTTTATGGGTGTTTGAAAAAAATAATCAGTTTATACTTTTTGCAAGTTTTTTAAAAAATATGATTTAAATTTTAGAAAATTATTAATATTAAATTTTTAAGGGATAAAAAAGATTTATATGAAATATTTTTGCTTAGGTTTGTATTTGATGTTTAAATTTGCAGAACTGCTAATATTTTCTTTCATACTGTAATCTTTGCAGTTATTCAAAATATTTAAATAAAGCATTTATCAATATTATCTTTATTATTAATAAAAGTATTAAAATATAGAAACATGTAAACCCTGGTAGAAAAAAACCTGGATTTACGGTGTCATTATGGTGTATTTTATGGTTTGCAACCATAATATGGCCACAAACCCAGTCTTATTTCGACGGAATATGGCCAGCTTATGGACTTGACAAGGCTACAAACCCAGTCTTATTTTGACGGAATATGGTCAGCTTATGGACTTGACAAGGAATACAAATTTATAATTTTGAAAAGATAATTAAAATTTTGGAATAATAATTAAGGAAATTATAATTTAGAATTATCAGAAAATGATTCATTTTAATAAATTATCATCATATATTATTCATTTTTATAAACTATTTATTTTTATAATTAACAATAACACATTAAAGTTTCATTTATAAAGTTATAGTTAATGGTCTGACATTATTTACAATTAATAACAATTACTTGTTAGTATATCACTCGAATAGACAAAGGTTATAATGAACAATACAAACTTTATAGGTTATGATTTATTTTAAAAATAAATTTAGTGTTCATATAAATTAATGAGATATTAGTATTATTTAATATTAATTGTAGTTACACTCATATAAAATATCAATTAATTAAGAACTTAAGGTATCAAGCCCAAATTCAAGCCTAAAATAAAAATTAAATTTAAATGTCATAATAATTTTTTTATAATAATATTATTTAAAAAAAAGGTTTTTTTACCTTAGATATATAAAATATAAGACTTTGGCCCATGAATAATTTTAAATAATCTCATGAAATGATTAAAATTCTTTCTTTTATTCGAACACTTGATTTTGGTGGTCACTGCAAGCTTCCTCAGCCAATTTTCAACGAATTGACTTCAAAATTTTCGGAGATCTTTAATTAATATGTATTCACAAAATAACACTTTTATTTAAAAGAAAAAGAAAAAGAATTTAAAAGTTTGTCGAACAATTGGTTAAAAATTAACTGAGAAAGCTTACGACAACCACCAAATTGAAGAAATCACATTTTTGACTAATCAAATGGATTTTAAGCATTGAATGAAATATTTTAAAATTATTCATAGACTTTGTAAATAAATTTAGAATATTCTGTCTATTATAATATCAATACAGATCCATGTAATGTAGGTTGTATTGTAATTTCACTTTAAAGGAGTTGGTGGCAAGTTTAATTTTTGGTCTAGCGACGACTAAAATATTTAATAATACACATGTTAGAATATTCTTTTTAAAATTATGGCACTCAAAGTTCTAAAATTTTGCAAATAATTTTAAAATGTCCTACTGTAACATAATGTCAATGCAAATCAATGTAATCTAGGTTGTATAATAAAACATAACATTGAATTCTATAGTTTGAAAAGAAGTATAGTCTGGTACGTATAATATGAAAGGACTCATCATAGACTAAATCAAATATAAAACTGCTTACCAACTTTTTAAATCAAAACAACAGTACAATATAAATTACATTCATATGAATTGATACCATGTTCGAGGAAGATATTTTAAAGCAAAATACAGAGTATCATAGCTTTAAGTACTATAGTTAAAAAAAAATCTAACAAGTACCACATGAAACATTTCATTCGACATGGACTAAAAATGAAACTGGCCATAAAGTTGTTTAAAGTGATATTATAATTTCGTTTTCACTTATTTGTTTTTAAAATTATAGCATTTACAATCATGAAATTTTGTAAATAACTTTAGAATGTTTTGTCTAGCATAATATCAATATAAATCCATATATTGGGAATTGTATTGTAATTTCACTTTGAAAAAATTGGTGTTAAGTTTCATTTTTGGTTTAGTTACAAACAAAATATTTCATAATACACATATTCGTTTTGAAAGTCTGGTACTCAAAGTTCTAAAATTTTGCAAATAATTTTAAAGTGTCCTGCTATAACATAATGTTAATGCAAATCAATTAGTTTTATTATATAACATAATATTGAGTTTTTCAACTAACTAACAAAACTTAAGAACTACATTAGCGCGTCTATTTTTAAAGATTAGGGTTAGGTTAAGATGTCGAATATAAAGTCATATCAGAAAATTAGGTTATAATAAAAAAAAATTCATTTGTAATTAAAATCTGAAGAATAGTGAATAAAAAATAATAGAGAAGAATAGAGAAAGTTCACAATTAAAGTTAAACTTGTTATACTATAAATATAAGTTTATTATAGTAGTGCGCACAAATCATACATTAGAATAAGTCCATATTATGGCCAACTTATGGTGAAATTTGACAGTGTAATTACACCGTACAAATATGGCCATATGTTGGTGGACACGCCATAATTTATGCTAAACTTTCTACCAGGGCGTGAATCTTTTTTTTCTTTTCTTTTCTTTTTTTATGAGGGAAGAGACATTATAAATATAATCTGTTAAACTTTATAACTATCAATAATTAATTTTTAACTTAAAATTCAATTATTTTAAACAGCTGGGAGGCAGATATGCATGTACGATTTTACGCCAGAGATGTTTCGAAGTAGCGTTGGTCTAGTGCGTAACTTTCGCGCTTTCCATTTGGAGTACGCGTGTTCAACTCTCGGCTGGGGTCACTTTTTTTTTATTTTTTTTTTTATTGTTTTAATATGTTTTATTCCTTTTTATATTTATTTTTTTTTAGATTTTGTATTTTTTTAATAATTTTAAAATCTATTTTTTCACAAGTACGCTCGTTTTTTTCAGTGAAAATTTTTTAAAAATAAATTATTCTTTATAGGTAGTAATTACAAATATTGATTAATAAATAATAGTGATGTTTATTTTATAATAGTATAGTTTAATTTATTTATAATTTAGTTTATAAAATTTACAATAAATTACAATAAATAAATAAAACTGAGGGATTATTATTTATGTTATAATATATATTGTATATTGAAATATGTTTATAAAGACAAAATTGAACTATAGTATTGTAAACATCGCTGTTATTTATTTATTAATATTTTAAATTATTTTCTATATGAAATAATTTATTTAAAAATATTAATAAAAAAACGAGCATACTTTAAGTAATTTGTGAAAAAATAGATTTTAAAATTAATAAAAAAATAGAAAATAAAAAAAAAATAAATATAAAAAGGAATAAAACATATTAAAACAATAAAAAAAAAAATAAAAAAAAAGTGACCCTAGCCGAGAGTTGAACACGCGTACTCCAAATGGAAAGCGCGAAAGTTACGCACTAGACCAACGCTACTTCGAAACATCTCTGGCGTAAAATCGTACATGCATATCTGCCCCCCAGCTGTTTAAAATAATTAAATTTTAAGTTAAAAATTAATTATTTAAAGTTAAAAAGTTTAACAGGTTATATTTACAACTTATCTCCCTTCATAAAAAAAGAAAAGAAAAGAAATAAAAGATTCACGCTACGAAAATACGTTAACGAAATTTGCAACATGATTTTGGATATAGACTAGCCGTGTTTGCTCGCGTCGCCACCCAAAAGAGGAGGCGACTTGAGCAATAGAAGAATGCCATAGTTAGCAGTAAAGAAAGAATAGTGGACAAGCCACGTTTACTTCCTTCACGTCCCATGAGAGGATACAGCGCTAGCTATCGAAGGATATTTGAGTGGGAAGTTACTAAAGCATGTAAACAAACAGTTTTTGGATAGCACAAACCTCGTAAGAGTAGATGGCGCTGTTATGAAAGCATAGGATATTACTTACTAACTTTGGATACGTAAACTAAATGCTCTATTGGCATGAATTTTCTCTCAGTGTGGGTATTATTATAGTTGTTGATAATGTTTCAGTTGTTTTTAAATTTCAACTTATACTTATCCTCGGTGACAATTTGGGTTTAAATCAAATTTGTGGATTGACAAAATCATTTAAAGCCAATCATTATTGTCAAATCTGTAAGGCAAGTTCAGATGAATGATCAAAATTATATGTTGAGGATAAAAGTTTGTTAAGAACGCCAGAAAATTATAATTCAGATTTAGTATTTGTAGATGTAAAAGAAACCGGCTTAAAGAAATCTTGCGTTTTTAATAAAATAAATAATTTTCATTTAACAATAAATACAAGCGTTGATTTCATGCACTATGTGTTGGAGGGGGTATGTGTGTATGTTATACGTGCTATACTTTATGGATTTATTTATAAATTAGAATTATTTACTTTAGATTACCTCAATATTAGAATTAAAAATTTTTATTCACAGACAGATGATTTAAACAAACCACCGAAAATCACGCTGAATCAATAAAAAAAAAAGTTAAATCTTAAATACTCAGCTGCTGAAATGTTGTATCTTACTCGGTATCTAGGAGTAATAATCGGTGATAAGGTTCCTTTACATAATAAGCACTGGGAAATGTATATATCATAGCGACAAATTGTAGATATTCTTATGTCTCCACGAATAGTTATAAGTTATATAGAAGATTTAAGAAAACATATTAAACAATTAAATTCTTTGTATTTGAAATTGTGTGGGTCTCTAAAACCCAAGTTTCATTTGCTAATACATTATCTGACAATTTTATACTATTTTGGACCATGCGTAAATTTTTGGACTATGCGTTATGAGTCACGGCATAGAAAACTGAAAGCGAACGCTGTCAGCACAAGTTCTAAACAAAATTTATTAAAAACTATTGCGCTCAAACAGGCATTGAAAATGTGTAAAGTTTTCAATAAGACTGAAAGCGGAGTAGATCTTGTATAAAAATGTAATGATAGCAAAAATGATATTAATTATAATAATGTTACGATAAACGGGACTGAGTATAATCTTGGAATTTTTATTGTTGTGAACATGGAAGAACCAGAAATTAAATTTGGCTGTATTACTTCGATTACAAAAATCACTTTGCCTGAAGAAATTGAAAAAGGTAAAGATAAAAAAAAAATTAAAAGAATCTGTAGAATCCATTGTAATTATTCATGAAGAAATTTACTTTAATAACCACTTCATGGTGTACGTAGTCAACAAAACTGATGTAATCAAAAAATTGACATCAACAAAATGATATGTATACCACCAGTAGTTGCATTAAAACAGGAAAATAATTATTGGATTGTTCCACGTTTTGTTCTGTAAACAATTATTATAAAGAAATAAACATTCTTTTTTTTTTAGATTAGATAAGATATTATTTTATTTTGTATTATATTTACAAAAAGAGCGCGTAATGCAATAAAATTACAAATAAAGTTTAAATACATAAAATACTTGAAATAGACTAGCATATATAAAACTAAAATAATACATTATATCACAGATAGAAGATAGAACACGAATAAATACACGCAAATAGTATAAATATTATAATTAAAAATCAGTCTCAAATATCTATCAGTCAAAAGAATTACATAAAATCAAGCGTGCAAAGAACGCAGTCAAAATATCAGCAGTATACAGTCAATTAAAATCACAGAACAAGGTTGATCGTACAGTGATATACAAGTCAAGCTGATAAAAATATAATCATTCACTCTATTCACACACATCCTACAATCACGCCAATAAATACAATCATGCCTTAAATCAATAAAAGGTACATCACATAATAAATTAACACATATGATATAGTCCGAAAATAATACTGTTTAATCGAGGTCGAGTAAATACCTCCTCAGAGCGGCTTTAAACCTGCTGATTGATGGAAGATTTTTAATATCAGCAGGTAGGGAGTTCCAAAAATGCGCACCTTGAACTTGAAAGGAATTTCTTCTAGTCTCAGTGCGCATGAAAGACATCGCAAGATCTTTAATCTCACCCCTTGTGGACGCTCTGGGTATATATCTAATGAAGAGACCCACTCGATATTCGAGAGTATTCATACATACGATTTTGTACATAAATACAGCCATGAAATACTGTCTCCTCGAATCAGTACGTAGCCAACCCAAAGCATGTCTATGGGGAGAGATGTGATCACCCATCCTCACGCCTAATACATATCTCACACATGAATTTTGCATTGTCTGTAGCCGTCTTCGTAACTCCTGCGAAGCATCAAGCAAAACCAATGAACAGTAATCAAGATGTGGGAACAGCAGGGTGGTTGCAAATTGCTTGCGCAGAGCCTCAGTGGTGTACTGGCGGAAAAACCGCAGGCTATAAATCATTCTATTGAATTTTTTAGTCATCATATTAATTTGCAATTCCTACGACAGTTCAGAGTCGAGCACAACACCAAGGCTCGTAACGGTGTCAGAGAAAGGAATACCGCTACCGCTCCCCAGCTCAATCGTCCTTGGCTCACCTGAATAAAAATTTTTAGTAAAATGATTACTTCCAAAGACGATCGCCTTGGTTTCACCAGCATTCAAAGTGAGAGAAATACCAGCAGCCCACCCTGACACCGTCCTGGCCGCCCTCTATAAAATATGAATCCCCTCATCCACATCATTATAAGGGACCTGTGTATGAATTTGAAGATCGTCCACATACAGCAGATGCCCGACGCAACCAAAGTCCAGTGCGTCACGTACGTCATTTATGTAAAGGCAAAACAACAGAGGCCCCAGCACCGAACCCTGAGGTACTCCTATATTGGTTGTTAGCCAATTCGATTTCTTTTTTAAATGCGTGGAAACCATTTGTTTCCTACCTGATCCGAGTGCGGCCTTGGAGAACCCCATCGATCTAAGCCTCGCAAGAAGTTTAGAGGGAGAGATCGTGTCGAATGCCTTACTTACGTCAAAAAGTAGTAGTAACGTGACAAGTTTCCTGTCTAGACCTGACCTTATATCGTCTGTAAACTTAAGCACAGCAGTCTGCGTAGAATGGTTTTTCCTGAAGCCCGTCTGTATAGAACCGAGCAATTTTTTGGATGTAATGTACTCCCGCAGTTGGTCATGGGCGATCTTCTCAAGAACCTTTGAAAGAAAACATAAGATGGCTATAGGCCTAAAATCTTTTGGCTGCTTAGGTGCAGCACACTTTTTCAATGGTATAATACGTGCTTGCTTCCAACGGCAAGGGAAGACCCCCAGTGCAAAATAGGAGTTGAACAGAGTCACAAGATGTTCACCAATAAATGGTAAAGCTTTAACTATCACGCTTTGCGGAATGCCATCCTCACCACAAGCCTGTGAGGAAAAATGTAAAATTGCAAGAACAACATCATTAAAACTAATTGGTTTAAAGATAAACCCACTTTCATTGCATTGAGAAAGAATTCTCAATCGCTCTTTACTATCTTCTTGCGGCGAGACTGACACCTCAGCAAAGTGCGCATTAAGCTCATCCGGAGTGAATCCATTCAAATCCCCTTGAGGTCCGGATAGCAGTTTCAGGTCTCTCAACTCCTTCCGCAAGAGCATCAAACAGTCTTTCGTAAATATAAGCAGTTTTAGCATGGTCCGTTTGTTCGTCTACCACCCTAAGCAACCGCAGAAACTCAAGGAGATACTGCTCGTCCTCTGTCAGTTTGTATCTACGGTATTTAGCATCTGTGACAATTCTTCATCTATCCATGGAAACTTATTCTTATTAGGCTTGAACGCTTTGAACAGCGCCAAATTCTCGATTAAAGTAGTGAAATTGTCACAGAGGCAACCAAGTAAAGATTCAGGGTCAACATTCTTCTATGGCTAATAAAATTTTTAATTTTCCTATGTAATTTATATTATATTATTATTTTTCTTACGATTGATAATAAATAAATACTGTAATACATTTTGCATTTTTGCTTCAATTGATTTTTCGCTTAAAAAAATATTGTGGCGTTTTAAAATAATCAAATTATTTTAATTATTTGAATTTTAGATTAATTAGCATTAACTCACCATTACGTAGCAAATCATTATATTATAAATATTAAATTCAGAAGTAATATAAGTACATAAATATTATTTATTTATCTCTATTATTAAAAATATATCGCCGCTGTCGAACCTGTCATAGTGAGATTTTGGACCCCCATTTTACAACCTAAAAGTTAGCTAAAAATTGGTTAAGAGTTGGCTACAAGTTAGCTAAAATTTAGCTAAAATTAGCTGAAAGTTAGCTAAAAATAAGATGAATTTAGCTATAATTTAGCTGAAAGCAAGCTAAAAATCAGTAAAATGTTGCCTAGAAGTTATTGAGCTAAAATTTAGCTGAAATCGGCTAAAAGTTAGCTAAAATTAATATGAATTTAGCTATAATTTAGCTCAAAATTAGCAAAATGTTACCTAGAAGTTATTTAGCTAAAAAAAATATATCGCCGCTGTAGCCGCTGTTGCCGTTTGAAATATGCCCCTCATTTTTGGCTTCTCATTTTCGAACCTTCATTGAGTTAAAATTTAGCTGAGATTTAGCTAAAATTCAGATAAAATTCAGCAAAAATTTAGCTAAAATCAACTAAAAGTCAGCTAAAATTTAAACAAATTTAGCTATAATTTCCGAATATTTAAAAAGAATTTGAACATGTGATGTCTTAGTAAATGAGAAAATCTTATAAAGGATACCCCCCGTTAAGATAGTCAATTTTGCCCTATCCCTGAAATTTTTGTTTGACCTTGTAACTTTGTTTTAGCTAAAAAAAAATTGGTTTTTGTCATATTTGCAGACCACGACCCCCCTCCCCCTGTCCACAGCATGGAAAAAATGACTTTTTCAATATTTATTTTTTTTCTCCGCATCTAGTCGGTAAAAAAACCCCAAGAAAATCGTGCTTATAGCTTAAATGGTTAAAAATCATGTAGAATTTTTTCATAAAGATTTGATGATGCTATATAACCTAAAAGGATGAAAAAAAATTCAAACCCTTCCTATTTTCACGGGAAATGCGGTACAGGGCCAATTCTTGCAAAAAACTTGTATTTTGTTTAAAATTACTTGCCTGAATTTTTCCAGATATTTCCTGTTGGTGCGCCATAGTTAAAAATGCAAAAAACTAATTTTTTCGACGTTTTTGGCTGATCGTAGCTCATTTACAGACTTTGTATTATTATTTATATTATGAAATTGTATTCTATAACTTTATTTATGAATTTAATTATGCAATCAAGTCAGAAAAATAAGATTTACAAATATTCGCATCATATTTTTGCACGAATCTACATTTTAGATTAGGTATTTAAACACTTCTTTCATGATTTTGTTGATATTTCCCTACTTTATATGTGATAAAATCTTTTAAATATTATATTGCTTTAATAAAAGAAAATATTTTGATAAATAAGTCATTTCGCAGGTACAGCTATATTAAGTACGGTCAAAATATCAACTTGAGATTACATATGAATTTATATTTCGTAAGAAAAACTTATCAATACAAACATTATCAACGTGATTTAATAATATGAACCTTGACTTTGGCATTTTTAACACTATGTAATCTAAATCTGCACTTAAGTCACACTTTTGCTAGAGCTATGAGGTCTATTTTTACACTGTGTAAAAAAAATGTGAGCATGCGAGTACATTGAAATTTTGTTTACATGTCTCATCTTAATATTACAATATTAAATATATTTTTGTTAAAAAGCGCATATTATTCGCAATTATTTTATGTCATTTGCAATCGTTTTAAAGATCATAAATAAAGTTTGCACTTAGGTCATGTATTGTATTATATTATCTCCATTGACATAGGTACGAATCCAGGAATGTAACTCAAGTAACAATCGTTAGGCTGGAAGTTATAGTCTTTACTCAGTTCTCGAAATCTATCTATGTTCTTACTCTTTTCCCATAAGAAGAACAACGATAGAATATTTGAGAACTGAGTAACAAAATTTACAAAATGCTCTAAAATTAAAACTGCGCTAAGAAAATAAGTTTTTCCAAGCTTGTTTTAATTAGGCAATAACAAATAATTTGTATGAAAATTTTTGAGCAAATCTATCGAATGGCTTTTGTATAATAGAAAAAAAATGAAATATGAAATTTTTTCCAAAATTTTCAAAATGCTCTAAAATTAAAACTGCGCTAAGAAAATAAGTTTTCCAAAGCTTGATTTATTCGATAATAGTGAATAATTTGCATAAAAATTTCTGAGCAAGTTTATCGAATGATTTTTGTGTAATAGAAAAGAAATTAGAAATAAAAATTTTTTTCAAAATTTTCAAAATGCTCTAAAATTAAATGTGCGCTGAGAAAATTGAAAAAAATTAGTTTTCAAAAGTTCATTTTATTTTGACAATCATAAATAATTCCCATACATAATTTGAAGCTCCTTCATTGAGTAGTTTACGTAAAATATAAAAAAAATTAGAAAAATTTTATTCAAAATTTTCAAAATGCTCTGAAATTAAAACTGCACTGAGAAAATAAGTTTTTTAAAGCTTGTTTTATTTAGGCCATTACAAATGATTTCCATAAAAATTTTTGAGCAAATCTATCGAATGGTTTTTGTGTAATAGAAAAAAAATGAAAAATAGAGATTTTTTCCAAAATTTTCGAAATGCTCTAAAATTAAAACTACGCTAAGAAAATAAGTATTCCAAAGCTTGTTTTCTTTAGACAATAGCGAATAACTTATATACAAATTTAGGAGCAAATCTATCGAATGGTTGTCGTAAAATAAAAAATAAATGAAAAAAAAATTTTTTTTTCAAAATTTTCAAAATGCTCTAAAATTAAAAGTGCGCTAAGAAAATCAGTTGGTAAAAGTTTTTCTTTTTTTAACATTCGCAAATAATGTCCATAGAAATTTTCAAGCAAATTCTTTGATTAGTTTAGGTAAAATACCAAAAAAATGAAGAATCAAAATTTTTTTAAAAATTCTCAAAATGTCTCTAAAAAAAAAACTAAGCTGAGAAGATCAATTTTCAATAGCTTCCCCCCCAGTTAGACAAAAAACTAAATTGCATGCAAAATTTGAAGCAAATTTGTCGAGCAGTTCTCGAGATATTATTGGCGTACTGAAATCATACACACACACACACACACACACACATACATACAGACATTTTCTGGAAACCACTTTTTCCGACTCCCTGAGTCTAAATATGTACAAATTAATGAAAAAATAGAAAAAAAATTTTTTTATCGATACAATGCTTTCTCTATGAGAATGCAAAATAGCCTATTAAATGAGTAAAAAAAAAAATTTGTTTCAAATTTTTCGCTAAAAAATGAGGAAATAAAAATTACTTAAGTATTGAAAAATTAAAAATTGGATCAAACAAAATTGATATTGTTTCACTTTATCACTTTTATTTATTTAAAACTCATGTAAGTTTTCACTTAACACGGCAGTATTATAGTAAAAAATAAGATCCCAGGATTTATTTCTAACGAAATTGTAGTTTAAGACGATAATATTATTTTATGGGCTATATTACAATATGAGAATAACATTGTATAATAAAAATTGATTCGATATTAAATGGTTCGTTACAATTATTATTGTAGATGTTCAAGAAGATCTTTCTATAAAACATTAGGGCAAAATATTCGAATTATAATTTGTATATGGTTAAGATAATAAATTCAAAATCTTTTATAATATATAGGGCTATTACACGCTAGAAAAAGAACAGGGAACAGATATAAGAAATACATTGCTTTATATATATATATATATATATATATATATATATATATATATATATATATATAGGAGAAACAAGCGCGTTGTTTCTAGCAACAACTTGCTATTCCTCATATATATAGATATAGCGAGCCATAATGTTTTTTCATGGCTCGAATTCATAGACCCAATTCTAATCTAAGGCTAGAAGTTGTAGCTGTTACTCAGTTCTCAAATATTCTATCCTTGTTCTTCTTATGGAAAAAGAGTAAGAACATAGATAGATATCTGAGAACTAAATAGGAGAGGCCCAGGCCCAGGCCTCCGGGTCACGGATTTTGTTCAAACTTTGGGATAAGTTTCTAGATATCAAAATATGGGGAAAACCAGAATTTTAGACCCTAACGCTCAAAATTTTCCTAGTTATAGGCAATTAGAGAAAATCGCTAAAAAAGTTACTAGATTTTCAAACGCCTATAGTTTTTAGCATTAACAACTAGACACTTGTAATTGTTTTTAAATGAAAGCTGAACTCAAATCCTTTCGAAATAGCACCTACAGCATATCAAAATATTATTTTTTCCTATAGCTACATTGTTCTAAAAATTGAACTAGCATTTATTATTAATTAATGTTATTAAAAGGAAATTCACGTTAAAATCTTATAACGCTGTAACGTTGGGAAAAAATAATATTTTGATATGCTACAAGCACTATTTTGAAAGGATTTGAGGTCAGCTTTCATTCGAAAATGGTTTTAAGCTTCTAACTGTTAATGCTAAAGAGCTATAAGTGTTTGGAAATCTAGTAACTTTTTCAGTGATTTTCTTTAATTACCTATAACTAGGGAAATTTTAAGCGTTAGGGTCCAAAATTCTGGTTTTCTTCATATTTTGACACCTAGAAACTTATCCCAAAGTTTGAGCAAAATCCGTGATCCAGAGGCCTGGGCCTCTCCTAGTGAGTAAAGACTATAACTTCCAGCCTGACGATTGTTACTTGAGTTACATTCCTGGATTCGTACCTATGTCAATGGAGATAATATAATACAATACATGACCTAAGTGCAAACTTTATTTATGATCTTTAAAACGATTGCAAATGTCATAAAATAATTGCGAATAATATGCGCTTTTTAACAAAAATATATTTAATATTGTAATATTAATATGAGACATGTAAACAAAATTTCAATGTACTCGCATGCTCACATTTTTTTTACACAGTGTAAAAATAGACCTCATAGCTCTAGCAAAAGTGTGACTTAAGTGCAGATTTAGATTACATAGTGTTAAAAATGCCAAAGTCAAGGTTCATATTATTAAATCGCGATGATAATGTTTGTATTGATAAGTTTTTCTTACGAAATATAAATTCATATGTAATCTCAAGTTGATATTTTGACCGTACTTAATATAGCTGTACCTGTGAAATGACTTATTTATCAAAATATTTTCTTTTATTAAAGCAATATAATATTTAAAAGATTTTATCACATATAAAGTAGGGAAATATCAACAAAATCATGAAAGAAGTGTTTAAATATGTAGGGAAATATCAACAAAATCATGAAAGAAGTGTTTAAATACCTAATCTAAAATGTGGATTCGTGCAAAAATATGATGCGAATATTTGTAAATCTTATTTTTCTGATTCGATTGCATAATTAAATTCATAAATAAAGTTCTAGAATACAATTTCATAATATAAATAATAATACAAAGTCTGCAAATGAGCTACGATCAGCCAAAAACGTCGAAAAAATTAGTTTTTTGCATTTTTAACTATGGCGCACCAACAGGAAATATCTGGAAAAATTCATCAAGTAAATCAGGCAAGTAATTTTAAACAAAATACAAGTTTTTTGCAAGAATTGGCCCTGTACCGCATGAACCGTGAAAATAGGAAGGGTTTGAATTTTTTTTTCATCCTTTTAGGTTATATAGCATAATCAAATCTTTATGAAAAAATTCTACATGATTTTTAACCATTTAAGCTATAAGCACGATTTTCTTGGGGTTTTTTTACCGACTAGATGCGGAGAAAAAAAATAAATATTGAAAAAGTCATTTTTTCCATGCTGTGGACAGGGGGAGGGGGGTCGCGGTCTGCAAATCTGACAAAAACTATTTTTTTTTATCCAAAACAAAGTTACAAGGTCAAACAAAAATTTCAGGGACAGGGCAAAATTGACTATCTTAACGGGAGGTACCCTTTTTTGTTACATATATTACATGAAAATTTGTTCTAATTAATATGTTCTTGTATATATCGTAAATAATGTTTTCGATGTTTGAATACTTTTCTACATAATTTACATGTATTATTAATTTTATTATGAAAACGATTAATATGTTTATTTAAAGATCGAAAATTTTGATATCGATTTTTACAATTTTGACAATAATATTTATTATATCTGAAAAAATATATATTTATTAAATAAAATATAATTGTAATAATTTTTTAAAAATTTAACAAAAAAAAAATTATAAAATTTCATTCCAAACAATATTTTTAAATACATCATTATCATCTTGCTTATTTTGAATAAAAATTTTATTTGAATTTTTTGATCTAGAAATGGCTACATATAATTGACCATGTGAAAATAACGGTTTATTTAAATAAATCCCAACTGATTCGAAACTTTGTCCTTGAGATTTGTTGATGGTCATTGCGAAAGCTAAAACTATCGGGAATTATCTACGATATAATACAAAGGGTAGTGATGTGTATTCTCCGTTGTCTAAAATAATTCTAGGTATAAAAGCTATAGAATCTTTTTTAGTTCCTGTAATAATTTCTGCTTTTATATTAAATTTGAACATTTCAATCATTTTTAATCTCGTACAATTACATAATCCATCATTTACAGTTTAATTTCTAATCAATATACCAATAGAAAATTTTTTTAGCATTAATTTATGTAATGGAAAACCTGGAAATTTTAGAGAATTTAAATATTTAGTTGGAAATTTTAATTCAATATCTGTTTCTGTTTGATCAACACCTTTACGTTTAGCATAATCTATACTGTAATATTCTTTTTGTGTACTATTTAATTTTTTTAAAATAGTGTCATTTAATTTATAAATATTTTCATTATGAGAAGATAAAATAATTTTATCAGATAAATCTTCGTTTGGGTCAATATAGTCACCATAAATTTTTGTACAGATATCATTTGTTTTTCAATCTTCTGGTATTTTGAAATTTTGTAAAATACCGTTGCCAATATTTAATAAAAATGATCCGAAATTTTGATTATTATTTCTCATTTTTTTTGTTGATTTAAAGAGTGTGTCTAGGCAGCGAGCAAGCGTACGCTCATTTAGCGTAAGCTACCTCTAGCGTACGCTAATCTCTGTTTATAAACTCTCTTAGCGTACGCTATATTAGCGTACGCTAGATTAGCGCACGATATATTAGCGCACGCCACATTAGCGTACGCTAGATTTGATATACACAAAATATTATCAAGAAAATAATTTTTCTATTTATCGTACGCAAAGCTCGGAAAATTTTTACGTTTACCAATAAAATATTTCTTTAGCTTCACGTACGAAAAAAGATTGTTCAACGCATGCGAAAGGGATTATTAGTGTACCACAGAAAAAAATAATTTAAAACCAATAACCCAAAGACCCAAGTACCCCATAAAGAAGTATTTTAGTTTTTAGGTTATTCTTCTTAAACTCATCTAATTATATTTTTTATTTTTCATTCGTTAAATTAAAAAACCAATGACCTAAAGACCCAAATACTTCTCTATGGGGTACTTGGATCTTTAGATTATTGGCTTTAAATTCAATTAAGGAAATAATTTTGAAAATAATTTGTATAATTCAAAGAGTCTGTCTACGCGGAATATCATCGCGCACGAAAAGTGAGGTTCGCGTACGCGAAAGCGTCCCCACCATAGAGCTACATTACCCCTCATTTTTTGTGCGCGAAAATGATTTTATTGCGTAGGTTTTGAATAATATGGGATTTATTAAGGGGAGAGGGGTACAGGTGAATTTTATTTTTCAGTATAAAAATAAAGTTTTTCATTTTTAATTTTTGACTCATAGCACCTACAATATAATCCATGCGTGATGTTGTTCCAAACCATCTAAAGAATCTATAAAAAAATTTTTAGCACAAAGTATTAAAAACGTGGGACTAGTAGTATTTTAACTGCTGCTTGCTTTAAAAATTAAAAATAAAAAACGTCATTTTTTTATTAAAAAACAAGATTTTATCTATACCCCCCTACCCCTTAACAAACTAGAATATAACCTATCCTTTTTGACAAGTCTCATATTATCCAAAAAGTACGCGATTAAATCATTTTCTTGTTATTACAGAATTTACTTATTATACTAATATATAGCGGGAGCTACTATTTTTTTCTTGTTACATCGGATGGTATTTATATAAATGATGAAAAACTTTATTAGACAAAGACAGATAGTTCAGCCTGCTCTTAAAACAGTCTTCGATGCAGTGGATAGGGACATTTACATTAAAATTATATATATATATTTTTTTTTTATCATTATCTACGGAGCAAGTTCCATTATTTTTGCATATTTATACCAATTTTTTAGCGTAACTTAGTGACATATTATTTAACGTGGTGTCAACCCACGGCAGAGACAGCGAAAAAGCGACCAGACGGGGAATCGATCCCGCGTCAACGGGAATACGAGTCACGCGCCTTAGCCACTACTCCACTGACATATATTTGACAAAATAAAATCAAATTACTCAAACTCAATGTGCTCTACGAGGAAGCATTGCGACAAAGCACTTGGTAGCGTTTTTTTTACTCTCTACTTCAATCGAGCCAACTTTTTTTTTTTAAATATGTTAGGGATAAATTTATTTCTCTTGGGCTTCAAAGAAATGTGTAGGGTTAGAGTTTCAGGAGAGGTCACGTTGTCTCTAATAGGAGAGGGAAGAAGTGGAGTTTTTATTTGTTTCGGTGCGTTTACTATTACATCGTCGTGCTATATTTTTCATTTGGTGACTCCACGCTAACCAACTGAGCGCTGCCGTTATCAACGCTGTCATTACGATCATTCCCCTCCTTCCGGCAAAGACTCATCTGTATTATTACTGCTGTGTATCTCTATTTTCTGGAGACTTCAGTTTATCTACGCTTATCGCCATTGGATATTTGCTTAGAATATGCGCGAATTTCATTTTAGAGTCTACTATAGAAATTCGTAAGTCAAGAACTGCCCTCTTGAAACCGAGAATAACCTCATTTGTATTAGCATTAATGAATTGTTTTTTATGTAAAGCAGGTAAAAGATAAAAATGATTTAAAATATCCCTACCCATTATAGGGTAAGCTACATCTGCAGTAAACGACCAAAGCAGTTCCTGAACATATCTAAGATTAAGTTTGTTGTGTAGTATGCCGTAAGTATTTATTTGATTGTCATTTACCGCGTAAAGATGCATGTTAGTCTTTTTTTCTTTAAAGTTTTTTGGTTTAGGTATAACGGATATTTCCACGCCCGAGTCTATAAGAGATATTTCGTTTGTCGTTAAATCTTTTACGTGAAGATGCCCGGCTACGCTTGTCTCCATTACGCTCCGAGTTTCTAGTTAGAACCCTGTTTTGCGTTTTTATCTGTCCGCTTGTGTCTTTAAATTATATACGATCTTTATCGTTTTGTTTCGGCTTTTTAGAATAATCGATCCAATCACACGGTTTAGTGCATTTTTAGACGTTTTTACCATACTTAGCGTGCGAATAACAAAGTTTTTCATTTTCTGTACTTTTACTACGCTCACACCCTCTAGATTTCGTGCACCTGCGCAATTTAAATCGAAATCTATTTCTCTCTTCTACGCGTTTATTAACTATCGCATTAACTTTCATCATAACCGAGTCGAATAATTAATCTTCTATTTGTTTTATTTCGTGTATCCTCTTCTGAGTTCCGTACAAGTCCGTGTGCACTTGATCTGCATGTGCGACCCTATCCACTTTGTTCTTTGACGTAACGTCTTTCCGTACAAAAGGTCAGATGTTGGGAGGTGAATTAGCCTTCCATGCTTTCTAGATTGAACCACGCGGCATCTTCTCTCCCGCTAAGCTGATCAATTCGTTTTAATTTCGGACGGTTAGCGCGAACCTATTTGACAACCTTCAAATAATTTTTTCAATTTACTGTCATTTGATTGAGTATATTTTTTAATTAAAATATCCTTCAACCTTTCGTACCGGTTATTACCTCTAAGCATTCTAATACTATCCGCCATATCCATTAGAGTACTATTATTTCAGTTAGGCATCACGTTAATAACTTTATATTATCGTCAATTATATTTTGTAAGAGTAGTTGATACTCGTGTATTTCGAACCACGTTACGGGATCGTGTTGCCAAAATGGTAACTTTATCGGCTTAAAGTTAACGTTTGCTGAGACTGTCGGTTGAATGTTGTGATTGTGCGTGTTTATGTTATGTGTATCTGCTGTATGTGTTGACAAGTTTATAAGATGATTAGAGTTTGAATGTATTTGTTCGTTTCTTTGTGTTTGCGGATTAGAGGTATAAGGGTTTGAGTTTGGTTGTATTGCTGGAAAAGAAGTTGCTGTTTGTTTATAGTTAGAGGTCACTAACGAAAAGCTGTTTTTTCCTTGATTATTTATTGAAATTTCAGAAACTTTAAAGTTTGAACTTTGTTTCGTTTGCAACGTACTATTTCAAGCGTGCAACGAAAAGAGAGAAAAGCTTGAAATGAATGGGGTACACGAAAAGCACCGAACACGTTTTCACATACGCGTAGATGTACACCCCAAAATCAAGTATCCTCGCCTGCGTACCGTTATACGTGTAAGGCAATTAACGTAAGATATATAAATAAATAATATGTCTAATGCGAAGATTCCCTTTCTTTTTACAAAGCGAGTAAGGAGTGGGAGCGCGAGAGATAGAAGAGGTCCCATCGATGTAGAAACAAAGCTGCTGCGACAGTACTCTTGTATCGTCGTTCGTAGAATAAAGTCGAACTAAATCTTAAATAGGAGTCATGTGAAATTATTTATTTCCATGCAAGAGCAAATTACGGCGAATAAGATCACTAAAAGTGTGATCTTTGTATCCGTTTGTCTTTGCATGGAGTTTGTTCTCTTACCTCGGGTAAATAGTTTTCAGTAAAATGCTTTTTCTGTTTCACCTTTTAAACTATAACTTATCACATTCTATCAGTCCGTTTTCTCACGCCTTGCAGATGCGTGTCTGAACCGCAAAGTATTGACTTGGGTTTTGAGCCGCATTTGCAAGTGTCTTAAATGCAGTAAAATTGAGTAACACGAATTATGCGATATAAGAGGCAATATAAACCTAATAATCTCATATCCTATTCCTCATGCTCGTCCTCCATTTGCAACTTGTGAGTCGTTTGTCATTAAACCCCGAATCTATTGGGTATGACGTTCTGACAGTGTATGGTTTAGACAAATAACTCTACACCATATAAAATGAAAATACAAGTTTGCACGAGTGCGAAGAAACAGTCGTTAAACTTGATAACAAAAACGACGGCCATTTTGTGTAGCAGCAAGGAGATGTCTTAGCTTGCAAGCATCTCCTAGGGATATACAAAAAGGTGACGTCACAACTTATTTATTTTTAACGTATTATCATTATATTGGTAAAATTAGAATTCAACAATTTTGAAGAATTGTTTTGATCTGGGTTTAGAAAATTAACGTTACTTAAATTATTTGAATTTTGATTTTGCTGGCTTTGTGAAATTAATGATTTTAAGGATTCTATTTGACTATTTAACATTTATAATTGCTCATTATGAGCTCATTGCAAATTTTTTATTGTATCAGAAATAGTTTTTTTATGAATCATGCTAGCCATTTTCGTCGTCAAAAATTTATTTTGATCAAAATTTAACGCGTTTCTTGATTTAAATGCGAAAAGTCTATTCGCGTTATTCCATGTGTTGGTTATGAATTTACTGATTATGGGTGTTGTCCACCCACTTCCAGCGCGTCAGTTGATATAATTTCATATTCCGCCATATTATTTAATGTATCATATTACACCATGATGGCAAGATCTATCTAGCCCCGTGTATTCAAAGCCGTATTCCGTCGTTCAAGACACGTACAAGGGGACAACTCGTCCGTGATTTATCCTCCTTCCGCTGTTTTCCGTTATCACCGTACGTCTGACCTGACCGTCTGCCGTTCCACATTTATTTATTTGATTTAAGAATAATTAACGTCATTTCCATTTATTAAAAGACTATTCAGTTTAAGTTTTGATATTAATTAAAGTCTCGTTTATGTTCTCCACTAATTAAATATTTGCTTATTTTTTTCTTTTGCCGACAAGTGGCATATAATAAACTCACTTTTTATTTTTATTGTATCACGCGCAATTATTTTAGGTTAGTTATTTGATTTATATAATTTAGGTTAGTTTACCACCTTCCACTATTATATTGTTATACGTCGTTGTAAATATGAGTTTGAGAGTTCGATAGAGCCCAGGTACTCCCTAGCATAAACAAAACGTGTCAAACCCGTTTACTTTCCTTCATCTTTCCACCGTCTATCCCGATTCACCTCCGGCCTTCCGAACCCTGCTTACTCTCTGAAGCGTACGGCAACAGGAGGTTAAACGTCATTTCCTTACAAGAGAAAAATATGTTACAACAACATCCACGCCTCGAATGAAAGTAAGATTTCTCACTAAATTTTAATTAAATAATACATGTAAAATTTTTTACTAAAAGACACTCCAGCATATACACTGAAATATGTACAAGTTATATATATATATATATATATATATATATATATATATATATATATATATATATATATATATGTAAATAAGACACGACACAAGACAAACAATAAATTAAAAAACATAATTTAATATACATTATGTTTTATAAAATTATGAAATATATGTGTGAATATATATGACGGTGCAAATAAATATAAGATAAAATATTTATGTTGCAATATATTACAAACGACTTACAACCCACAAATACAAATATTACTATAATAATTTACCGATGTCTTCAAGTTAACATTCAAGTTAAAATTGCTTCGAAGTTTTCAGACTGATTCGTTATTAAAACTGATAGGTTTGACTATCTATGTGTACTATATGCTTACCTTTAATTTCTGAAACCGGCCTTTCTGACACTTAAAAAAAGTTATTATTTCACAAACTTTTATTTTTAGGTTAAAATAAAATAAAATACATAAAAATAAAGATTAAATGATAAAAAAGATTTTGTGTCCAAAATCCTGATTCCTTGCACTCCGCAACGTTGAATTTACTTTTCTTCATAATTTTGCTGACAACAAGGTATAAAACTTCACAAACAATGACTCTACTTTGATTATTCTTTAAAATGTCACGCGAAACTAGCCCATTCTTTTGTGTGACTTAGGAAATTTCGTTAGGTCGTGAAGAGAATTATTATGCGCTGAGCGTTTATTGCTTACATTTAAAGCGCTTTAAAATAATCGTTGTTACTGCGATTTATGCAGGTAGACTATTAATGAGTACTACCTGCATAAAATGAACGCGTTTAATATAATACTTGTCACGAAGTCTAATGAAAATTTTTCTTTCTCTTAACGCAGTTAAAGAAGCAGCCCAATAGAATGAGGACACATGAGAGGTTGTCTCAAGAACAGACAAGATATATGGGTCATTCTAAAAAAATTTACATTTTTTCTAACAATTTTCAAAAATTCGAATTTTTTAACTTTAGTATTTTTTTTTATACTTAACTGACTTTAAATGTATTAGAAACTGATATTCCAAATTGCGCATAATTATATTTAAAAAATACCGAATACCAATATAATATATTGTAAAAAAGACTTTAGAGGTTACAGGCTTCGGAGTTTACAAAATTGAATATTTTCTCAATTCTTAAAACAAATATGAACTATGTATATATCTGAACATTACCAATTTCTTAAAAAAAAATATACCTTCTTTTTGGCGGAGGTTTGATTAAAAAAAATTCAACCGTTTTTGTTCAATGGAGGCTTCGGATGTCACATTTAATTTTTATTCGCAACAAAGAAATATTTTCGACGCAATTTTTAATACCTATAAATTCACTAAATTTATAATCTAAAGACAGGATTTGTTAGGTTTTTTCTCTAATTTCAAATGACGTTTATTAAAATATCGATAAGGAAGTCATAGTTATTAAAAAATTACAATTAAATAATTAATTGCAGAATTTCGCCACGGGCATTCAAGTTAATTTTTTACCAACTAAAAAATAATTTTTCAATTTTATTAAAGTGCATAATGAAACCTTAAAACAAGACCTTCAAAATGGTATGTTTAGATTATTATTAATGATTTATTTTGATGGCCAAAAACATCAATGAAACATAAATATATTGTTTCTCACATCTAAAAAAGGCTTCAGAGGTTACATAAATTTTACTTATTCATACTTACGAATAAATCTAGTCGTATTCAAAATATTTTTTTTATATTCAACATAAAAATTTCTATAATTATGGTGAATTGCAAGTTTTTAACTCTAATGGCATAGGAGGTGTAATCATTTTAAGATAGTTTTTTTTTAAGAATGGCCCATATATAAATAAAGTTAAATATATTATAAGACGGTCAGTGTGACTGAGCACAAGGACAGCTGGACTTGCACTGAATACAAGGAAGTGACTTACTCGCTACTACTCGCTCGTCTGACTGGACACCTGCACAGAGAACTGATTGGACACCTTTAAAATATGAATCATGATTCATATTTTAAAGGTTCAAAAGATTTTTGACTATATTATTAAATACAAATATTACTATATTTATATAATACTGTTACATTATTACGTATCTTTTATTTTAAATTTATTAATTCAAACATGTACAGTTGTTGATCAATGAAAGAATTTGTTAAGCTAAACGTAAAATAAGTAGTGCAGTAAAAACTCAAGATCAATATTGCTTAATGGTAACTCTTTGGAAATGATTAAACAATTACCTATGAACGAAATCGAAACAAAGCAGTCTAAATACGGAGACGATCTCGAGAAACGATGGAGTGGATTTGGATTGAATTGAATTGGCACTATCCCGGTATTTTTTGGTAATACGTTTACACTACCCGTAAGTTTTTATTATATTTTATTAGCAATTATAATTGCAAATTCTGTATTTTACTATCTATTGTTCAAATGTACACGTGTAAATAAATTATTTTAAAGTGTTAAAATATTAATAAACTCGAATATCTATATAATTGTGCCTATACTCAGCATCAATCTACTTCAGAAGCATCATACGGTAAGAATATACTTAATATACTCTTCAATTAAAATCATTAAAAATATCCTTTAGTAATTTCCAATAGTGAGAGCGATCTCACTCAATCAAATATTAGTGAAGCTTTTTCCACCACTAGATTGCATACGTTTTTCAAAATTGCTTACTTTTATTATTAACATTAAATATTTGAAAACACATATAATCATAACATATTATTCATTTTAAATTATTCCTTATAATCTAGTTTTGGTGAAAGCCAGGACTTAACTTTTTGGTTCCAGTACAAATTTTTGATTGAAGGATCGTATTGGATATATTAAAGGCTGATCAGAAAAAATTTATAATTCTTTATCTATATATATATATATATATATATGGATACATTGTAAGATACCCCTCGTCCCTTATCCCTGAAAATAATTGCACTAACAAGGAGAGTACCCCACTTCTGGAAAACGGATTCAGTTGAAACTGCAGGATATGATTTATTAATGAAAAAAAATGAACCCGTGTTTTTTATTTTCGTCGAATAGGCCCCCTAGACAAGAATATGGACATATATTTCAATATATGGTAAATAAAAGCCTTTATACGAACTTAAATAACCAAAGAACTAAGACTCTCACAAAAAAATGGATGAAAAATAAAATGAAGCACAAATTGAATACTTTAATTTAAGCTTTGTTGCATTGAGAAAACTTTTGTTGTTCGAAAGTTATTCTTAATTAAATATTACCACGTATTTACTTAATATTTTTAGTATATAAAATATGATCAATTTTTCACGTTATTTCATTAACATATTTTAATCGCCTGTAACTTTGGAACCATTAAAGATTTTTTAATGTAACAAAGCTTAAATTGAAGCATTTCATTCGTGCTTCATTTTATCTTCTATGCACTTTTTTAAAGAGTCTTAGTTCTTTGGTTTAAGTTCTTATAAATGCTCTTTTTCACCATATTTTTAAAAAGATGTCTATATCTTTGTCTCGGGGGCCTATTCGACGAAAAGAAAAAACACGGGTTCATTTTTTTTCATAAAAAAATTATATCCTGCAGTTTCAGCCAAATCCGTTTCCCGGAGGTGGGGTGCTCTCCTTGTAAGTGCACATATAGAAGAATATGAGGAAAAAGGTGAAAGGTATTTTAATTTAGACCCGTTTGTGGTACGAACGTCATGCCGTACTCACTCCAGGGTCTCTTTATATTAGGTGTTAGTTGTTACTAAATGATTGTCCTCTCATAGACTCGAAAAACTCTCAAGACTTTCAGTCTTGTTGAGAGCACAATTCAATTAAATATACTAATTATATACTAATTGGATTTATGAAAACACAGCAATAAACACTTATCACTACTTTTATTTCTTTTTTTTTCACAGTTAAAGCGATAGTCAGTTCAATTATTATTAACTCTTAGTTTGATTTTACTAGCAACTTATAATTTTTAATATGAAAATAATTTTTCTTACATTTACGAAATAAACTATAAGTAATTGTAAATTCTAAAGAATGAATCGCTATTTCTACTACCAGTACAAAGTTATGATTCTATACTCAACTCCTTGTGGACCTGTTGAAATTCGCGAAAGAAAATGACTCTTGACTCATTAATACATTTTAATTTAGACTTTATTATTAAAGAGATGGCCAAAGAGGGCCGTACAATGATTCGGCTTCGATCTGCTTGAGCGTCGATCGAGCTGCCGCGACCGCAGTTCTCCTCTACCGCTAAGTAGAAGGGGTACATTTATATATTCTACATGATACAGGTGCGCTTGGATATGTGCCGAGCGTACGTCACATTATAGGCGTGTATCAGCACACATACAAGCGCGTACATTTATTATATTAATTTCTACCTTTCGCGTTGGTATAGCTTCTAACTGCTATTCCGCGTCAACGCTTAAGATAAAAAGAGACAGTATTTTAAATGGATTGTCTATCCTTATAATGCAATGGTTTGAATAAGAAAGAAAATGAGTTCATTACTGATTCTCTTTTATTTTATTCTTTTTTATAGCTTATTTTCTCTCTAATTCTTTTTTTTACTTTTATACATCATATTTTAGTGAGGTCACAATATATATATATATATATGCGACATTTCACACCAACTGCAATAGCAAAAAAATAAAAATCACTGAAACTCTGAGCATATATTCTGTTTATTACTCAAAATATGTGAAAAAAATTTCAAGGATCTAAATTAAAAGTATCAAGAGCTGTAGATTCTTAAAATTTAAAAATTTTTCAAAATTTTTGGAAAAGTCCTAACATTATTATTTTTTTTTCTGAAAATCCTGATGCTTTAGAGAGAAATTGATAAGAATACTTCTTGTTGTAAATGAAGAGGAGAATCAGCATGATTTTTTACAGACCTGAATTTTGAAGTTCTCTATTGGTTCTTATATGTATTACATAGTAACTGAAATTACTCATTGCTCACCACTTCAGAAACTGCTTTTCGAGGGCTTGTTTTCTTCCATTTTACATGAACTTAAAAATAAATTTTTGATCATGTAAGTCAGAGCCATCAATAAGGAGTTATGATAGTTTAAAATATATATTTTCATGTATAATTTATTTTCAATGTGAAAAATCAATTATACATGAAAATATATATTTATAATCAATATGAAAAATAAATCTTACATGAAAATATATATTTTAAACTGTCATAACTCCTTATTAATGGCTCTGACTTACATAATCGAAAATTTATTTTAAAGTTCATGTAAAATGAAAGAAAATAAGCCCTCGAAAAGCAATTTCTGAAGTGGCAAACAATGAGTAATTTCAATTACTATGTAATACATATAGGAATCAATATAAAACTTCAAAATTCAGGTTTGTAAAAAATCATGCTAACTTTCCTCTTCATTTACAACAAGAAGTATTCTTATGAATTTCTCTTTAAAACATAATGATTTTCAGAAAAAAAAATAATAAAGTTGAGATTCTCCCAAAAATTAGGAAACATTTCCCAATTTCAAGGATTTATAGCTTTTGATCCTTCCAGTCTAAATTATTGAAAATTTTTTCACATATCCTGAGCAACAATAAGAATATATTCTTAGAGTTTCAGCAATTTTCATTTTATTGCTATTTCAGTTGGTGTGGAATGTCCCATATATATATATATATATGTATATAAATTGCATAAAAATATATTCAAAGGGCTTATAATAAATGTAGTGTTTAAAAGTGCGTTAATAAACCGCCAAGTACGTCAAATAAAATATTATACATTAAGGGCACAAATCAAATAAATATTATACATGAAATTATTGAAAGCCAAGTGCATTATTAAAAGAGAATAGCGTCATTAAAAATAAAAATATTAAACGCAAAATGTATTATCAAATATGAATAGCGTTACTAAAAATAATAATATTAAACGCGAATTGTATTATCGAATACGAATAGCGCCGTTGAAAATAAAAATATTAAACGCGAAGTGTATTATCAAATACAAATAGTGTTATTATGAATCTTTTCATATAATATTAAAGTGAAACCACTTTTTTCCGTTTCTCTCATTCTCCGCATTTTTTAAATGTGTCTAATCTTTTGGTAATAAGAGAAGCAATTTTTTATTAAGTTCTATATGATTTGTACTCATTAGTCAAAAGCTTTTTTTTGACCTTAGATTATTTCGGGCCCTATATTTTTCTGAGCGTTATTTTTTGGGCCTTAGATTATTTTGGGCCCCATATTTTTCTGAGCGTTATTTTTTTGGGACTTATATTTTTTTGGTGTCTATATTTTTCTGGGGCTTATATTTTTCAGGCCCTACATTTTTCTGAGTCCTATTTTGTTTGGGCCTCAAATTTTTTTGGTCTCTCATTTTTTTGGGCCTCTTATTTTTTTGAGCTAAATATTTTTTGATTGGGCTCAAATATTATATATTGCCAAAAAACAATTCTATAGCTACTTACGTATAGATAAATAGTATTCAAAGAATCTTCAAATATATTCTTTAGTTTGTTGAAGTTAATACTATATTAAGATATTGAGCAATTCAGTCATAACTTGAAACTTGCTTAACTAACAAGGAGAAGCCTTCACCTCTAAGAAACAGATTTGGCTGATACTGCAGGTTATGATTCTTTGATGAAAAAATGAACCATGGTTCTTTTTTTTCGTCTAATGAACCCAAAAACTGAAATAAAGCCATTTTTCGAAAATATAGTAAAAAGACGCGCTTATAAAAACTTCCGAAAAAATAAAGCTCTCACAGAAAAATATTAATAAGATAAAAGAGAGTATATGTTAAATACTTTCATCTAAGCTTCATTGCACCAGAAAATCTTGCCTAGTTCGAAAGTTAAAGCCGAAGAAGCATAAAAGATTCAACTTGAACATTTCGAAATCTTCTACTATAATATTTCAAAGGAACCTTCCATGCTGATTCTAGAGAGTCCTCACGGAATATTACGAAATATATTACTAGAACAATCCATTGTAAGCTTCCAGACATATTTATTTAAGATTTAAACTGTCATATATATGAATTATTTTATTATTATAATACACACAAATCCAGTGACCTTTTTCAAAATTTCCGGAAAACAATACTTCTTTATGAGTCGGTACTGAATTAATTTACTGCGATTTTTGGATTGGTGAAGTTGAATGCATATTAAATGAAGTGCACAGATTAAAAATATTATTAAATCTTAATATATGAATATCAGTTAATATGGGAGCAATTCTACTATACAATTCTTCTCCTTTAACCATCAATTCATCTTTCTAAGTCAAATCCATTATTGCAAATTGAAAATCTTTTGAAAATTTTTATTCATTTTAAATGAACTTTTTCTAAAAATACTCACAATAGGATTGTTTTTATATTAACTAATTTCATTCGGTGTATTTTTAATTTTAAAAGATAAAAAATATAAGGAATCATGAAAAATGCTATGAATTAATTGTAATAAGACAAATTATAATAAAATTTGTAAAAATTTTATAACGGTTTGAAAATGGTTTTTTTCGGCAATTACATTTACATAACAAAAAAACATCGGATGAGGTTTCTTAAAATTATTAATGGATCAAAGTCTTATATTTAATATATATTTAAAGTAAAAAGAATTTTTATTAATTAATATCACTAGAAGAAAAATTATGACTACATTTGAATTTTTTTTTTTAGGCTTAAAATCCGTCTTGATACCTTCAACAGTTTGAAATGTAAATACTGTAAATATCTGTGAATAACTATAAACAATTGTAAATAATGCAATTATTAGAATTAACTGACAGTAATAATAATTATGTTCTATTTACAACAAACTTATCTGAATGATTAAATACATACTTATATAATATTATAATTTTTAAAAGCAATTTTACAAAACATTTATTTTATTATTAATTCAAATACAAAATTATTATATATATATATATATGTATTTAATTATTCAGAATAGTTGGTTGTAAATAGAACATAAATATAATGATTTTTAATTATTTCTAATGATTGCATTATTTATGATTATTTATAGTTATTCACAGATGTTTATAGTATTTACATTTTAAAACTGTTGGAGGTATCAGGACTGAGTTTGAGCCTGGAAAAAAAAGTTCGAATATAGTCATAATTGTTTTTTTCTAATGATATTTATCAATAAAACTCCTTTTTACTTCAAATATATATTGAATATAAGACTTTGATACATTAATAATTTTCAAAAACCTCATCCGATGTTTTAAATTCGTTTGAGTTGTCAAAAACTTGAATTTTGAAAATTTTGGTACTTGCCGTAGACTTTCTCAGCCAATTCTCAACTAATTAACTTCAAAATTTTCAGAGACCTTAAGTATATATATTTTCACGAAATGACAAGTTCTGAAATTTTGATAAGATAACTTAAAGTAAATGTTAAATTAAATAACTTATATAAAATTTACAAAAATATGTATTTCTATCAACTTTTTAAACTAAACCTTTAAATTCCCTTTTTCTTAAAAAATTAAAACTGTTTTGTAAAGATACATAAACTGAGGATCTCTGGAAATTTTAAGGTCAATTAATTAGAAATTGTCTGAAAAAGTTTGTGTCAAGTACCAAAATTTAGAAAATCAAGTTTATATATATGGGACATTTCACGTCAACTGATAGAGCAAAAAAATAAAAATCGTTGAAACTCTAAGAATTTATTCTTTTTGTTACCCAAAATATGTAAAAAAATTTTTAAGGATCTAGATTAAAAGGATCAAGAGTTACAGGACCTTGAAATTTGAAAATTTTTCAAAATTTTTGGAAAAGTCCCAACTTTATCATTTTTTTTCTGAAAATCCTGATGTTTTAGAGAAAAATACATAATAACACTTCTTGTTGTAAATGAAGGAGAGAGTTAGCAGGATTTTTTACAGACCTGAATCTCACAGTTTTCTGATTGGTTCTTAGATGTATAACATGCTTATTGAAATTATTTAATGTTTGCCACTGCCAAAATTGGCTTTCAAAGGCTTATTTTTTTCTATTTTTCATTAACTTTAAAATAAATTTTGGTTCGTGTAAGCAAAAGTCACCAATAAGAAGTTATCACAGTTTTAAATATACATTTTCATGTAAAATTTATTTTTCTTATTGAAAATAGCTTGTCACATACTAAACATAAGTATCTGGTTTTAATATTCAAAAACTATTAAAATAAGTTTAAAAATTATTTATTTAAATGTTATTTCTTAATTATAAGCTTAATTATTAATTAAATAACACTCGTTATTATTATAATTACAATTAATTTCAAAGGAAAATTAGACTCTAAATTATTCCAAAATCAAATAATTATTTTTCAATAAAAATTTACTTATTTCAAAGAATTGATTCATCAATAAAAAAGAATAATTAAATAATTACTATTTTCCTTACCTTAACTTTCTAGAAAAAGTATCTGTTCAATAGAAAATGATGATAGAATTTTGGAACACACTCAATGAATTTTTTTGGGATAATTATAAACAAAAGCTTTCTGACTACCCATCTTTATTTATTTATTCTAATATATATTTTTATTTTTATTTAAACGATAGGAGTATTCTTTAACTCAAAATACTATATATTGAATGTTAGTTTATAACTTTTTATGCATAGTATTTTAAAGGATCTTTTGAGTTATCCGCACTTAAGTTTAATCTCATAAATTTTTTTACTGTAGTGAAAAACTAGATTAAACGCACCGTTCATTGATACACTAGGATTAGATATATTGTTAAAAGGAGGAGTTTTGGTATGCCCTTAAGAGCGTTACATATAAAAAGTAAATAAGATGTTAATTGCCAGAAAATTCTCTTAGTTTTATAAATTGTTTTCTTTCAGAATATTATGAAGAACAAATAATAGAAATATAGTTCAAATTATATTTATTGGATGGAAAAAGAAAAATGGATTTTGATCCATGAACAGCTGTAGATACAGCTGTTAAAATTGCTGAAACTGGATACACGCAAAGAAGAATGGTAAGAGTTTAGAAGATCTTAGTTTACATTATGATATGACAGTTGAAAATTCTTTTGTTGATATTGTTTAAATTCTTTATTGTGTAGATTCTATGGATCCAACGTATATGGAAGGCAAAGACTGTCTTATTGATTATAAAAAAGTTCTTGATGATATATTAAATCTACATTAACGTACAAAATTGAAAATCCATTAGACAGCCCTAGTATTATTAAAGTCACCCTTGAACTTTTGATGTCAGAGAAATATTCTTGTGTAAGTTAAGAATTTAACCAAGAATCAGCTCAATTTTTGAAAACAGTTGCAATTATAATTGCTAGGATTAGACAACATATTAAACCAGATATCCCAGTTTACAGGTATATTATACGTTTAACTGTGTCACAACTTATTGAATTTATTCATACAAGCAAGAAAAAATATATGAAAGCAAAAATTGAACCAGTCACTGCAGTTGGTGCTTTAGCTGCACAAAGTATTAGAGGACCTGGTACTTGAATAACCTTGAAAACTTTTCATTTTGCTCGTGTAGCACCTATGAACATTACCCAAGATGTACCTTGTATTAATGAAATTATTAATGCTAATCTAAAAATCAGTATTCTAATTATAACAGCTCATTTAATGTGATTCATTGCAATAAAAGCCTCTATCATTTCTTTTAAGCGTATGTTCCAAAATGATATCATCATTTTCCATTTTACTGATACTTTTTATAGAAAGTTAAGGCAAGAAAAATAGTGATTATTTAATTACACAGGCCCACAAAATGAAAAAAAATGTCTGAACTTTTGACCGGACATACATATTCCCATGTATTTTTCGACGCTGAATCCGAATCTGTAATAAAAATATAGGGTTTTCCTACCTTTTCTCAGAGTTTTATTGAAAAAACCTCATTTTTTACGGTTTTTTGCGGTTTTTTGAGTCTAGAAAAAACAAATCATGAGATACGGTTAATTGGACTTCAAAATCGAATTCTACGGGAAAAAATACACGGGAAACCATACCTTCAAATTTTTTTAACGCGATTCTAGTCCTCTGTATGGGGCTGAAAAGATGAGGAAATCGGTAAAAGTCGAAATTTTGCCTAAAATGGATTTAAACAATATTAAAATTTAATCATGCGTCTTTTGAAGAGTCGATAAACATTGGAAATACTATCCTGGGGGTTTTTCAGATTGCTGATCATGAATTTGAAGTCAGATTGTGTAAAAACTACTTCTAGAGGGCGGTGATAAGAACTGTATATGGTAAATTTATCGATTTTTTAAAAATTTTACGTCTGAAATACTAATTTTAGAGTCTTTCACAGCATTGACTGTAAATTCAAGATATTAACTTAGCCTATTGTGTACGTTAAACTTAACATTTTGTCTATGTTTTTCTCTCTCTCTCTCTCTCTCTCTCTCTCTCTCTCTTCCGATGTTTTTTTAAATTGGCTTACGCTTACGTACACGTTTCTCTTCGAATGACCGATGTAGTGGATTTCTGACACGTTTTTGTCCTTTTTCGCAGCTGTTTCTCTTTTTATCATCCAGCAGTAATCTGCTAACATGTTGATACCCCAGTTTCCTTGAAATTTACGTTCAAACTCCTTTAAATCTTGGTGAAATCGTTCACCATGCTCTTCACTAAAGTCTCCGTTATTTTCAGGAAACTGATCAACGTGTGAATCAAGAAAATGAAGTTTTAAGTTCATTAGACAACCCAATTTTTCAAAATTACGTACCATTCTTTTCACAATAGCTTTATAATTCGTGTCTTTGGCATTACCCAAAAATTTCGTCGATACCTCTTTAAAACTTAACCATGCTGCCTTTTCAACATCAGTCATGCTTTGTTCAAAGTTTTCGTCTCTAAATAAAGTTCGGATTTCAGGACCATCAAAAATACCTTCATTTAATTTAGCATCAGATTTATGGGGAAATACTTTGCTTATATATTGGAAGCATTGACCGTCCTTGTCCAAAGCTTTAACTAATTGCTTTATCAATCCAAGCTTTATATGCAGAGGCGGTATCAAAATTTTCGAAGGATTAACGAGTGGATCTTTTATAACATTCTGTTTTCCAGGTTCAAACGATTCTCTTGATGGCCAAATTTTCCTTTTATAGTGTTTTTCTCTATCTCTGCTATCAAACATGCATAAATAACATGGGTACTTCGTAAATCCAGATTGTTGTCCAAGTATCATAGATAAAATCTTTAAATCGCCACATATTTGCCATTTATGTTCTCTATATTTTATTTTCGTTAAAAGTAGTTCAAGATTGGAATACTCTTCTTTAAGTACTGTTGAATGTGCTAATGGTATAGGAGCATATTTATTTGTGATATTGAGGAGTACTGCTTTAAGGCTGCGCTTTGATGAATCAATGAATAGTCGCCAATTTTCAGGTTTGTATATGTTGGGTTTCAATTCATCAATAAGACCTTTCACGTCCGTGCAATAAACCATATTAGAATCATTCTTGAAATAATTTCTAAAGCGCTCTTCTCGATTACGATATGCACATACTTTAGTACCCTTTGTCAACATATTTCGTCTCTTAAACTCTGAAGCCATAAACTCTGATTGTTCCTTAGATAAACCACTCTTTCTAAATAAATCGTTCAGACTTTTTTTATCAAACTTTTCAACAGTTCGTTCTTCACCCTTAGGAATATACTCTTCATCACTATCCAGAGAATGTTCTTCAGGTGAACTTAGATCTTCTTCATTTGGTGTGTTTGTGTCAGAGACAATTTGATCTGTCAATTTTTTATTTATACTTATTCTGTTGTAAAACTGGGTACTGTTGTTTAGAAATGAATTCAATTTCATTTTAAAGCTCCGTTCAGTTAATCACTGTTGTACACTGTCATTGATCTTAAAGCATTGTTTATAAACGAATGGGACTTATGATCTTTTCCCAAAGCTATTATATATATATATATATATATATATATATATATATATATATATATATATATATCAGTACTCTATAAGGGTACCTAAAAAAAACCTGCTGCTGCGAAGTATTGGTCACGATGACAACTGCCCTGAAAATGGGATGTGTAGAATGATTCGGTGTACTCAATACTTTGCAGTAACGAACCCAGCGAAGGCGCGCTGTCCTGCAGGGGAGCACTAGGATGTGAGAATGATGCCGTAGTGTGTCCGACGACGAGTTGACATTGTCCTCGTCAAAGTCGGAAAGCTCTCATACTTAGGCCTGGGGAGGTATGAGAGTTATCACCCCTAGGACGGCGGACTCACCTGCGATCGGAACAGGATTCCTAGTGTGTGGGGTTTAATTCAACAATATGGCTAATTCAAATTTTCAACCTTTTTTAAACTGCGCTGGTACATCCAATAACAGTTTTAACCATACGTGTAATGGATCTCAAGATAATTTCTGTTATGTATGTTCAGAATATATTGGACAACGAAACAAAAGAAAAATCACAGATAATATTAATTTTATCTATCAAAAATGTTTTGATATTGAGATTTCTCAACAGGATAAAATTTGGGTTCCTCATTATATATGTGCTTCATGTTATGCCATGATGAATCGATACAACACCAGTCAGGCTAGGTCCAAATTAAAATTTACTATACCTACAAAGTGGAAGGAACCAAAAGATGAAAATGATTGCTATTTTTGTTTAACAAAGATACAAGGTTTAGACAAGATACAGAAAAAAGGAATAGTATATCCTAATACTTCTTGTATAGAATTACCATCCAAGAATTTTATAGATATTTTTGAAAATAAAGATTCGAGAGATAGTTTTACAACAGGCTTAGGGAATCTAAATGTAGATGAAAACTCGACAGATGAAACAACTGAAAATCTGATTGCCGCAGACGGAAGCTCATCAAATGAAGAAGATCTAAGTTCACCTGAAGAACATTCTCTGGATAGTGATGAAGGGTATATTCCTAAGGGTGAAGAACGAACTGTTGAAAAGTTTGATCAAAAAAGTCTGAACGATTTATTTAGAAAGAGTGGTTTATCTAAGGAACAATCAGAGTTTATGGCTTCAGAGTTTAAGAGACGAAATATGTTGACAAAGGGTACTAAAGTATGTGCATATCGTAATCGAGAAGAGCGCTTTAGAAATTATTTCAAGAATGATTCTAATATGGTTTATTGCACGGACGTGAAAGGTCTTATTGATGAATTGAAACCCAACATATACAAACCTGAAAATTGGCGACTATTCATTGATTCATCAAAGCGCAGCCTTAAAGCAGTACTCCTCAATATCACAAATAAATATGCTCCTATACCATTAGCACATTCAACAGTACTTAAAGAAGAGTATTCCAATCTTGAACTACTTTTAACGAAAATAAAATATAGAGAACATAAATGGCAAATATGTGGCGATTTAAAGATTTTATCTATGATACTTGGACAACAATCTGGATTTACGAAGTACCCATGTTATTTATGCATGTTTGATAGCAGAGATAGAGAAAAACACTATAAAAAGAAAATTTGGCCATCAAGAGAATCGTTTGAACCTGGAAAACAGAATGTTATAAAAGATCCACTCGTTAATCCTTCGAAAATTTTGATACCGCCTCTGCATATAAAGCTTGGATTGATAAAGCAATTAGTTAAAGCTTTGGACAAGGACGGTCAATGCTTCCAATATATAAGCAAAGTATTTCCCCATAAATCTGATGCTAAATTAAATGAAGGTATTTTTGATGGTCCTGAAATCCGAACTTTATTTAGAGACGAAAACTTTGAACAAAGCATGACTGATGTTGAAAAGGCAGCATGGTTAAGTTTTAAAGAGGTATCGACGAAATTTTTGGGTAATGCCAAAGACACGAATTATAAAGCTATTGTGAAAAGAATGGTACGTAATTTTGAAAAATTGGGTTGTCTAATGAACTTAAAACTTCATTTTCTTGATTCACACGTTGATCAGTTTCCTGAAAATAACGGAGACTTTAGTGAAGAGCATGGTGAACGATTTCACCAAGATTTAAAGGAGTTTGAACGTAAATTTCAAGGAAACTGGGGTATCAACATGTTAGCAGATTACTGCTGGATGATAAAAAGAGAAACAGCTGCGAAAAAGGACAAAAACGTGTCAGAAATCCACTACATCGGTCATTCGAAGAGAAACGTGTACGTAAGCGTAAGCCAATTTAAAAAAACATCGGAAGAGAGAGAGAGAGAGAGAGAGAGAGAGAGAGAGAGAGACAAACATAGACAAAATGTTAAGTTTAACGTACACAATAGGCTAAGTTAATATCTTGAATTTACAGTCAATGCTGTGAAAGACTCTAAAATTAGTATTTCAGACGTAAAATTTTTAAAAAATCGATAAATTTACCATATACAGTTCTTATCACCGCCCTCTAGAAGTAGTTTTTACACAATCTGACTTCAAATTCATGATCAGCAATCTGAAAAACCCCCAGGATAGTATTTCCAATGTTTATCGACTCTTCAAAAGACGCATGATTAAATTTTAATATTGTTTAAATCCATTTTAGGCAAAATTTCGACTTTTACCGATTTCCTCATCTTTTCAGCCCCATACAGAGGACTAGAATCGCGTTAAAAAAATTTGAAGGTATGGTTTCCCGTGTATTTTTTCCCGTAGAATTCGATTTTGAAGTCCAATTAACCGTATCTCATGATTTGTTTTTTCTAGACTCGAAAAACCGCAAAAAAACCGTAAAAAATGAGGTTTTTTCAATAAAACTCTGAGAAAAGGTAGGAAAACCCTATATTTTTATTACAGATTCGGATTCAGCGTCGAAAAATACATGGGAATATGTATGTCCGGTCAAAAGTTCAGACATTTTTTTTCATTTTGTGGGCCTGTGTTATTCTTTTTTATTGATGAATCAATTCTTTGAAATAAGTTAATTTTTATTGAAAAATAATTTTTTGATTTTGGAATAATTTAGAGTCTAATTTTCCTTTGAAATTAATTGTAATTATAATAATAACGAGTGTTATTTAATTAATAATTAAGCTTATAATTAAGAAATAACATTTAAATAAATAATTTTTAAACTTACTTTAATAGTTTTTGAATATTAAAACCAGATACTTATGTTTAGTATGTGACAAGCTATTTTCAATAAGAAAAATAAATTTTACATGAAAATGTATATTTAAAACTGTGATAACTTCTTATTGGTGACTTTTGCTTACACGAACCAAAATTTATTTTAAAGTTAATGAAAAATAGAAAAAAATAAGCCTTTGAAAGCCAATTTTGGCAGTGGCAAACATTAAATAATTTCAATAAGCATGTTATACATCTAAGAACCAATCAGAAAACTGTGAGATTCAGGTCTGTAAAAAATCCTGCTAACTCTCTCCTTCATTTACAACAAGAAGTGTTATTATGTATTTTTCTCTAAAACATCAGGATTTTCAGAAAAAAAATGATAAAGTTGGGACTTTTCCAAAAATTTTGAAAAATTTTCAAATTTTAAGGTCCTGTAACTCTTGATCCTTTCAATCTAGATCCTTGAAAATTTTTTTACATATTTTAGGCAACAAAAAGAATAAATTCTTAGAGTTTCAACGATTTTTATATTTTTGCTCTATCAGTTGGCGTGAAATGTCCCCATATATATATATATATATATGTGTGTGTGTGTGTGTATGCCTATGATAGTACGTTAGGTAAAAAAAAATTGTTACTCGATTGTGCGGGGAGTTTTCGAAAAGGAATTTGTGAATTTTAGAAACCGTTAGGAAGCGAGAACCGAAAATTCGTAAGACAAAGAACGTCAAGGTGGTTCAAGGTTAATGCTGTGTGCGCAAGAACATAAATAATACGCGTTAATGTTAAGTAAACTTAAGAAAAACAAGACCTTGAAAAATAAATTTTGAAAACATAGTTTATACTTCGATTCAGAAATAATATTTGTTTAAACGCACACATTTTAAGTTAGATGAAAACAAAATTTTATTTTATTTCATCTTGAGAATAGCAATGTACTGTACTTTAATTGTGCAATATTTTTTTCTAAATTTTATTTCTCATGATAGATTCTTTACACCTATCAATTATCAATATTAGATTAAATTATTTAACTTTATTTTGTATTTTATATTTATTTCTTATTTTAGCTAATTGACTTCGAGAAATTGTACATATATTTATTTAATTTCATGTTAATTTATTCGTGTGTTGTCCATATATATTTATTTTATTTATTGTATACGTGTCTGTTTTGTCCCTATTTTTTTATTTATTCTAGTCATTGAAGACTGGTAATATTTTATTCGTAGTACAGTTAATCGAGGACAGTTAGTTCGGAGTATTCAATAGTTGGGTGCGTAGAAACCTTGAACCACAAAATGGTGGATGACGCGAGTAACGTTATTGAGATAAATAATGAGAAATACGTGTCTACTGTGCGCAGCAGTACGTCGAAAAGTAGTGATGAAGAAAATGACCGCAAAAAGTTTAGGAATCAAATTGATTATAATAGAAGGTTCGCATTCTCAAATACGGGTATTGTACAAAATGGCGATCATGATGACGCGTTAGCTAGAGAAACGCGAAGATTAGACGAATATTACAAACTTAAGATGGACGAATTAAAGAACATTTATGAGAGTAACATTGAATTTTTAAAGAAACGTATAGAAGCATTAGAGGTTAACGATAACCAACAGAACGCGAAGGCATCGGCGTACGTAGATAGTAATACTCATGATAGAAATCAAGGCAAAAATATTAGAGTAGAGTATCAACAATTAGTTCACGGTAATTTTCTACAAACCCGGCAAATAAATTTCGCATTTTGGAAGCATGACCCAGAAACATGGTTTGAGTTATTTGAAAAGCAAATGACGCTGTGAAACGTGAGCGATGATAGCGTAGGCTTCATGCTATCAATCGGCAATCTAGATAGAGACGTAATTTCAGAAACAACGAATTTAGTTAAAACTTTAAAACAAGGACAGAGATATAATGGCATGAAGGAATACTTGCTTAGTAAATACGGGCAATCGCAAGAAGATCGCTTTAACCGACTATTTAAGAAATGTCGCGCGCGAGGAGAGAAACCGTCTGATTTCTTAAGAGAAATGTTGGACGTAGCAGACAGTAACATCAAACGGGAAGTAATTTTAAGAGGAGGTCACGTATCTCTGTCCTTTTCTAATCAGAGAATCGAGTTTTTTACAGGAACTAATAGCTTTAGCAAAAAATGAAGAGAAAGCCGCATCTCGTAATAAAAAAAGCAATATTTTCTTTGATAAGAAAGAATTAATTTTATTGTTTCGTTTTCAAGAAAACCTTGAAAAACTTAAATCATAGAGGTTAGGGTGGACAATTTGGTTTTTCAAGGTTTTCTTGAGAACGAAGCAATAAAATTAATTTTTTCTTATCAAAGAAAATATTGCTTTTTTTGATACAAGATGCGGCTTTCTCTTCATTTTTTGATAAAGTTATTAGTTTTTGTAAAAAAATCATTTCTTTTATTAGAAAAGGACAGAGATACGTGACCTCCTCTTAAGAGCCTAGAAATTTAATTCATCACCGAAAATTAAAAAGTTCCTTGTGGGCGAGGTTAATTTAGTTAATGAAGCAGCCGTCGTGAAACATGCCGACGAAATTTATAAAAAATGAATGTAAGGAAGAGGCCGGTAAAGTTTGTGAATTTTATAAGAAATATGACAACAGGGCATACAGATGCACTAAACCATGTGATTGGATGCAGAATGGACAAAGACATAGGTCAGTCTCCCCCATGAATAAAAGGAATAATTATAGGCAGAAATCGCCTGCTAGAAATTTAGTTAGGAGTAATAACACGAGAGGAAATGCACAGCAACCGGAAAATAGGAAACGTTTAAACTTCCGCACCGGCGAGTAAAGGAGGTAATCTCGTCGGATATAAAAAGTATACGCCTCCATATTACAGATAGATTGAATAATGAAGTATTTTTTAATCGATACGGGTGCGGAGGGTTCAATAATACCTAAAAAGAAAGCAACGTCTGTTAAACTCTACGCAGCAAATAATACAAGAATAGCTACGTATGGCGTTGTATATAGGAAACCAGATCTTGGGTTTACTAATAGAATAAAATGGACGTTTATCATAGCGAACAACGAGTAAGATGATCAGAAAACAGTATGTGTGGCCAAACATGAACAGACAAATAACATCTTGGTGTAAAACGTGTATTGAATGCCAAAGATCTAAAGTAACAAGGGAAAACAAGTTTTTGCCCATGAAGTTTAGTTAACCAGATGCGAGGTTCACCTACGTTCATGTCGACTTAGTAGGTTCGTTACCATTTGGTGAAGGTTACAAGTATTTAGTGACCATAATAGATAGGTATACAAGGTAGCCGGAGGCGGTGCCTGTTTACGACAGCGGCTCCTACCGTCGCACACGCTTTTTATGATACGTGGGTGGCATGCTTTGGTGCACCAGTTATGATTACTACCGATCAAGGCAAACAATTTGAGTCTGCCATGTTTACGGAACTTTTACAACTTACAAGTTGCAAAAGAGTGCGTACTACGGCATATCATCCTGCCGCTAATGGTATGGTAGAGAGGTGGCATCATGATCTTAAGGCGGCACTTATGTGTCACATGGAAGGACGCGAATGGACTAAAGTCCTTTCCACTGTTTTGCTAGGGTTGAGAACGCGAATAAGGAAAGACACGGATGCCAGTCCAGCAGAATTTCTATATGGAACGACTCTAACCATACCTGGTGACATGTGTGATTTCAGGGAGACAGATATAAGAGATCATGACCTGTTTTTATTTGAATTTAAAGAATATATGAACGAGGTAAAGCCTGTACCAGTGAGGCATAACTATTCGATGAAAGCATTTGTGTTTAAAGACCTCGAGAAATGCACACATGTGTGGGAGAGAATAAGAGCAGTAAAACCTCCTCTTGTTCAGCCGTACGCAGGACCATATAAGGTCATATCAAGGTATAAAAATGACCGTAATTTCGTCATAAGGAAAAGTGATAAAAATGTAACAGTGAACATAGAGAGGTTGAAACCAGCTTATTTATTAAATAATGAAGTAGAGGAGGAAAATAACATCGAGCAAAGGCAACTAGGTAGTAGCAGTGATAGTAACAATGGTAGTAACAGTGATAGTAACAGCGATAAACAGATTGTTAATAACAATAGCGATAGGCAATTTTTTAATGATAACGGAACGAAAATGTAGTAAATGTAGAATGATTACATATGTTATAGAACAATTGATTATGTCAATGAAGGTAATAGTAATAATGACGAGTTACTTAATAACAATGACAACGTAAACAATGAGCAGAATCAAAATGACGTTAGAGTGGAAACTGAAGTAATAAATAATGATGAAGTAAATGATAAGTAAACAGTAGGAAGAAGAGAGAAACTTATACTATATATTAAAAAAAAAAAAGATTAATAGTATATTAATAGATGTAAAATAAAAAATGTAAAGCGAGCGTAAAAAAAGTTAAATTTTGTACAGTTTCTCACTCCAATTATGTAAATAGATTTAAGGAAAAATTGTAAAGGCAAAAATTGTATAAATTATTGCACTAATGTATTTTCTTTTGTAAAAACCTAATATCATTATAAGTTACGTTCGTGTAATACGATACACGTGAATTTTTAAATTTGTAAAATGTTAAGTTTGATTGACAAAACTATTACTTATAAAATATTACTATTATGAATGCAATATTCTTAAATAAGTATGATATAACGAGATGATTGTAAATAGAAGAATGCAAATTGCGTAAAAATTACCGGAGAATGAATATGTAAAAATAAAAGATGTGAAAATATAGGAGATACATGTGTGTAAAAAAAAATGTCTGATATATATATATATATATATATATATATATATATATATATATATATATATATATGAATATTTGTAAAAAAAAAAGAAGAATGTATAGAATATGTATAATAATTGAGTGTGTATGATTTGTGAGTATGAATTTATTAATTGCGCGACTAATTATAACTAAAGTACAAATAAACATGTATTATTAATCGCGCGAGCAATTGTTAAGTATAAATAAGTAATGTAATTGCGTGATAACATTTTGTAAAATAATATAAATAACTGCAAAATAATAATAAAAAACAACATTGTAATTAAATGTCACTCGCATATAAATAACCATTTCTGGTTATTTAGGGGGGAGTATTGTCGGTACACCTTCGAGCATATAATACTGGAGGAAGCCTCCCAGCTATTAACTGCGTTACAAGGCGAAGAGAGAGAAAGCCTCTATTTTGGTACGTGCTATCTCTCTTTCACTTTCTTAGTGGGGAACAAAAGCAGCCAATCAAATCAGGCTAGAGAGAGAGTCAGCACGTACCAAAATAGAGGCTTTCTCTCTCTTCGCCTTGTAACGCTTGCTGCCATTCAGAGGCTTCCTCCAGTAGTATATGCTCGAAGGGGTACACACACACACGTTTATGTATGTACACGGTACGCATAAGTGCCACGCGCAACTGGTGGCGCGCAAGCGAGCGACATAGAGCGGTATGTGAGCGCTACAACGAGAGCACAACTCTGTCAAGCAAGCGAGCACAGACCGTTCTCGACTAGCAACAAGTTAAGTACTATCTATTCTTGTACTCTCAGTCGAACCAAGCGTTGTAATAAGGAGTAGTAATAAAACTGCAATTATCTGTATTATAGCTTGAAGTTATTTTTCTTGGATCTTTTCCTCATACTACATCCTTGAGTGTCTATGAGACCATAGATCTATCGAGTAGTTTTCGAGATCCGATTGAAATATTTTTTTTACAAATTCAAAATGTTCTAAAATTAAAACTGCGCTAAGCAAATCAGTTTTCAAAAGTTTTTTTTATTTCAGTAATCAAAACTAATTTCCATGAAAATTTTTAAGCAAATTCATTGAGCAGTTTACATAAAATATCTAAGAAATAAACAATCTAATTTTTAAAAAAAATTTTTAAATGGCCATTTTATTAAAACTACACTGAGAAAACCAATTTTCAATAGCTTCTGCAAAATTTAATCAAAAGAATAAATTGCATGGAAAATTTGAAGCAAATCCATCGATTACTTCTCGGGATCTAATTGACTAACTAAATACAAACATTTTTTTCAAAAACTTCAAAATGTTCTAAAATTAAAACTATGCTAAGGAAATCAATTTTCAGAAGTTTATTTTATTTTAAGGTGTAACGAGTATCGTTATATATACTCGTTAGATATACCGTGCCAGCTGATAGGCGAGGGCAGCACGCGGTGAACTAGGATAGCCACGTGTGAGGCACCATGTGCCGGCTTGCACGAAGTCTATGTAAATGAGACGCGCGCAGGTAAGAACGATAGAAAGGGGGAGGGAGATAGCTCACTTTTTCTATCGCATTATTACTTTGACCGCCATAATAAGCCTTGATAGTTTTTTCCCGCGTGCTCGCTAATAAAAAGTTTGATTGCTTGAATTAAGAGAGGTAATTAGGCTACGCGTTTAAGAGTGTTGTGTAAGTGTGTGCATTAGTGGTGTCAAATACTTGTGTGTGTAGGCGGATCGCTGCACACAATATTTGACACAAAATCTCTGTCTGATTTTAGAGAAGCCACCTACACAACGACGCGGCGGATAGGGTAGCTGTGCATAACAGATAGACAACGAGCCGGCTTTCTCCTCTTTATTTTTTCTTGATTAAAGATTGCGTGCGGCCGCCAAATAAAATAAGGTACGTTGGTTGCAGCCCCGTATGCGTCTGCGTATAAAACTTTAATTGTATTTTTGCAGCGCTTTATTATTTAAGTTACTACTTAATTAGTTACTTTTTATAAGCTCGGCCTGAGCGTTAAATTTATTAACTTTTATCTTCGTTTTACCTTTTACTTTTAATAAACTAAGCTTTTTATTTTTTCTTTAAATAAAGTCTCATGATTATTCATTTTTGTCTGGCATAGTAAAGATTTACCACGCCCGAGTACCTTATCTCACATATTATAAACTTGATTAATTCTATATACAACTGGCAATTTGCACGCTTTTGTATCAACAAAAGCAATTGTCCAGTTGTTTGTCATATTTAATCTTGGGATTGAAGTACGAGTTCTGAGCGGCTAGTGCAAGTGATCAGCTGATCACATTATAACAGGTGAGGTACTTGTAACAAAAAAGTTACAAGTATATATATAATATTTAAGCTAATTATCAACCTGTTACAAAGGATCAAAAATTATCTCCATGAAAATTTTTAAGCAGATTCATCGGATAACTTACAAAAAATACCAAAAGAATGAAAAATTGAAAATTTTTTTTCTTAAAAATGACTCTGAAATAAAAACTACGCTAGGAAAACCGATTCTCTATAGCTTCCGCCCAAGTTAGACAGAAAAATAAATGATATGCAAAATTTAAAGCAAATCCATCGGGTAGTTTACGAGATCCAGTTGGCTTACTGAATACTCACGAAGACACACACATACACACATACTTACAGATATTTTCTAAAAATCACTCTTTTCGACTCCCTGAGACCAAATATGTACAAATTAATAAAAAAATAGAAAATAATTTTTTTTGCTGGTACAAAGCTTTTTCTATGAGAAAGCCAAACTTTGAATTAATTTTTTTGTAAATTAAAGATTACCTTCATTAAAACATAACTCGGTTTCTATCGCGCTTACATCCATGAATCAAAAAACCAATAGGTTGGTTTTTCAGAACCTAAATTTTTATTATGTGATTTATTCCATTCAAATTCATGCAGACAATAACTGGTCAAACTTTTTTTTTCTTTCAAGTGATGAAAATCTCTGACATGTGCATGAAAACATAATTCACCTTGTAGAACGCTTAAAGAAATTTTTTTTTTTACTACAGAGCATTTGGAGCTGGATGTGAAAATGAAAATTAAAAATTGAAAATAAACCTGAATTATTAAATTGCTGCAGCTCCGTCAGTTTTTTTTTTGTTGAAAATGTGCGTAATTTTATCTAGTTTTTAATGCCGTCTTGATTTTTGTGATACAAGTTAATCTCACTGAGTTATTAATGAAAATCCGGAAGTAAACAATTTTTTCAAACACCATTTTTCAAAATTATATATACAAGCAAAATTTACCTCGCTCCTGATGTCGCTCGATTGCATTTTCATATATTATATTGTTATATATTTTGCTAATTTCATTGACAATAGTAGTTCAATATAAAATATGTATTTAATTTTTTTTCACATATTCATATCATTATATTGCACTGCATTAAAATAAAAAATATTTTAATTTTTTGTAAATTAATAAGCTTCAATAAAAGTAAATAATTATTATTGACAATCATAGTTTAAGAAAAATGTTTATATTACCATCAACTTTTGCAGGAATTCCGCGTTCCTCATATAAAAATTTTCTTGATCTTATGACATTAGTACAAAGATTGGGAAATCAGATGTTTTCATTACTAGGACATGCAATGCGAAATGGGAAGAAATCACAAATAATATAGGGCAAAGTGAATACGTAACAGATAGACTACATATTGTTATTGAAGTATTTTATCTGAAATTGAAACTATAAATAGAGCAAATTTCTAAAAAACATATTTTGGGAAAATGCATTGCCTATTCATACATAGTAGAATTTCAAAAGGGAGGATTACGGCATGCCTACGTGCTAATATTTTTAAGTAAAGACGATAAAATTTATAATAGTGATGACGTTGATAAATTTGTAGTAGCTAAAATTCCAAATAAAGATGAGAATCCCAGATTATATGAAATAGTTGAACAATTTATGATCCTTGGCCCTTGTGAAATTGATAAGAAAAATGTAAATATAACACTAACAGCGTGGTTTGAACTTAATGAAAGTGACCCAGAGGCACATAATTACTTTTATTCTGATATACCACAAAATTATGTTTTTAATCGAATACATAAAACATGGACGAAAAGAATAAAAACTATAAAACCTATTCTAACCAGAATTTACTTAGTTTATTAAAAACAAAGAGAAAGATTATTTTTAAGATTACTTCTGCTTCACGTTAAAGCTGCAACATCTTTTGAAAGCTGAAAGACTTCTGATGAAATCACATACCCAACATTCTTTGAAGCAGCAAAAGCAAGAAATTTAATTGAAATCGATGATGAATGGGATGAATGTTTAGAATAATCTTGTGAATCTCGATTTCCAGAAGCTCTTTGTCAATTATTCGGTTACATTTGTACATTTAACAATCCAATTAATGCTCAAGAATCATATGAAAAACATAAAATTTATTTTTATCTAGGATAATAGCACAATGACATGAAAATACGTTTTTACAGCCGTCGATCGCATGTTTAAAGATGTATGCAATAATAATTATCCGTTAGAAGGAAAAACATTTATCATATCAGGTGATTTTAGATAAACATTGCCAATAGTAAAACATGGAAATAAAACACAGATAGTACCAATTTGTGTAAAAAAAGCTATTTATGGGAACATTTTTAATGTATGTCTTTAGGAAAAAATAAACTTTTATCGGAATCAGATAATAAATTTAAAATTTGGTTACTTAATATAGGAAATGGTAATTTTCATTTAAAATATAAAAACGGAAATGAAGTTATACAAATTCCAAAAGAAATATTGTCAAAGCGCAATCTAATTGAAGAAATTCACGGGCATATCATAAATATTGAAAATTGTGAATATTACAAAAATATTATATTAGCACCGAAAAACATAGATGTAACATAAATGAATGAAAAAATTTTATTAAAAATAAATGAACCAGTAATAGAGTACTTAAGCATTAACTCTGCAAATGATGTAAATGACGAAAGTTTAGACGTAATTTTGCCAACAGAATTTTGAAATTCTTAAACGCTCAACGATTCACCTCCACATAAATTACAATTAAAAAAAGGAGCTGTAATAATACTTCCGAGAAATGTTAATTTGAATAAAAGACTTTGTAACGACATCCGATTAGTAATAACGAAATCAAAATAATTTACTATTAATGCTCAAATATTTACAAGGAGTAAAAAAGGAAGCTTTATATTCTTACCACGTATGACCTTATCAGCAAATAATGAACTGCCATTCCAGATGACCAGAAAATAATTTCCTGTAAAACTTACTCATGCAATGACTATTAATAAGTAGCAAGGACAATCGTTTAAAAAAGTAGGAGTGTATTTACCAACACCAATTTTTAGTCATGGGCAGTTATACGTGGGACTTTCAAAGACAACTAATAAAAAAGAATTTAAAATATTAACAGAAAAATCAAGAAAAGTTAAAGATAAAATGGTCCATACAAACATCGTTTACAAAGAAATATTATAAAACCACAAAACAAAAATTAAATATAATAAATAGGAAAATTAAATCAAACATATTTGAAACTCTAATATAACATTGAATATAAAAAAAAATTGAAAATTATGAAGTAGAGTTTAGCGTTGTGTGGTAAAAAATCATGGCTGCTATTGTTAGTTCTGTGCCATTAAAAAAACGCGATTGCTCTTTCAAATGCTGTGTAGCTAAAAAAAATATGGTTGCTATTGTAAGTGCTGTAATGGGGAAAAACGCTAAAACTACTGTAAGCGCTTTGTAATTGGAAATTCGCGACTGCTTTTCAGAGCACTATCTGATTTAAAAAACGCGGCTGCTATTTTATGAGCTAAAGATAAAAAACGCAACAAATATTGTAAGCGCTGTGTTATTAAAAATTAATTACACAGCGCTTAATTCGTGGCAGCTATTTTGAGCGCTGTGATGTTAAAAAAACGCAGCTGCTATTGTAAATGCTATGTAGTCGAAAAACACAACAACTATCGTAAGCGCTGTGTAATAACAAATTTGTGGCTGCTATTTTAAGCGCTGTGTAGTTAAAAAATCGCGGCTGCTATTGTAAGCGCTGTGTAATTAAAAATTCACAGTTGCTATTTTGAGTGCCGTGTAGTTACAAATTCGTGGCTGGTATTTTGAGCACTAGGTGGTTAAAAATACGCGGCTGCTATTGTAAGCGCTGTGTAATTAAGTATTTACGGTTGCTATTTTGAACACTGTGTAGTTAAAGTAACTCGACCGCCAATGTGAGCACGGTGTTATTGATAAAACGCGACTTTTATTGTAAACGTTGTATAATAAAATAACACGACTGCTATTGGAAGCGCTGGGTAATAACAAATTTGTGGCTGCTATTTTGAGCGCCGTGTAGTTACGAATTCGTGACTGCTGTTTTGAGCGCTGTGTGGTTTAAAAACGCGGCTGCTATTGTAAGCGCTGTGTAATTAAAAATTCACAGATGCTATTTTGAGCACTGTGTAGTTACAAATCCGTGGCTAGTATTTTGAGTACTGGGTGGTTAAAAATACGCGGCTGCTATTATAAGCGCTGTGTAATTAAGTATTTATGGTTGCTATTTTGAATGCTGTGTAGTTAAAGGAACTCGACCGCCAATGTGAGCACGGTGTTATTGATAAAATGCGACTTTTATTGTAAACGTTGTATAATAAAAATAACACGACTGCTATTGTAAGCGCTGGGTAATTAAAGGAACGCGGATATTTATATTAGTACTAAGCAAAAAAGAACTGAAATTATTATCAAAAGTAACGTTTAAAGCAGGATCTGTAATAATAAAGAAGATAATCTGAATAAATCAAATAATACTAGAAAATATAATTAAAAATAATCACTATAGAATCCAGCCTTGGTGCGTCCTCAATAAAAACTTTAGTTGATGATTTCTCGAAATGCTTCTAATTAATTACAAATATAAGTTCAGAAGTGAAAATATTTATTTCGGAATTTTTTTTTTCTATCAGAATAAACTATAATAATGGCTATTTATTTAGATTATCTTCTCTCACAAAGCTTTACTGATGAGTCCTATAAACAGATCTGGGACAGAAAGTAAAATATATCATCATCATCATCAACTCAAACATCAGCATCAATGTGTAGACGTACGTGTGTATGAACAGAAGCAAAGAAACAGAGTCGAAGGGTGGCATCGGAGTCACGGAACGATTCCATAAAAAGGAAGACAGGGAGACGGACACGCAGACAAAAAGACAGAGACGAAAAAATAAGACACAGAACGGAGGAACGCAGATAAACAAACGGAGACAAAGAGATGGAAAGGTGGAGACGGAGAGACGTAGACGAAAGGATAGAGATATAGATAAAGAGACAGAGACGGAAACAAAGAGACAAAGACAGATAAACAGAAATAAAGAGACAAAGACAGAGAAATAGAGACAAATAGACAAACACGAGAAAACATAGACGAAGAGACAAAGATGGAAGAACAGAGACAAAAAGACGGAGACAGAGAAACGAAAACACACGAAGACGAAGAAACGGAGAAGGAGAGACGAAGACGGAGAGAGAGACGGAGACGGAGAGACGGAGTGACGGAGACGGAGAAACGGAGACGGAGAGACGGAGACAGAGTGACAGAAACGGAGAGACGAAGAAATGGAGACGGAGCAACGGAGACGGCGACCAAGAAACGGAGACAAAGACGGAAAGACGGAGAGAGGGAGACGGAGAGACAGAAACGAAGAGACGGAGACGGAGAGTCTGAGACGGAAAGATGGAGTGACGGATATTGTGTATGTGTGTATATGAGTATGTGTATATGTTTGGATATGTGTATCTGTGAGTATGTGTGAATGTGTATGTATGTGTGTGTATGTGTGTATGTATATGTTAATGCTGCACGTGTGTATGTGTATGTATGTATGTATGTGACAATAATGCAAAAGATTTTCACGTAAGAAAAAAAGTCTTAATTCTTCACTTAAATATAATAGTAGTAATAGTAATATTTTTTATAAATTTTTTTATGTATTTATTTTTTCTCAATTTAGATATGTTTTTGAACATAAAAAATACCAACTTTAGGATGAATGAAAATATGCAATTTTTCCTTATTTTTTAAACTTTTTTTTCTTATATTTTCCATTTTAAGCATTGATACCATGACGCATCGTACAATTTTTCCAACTATTGCGTCTTACAGTTTGTTTATGCTTTTATTTATTGATGTACCAAAAATATAAACAAAAATCTATAAAATGGACCTCCTATTAAATTTTTTTATCAATTAGAACCAAAGTTATGACGATTCTAAGTTTATAAAAATAAAAATTTTTTATTTAATTTGCATTTTACGCTAACGACTGAAATTTAGTTTGTAGGAAGTTGACATATGCCACCGATAGGTGGCGAAGATTCGTTATTTGCATTTTCACGAGCGACTGGAGGCATTTAAGTATATAAGAAGAATAAGGTAAAAAATAAAATTGTCTAACAAAAATTTTACTATATCACAGAACTAATTAATGATAATGACATCACTAATTGTTAAGGTAAAATGCAAGGATTAGAAACAAAGATACAGAAAAGTTGTTAGGTGATCAAACGGATTCTTTGAAGCCCTGCATCCAAGTACTTCTTTCTCCACGAAAGATAAAGTATGTCCTTTGTATACAATATATTTATAGGTGAAGTAAAAAAAACACCTATTTCATCGACCTGATGCAGTCAACAATCTTCAAAAGAATTTTTTCATTGTGAGGTTGTGGTAGAACAGTTCAATCAGACCTCAAGTAATCTAGAATTTTGAATTTTATTAATTAAAATACCCGAGAGTAACAATATAAATATACGAAAATCCTATGCTATTGGAAAAAATCGGTAAATAAACATTCTATCACAAATCGAAGTGGGTTGTAACACATCCACCCAACGATTTGTGTCTTTGGAGCAATGCTTTCTCATAGAGCTCATTGGGTCATAGTCATTTAATTTTATTTTTTTAAATGTAATTTTAATGTAAAAAACATATTCTATTTGAGAAAAATTAAGAAGGGAGAAAAGGAGTGAGTGTGAATGTGAGAGAGTGATTAGGAAATAGGAAAAGACAGAGATATATGAAAATAGTATAGAAATGAGTATTATGGTGAGATAGAGAAATAGAGAGGAAGTAAAGAAGAAAGGAAAGAGTTGATAATAGCATTAAATTAGAAACCAGAAGAAGTGATCCAAGAACTACGCTAGAAAAATTATTCTTCAAAAGCTTATTTTATAAAAATGATAGCGAATAACTTGTATACAAATTTTAGAACAAATCTATCGAGTAGATTCCGTAAAATTTAAAAAGAAAAACCAATTTCAAAAACATTGCACTAAAAAATAACAAGAATCTATTATCTTTAGTAATTATACGCATCTAACACACATGTAGCGAACATATTATAAAGTATCTAATTATTTGCAAGAGTACAAATGAATTATTTCTTTATTAGGCTGCTTACAAAGAAATTAGCTAATGGGACAATATCTTTCTATATTATAAAAGATTTTAGCCGCTGTCAGTCTCTCAAAACCCTCCCTTAACTCCTCCTTTTTACTGATAAATTTAGTTAATTTATGGTAAATTTTACCTAATTTATCGTAAATTTCAGCTAATTTATTGTGAATTTTAGCTAAAAGTTTCATTTTTTAGCTAATTTTAGCTGATTTATTGAGAATTTTAGCTAAAAATTTAATATTTAAGCCAATTTATTGAGAATTGCAGCTAATTTATATTAATTTTAGCTAAAATTTTATTTTTTTACTTAAAATCTGATAAATCAGGTCAATTTGATTTTAATTATTATAGGATTTTTTTTAGTTAATTTCAACTGATTTATTGAGAATTTTAGCTAAAAATTTAATTTTTTAGCTAAGTATAGCTAATTTATTGTGAATTTTATTTAAAATTTTAATTTTTCCACTCAAAATCTGATAGATCAGGTCAATCTGATTTAAATTATCATAACATTTATTTTTCATTTTATATTATAAAAGATTTTAGAAATTTACAAAAAAGAAAATATTTGTTTATGCAAGATAAATGAAATAAGAATTGAGCCTTTAGAAGTTAGGAGGTGATTCTCGGAGCATAATGCGAAAGAAAGATCAGTTGGAGATGGTGACCATAGCAGCGTCTAATATGCGCTGTATAGATAAATATTTATATCATATGTTATATTTTATATTATGTGTACATTATTAATTATTGAAATATACAAAATGTATAAATGTATATAAATATATGAACGTAAAATTATTACAAGGGATTATATACATTATGAAATCCATGTATTCAATTGAAAAGGGGGGTTGGCGAACGAAGCGAGCAGGGGGGTATATATTATAAAAAGATTTCGCCGCCGCTGTCGCTGCTGCTGTGCATAAGAATTCGATTTGTCCATGGTTAGCTAGAATTTAGTTAGAATCTAGCTAAAATTAAGCTTAAAGTTAGCTGAAAATTAGCTAAAAGTTACCCAAAAGTTAAATAAAAATTAGCTAATATTTATATTAATTTTAAGATAATACTATTGAAAGGATATCACCGCTGTCGTCGCTGTCATCTTCAGAAATGTGCCCCTCATTTTTGGACTTACATTACAGCGTTAAATTTAGAATCTTTTTACTACTAGACTGACATTTGATAAAACGTTTATAAATCAATTACTGACTTTATTCTTTATTTAATATTATAATAAAACATATACACGTAGCCCTCATAACACACAATATTTAATTATTAATTCTGTCCTGGTATAAAGCTAGGACTTCACAGATGATTAGATTCATTAAAAGATCATTGAAGATTTACCTCAAGAAAACTTTTGAATAATTAATATTATTTAGTATTTTAAATTGAAGTTATTAAAAAAATTGCAAATTCTTAAATATTCTTATAAAAGCAAGATGGGGGTTGGCGCGCTTGCCCCCTAGTAAACATAAAAATGTTAGAATTTTTGGAGTCGGTGACAGCCTAAAAAAATAGCTTCAAATCTAAAAAAACGCTGCCAAGTGTTTTGGCGCACTGCTATCTCATAGAGCTCATTGAATAGAGTAATTTGATATTATTTTTTTAAATGTGATTTCAATGTAAAATACAATTTCTATTCAAGAAAAATTAGTGAATGCAAGAGAGTGATTAGGAAATAGGAAGAGAGAGAGAGAGACAAGGATCGATAAAAATAGGGTAGAAATAAGAATTAATTTGAGATAGAAGGACAGAGAGAAAGTGAGAAAGTAAGAAAAGAGTTAGTAAAAGTGTTAAATCAGAAATCAAAAGAAGTGATCTCAGAGCTACGCTAAGAAAATTATTTTTAAATGCTTGTTATATAAAGACAGTAGCAAATAACTTGTATACAAATTTTAAAGCAAATCTATCGAGTAGTTTACGTAAAATGGAAAAAAAATGAAAAAATAAAATTTTTTTTCAATTTATAAAAATTTTTTAAAATTAAAACTATGCAAAGAAAATCGGTTTTTAAAAGTCATACTTCTTTTAACAGATGCGAATAATTCTCATGCGAATTTCAAAGCAAATTTATTAAGTAATTTACGTAAAATAAAAGAAAAAAATCAAAATTTTTTTTTAATTTTTCAAATGGTTTCAAAATTAAAACTACACTAAGAAAACCAATTTTCAATAGCTTACCACGTACTTAGACAAAATAATAGATAGTATGCAAGATTTGAAGCAAATCCATCGATTAATTTTCTAGATCTAATTTTCTAAATAAATAACATTATTTTTTAAGAAAATCAATTTTTGAAAATTTCCCTTCTTTTGGTAGTTGCAACTAATTTCCCTGCAAATTTTAGAACAAATCTATCGAGTACTTTACGTAAAATAAAAAAAAATAAGAAAAGAAGAATCGTAATTGGAAAAAAAAATTTTTTAATTCTCTAAAACTGTAACTACAGTAGGAAAATTAGTTTTCTAAAGCTTATTCTCTTCAGACAATAGCGAATTGATTGTATAAAAATTTTCATACAATCAATTAGGAGTATTTAATTTTTAAATTTAAATTTTTTATTTTTTATTTATTTAAGTAGGAAAATTTATAGTATGGTTTACGCGGACTTGGTTAGAGGTCGCGTTGGTGAACGGACGTGTGTGAGTTGGCTCCTGCGTTTTGGCTTTTTATTTAATAAAATATTGTATTGAAGGAGCTGAATGTGTGTGAGAATTGTTAATTGTGGGCGTTTTATAAGATTAGTTATAAATTTTCTAAGAAGTTCAAGTTGCTTGGTGTATTTTGGGCACATAAAAAAAGAGTGTAAATTAGTTAGGTTAGAAAAGAAAGAAAGAGTCGCGCGAGTTTAGTTAGTGCCGGCTTTGTTCTCGCTCAAGGAAAAATCCTATGATATGAGGCGTTGATTAATAAGTGAGGGAATTTTAATTTTAATTCAGTGGACTGATATTGTGAAGCAATTAAAAATGAGTGACGATAAAAGTGCGAAAGACGGTGTATCCAATGGAAGTGAAAATAAAGAAAAAGTCAGCGTCAAAGATGTAGCAGCAAAAGCGATAGTACCGGCAAAGGTAGTTACAAGAAGCGGGAACAAGGGCGACGGCAGGGGAAGTCTAGTAGATAAGAATCAGCCGAAAATAGTAGATAAATTTCCGAAGGGCGTGAAGTTCGCGAGTAAGGATAATATTTTGGAATGAGCGGGTTGTGCTCTTTTGAAAGAGCAATTAACAGATTGGAAACAACGCGCGGATAAAGAAAGAACGGAATTAGGCGAAGTGCTAGATAGGTATAAAAAAGAAATAAGTGATGAATTAAAAAAATTAAGGCAGGAAAAAACGGAATTAATAAAAGTTAGTATAGATGTAGATGCTAAAAATAAAGAAATTGATGAGTCAATAGGGAGGTTAGAAAAAAGAATCGCAGAGTGGGAAGGGGAGACAAAAGAAAAATGGCGCGAATTGGAAGAGCGGATAAGTAAAGTCCCTGCTTTATCGAGCGAAGGGGAAGATATAAGTTCGAGAATCGAGGATAGCAGAACATCAAAATCGTCGCGCTTTAGCACGGGCGGTCTATCAGACTTCGAGATTGCGTCAATGAAAAATTTCGTCAGGCGACAGGACAAAATATACAGGCAAGATAATATAGTGATACGCGGTTTAAGGTTGAGTGGGGATTTAGTACAGGGCGTAAATCAATTTTTAGAACAAAGATTAGAGGTAAGAATAAATATAGTAAACGTCAGAGTAAGTGGTAACGTATATATAGTTAAAATTAAAGATATTGAAGAGAAAAATTTAGTCATGAAAAATAAATATAAATTAAAAGGTACTATGATTTTTATTGAAAATAATTTGTCGTGTGAAGAAAGAAAAAGACAGGAAATGATAAACAAATGGGTTAAAGAAAAAAAAGAAAAAGGTATGACTATAAAATGCGGGCGCGGCGGATTTGTATGGAAAGACAGATGGTATAACTGGACCTGCTATGAAGATATGGAAAAATTAGTATGTAAAGAAAAGGAGAATAGGTTTAGTGACCATTCTAAGGATGAGGAAAGTGAGAATAGAGTAGGAGAGGGAAACGCGTGTTTTCAATAGCCCAGAAATGTAATAATAATATAGTCAGGGGAGTTAAAACTAGCGTGTTAAATGATAGGAAATTTATATTTTGGAATGTCGCGGGTTTGAGAAATAAAGATAAGCAATGGTGGGATTATATTTGTGAATTCGATATGGTAAGTTTATGTGAAACATGGTCTGAAGAAAAAGAATTTAATTATTTAGAATAGTACATTGTGCAACAAGGGAGCAAAATAGGTGTTTGCCGACGAGTGCGTGTTTGTCGCTCGAGCGTAGTGAGAGCCTCCAAAAAAATAAATAATATTACTAATATAAAAATAAAATTAATAAAACCATTAACGGCAGACCAGAGTAGAACCTGATATTGACCGAGTAACAATTGAGTTGTTTGTTATTTACTCAAGTATTAATCGGTGTATCTTCAAATTAAAAGTTGAGTGCAATAGATATTATTATTATGAACATCTATGCACAAGAAAAAAAAAATCTACCGATTTGTTTTTGAGAAAAGTAAGTAACGCCAAAGTGAAAGTTTATGTTTATAATATTTTCGCGTTACTTACTTTTCTCAAAAACAAAGCGATAGATTTTTTTCTTCTTGTGCATAAATATTTGTAATTATAATATCTATTGCGCTCAGCTTTTAATTTGCAGATTCACCGTTTAATACTTGAGTAAATAACAAAAATCTCAGACAAGTTTTCAATACTATATATATATTTTTCTTATAATACATTAAAAATTAAATTAAATTTTGATTTATTCAAATTTAACATTTTTCGCGGAAATCGTCCATCGCTAACTTGTAATTCCAAGAATTTACGATTCGGCGTTGAATACTTGGCTGATATTATAAGGATATGAAAATGTCTTCGATGCAACGTGCAAGATTAAATATTACATAAATAATACTCGAAAAAATCAATGCTAAATAGACTGAAAGTTGCTACTGATATATGTGAACTTTTTCGAGGAATTTGTTCACCCCTGACTTGTAATTCGGGGAATTTACAATTCGCAGAATTGACCATTCTAAGTGAAGCACTTAACTGATGTATAAAAAGCATCGAGTTACACACACTGGCTAGCGTATAAAGATATCGGGTTAGATTCTCGAGCCTGTTAAAAGTTCGAATTCATTTTGCTCCCTAGGGAGGCAAAGAGGTATTTTGCTCCCTCACAACAGCTGGTCAAAATAGTATTTTGCGCTCTGAGTGCGAGAAAAAATTTTACCAAAAGAATTTATATGGAAACTTGTACCTGCGTTAAGAGAAAATAAAAAAGGCAGAGCGAAAGGCGGTTTGTTAGTAGGATATAAAAAAAGTTGGGATTTGAACAGCTGCATGCTAGGGGAAGTAATTTGTAAAGGATTATTGAAAACTGTAATGAGACTCAAAGACGCCAGGACGATAAACGTTTGGTTGGTTTATGTATCGGAGAACAGTGAAGAGGTTTGGAAAAATTTAGAAAAAATTGATTTTTTAGAGGAAGGTATTACTATTATCGGAGGTGATTTTAATATAAGGATAGGGCAGGAAGGTATTGGATACGGAGGGGATGAAACAGGGATAGTCAAAAGAAAAAGTAAAGACTCGTGTATAAGTAATGGAGGTAAGAATTTTATAGACTTGATTGAAAGAAAAAGCTGGGTAATAATGAATGGAAGTCCAAAGGATAGGGATAATGGGGAATTTACTTATATAGGGCCTAGAGGTAGTACAGTGATAGACTTTATAATCGCGAACAAAACGACGTGGGATTTAACGAATTATTTTAAAGTTGATGATAGAACAGAATCGGATCATATGCCGCTTACTTTAAGTTTGGAATGTGAAAATATAAAAAAAGTAGATGAGACTAACACTAATGTAAACAGCAGAGAAATAATAATAAAGCAGAGATTTATATGGACAGATGAAAGTATAGCAGTATATAAAAGTAAAACAGAAAACTATGAGAAAGAGTTGAGTGGTCCGAAATCTATAGAAGAAGAATGGGTAGGATTGAAAAATAAAATTGAAGATTCAGGTACAAAAAAAGAGGTTAGGGTTAAAAAATGGACTATAGGTATGAAAAAATGGTGGAATAAGGAGTGTTCGAGAAAAAAAAGAGAACTTAAGAAAACCTTGATATCATGGAAAAAAGGTAAATGTATGAGAAGTGAATACCTACGAAAGAGAAGCGAACTAAGAATATTTTTTAAGGAAAGTGAGAAGGAATTCAAAGAGGCTGAATTGTGGCAAATAAAGAATTTAAAAAATGAAAATGAAATTTGGAAATATCTAGATTATGGTAGGAGAAAAAAAGTGTATGTGCAAACGAAGATAGATAAAGAGGTATGGAAGAAACATTTCATGGAGCTGCTCAAGGGGTCGGAAATGCAGATCATAGGACAGAAGAGAAGTAGGAATATAGAATTGGAGGAAAACGACTTTCTGTATGAAATTGAGGTACACAAGGCTGTTAAAACATTAAAAAGAAAGAAGGCAGTTGGGTTAGATGGAATCCCAGGGGAGGCATGGATATACGGAGGAAGAGGCCTGACTATACGACTGCACAATTTTTTGGAAAGGATATGGAAAGGCGATGAAGTGCCGAATGATTGGAAGACGGCAATTGTGGTACCTCTGTTCAAAAAAGGTATAGAAGAGGATGTAAAAAATTACAGAGGTATCTCAATTCTATCGTCAGCATACAAGGTATATACAGAGATTATAAGGCAAAGGTTGATAATGGAAGTGGAAGACAAGGGTCTGCTCCCAGATGGGCAGGCAGGTTTTAGAAAGGGCAGAGCAACGATGGATAATGTATATATACTGAATCATATTATACAGAGAGAAAAGGTTGGAAAACGCAAGGTGTATGCTGCGTTCGTAGACCTTAAGGCAGCTTTCGACACCGTGAACAGGGAAAAACTGTGGCAAATAATGAGGGATATGCATATAAGTGAGTACTTAATTGAAAAAATAAAAGGTTTATATGAGGAAACCAAAGTAAAAATTAGGGTCGGAGAAGACTTCACGGACGAATTTTGAACAAAGGAAGGTTTAAGGCAGGGTTGTGTATTAAGTCCAATTCTCTTTTGCTTGTACATAGCAGGTTTGGAACAGGAATTTAAAGGTAGGAATATAGGAGGGGTAAAAATTGGTAAAATGAGGTTATGGTCACTAGCATACGCAGATGACTTAGTCTTACTGGCGTGCAATAGAGAGGCTATGTTAGATATGTTAGATGTATTGAAAAAATTTTTAGTTGAAAGAAACCTAGTCTTGAGTACGGAAAAAACGAAAATTGTAATTTTTAATAATGGTAGGAAATGTAAAAAAGAGGTATGGAAATGGGAGGGAAAATGTTTAGAGGAGGTAGGTATTTTTAAATATTTAGGATTCACTTTTAATAAGGACGCTAGTTATAAAGATCACATAAAGGATTTAGCAAAGAAAGGTATGGCAGCAGCAAAGATAACTTGGGGATTAGGCGAAAGAAAAAGTAAATTTGACTTCAAAAGAAGAATGATGCTCTTCAAGTAGTTAGTAAAAAGTGTATTATCTTATGGTGCGGAAATATGGGGCTGGGTAGAAAGAAAAGAACTCGAGAAAGTGCAATTGGATTATTTAAGATGGGTTCTAAAGTTGGATTTTTGCACGCCGAGGTACTTAATTTATAAAGAGATAGACACCGGTAAGATGAAAAGAGATTGGATGGTTAGAGCATTCAGGTTCGACAGAAAAATAGAACATTTAAGTGAAAATAGGTTAATAAAAGTATGTTGGAAAAAAAAAAGAGAGGCATGGAAAGGAAATGAGGAGTTGGACCTATACAGTCAAGAATATGTCGAATGTTTAAGAAACATAGGGTACAGCATAGTCGGGTGGGATATAGCCAAAGCTTACGGTCTAGATGTAGAAAGAGAAATCAAGAGAAGAGTAAAAGATAGTGAAGAGCAGATGGTAGATAGAAAAATAAGGGAAACAAAATATTGCCCAGAATACAAAGATAGGTTAGTCGCGGGTCTTCCTGGGTATTTGAGTCTTAAAGGGGAAATTAGAAACATTGATGTAATTGCGAGAGCGAGATGCGGTAATATTAGTTTTGCGAGCGAATACTGGTTGGAAAATGCCGAAGGACTATGTAAATTATGCAAAAAAGATAGAGGAGATCTAACACACGCGATGTTCAAATACGAAGGAAAAGCTGTCTGCGATATTAGAGGGAAAAAATCTAAATCTAAGAGAGATAGTTTCTGAGGTCAAGGATAGAAAAATGATTAGGGCTTTATGCGAATTGAACAAGATAGTTAAGGATAGTAAATCACAGGAGAAGGAAGTTTGTAAAAATTAGATAAATAAAGATAGGCTAATTAGTGCATGAAAGATTTAAACTATTGTCTTGAAAATATAACAAATTATTGTGTTTGCGTAACAAAAATGAGAAATATACAATTAAAAGGCGAAATCAAAGTAACAGAATGCAAAAGAGTGTGGTATGTAATGAGTATGAATGTGTCGAATTAAGTTATAACTTATTGTAAACCAAGTCCATTTCTGGGCCTTAAAGGCTGAAATAAATATATAATAAATAATAGTATGGTTTACGCAAAAATAGAAAATACATGAAAAATAAAAATTTTTTTGAAATTTTCTATGGCTCTAAAATTAAGAGGCGGCCGTATAGCTCTGTCCTTGTCTAATTTAAATTTTCGTTATTATTAATATATTAGATATTTTTATACAAAAGTAAGGACATAGCCCAATAGATTTAAGGACGAGCAAACGATCCTATTCTATGAAAAACTATAAAATTTTCATTATTTTTCGAGTGAGGTCTGAAACGAAAAAATAATTGAATTTGATAACTGTTTTTCCGTTTCAGACCTCACTCGAAAAATAATGAAAATTTTATAGTTTTTCATAGAATAGGATCGTTTGCTCGTCCTTAAATCTATTGGGCTATGTCCTTACTTTTGTATAAAAATATCTAATATATTAATAATAACGAAAATTTAAATTAGACAAGGACAGAGCTATACGGCCGCCTCTTAAAACTACGCTAAGATTAATTTTTAATAGCTCCCCCCCCCCAGTCAGAAAAAAAAATAAATTGTATGCAAAACTGGAAGCAAATTCATCAAGTAGTTCAGGAGATCTGATTTACTAACTAAATGAATACATACACACACACACTCACACGCACGTACGCACACACTCACACACACACACGCACGCACGCAAGCACACACACACACACACATGCACGCACCCACCGGAAGTAGGCCGAATGATGAACTAAACTTAATAGTTCAGTCGCGTTTGGTACGCCGTACAGTACAGACGTATTCGTGGGTTAGCTCTTTATCTACATTCTGTCTCACTGGCGTAGTATCAGTAAAGCGGTGAAATTATAAGCAAATATGTCTATAGACCGATAAGGAATCTTTCCTAACAGGGCTTGGACATTGATTATCTAGTTTATGAACGATTCCCTGGAGTCATAACAGGCATCGGTTGTCGAGGTCGACAATGGCGTAAATCCCAACATGAATCATAGAGGTTCTATAAGTCTAAGTGATATTTTCTGCAACCAGGCTTTGGCTACTGAGGACGGTAGTAGGGCCAGTGCAGATCAACAATCTATTGAAAAAGATATCAGTGAAATTAGTAATACTAGTGTTGTGATTGACAAGCAATCACCCTCGAGCCTAAACAAAAAATTGTCGTACTCCAGTACTACGCAAAGAAGCATTCTACCTTCCTTCGGACAATCTGTTATCCTCCCAGTGATTGAGGGATTTACTAACGATCAGTACATGGACCAATTCGAAAAAATAATGCCGATAGAAAACCTAATAGCATTTTCTAAAATTTCGGAAAGCAGAGTATGCTTCACACTTAATTCCGAGAACAACGCACTTAACTTTATTGATAAAGCAAACCAAAACAAAATCGATTTTAACGGACATATTTAAAATTTTTCTCCGTACGATCCAAGAAGCATTATTCCAAAATATAAACGCTTTGTCATATCTAATATCATGCCTCAAATACTAAATGATTTAATAATAGATCATCTCAAGACCCTTAATATAAATACAAGAAAAGGCATAACAAATATAAGGTGCTCTTCATCTAACGATAAGCGTAAACACATAATATCTCACCGCAGACAATTTTATATCAAAGAAGCCGACGTAGATAAAGTTCCCCACAAAATTAAGATAAACCATTAAGATATTAATTATTGGCTCTTCTTAGGAACAGAAAACATAAAATGCCATTTTTGCAAGGAGGCGGGGCATATCGCTAAGTTTTGTCCCACTTTCAACATGGATAGTAACATGACCCAGGATACGGACACTAACTTAACCCAACAAATATTAAACGAAGATTCATCGCTTTCCAACACAAACAAAGAAAACAAAATCAAAAATCAAATAGACATGGATATAGACAAATCCTTGAAAAGACCACTTGATTCTCTGTCTTCCAACAGCTCACTTCCTACTAGTATTACCCGCAATACAGAAACCAACGTCACAGTTTTAAACAACCAACTTCTCAAGACCATAAAAGTCAAAATAAGCACGCCAAGGTCAAACAAATTAATAAAAAATTAAAAGCAAGCAATGTTTCTTCAAGTAATGATGAAAATAGTGAGAATAGTGAGATTGAGGAACAACAGGAGGATCTTGAAAACGCATTAGCCCCAATCAAATTCATTTACAAACAGGAAGGATTTGATAATGTTATGACTTTTGATCAACTTCAAAAATTTTTAAATAAAGTCAAATTTCAGCGTCAAGTGGTTGCAATTAGTAAAGAATTTACTACGGACACTTTATCTTTAATAAACTGGCTTACTGTAGTAGAAACTAAAATCCTCGATAACAACCTTAAAAATCGTTTCAAAACATGGCTCAAAAGGCTCAATAAAGGATATGATAAAACAGATCGAACACAGAATTAAAAGATATATCTCTGTAAAAATTTACACTTTATTATTTAATATATAATGAATAGTATAAATCATAAAAACAATATAAATAAATTTAATATTTTATACTGGAATTTCAGGAGCATAAACGCTCGTAAATATGAACTTGAAAAAATTATTGAAAACTACGACATAATAGCAGGAGTCGAAACGTGGCTGGACTCCAACTCCAATTTAAATTTTTCTGGATATAAAATTCACAGAGTAGACCGTCCTGTCGTGCAAGGACATGGAGAGGGCATTATTTTTATAGTGAAAAACGGTATAGAATTTAATATCGTAGATTTCTCTGATATACACTCCGGCATCGAGGTTGGGGGCATTGAGGTTCATACTGGCACACAAAAGTTCAACCTAATAGCTTGTTACAAGCCGCCTCATATCCATCCCACTATTGACAACTGGCACCAAATCATGACGTATCATGACATCAACAAAGAACCTTGTGTGCTTGTCGGCGATTTTAATTCGCATCATCTAAACTGGAATAGTGAACACACTGATAGTAATGGAAGATTATTGCTGTCAGCACTTGATGTAAACAAAATGATAATACATAATAATAATTCTTATTCACACATAGATATAGCCAGAAATAAAAAGTCTAACATCGATCTCATTATTTCCTCTACTAGTATTGCTGATCGCATTCACTATCACGTCGATGATGACCCACATGGGTCTGATCACTACCCCACCGGTCTTCTGATCAACTACGAAAAATCCTTTTACCATAGAACATCTTTTAAAATTTACTCAAAAAAAACTAACTGGTCACAAATCTGCAACACGTTAGATGAATCTTTCAAAAATTTTTATAAATCAGATTATTTAAACGCTTCAGCAACAGACAAATACATCACATGGATACAATAAATAAAAACAACCATCATCGACAATACACCATCCAAAAAAAGTACCTAATACTTACCATCGCAACCCTGTTTCGTGGTGGGACAACGAGTGTGACAAACTCAGAAGAATTCGAAAAGCTAATTACAAAAAATGGGAATACACTGGTCTACATCTAGATTATATACACTATATTAATTCTGACAAAAATCTCCGCAAAACCTTCAAGAAAAAGAAAATAGAAAGCTATAGAAAATTCACTGAAACCATAGATTTCAGAACAAATAGCAAATATGTCTGGAACAAAATCAAATCTTTCAAAAACAAATGGGTCAAGACAAGTACCGCGAATTATGATAGGTCTCTCTTCAAGACCCAAGCCAAAACAATACTTAACAAAATTGCTCCGCTTACAACACCTGGGAATAAAACTAAGCCTGTCCTAAATTTTGCTAACGCAAATCATTCCTTCTTCGATATGCCATTCGACTTTTTTGAATTTAACACCGCACTACAATCCAGGAACAAGCACTCTGGCTGTGGTATCGACGGAATAGACTACTATACCCTGCTTAATATTCCAATTTAGTATAGATTGGAACTACTGGATATCTTCAATCAAATGTTATTAACAGGTGACTATCCTACAAGCTGGCAGGAATCCTACGTACATCTTATAAAAAAGCCCGACGGATCTGGGCTCAAACCCATTGCTATGACTTCTTGCTTGTGCAAAATCTTCGAACTTATGGTTGAAAACAGGCTTTAATGGTTTTGCGAACATCATTCTATTCTTCCCAACTATAACTCCGGATTTAGAAAAGGACGATCATGCAACGATAATCTCGCAAATTTGACACTCTATATCGAGGACGGACTGCTTAAAGGTAAAGGTACGTTGGCCGCCTTTTTGGATGTACAGGGAGCATTTGACAACGTTGACCCAGAGATTTTAGCTACTAGACTCGAAGAAATAGGCTGCTCATTATCTATCATTAAATTTATTCAACACCTCACATATCAACGAACTATATTCACCGAACTAAACCAGAATCATCCTCGCTTCTCAAATAAAGGTATACCACAGGGAGGAGTACTGAGTCCCTTACTCTACTTAATTTATGTAGCTAACATTACAGAAGGTCTCTCCAAATTTATCCGAGTTTCCCAGTTCGCAGATGATATAGCACTCTACACTAGCATACTTCCTTTTCGTAAGACAAAAAATATACTTACTAAGGGTGTCGAAACCATTAGGACCAACCTGCTAAAATTGGGTCTCACGTTAAATCTTAATAAAACTAAACTTATCTACTTCAACAGAAAAAAAATAGTCACAGGACAAACCTCAATCACTATTAATGGTCAAAAAATCATATCTATGGAAGCTACAAGATTTTTAGGTATCATTTTTGATTATGAGCTTTCATTCAAGCAACAAGTCAGAAAAGTTTCCATAAAGTGCCAAAAAGCACATAAAATCTTGAAATTCATCTGTGGAACTTGGTGGGGATCTCACCCAGAAACCCTACTAAAGCTTTATAAAAGTCTCATACGCTCTATTATCGATTATGGCATTTTCATTTACTTTCCCAGAGCAAAAACATTAGCCAATTCTTTAGAAAGTCTACAATATGCCCCTTTACGTACGGCCATGGGATATCGTCTCTCCACTCCCAAAAATGTCATTTTAGCTGAAACCAAAATTACCACAATCAAAGATAGAGCTACCTACATGGGTTGTAACTATCTAACCAAGGCTCTTTCCAATGAATCAATTGCTTCACATAAAACGATTAAAACGTACTTCACACAACACAAAAATAGCAAACTCAAGAGGAAAAGACTAATAACGGAATGTGTCATCAGAGTCGCCTCCCTCACTAACAAGATATTATATACCAGCAAAATCGACGATGTTTATACTTATGATTACCAAGCAATCTTCAATCATCCTCAGATCAACTTCGATTTAGGTGGAATATTACAAAATTGTAGTGACCCAGACCATACATTGGATCACTACCTCACTGACTCCGAGCAAACTATATATTACACAGATGGCAGCAAAATAACAAACGTCCCCTCTGTTGGATTCGCCTGTGTAACCGACGACTCCGAAATAGTCATTTCCTCCAGCATCAACAATCTCAACTCCATTTACACTGCCGAAGCAGCAGCGATTAACATTGCGCTTGACTTAGCCAGCAAAAACAGCCACAAAGCAAATATTATCCTAACTGAATCCCAAAGCGTACTATATAGTCTAATAAGTCACAATATTACCACAATAAGTCATCCTTTGATAACATCAGCGAAATATAAAATTTGGAAAATCATCAATAACAGTAAAATAGAACTACCACTTCAATTTATATGGATACCAGCACACATTGGTATACAAGGCAACGAACTAGCAGATCAACATGCCAAAAATGCCACCAAACTGACTACTTATGACTTCAAAGTACCCTACACAGATTTCAAAGCAGAATGGAAAAAACACGCATATGACAACACCAAAGAAACCATCCAAAATATAGGTACCCATAAAGGCTATAATTACTTTAAAAACTTTTACAACGATTCCAAGCAGATGTGGTTCAAAAACAAAAACCTCTCAAGTAGGGCTATAGTCACCTTCAATAGGTTAAGAGCCGATCATTACAGCTCCGCTGCTTCATTAGCAAGAAAAAACATAACAGATTCTCCTTCATGTACATACGGCTATTACTATCAAGACACAGATCACCTGTTATGGTACTGCCCGTTATATCATCTTCAACGCACAAAAATGCAAGAAAAATTTAGTATACTCAAGATTCATATGTACGAAGACCTAAACACCATACTAAAGACTGTTAACATCAAAGTAATAGAAATTATCATGGATTTTCTTAAAAATTGTAATATCAACCTATAATTTGTTTCTTTTTTACTCATATTCTTTCTGTACAATATAAAATAATAATCTTCTATATGTAAAATTATATATGTAAAGCTGTATAAACCTAATATAGGTTTGGGTAGGCTTAAATAAATAAAAAAAAAATAAACTTAATAGTTGTATATTATTAAAATATGAAATTTTTTTTTCAATACTTATAAAATGTAAGTTTAATTCTTTTGATTTTTCTTTTGTTTCTTAGATTTACATTTCGTAATAAATCAGTATCCAGCTGACCCTTATTATATATTTTTTATTAGACTGTTACAATATCTTCTCATCGTCAGAGGATAATGCACGGAATTTGAGCTATACGCTACATTATAACATGTGGGAAATCGTATTAAGCAATCCTACTCATATAGAGAAGATAAAAAAAGACTTCTGGTGTGCGTGAGGTGAAAAACCTATGTCTATTTCAATCCATAATCATGTGTCAGATTTTCAAAAATTGAGCTTTAACACAAAGTAAGAATGATTATCTAGAATAAAATTTTATTATTAAGTATGCAATAATGAATTTGTGAAAATAACATTCATCGTAAAGAGAAATAATTTTATTATTTTCATAATACTCAATTACACATTTTCTTGTTAAAAATGTTCTGTATAAGATTTTTTTTTTTAAACCAATGTCAATAACAATTATTCTAAATATTTTTTGCAGATGTTTGAAAAAAAATGATTTTAGACTAAAACTTTGAAAATAAAAAAATTATATATTAATAATATCAATAACATTTGTGAAAAATGTTTTTCAATAGACAGAGAAAAATTCTATCGTAAAAATTACTATTTGATATAGTAATCATGGGACATACTTTATATGTACAAAAATTACTACTTCAAATAGTAATTTTTATACATATAAAGTATGTCCTATGGCTACTATCTAAAATAGTAATTTTTTCTATAGAATTTTTCTCAGTGTATGAGTAGCTGTTTTTGAGTTATTGCCAACAAACGTTGAAACATTTATTTTTTTTTTATCATACTATAAGGAAAAATTTTTGGCAATAAGTGTTTTGAATAAAAAATTTTTAGTGATGTATTATACATTTTTATGTTAAAAATTTTTTTGCAATGATTCCTCTAGTCATAAAGTCTAAAAAGTCTTTTTTCAATCGTGAATCGCACTTAATTTGAAAAATACTGGTTGAATGCAAATATTTTATAATATAAGAAAGTTGTGTTCTAAAAAAGTCTACAAATTTTGTGAAAAAACTTTTTTCTTAAACTGTATGTTTTCGTGGTATTGTGATTTTTATAAAAGAAACGCATTTATTTCATGACTAATTCAGTAATTAGAACAAATTTAAAAAAAAAAGAAAAATTACTTATTTAGTTCTTGATGTAACAAATACAACCTATCTTCTTTCATATAGATACAACTAACATTTCCAGAGAAAAAGGCGGTATGCCCTTTTTACGATGGTAAAATTATAAGATACTCCGTGGAGCAGTCGTGCTTAAAAAGAAATATTTTCTTTGATGAGGGAAAGTTAATATCGTCGGGTTAGCGGAACAAAGATACACGTCGTTTTTCGTTTGGAAAAGGGGACACCTCCATTCAATTTAACAAGGTGTCCCTCTTTCAAACGAAAAACGACGTGTATCCTTGTTCCGCCGACCCAACGATATGATAACCTTGTCTTTAAAAAAAACTTTCAAAAATAAATTGTTTACCCTAACTTCTTTTTTTTTGAAGTTTTTCAAGGTTTTGTTAAAAACAAAGCGATAAAATTAATTTTTTCTCATCAAAGAAGTATTGCTTTTTATAATTCAAGATGGGGCTTTCTTCTTATTTCTTGTTACAATTATTAGTTCTTGCAAAAAATTAGTTCTTTGATTAAAAAAGGACGAAAATATATGACCTGCATTTAAAATTATGGAAATAGTATATTACGATATGTATGATTTAAATTACTTATTAGTGCACATCCATACTTTTAAAATTTTATAATAAATAAAGATACTACACTCTCAAAACGATAAAGCAAATAAAAACTATGGTTATAATTTTATTAATATAGTTGAGAAGGAGAATAATATTAAATATTTATTATTATTAATTTATTTGAATAATATAAGGTTTAATATAATAGAAATTACGGTCATAAGACACTCTCAGAACTACTAAATACAAAGTAGTCTCTACTATAGACTCACTAGGAGAGTGTTTCACCTTCGGGTCACCGTTTTTGCTCAAATTTTGGGAATATTTTCTAGATGCAGAAATATGAAGAAAGCCAAAATTTTAGAGGCCAACGCTCAATATTTCCCTAGTTACAGGCCATCGAAGAAAATCACTAAAAAAGTTACTAGATTTTCAAACGCTTATAGTTCCTCAGAATTATTAGCTAGAAGCTTAAACCTTATTTTAAATGAAAGCTGAGCTCAAATCCTTTCGAAATAGTAGTTATAGCATATCGAAATACTATTTTTTCCCAAAGTTATAGCGTAATAAAGATTGGACCTGAAATTTTTGTTTAAAACATTAATTAATAATAAAAGCTAAAATTAGGCTCAATCTTTATTATGCTATAACTTTAGGAAAAAATAGTATTTCGATGTGCTATAACTACTATTTCGAAAGGATTTGAGCTCAGCTTTCATTTAAAATAAGGTTTAAGCTTCTAGCTAATAATTCTGAGGAACTATAAGCGTTTGAACATCTAGTAACTTTTTTAGTGATTTTCTTCGATGGCCTGTAACTAGGGAAATATTGAGCGTTGGCCTCTAAAATTTTGGCTTTCTTCAGATTTCTGCATACAGAAAACATTCCCAAAATTTGAGCTAAAACGGTGACCCGAAGGTGGAACATTCTCCTTGTCAGTGTACAGTGTGTAATGCGACTAAACGCGTTTCCAAAATCGACAAATATTTGTTTTTTTTTAATTGAGCAATCAAGTAGCTTTTTTTCTTTTCTCTCTAGAGTGTGCTTACTGTTTTAACATTTTTTTATTGTTAATTAAGCGATAAGGCACATCTAAAAGTACCTTCTATTGGTTTTTCTATATTTATTATAAGTAGATTTAGTTCTGGATGGAGTAAAAATTAACTTTCTAAATCGTGGCTGAGCGAATTTGAAGCATGAATTTAAATCACGCAGTGCTATATAAGTAATCAGTCTCAAAATGAATAAAAAATAAATCAAAAAGCGTTTAGAAAATAATAATTAAATTATTCATCTTTACAAAAGTTAGAATCGTGAAAAAATTAATAGATTTTACTTACTCGATTCTCTTTCTTTGGATATCATATGTGAAGTTGGTACTTTATCAGATTCACCACATTTATCGGTTCCAGTTTTTAAATGTGGTGTATTTGTCTCTGGCGTAGATTCGGACAGAGAACACCGAGGACTTTTGACGGGAATTGGAATTTTACTATAAACACTATAAGGTCTACTAAAAGGTTCTTTATCTCTATTTTCTTTAACTTCATGGAGAGTAACTATATTTGGCTCTATGGAGAAAGCTGTACCAATGACATTTTTATTTAAAACATTGTTTATTAAAGCACGATTCTCTGTTGCATCATAATAAACAGATTGCTCTTCTGGGCCTGGATTTGGACTAGCTGGGCTACTTGATGTACCATTTGTTAATTTTTCTGAAATAATACACATTGCTTTTTCTAATAATGATTTGGAATTTTTTAGAACGATTTAATTTTAACTATTATGAATAAAACTATATGTATTTATTTTTTAAATAATAGATTATGAAAATGATAGCCCAAATCGCTTGATCAGTAAATTGAATTTCTAAAATTATTATTTTATTAAACTTTCCGTAATGCTTGATTATAAATAATGAAAAATTTAGAAAAAAATTCGATTATCAAATAGGAAAATTCTATCCTTAAAGTCATTTGTGATGACATTTAATTTCGAAAATAATGTTGCATACTTTGTAATGGTTCCTTATCGGCACTAGTCTGGACTATTGTGGCACCACCAGTTGCATCAACAACGCGAATTTCTAATCTACCAGCCACTGCTTGTTCCTCTTCGTCAGCAACTGGCACATTCAGAACTTTGTTATGAGGCGAAAATGTAACAGCAGGTACGCTTGCTCTTCTTGCTTCTGAGTTCGTTGGTTTTGGCTCATCATGACGCATTGCTATATTTCTCATTACATCTACTAAATAAATTAGATCATCAAAGGCAGCTTGCTGTATCTAAAAATAAAATATTAAAATTTTAGGTAATTTTTGTTCGATAAAATAAACCATATTTGACTAGAAAAGTCACTTATTAGAACATTATGTATTAAATCCGTATGAAAAAGAATACTTTTCGTTTTTCTACAAAAATGTACACTAAAAAAAAAATCTACCTTCGTTACTAGGCACTCTAGCTGTCACTACCGGAGTCGCTCTAGCAACGAGTATACAGCCTATATTACTGGTGAGACTAGCAGTGTTTACCATGTAACACAGAGAAACTGTCAACGACGATATAGGCATGATTGTTAGTGAAATTATTTAGCAATTTAATATATTAATAATGTTCCAAACGGAAATCATTTTTGTAAATAATTTATATGCTACAATTATAATGTTAATTTAACCAGAAAAATAATTTAAACGTGAAAATAAATCATAATGTAAACATAAACTAAAGAATTATTTTGAAAAGTTGCGATTGTTTTCTTAATAGCAGAAATAATGTTTTTAGCAAATATAAAAAAATGGTAAATTATGATTTTAAATATAAAATTTTTACATCATTAAATTAAATTATAAACATTTTTTTAATCGATTTCCATTTAAAAATGTATATTTTTCTCAAAGCATTTATTATTATCTTTGTCATTTTTATCAAATAATCTATATTTAAAATCAATTTTTACGATTTTTTATGTTTATTAAGAAGGGGCCGAACTATCTGTCTTTGTCTAGTAGCGTTTTTCATCATTTATTTAAACACTATACTACTATCCGGTATAACAAGAAAAAAATAGCAGCCCCCGCTAGATATTAGTATAATAAGTAAATTTTGTAATAACAACCAAATTTTTTCACTGCATAGTTTTTGAATAATTAGAGACCTACCAAAAAAAGATAGGTTATATTCTAGATTGCTAGTAGGTCTCTAATTAGTCAAAAACTATGCGGTAAAAAATTTGGTTGTTATTACAAAATTTACTAATTATACTAATATCTAGCGGAGGCTGCTATTTTTTTCTTGTTATACCGGATAGTGTTTACATAAATGATGAAAAACGCTACTAGACAAAGACAGCTAGTTCGGCCCCTTCTTAAAAACGTTATTTTAATAATTTGAAGAAATCGCTACTTATCAAAATAATATTTTTAGGAGTTTACATTGTGATTTATTTTCATGTTGAAATTAGTTTTCTGGTTAAATAAACATTATAATTGTAATAAAAAAATTATTTACAAAAATGATTTCTATTTGAAACATTTTAAATATATTAAATTGATAAATAATTTCACTAACAGTCATGCTTCCATCGTTATTGACAGTTTCTCTGTGTTACATGGTGAACACTGCTAGTCTCACCAGTAATATAGGCTGTATACTCGTTGCCAGAGTCCGGTAGTGACAGCCAGAGTGCCTAGTAACAAAGACTGATTTTTTTTTCAGTATGTTGTCATGAAATTAGAATTGATGCTTAATGAAACTTCTATCAAAATCAGTATAAAATCTAAGTTTTGAGAGGAAAAAAATTATACTGATTTCGTACGTATTAATATAAGTTCATGCCAAATCTGTAATTTTTACGCTGAATTATATTAAAACCACCATACAATTGATATAAATTTAATGGCAATTAAAACCTCTACAGAAATGATAATGAAGACAGCTTAGAAAAAAACTGCCAAGTAGTTTGCAGCGAAAAAAACATCTTTCATGCGTGAAAATTATGTTATAAAAACAATATTTTTTATTTTATTCTAAGACATTAAAAAAAAACAAGTTATGAATAATTAATTGTAAAAGATCAAGTGATAATTAGCTGTCAGCTGTTATATTGTAGCTATTGTACTGGTGCAGCTAAATTTTACATAAATTACCTAATAAAATTCTTACTGTTTATTTGATAATTTCTAATTACTTCTATTGTGAGTATTGTGAAAATTTTGAATTACGAAATAGTTGCACATAAATTTATCTCTTTTAACTAAGTTTTTCGAATTCTAAGTATTTTGAAATATAATTTTAAATTTAATTCAGATTAAGTAATTTAAATTAGCTAAACCGAAAAATTAAAATATTTAACTTTTTTTACGCAAATTAATTTTTGATAGTATTTATATTGAAAAAGCTCATAATCATTTAAAAAAACAGATTTATATAGCATGGTAAACATGTGTATGCAACTATTTTGACAAACTACAAAGATCTGAAACTTTTTTGTGATATAATAATATCTTGTGTTAATGTGTTTGTGGTAAATTTATTAATGTAATGAAATTTAGATCACAAGAAAAAATCAACACATTGGTGGGGTTACGGAACTGCATTTTGACCGATCAACGAATTTAGTAGTGCTGAGCGCGCTACTACTTAGATGGGCAACCGCTAATGCCTATGATACTTCATTGATCGATTAGATGATTTTTCATCGTCAACAATATATGCGGTATGTGAGAAAACGTGTTTTCAGTATCTAAGAGGCGGCCGTATAGCTTTGTCCTTGTATAATTTCAATTTTGTTTGTTATCAATAAACTAAATATTTGCATACGAAAGTAATAGCAGGCCCCCTGGTAGAAAATAGACCATTCAAAAATGGCCATTATTCATTTATTAGTCATTTTTTTATGACTAATTTTTTAATCACAAAATGACCAAAATATGGCGAAATTGCTAATATATATAGATATATACTTTATGCAAATAAATTTATAGATATATTTCTTCTCTTCAACGAAGAGGTTTTCTTTACAAAAATTAACTTGCTAATACGGTAAAGTTAAAACGGATCACAAAAAGCCTAAAAATTATGTTACAGCATAATAAAAATGGCAGAGACTTTAAATAAATATTTTAGAGATTTAAGGTTAGTCCTCAGGCTGCCATGACTCTGTTTTAACCTTACCTTGCAAGTACGCTAAAAGAGAGTGAGAGAGGAAGAGAAAACGAGGAAGAGAGAAAAAGCGTTAGAATTTCCAAAACTTGAGAGAACTGCGAAACAGACACAAATTAATAAAGTAGTTCATTTTTTGAAAAGTACGGAGTTTTCAAATAAGAAAAGAAAATTTAAAAAAAAAAGGAAGAAAATAGACTAATGTATCATCAAGTCAATAAGTTTAACAAGTCTATTGGAGAAGAGTAGGATAGTGTAAAATTTGAGGTTATTAAAAACAGTGTAAACAATGGTTGCAGTGAGAATGAATTAACTGTTGAAAAAAGCTGTGATATAGTTCTCAAGACTGTGATTTAGAAAAAATTTGTCAACCACACTAACTGATGTAATATCGTGAATGGGATACATAAATTTAATTTTTTCATCAAACTCGTTTCTCATTAAAAATAATTGATAAAAGTTATATTGTGGTTACAAATTTTATTTAATATTAATATTGTTTCATAGTTTAGTATAATATTTAATAATAAAAATAAATTAATGTATTATCCATTATAATAATATAATAAAATGATTGATCATATTTATAACAGTTTTTGACTATTAACCGTCGTCAATAAGCGGATAAGTTGGTCATTTTCTGATTACTATTGGTCATTTCTTGGTCATTTTTTCTAAAACTGGTCAAAATATGACCAAATAATAGTGAAATTTTCTACCAGGGCCCCGATAGTTTTAAAAAGCGGCCGTATAGTTCTGTTCTTGTCTAATATAAATTTTCGTTATCATTATTAAATTATATATTAAATATTTTTATACAAAAGTAAGGGCAGAGTCCAATAGATTTAAGGACGAGCAACAATTCTATTCTATGAAAAAATATAAAATTTTCATTAGTTTTCGAGTATAGTCTAAAACGGAAGAACAGTTGAACCTAACTTCAATCAAGCTTTAGCTTTTTTTCTTGTATGCAATACAAGTCTTTTTTATATGATATATAATTTATTGAAACCTCGATTTCAAGAATGAAAGAATAACACACCTATTATCTATAAAAGTCTACTTTTCATCAATTGTTTCTTTTTTTTTAAAGTATTTTCAAAAATAAAAATTATTTTTGTAAATTTTCTTATCGTTGTATAATATTTCTTGTGTTTAATTCAAATTCTGTAATAAGGACAAAAGTTTATAATTTAACGCGTTGACAATAGTATAAAATATTGAATGCAGAATTTAAAAATTGTTAGTGTCATTTTATTAATTCATTGAAATAATCAAGCATTTTAAACAAACCTTAGAAAATTAATCCAATTATTCATGCAATACAAATTCAAAATAAATACAGAATAACGAAACGCTAGTTTCCGAATTCATGTAGTAAATTTATTAGATACATTTAGTTTAAAATACAACAGCTTCTATTTTTTAAACGCTTTTTTTATAAATTTTTTTTAATTATTCTATTAGTTAAGATTTTGAATTAGTTACAAACAATACCCAAAAGTCGCGCATAATAGATAAAAATTGAATACATATACATGTTTATAATATGGTATCAGAGTCTTATAGCGCAAAAAGTCGTTGTAACACAGCTGTATTTCTAAGAAATTTAATAATTTTTAGAATTTGAAACGATGAATTTGACATTGAAAGTAAGTTTTGAAAAAGTTTATAGCAAAATATAGATGAATAAAATGTATTGTTAATGAAAATTAACTATATTATTAAAAAAAACTACTCAAAATAATTTTTATAATGGTTTTTTATTGATATATATATATATATATAAATTGTAAATTAAATAAAAATACGTACGTGCACGCGGCAAATATAAAAATAAATTTACTTTACGTAAAATTTTTTCTCAAATTATAAAAATATTAGTATAGGGTGAGTGTACGTAAGTATGTGTGTATACGTACGTACTTTCGTATTTACATATATGCCTTTGTTTCTTGTATGCAATATAATTGCAGTTAAATTTTTTTTTATTACATCTGATTTATTGAAACGTCGATTTCAACAATCAATTGAGTTTAATTACAATTTTTAAAATACATCATAAGTGAAAAATCACAAGTGTTGCCGTGCAACAGAAAAATATATTTTCTTTCGAGATCATTAGAAAGAAGGGACAAAAAACTTAAAAACAAATTTTTTCTACTAAAATACCGTAATAAAATATATAATTTAAGTCTAACATATCTATCTTAAAGCTTTAAAGTTTAACATATTTTTGCTTATTTTTAATCTTTATTCTGTGTAAAGGGAATATATTCTTCAATATAAGAAAAAGGTACTATTCAGTTTTATACATTTATAACATAGCGGAAAACACGTAGTAATTAGTACGGGTCTTTTATTGCCGGAAAAACCCTTGATCTCAACTAACTTTCTTTACTTATATGACAATTTAGATTTGTAAGAGTAGGAATTTGTAATTTTGTACTCAAACAACGCTGTCATTTTTTTATTACACTAACCTTTCTAGTTTAGAAAATTTTGTACCTTCGTCACTCTTTGCTTAGCCTCTCGAGCAGGCAGTCATAACGAATAACTTGTATTTGTATATTTCTTTTAATAAACTTAGATTATTTTACTTTAAAAAGAATATTTTTGTGTCTTATTAAGTTAACACGAAAGGTTTACACACTCGTGGATTCAAGATCAAGCTGTAAGACCTCATAACGCAACAACAAGCTTTAAAAATAATATAAAAATTTAATTGAAACTTTTTAATATATCTAAATTTCAATAAATCTTTGTAAGTAATCTACTAATTTTTAGAACTTGAACCGAATGATTTTAAATGAAAGTTATATTTAATTTTGAATAAAATAAAACAACTCTAAATAATTTATCTGACGGCTTTTGATATATATAAAATAATAGTACATTACGTAACGGGTATGGAAAGGCTTTATTTACGAAACGGGAAGTTTACGGCCTGAGCCGAAGGTGAAGGTCGTAACGAGTTTCGTAAAAAAGCCTTTCCATACTAGTGGCGTAGTGTATTTTTCGCCATGAGAGCCAGAAAAGAGCAACGAAATTGCGATTTTAGGGTTAGAATGGCGAAAAAAAACATACGTGCATGTGCCATATTTTTTATTTTTTTAAATGTATGACCATCCAATCTTCTTGACGATTTAGGCTTCAAATTTTTTTTTCATTTGCGATTTGATCTTCATGAGACATTGTAATAACTATCACATTTAACTTATCACTATTTGGCAATGCACGATAATTTAAGAAATTTTGAAAGTTCACTCTTGAAGCAGTACGAGTAGGGTCAGAGTCCCGATTACTGAGCCTGTCCCGAACACTGTGTTCTTATATTTAATTGTTTTTATAAAATGAATTTTATAAAAAAACTGAAAGAAAAAAATGTCATAATAAAGTCGAAAGATCAATCTTTAATTTGCAAAAATTAATTTAATATCATATCAATTAATTTTTCGTAAAAAAAAAACTTTTTAATTATTCTATTCATTTCTTAGCACTTATTGCGGATTCCTTAAGAAAAATCTTAAGGAGAGGTACAATCTTTCAAGATGATTAATTACTTTTAAAAATACAATTACGTAACATAAAATGAAACATATTATAATAAAACAGTTGAATTTTATAATAAACATGAAAAAATTATTTTTAAAACCTTTTTTTATTTATTTTTATGCAAAGTCCAGTAATACAGCATGATTTGAAAAGCTGACCATATTTCTGTATGCCCGCGTGCGACTTCTCAACCTCACTTCTAATTACTACTTCGATATGTGATGCTCGCTATTTGTAAAGGTTTCAACGTTTATGCATATCGTTAGTGCACATTAAACTATATAAAACATTGGATATAAACATTAAAAATATTTTAATAATATCTTTTTTCTTCTGTAATACATAAAAATGATTAAAAATATAAAAAAACGTGTTCTTTATACCAAAGAGGTTATGTTGCATATCGAAAAAGAACTCGATATTTTGGAACACGGACTTGTGGACAGGGCACAGTAATTAGGGGAACAGTAATATGACGAAAGACTTTTGCAAAGCACAGTAATTTGTACAAAATAATTTTTTTTTGTTTCGGCTTAAATTCGATAAAATTATATGATTTTAATAATAAAAAAAATTGCATTAGATACAGGGATGATTGGAGTATGCATACACATTGATAAAAATGAAAATGGTAATAATTTAAATTAATGATGGATCTATTTCTTAGAAGATTATCTTAACGACACAGTAATCGGGACTCTAACCCTATAATACAAATCAAGTACATACATAAAATTATTTCAGAGTACAAGATGACTCCCGCAAAAACACTTCACTAGCGCAGAAATGTGAGAACAAATATAATTTGTACATGAGGGTGAACTTTAAAAAGGAGTTAAAATAAAAATTTAAACAAATTTTAAAAGTTGACTGAAGTACGAAGCATTTCCTCCTTTTATTTATAAATAATATTCTCTCTTTTAAATTCTCTTTTCATGCATTCCTTTTCTAAGGCTACTTGATCTTGTACGTTATCTCCTTCGTTTGTCTACGTCATTACAACTTCCGTCTTTTCGTTCAATGACGCGTTCTCTGCATAACCTCCTTCTTGCTCTGTATCAGTCTCGAGCTCTTTCAATAGCATATTTTTCTTTTTAATATGAATGTTTCCTCTATATCTATTATTATACGTTTTAAATATTTTCATTACTTCATTAACATTATTTTCACACTCATCTCTTAAGGTACTTTAATAAGTAATATTTTCTTCGTCGTAATACTCCATTTTATCCCCAACTTTGGGTTTTCTCCAGTAGAAAGCATCATTCTTTCTATTATTTTCAACATCATTAAATACTTCTTTTTTATTCAATACATAATTTTTATTTTCATCATGGTGAGGGATTCCTGTTTCCTCTTCACCTTTAACAATATATATTTTTTCAAAGTCACGGCTCCCCTTCTTTGGGTTTACAACATTATTCTTACTTACAAAAAATTTTCCTTGTTTCTGTAAATCCTTATTTTCTCCTTTGCACATATCTTTATTCTCATGATCATTGAAACATTCGTTTTTCATTTTATACTCATAACTGCCATAATAATTTACATAGTTCACGTCATTATATAGTTCATCTTGATTTTCAGAGATAAATTTATTATTTTTTTCTTCACTTTTTTCTTCAGAAATTAAGTCATTTGTTTTAAATTTTTCATTTTCTTCAAACAACTTATTTTCTTTTTTCAATGTACTTTTATTAACCCAATCTTCGCAGCCTTCAATATTATTTTCATATACAGTATTTATTTTATTTTTTTCTGTATTCTTCTCATTTACTTTTTCATTTATTTTTATAAAATTCACATAATTCTCATCCTTTAATAATTTTTTTGCATTGTTAAAAATAACTTCACGGACATACCCATCGTTGGCCTCGTCCTTCTTTCTATATTTCATATCTCCTTTATTTTGTTCAATAATTTCATCATCTTCATTAAATACTTCATTTATTTTTACATAATTTCCATTTTTATTTTTATTTAATAACTCATTTTCATTTTTCAATACAACATCATTGGCGTGCCCATCATTATCTCTGCCTTCCTTTATATCAACAATATCTTTTTCTATATTTTCATTATTTTCATACAATTTATCAATTATTTTCCTATAATTTACATGACTACCTTTTTTCAATACTTCTTTTTATCATTTAAAATAACATCATTGGCATGCCCATCATTGGCTTTGCCCTTCTTTATGTCAACAATATTTTCCTCGTTTTCATTAAATATATGATTTATTTTTATGTAATTCACATATTTGCCGCTTTTCAATGATTCATTTCATCATTTAAAATAACATCATTAGCATGCCCATCATTGGCTTTGCCTTTCTTTATGTCAACAATATTTTCCTCATTTTCATTAAATATATCATTTATTTTTATGTAATTCACATATTTACCTCTTTTCAATAATTTATTTTCATCATTCAAAATAACATCATTGGCATGCCCATCATTGGCTTTGCCCTTTTTTATATTAACAATTTTCCCCCTCTTTTCTTTTATATTTTTATTATTTCCATCAATTACTTCTTTTTCTGTCATATTATTCATACGTTTATTTCTCTTCTTGTCCTAAACGCATGTCTTGTTGTGATTTAAAACACTGATTGCGAGTGTGGCCTAGTTTACAACAATAATAACATGTTAAATTTGAAAAATTATTCGTATTCCGAGATGACGAGTTATACGGGCGTCTTCTCGTAAAATTATCATTATTCTGATTGTTATTGCTATTATTTCCAAAATTTGCAGCATAGTGATTTCGCCTTCTATTTTGACTTTCGTAGTTATTTTCTTTAGTTTCCCTATATACAGCGTTCATCCCTAAATGTCGGCCTAGGGCGTTGAATACGTTTTCATTACCTCTTGGTAAAAATTCTGTCCTTCGATTTACCTCAGCGTTCCACCCTTTAAAGGCAACATTCGGTCTTTGAATATTAGAAAAATTTCGCCCTCTTCGCCATTGGTTTAGCTGAAAATTATTATTAGGTTTCGAAAATGAGTTTACACTTTTCATCTCGCGGGCTAATAATGAGCAATTCATTGCTGGGTGTCCCTTTTTATTGCAAAAGGAAAAAATTATTATATTTGCCTCTGTTTTGACAATATTTACGCGTTGTGCATCCTTAAAAAAGTTTCCTCTTTTATTTTCCTCTCTGCGCACCTCTCCTTCCTCTTGCATACTGTTTGCGAATTCCCGCTCGATGTCTATGGCATTTCCCCTAGGTTCTTCTGAACTTGCAGGAGTACCTATGCGAGCCCGTATTTCACAGCGTGACCCTCTTAGGAAATACTTTACACAATCTTTTTCTAATTCCTGTTTAAAATCGTTTATATCGTTTATTCGCTTTTCATTTCTTGCAGTAAATAGTATTTCTTTTTCAATTTCACGTAACCGATTTAGAAAGACAATCACGTTTTCACCTGTCTTTTGTTTGATTTTTGCTAAATCTCCTGTCCACTCATGATAAGTTTTTGCCGATCCAAAAATATTTTCCAAATATTCTACATCTTCCATTCAATTTTTTAAGCTGCATCCCCTTACGCAATTTAAAGCATTTTCATATAGTTCAATTCTAATTAATTTAGCTAATTCTCCTTCTTCATGGCTGGGTAGAATCGCTTGTGCTTCCATGCATCCGTCTAAAAATTCAGAAATAGGAACATTTTTGCCATTGGAACGCGAAATGACGTCAAGGGCATCCTTTAAGGATAACCCACAAATTCGCAATTGTGCCATTTTTATTGCGTTATCTTGTAATTCTGTAAACTATTTTCGTAATTAAAAAATAATCTTTATAATTAGAAATTTGATTTGTTTCTTTATTTGAGGAGACAAAAGAATTCGTTGTGTTCTCTAAATCTTCAAGTCCCTTTTCTCCGTCTGCTTTTACTATGGTAGACACAACTACCGAGTTATAAGAACTGTTCTCTTCTTTTCTTAACTCGTTATTCTTATTTTCCACAAAAGAATCTTGTTCGTTTTTCACGAACTTCTGTATCTTCTCCTTTACTAAATTTAAAATTTTGAAAAATCCAAATCCTTTATTTATGCTGCCGTGTTAAGTAAAAACTTACATAAGTGTAAAATAAATAAAAGTGATAAAGTGAAATAATATCAATTTCGTTCGATCCAATTTTTAATTTTTCAATACTTAAGTAATCTTTATTTCTTCATTTTTCAGCGAAAAATTTGAAACAACTTTTTTTTTATTCATTAATAGGCTATTTTTTTTATCGGATCTATTGATATAAAAAATTTATTTTTCATCGAAATGTCACATATGTAAATTTTTACTTAACATGGCAGTATGGTTTCGTTCGATTCTTCGATACGTTCGGGGCTTTAAAAATAATTATTAATTAATTCGTCTTTAAAATTTACGTTCAAGTGTTTTTAAATGTGTTTGACCGCGACTCCTGGGGGCTTATTCAGTAATATCGTAACGTCTAACGGCAAGCTTAACGCCGACGCTCGCATGCGCAGTAATCATTTTTCAGCAAATACTATCGAATATCGCGAACGTTGTCAGAGATCATGTTGACGTAACGACGAAAATGTTCTAAACTGAAGCGCTAAGTCGATTTTATCGACAAATTTTACAACCAATTTGAAGCTCGGTTGAAAATCGTACGTTAAATTGTAAAACGTTATATTATGCATAACATATGTATATGCATTGACAGAAAAGATTTCTAGAAACAAAAGAATCACTCCGACTTGATTTGATCATTCAAATGGAATAATAATTTCTTAGATGTAGGTAACTAGATGTTTGAATTAATTTCTTGCTTCACAGATTTTAAGTTATATCTAAGAGAATCGAGATATCTTTTCTGTCAGTGTATGTATATACCTATATATATATATATATATATATAAAAGAAACATTATTTTATTATTATTTACATTAGTAATCATAAAAATTATTTGTAATCATACATGGTTAAATGGTAAATTGTGTATAATTTAAAATTCAATTGGATCTGCAGGTTTTAAAGTGACTTATATGTACTTTAATAAAAACGAACAGAAAAAAATAATATAAATATTGTTTTAAATAAACTTATCTTATCACCAATAAAAAAACGTTTTTCAATAAAATTATATATTAATCTAAATTTGCATTTTATATTCTATAGCATCAACTACAGTTTCTCGATTGAATTGTTAAGTTTGCTGCTGAACTTAAAAATATTAGTTTTTAAAATTTCGTCTTTCAAAATAAAAATGTTGGCTTGGATAATGTTGAGTTAGAAGAATATATAATAGAAACATGAATACAGATATATTTCTAATATGAATGTTACGTGTTGTGTGTTTTAAGGCAAATGTTGTTAAAATTCCTTTTTTTCTGTATTGGGATTTAAAATGAGTGGATCATGATATTTTTTCTAATTATTATTTTGGATATATAATTATTAGCATATAAAATTAAATAAGTTATAAAATATTACTTAAGTTTTCATAATACAAGATCTAATATAAATCTACAAAAAAAACTAGTAAAATTATAATTTATTTGCGTATAAATATGCCAAAAACTTAAACAATTTTTTTGTAATCATGTTTATTTTGATGTAATAATTGTTTGAAATTCTTTTAATTTTGAATATTTATTTTGTAAATGTCTGTTGTAAAAGATTTAATAATGAGCTAAAACATTTTTTCATATGTGTTTATTGATTACTTGAAAAAGTAGAGTCCTTAATGCTTTTCGACGTCGAAACGTTAAGTCAATCGTTATCGTTAAAAAGTTAGTGAATAACCCCCCTGGGGGTAAATCTAATAAGTCTCCCTTTTCAAATATTGTCGGTAATCTAAAACTAGGTTTGGTGCTCAAGGGCGTGCTACGGCCTGTTGCTAAAGGCGAAGGGTAAGGTGTTTTATTTAAAAATTTCGATTGCGCGGTTCTAAGATTTATTCTTTTGTAATTAACAGAAACATTTTCTTTAGTTCTATTTTTACTACCTCGCTCCGTTTCGTCCTTACTACTATCTGATTCACTTATTTTATCCCTATATTTCCTAAATCCCAAACCTAATGCTTTATACGCGTACTGCCTTGATTTAAATCCCAGTGATTCTCATACCTCTAAATTATTTCTCTGTAAGAAAACAGTCAAGTCTTTTCTGATTGTAAGATATTCTTCAATTTCAATCTTTTTATCTACTTCGCGCGGGTGCTTTAACGCTTCAACTACTTCAGGAATTTCTCCGTTTTTATTTTTAAATTGTTCAATTCAAGTTTTTGCGAATATATCTTCCTCATGCGTGTCACCAAAAACGCCGCTTCTACTGCTCATTTCGTATTGTTTTGAATTCTTTGCGATCAACAAAGTAATTTATAAACGATTCCTCGAATTCACTTAATTTTATTCGCATCCATAGTCAATATTTAATAAAAACTCATGAAACTATTTCTGCCATCAGTATAAGATTATCATGCAGGCATATATAGAGGTACCATACGAATAATTCTACTTCTTTTTCACCATTTGCAAATGTACCTCTTTCCAACTTTAAGTGTTTCACATATTCAACTTTTTTTGCAATTTCAAAACGACGATTCATTCTTATCCTATTTAAGGCAGTTTTATAGGAACTCTGTACTCAGTAAAAAAAAATTGTAGGCATGTATCAAATATATTTCAAAATATTTAAAAAGAGTTCTCTTATCTGTTTTTATATTTAACTAAGATTCGTAATGCTGGAGCTTATTAAAGACGCTATTGATAGGGACTTGACGGAACTTATTTCAAGTTGCTAAAATTTAAGTTATAATTAAAGATAGAAGTTTTGTAACACACCAATTGATTACAATTAATTTTAAAGTTAATCAGACGATTGTAAAAATAAAATTTTAACTTAATTTTCATATCCTAAGAGTATACCCAATAAGCACACATCTGGAAAAAGAATTCTTTAAGAATTCACGAATGTCCGCTCTGAAGTTGATATAAAATATGTTAATAAAGTATTCATAAAATATTCACAAAGTATTCTTCCACAAAATTCAAATAAAAAATAACTCTTCAACGTATCTTTATAAATATTTTAAAAGGATTAAGAAAGTATTCATAAAGAATTCTTTTTTGAAACAGCAATCATAATCCAAAGTATTCATAAAGTAGTCAAAAAGTATACTTTTGAAACACTGATTTTCTAGTAACTTAGTCACTTTCAAAAATCGAAAGATGTAATGGATATTTTCGCCATACCCTGCCCGAAACTACGACTTTCGTCCTGGCGCCGAAAAACAAAAGTCATAGTTTCGGCCTGGGTATGGCGAAAAATAGTATACACTCCACGGGAGGTAAAATGGCGACCCCATAGCACATATTTGCCACCCTCGCCTTCGGCTCGAGGTGGCAATTCTATGTGCTGTGGACTCACCAATACTTTTCCTCCCTTGGTGTGTAATATACTATTTATTGCTTTTCAGATTATTTTAAAATCATTTTTAATTTTGATTTTCATGAAATTCAAAACTGAAAACTTGAAATTCCTGATAATTTTATAAATTGTAAAAATTCAATTTAATTAATCATTTAATAATATAAATAATTTTTATCTATTTCAAACGAAAAAATTGTTAACATTTTATAAAAAAAAATATATAAATATTTTAAGTATGTTTAAAATAAATTCTCATTTTGAGAATTCAAACAAATATCTAAACATTCTTCAATTTAAATTAAATTAACCATGACTTCACAAGAAATTTCTTTTATTAAATTAAGGTATCTCTGGAATATTTAATAAATTTTTACTTAAATTATTCAAATAAAAATTTAGTTTGGCTAATATTATTAACCATGAATAATTAACTAACAAATTTACTAACATTTCTTATGCTTATACCAATGAACATGTACAAGTTTCGAGAATTTATTAACAGATGAGTTGGTAGCCAAGTAGACTAAGTCATGGGCAACACTCTTTTTTAATTTTGTTTGACATCCCCAAGAACCGTGGTTCGAGTCTCGAACAAATAATTTTTATTTATTTTTTTTAATTTAATAGTTTATTTTTAATCAATTATAACATTTTTTGTTTTTCATAATCATGTAAAATAGAAGGATTATTTATAATTTGATGATTAAAAAAAGTATTTTGCGAATTTGATTGAATCAAAAGAATTGTTTGTGAATACTTAGTGAATACTTTAAAAACTAAAGTGGTCGGACATTCATGAATAAACAAAGCAATCATTAAGAACTCTTTATTGATACTTTCGTTTACGAAAGTATACATAAAGAATTCTTTTTTAATTCTCTCTTTGACACCGTTTGCTTGTTGGGTAGGGCAAACTTGAGCATTGCTGTGGCTGCCCTAACTACTGTCAATTTTTTATTAAATATATTCTTTTTAATATTTTTTTCTTCCTTTTTTTTTACTTACTTTCAGAAAAATAAATCACAAGGTAATTTTATTATTCAAAATAAAAAAAAAAACTATATTGCAAAAGGAAAATAATTTCATTTTAATATCTTTTTCTTATTTTATCTTTAAACCTTTTACTTCAGCAAAAATTCTGATAATTTACTATTTTGTCGTTTTGAAGCTTGTAAGAGAGAGAGAAAAAATATTTTATAATAATTTATTCGTTATATACTTTATAGTAAAAATTATCAATTAAAACAAAGAGCCATTCTAAACTTTAAAAAAGGTTTCTAAATGTGTTTTTTTTTATTTTCCTTGCGTGAGATATGTATTAGGCGTGAGAATGGGCGATCATATCTCTCCTCATAGAGCTGCGCTGGGTTGGCTGCGTACTGATGCGAGGAGACAGTATTTTATGGCTGTACTTATGTACAAAATCGTGCGCATGAATACTCCCGAGTATCTAGTGGGTCTCTTCACTAGATATGTACCTAGGGTAGCCACTAGGGGAGAGATTAGGGATTTCGCGGTGCCCTACATGCGTACTGAGACTGGAAGGAATTCCTTTCAGGTTCAGGGTGCGCATTTTTGGAACTCCCTGCCTGCTGATATAAAGAATCTTCCATCGCTCAGCAGGTTTAAGTCGGCTCTGAGGGGGTACTTGCTCGACCTTCAGTAAACTAAGTTTTATTTTTTATTTATATGTTAATTTATTATAATGTGACGTCCCTTATATAGGCTTAAGGTGTGATTGTATTTATTGGCTGAATGGTTAGTGAGTGAATGCTCTACTTGTTTTTATTGTTTTGACTGCGTTTTTGTGCTACTGCATACGCTTTATTATTTTATTGCATTATTTATTATTTTTCATTTTGTATTTTAAATTAAAAATTTTATATACTATGACTGATAGATATTGTATGACTGACTTTTAATTTATAGGATTGCGTGTATTTTATTTTTTTTTTTTTTTTTTTTTTTTTTTTTTTTTTTGATATCTGTGATATCACTTCTTTTGTTGTGACTTACTTATTCAGTATTATTAGGTTTAGTAACTGACTGTGATATCAATTGCAATATATTGTATTTATAAATTGTTTTATGTGCAATATTTTATATTTATACATTGTTTTATGTGCAATATTTTTACATTTATTCATTGTTTATGTGCAATACTTAATATTATATTTATGAATTGTATTACACGCCCTTTGTATAATAATATGATATACAATAAATAGTATCTATCTATCTATCCTTAAATAATGCATTAACAAGTTAGTTATGAGCGTATATTTTTCAATTTTATATAGAGCAGCTTTCATAAATAAAAAGAAGCAAATTCATTTAAAAAAAAGTTGCCATATTTGATTCTTTGAAATTCGTCTTCGATAAAAAACGTCAATAGAAAAAATATGTTATTTTTTAAAAACACCCTAAAAATAAGAAAAATGATAATTTTTTTTTTTAATTCCGCAAAATTTTCTTTTTGTCCTATCATTTTATATTTAATAGAAATTTTTTCTTTTTTTTGTTACTATTTTAACTTAAGCTGTTTCTCAAAATTTGCAGTGTACGGTTTAACTGTACTACGTTTTAAAATAAGAATTTTACTCAATTTTTTTATATATTTTAGAATTATTCTTTTAATATTTCACACAATAATATAAAAAAAAATTCTTAAATACTAAAATTATTAATTCTTTGTCTTTTAAATATCCGTTAAATCACCATCGTTCCTCTTATTAATTTCCAGCATAGATTTTTCAAAAAAATTCTCTGTTACAGTATAATATTTCCATGGTTATTTTTATATTATTTACATAATAAACTGCTTTAAAAACTGTGCGAATATTTTAATCATACAACTTCATAATTTTACCCGGTTATAATTTTATTATTTTCTTTAAATTATTTAAATTACTGCAGAACTATCTTAATATGATATTAAAATTGATTTAATTTATTTCTTAAAAAAAAAAAAAAAAATTATTTCACACGCTATTAAAAATTTGGTTTCTTGAATAACATTTTTAATTGAATTTTCACTCTATCTCTCTCTTTTCTGCTTTTACTAAGAGCCGAGTCACTAGTATTTAAATGTGACACTAGAATATATTTAACGTATTTCTCAAAAATAAAATCTTTATCTTTAGCATGATTATAAAAATTTTTACTAATGGGCCAAAAAAAAATTTATCTAAATTATGCCCATTTACTTAATTTAAAGTTTTTTTTCTCTAAAAAAAAAAAATTATCTTTACATATTATTAAAATTATTTTTTTTTATTTGCATAAAATGGAAGAAAACGAAATTTTCAATTTATTTTCCATCTCTGCTCTCTCTTTTTTGTTTCCCGCGGCCGATGCGCCAGTTTTTAACTTATACGTGATTCAAAAGGAAAAAGTCTACATATTTATTAACTACTGTATAAAATTATTAGAAAATTATACAATATATTTTGAAAATATTTTATTGGAATTAATATGAACTAACAAAAATATTACAAGTCATGTCGCGTTATTACATACTCATTATTTTGTTTTTTATTACATGTTAATGAAGGGACGCGTTAAAGTTGAAAAATAATATTTGCAATGTTGATTAAATTTAATAAACACATTCGCATGAAAAGATATCCTTTTTTAGAATATTGTTTGTAGCAAATGTGTCAATTATTTATTTCGACTCATTCAATTATTTCTGTGTTGTTAATATTGAAAGACATGAAGTGCGTAAGAAGCAAAGATTGTTTGATATGAATATAGGGAGTAAAATCGCTTGCAAAAAGAGATGTGACGGATGCGCTTTGATTGAACCTCACCGGCGCGGTGTAAGTTATTACTGGTCTAACAAGGAGAGTGTTTCTTTTTTGAGTCGCCGATTTCGGTTGAATTTTAGGAAATGTTTCTAGATGTTGAAATATGAATGAAGCCAAAATTTTAGACCCTAATGCTTCATATTTTCCTAGTTACAGGCAATGAAAGTAAGTCACTAAAAAGTTACTAGGTTTTCAAACGTTTATAGTTCTTCAGCATTGATAGCTATAAGCTTAAAACTTTCTTTCAATGAAAGCTGAGCTTAAATCCTTTCGAAATATCACGAGAACGTTTAAAAATCTAGTAACATTTTAATGACTTTCTTTCATTGCCTGTAACTAGGAAAATATGAAGCATTGGGGTCTAAAATTTTGGCTTTATTCATATTCCAATATTTAGAAATATTTCCCAGAATTTAAGCAAAACCGCCGACACAAAGGAGAAACACACTCCTTGTAAGTAATAGGCAATATCAGATAATTTTTGCTTTCGAAATTAAATATTTGTTGAAAAATAGTTGACTAAAGACTCTGAATGCTTTTCTAGCATTTTTCAGCTGCATAATCGGGTATTGAGAGATTCTTAGCAACTGATCGACATGAAAATTGAGATATCTTATCATAGGTTTTTGTGGTACGGGTACCGACATGTTGTTATCAAATTTTATTTTTATTTGCAATTGTCTTCAGTCGAGCTTTTTGCTTTTACTAAGGAAGTCAATTGAAAGTCTGAAGAGAATAGATTCACACTTGCTTGCATTAACTTTTAGAAACCAAGAGTCATAATATTTGAAGATTTTATTTGCTAATTTTTTTAGATTATTTCAAAGGTTGTTAGGAGTTTTGCTTGTCATATGACGATTAGATCGTCGGCGAACGCTAACTCGTACGTTTCACGATGTTGAAAAGCACCGGTGAATTGACGGTTCCTTGTACAATAGAAATCGCATCAAACACTGTTTGTTAAATGACACAGTAATTGACTTGTTGTAGTCTAGGCGCCCAGAGGGTTTCGTATGAAGTTAGAGGTCCCACCAAGCAAGTAGGCCATTTTTATGTATTTTGAGCCGCTGAATCCGAATTCGCAACTTGCTTTTCGCACAAGTGGTCGAGTAATTTGTTATAAACAAATTAATTGTTCAAATGGCTACAGTTTATGAACTACAATAGATGCAGTAATTTTCTCTGCGAAAACTTATTTTTTAATAAAAAAACAAAGAAAAATCGTTTTTGTTGCATGTCGATTCGATAATTAAAACCAGAGATATGGCAAATATATTGCTAAAAAACATAGAGACGTAGCGCAAGGGCGGAACGCCCTGGTAAAAAACCTTATAACTCGACAACTAATTAATATTTTTTTAAGTTTAACATGTGTTTGAAAAATGTCAGAGTCTCAGCTTTAATGATAAATTGTTATATATTACTTTCAAATGTTGATAAATAAGCTAGAATGATTTGAAGCAGAAAAAGTTTTCAATTTTTCAGAAATCTGTTTGTTTATAACGAAATAATATAAGTTACCGAACAAAATATTTCTATATTTTTGATATAGAATGATAAGAAATTTCATCTAGTTTAAGAATCTGTCCGGTTTTTTAAATTTAAGTAAGTAGAACCTGAGATATCGCAAATTTAACCCTTTCAGTCACAGGAGCCACTATAGTGGCACCCTTTCTCATTTTCTTTTCTTTATTGTTTAATTCGAACTTTAAGTTTAATCTTTATTCTTTTTGCATTTTCATATAAATGAGCGTTCATTTTATAAGTATCATATGATATATTTTGAATATACGATTGTAAATAAATCTAAAAAATTAATGTATGATAGAAAATACGTGTTTTTGCGAAAATAATTCGTGACTGAAAGGGTTAAGCTGTAGCGCCAACTCCTTGCAAAATGGCATATGTGTGCAATATAGCGATCGCTTTCCTTATTAAAAATTCTTTTATTATAAGGTAAGTAATCTTATTCTTTTCCAATAAAATTACTTTTGATCTCTATTTTATATACTTTGTCATAATATTATTGTCATAATATTAATGATGTATAATACATGGAGATGAAGTAGATTTAGGGTTTTAAATAATCATTGATTTTTCTACTACAATAGTAAACAATTTACTCAACTTATGGAGTATTTTTACATTTATTTTTTTTTTTGCAATTGCAAAAAAAACAACAATCTATTTTATTCAAAAAATTTGTTTAACTTTCCGATTTATTAGAGTCATCTATTTTTAGCTGAATCCTTTTTTATTAAATTTTTATTTAATAACCAAATACAGAATTAAAATTAATTTTGTTACAAAAGAATGAAATTACTTACCTTATAATAAAAGAATTTTTTATAAGGAAAGCGATAGCCATATTGCACACATATGTCGTATTGCAAGGAGTTGGCGCTACAGCTTAAATTTGCGATATCTCAGGTTCAACTTACTTAAATTTAAAAAACCGGTCAGATTCTTAAACTAGATGAAATTTCTTATCATTTTATATCAAAAATATAGAAATATTTTGTTCGCTAACTTATATTATTTCGTTATAAACAAACAAATTTCTGAAAAATTGAAAATTTTTTCTGCTTCAAATCATTCTAGCTTATTTATCAACATTTGAAAGTAATATATAACAATTTATCATTAAAGCTGAGACTCTGACATTTTTCAAACACATGTTAAACTTAAAAAAATATTAATTAGTTGTCGAGTTATAAGGTTTTTTACCAGGGCGTTCCGCCCTTGCGCTACGTCTCTATGTTTTTTAGCAATATATTTGCCATATCTCTGGTTTTAATTATCGAATCGACATGCAACAAAACAGTCTATATATCAATATATTTATCCAAACAGAGTCAAAGGTCTTTCCTAACAATGAGAGTACCCCACCTGTATTTTTTCTTTTTTTTAATTTTTTCGAAAACATAATAAAAGGGAGCATTTATAATATCTTAAATAACCAAACATATCCTGCAATTTCAGCTAAATCCGTTTCCCGGAGGTGGAATACTCTCCTTGTAAGTGTATTACGATGGCTGCTACCGTTTGGTGTTGATTTAGATGACGGTTTATATCTGTTAGGAGTTTGTGATGGCATGCGATGTTGAATGACCGAAATTAAATCCGAACTATTAATTAGGTATAATTTTGTTTTTTTTGGTAAATGTAGTAATTTGAGAATTGATTATAGATTCAAACACCTTACTAATGTGAGGAAAGAGACATCGGTCTGTAGCTTGGAGGTGAGGAAGGATTATGATCTTTTTTTTATGATCGGCACTATTTGAGCGGTTTTCCACGATTCAGGAAAGTAATAGTTGTTTCTAATTTTGTTGAATAGACTTGTATAATCAATCATTAGAGCAAGAGGAAATTTTTTTAAGATTACAGTGAGAATGCCATCCTGGCCGGCCGATGTTTTATTTTTTTGAGAATTTATTATTTGCTGATAGTCTGGGAGCGGGCTACAATTACCGTTTACAATTTATAGCCGAGGGTTCGAATAAGGTGATTCTTATGGATTTTGATCCGTAGATTACAAATAGATCCTTAATTTTGGATTCTCATAGAGAAAGCATTGTATCGAAAGAAAAAAATTGTTTCTATTTTTTCATTAATTTGCACATATTTGGACTTAAGGAGTTGAAAAAAGTGGTTTCCAGAAAATGTGTATTCATTACACCAATTAGATTTCGGAAACCACTCGATGGATTTGCTTTAAATTTTGCATACAATTTATTTTTTATCTAATCAGTGCGAAAGCTATTAAAAATTGATTTTCGTAGCATAGTTCAAATTTAAGACTCATTTCAAGAATTTTTAAAAAATTTCGATTCTTCATTATTTTGTATTTTACGTCAAGTACTCGATGGATTTGCTCCAAAATTTGCATGGAAATTATTTGCGACTGACAAAAAAGGAAAACTTATGAAAACTGATTTTCTTAGCGTAGTTCTAATTTTAAGGCGCTAGACTAGTTTCTCATTTTCTAAAATTCGATTTTTTTTGTGCATATTTCGATAGTATAATATTCCATGAATAATTTCTTAAAATTGTATAGTCATGTTGTAAATACTTTCGAAATAGCAGCGTTATAAGGCGGAGCTGACCCTTAACGCTCGGAGACAGAGCTACGTTTAAAGGAATCCCTACTGAAAAAAATGACATGAGATCTCATATGAGTTCTCACGATTGAAAATGAAACGAGATCTCATATGAGAACTCCCATGAGATCTCACATCAAATCTCACATAAGATCTCACGTGAGTTCTCGTGTGCAAAAAATATTAATTTTTCCCGATACCCGATCTCACATGAGATCTCACGTGCGATCGCGTGTGAAAGAAAATATAAAATTTTTGAACATGAGATCTCACATGAAATCTCGTGTGAAAAAATTTTATTTTTTTTTACACTTATAGCTGTAATCAATTTCAATGGCAACAAATCTAAAATTTGGTCTATAATTTAATTAATTTTTATATATTCTAATATTACGATTAAATGATTTTCACTGTAATTAGATCTTCTAAATCTACGAAACAATCATAATCTAAAGCATGCTATTATATATTATGGTTTTAAATTATATTCGAGTATAATTATAGTTGGCGATCGAATAATAATAAAAACAAACAAATTTTTTACGAAGATTTAGACGATATTTACAAGTAATAGTTAAGATACTAGTCACTACAATTATGCATATACTCTTTTACACTCGAGAAGGCCATCACTTTTCAGTGAGGTCTGGAGCGATACCGTTCGTATACAAAGGTTTGTACAGAATTTGTGTATTCACAAATTGAGTTATTTATTTCATATCACAAACGAAATCATGTATACAAGGCTCGGGGTCAGTTCACTGATTAATGACAGTTCTTCTAATCAATAGATAGTATCGTTCTATGACGCACGCTGCATCTGGTTTAGATTTACGGCATAGCACGTCTTACTAATTGTTACACAATTTGCATGTCACCTCAAAAACAGTTGCAGCTTTATTTATGTCTTAGAACATTATGACAAACTACCTTCAATGAACTGACAGTGACTTAGTACCTAACATCTCTTTTTTATCATACTGATAAATTATTTGTACATATCATTCACAATAGCATCATACAGATTTAAATAATATAGGTTATTATAAGTCAAGAATTATCGACTTTATTTTTATTTTAGAGTATCATCACAATCTTATTGCTTGTTTTCCTATTTCAGTCGTGAATCTAACGTAATCTGAAAAATTTTAAAATCGTGCTCGAATACAATTTCAAACCATGATATATAATCATATTCATACAGAATATTCACATAGTTTGCATAATAAGAATTATATTTGTATGCAATGTAAATCTAAACGTTGAAAGTAAGGTAATACACATATTATATTATTACACTATTCGTCATGTTAAATATCTATTTATTTTAACAAATGAGAAACGGAAAATTAATTTTATTGCTTTGTTGTCAAGAAAACCTTGAAAAACCAAATGGTTTACCCTAACATCTATGTTTTAAGTTTTTTAAGGTTTTCTTGAAAACGAAGCAATAAATTGATTCTTTCTCATTGAAGAAAGTTTTGCTTTTTCTGATACGAGATGGAGCTATCTCTTCATTTTTAGGCCATTTAAAACAGTTATAAACAGTTTCAAACATTTTCAAACAGTTTTGAACAATACAGAATTATTTGAAACTAAAGTGAACATTTTCTTGTATATATTATATAAATTTTAATATACAGGGTGTTTAAAAAGTCCCGGACCCCCCCTATAACTAAGCACGGTGGTCCTCGAGTAAATTTGACCATAAAGTTTTTGCACCTCAGATTTTCCTTCTAGATATGATTCTAGGCACATTCAGGATTGAATTCGAACAAAAACTAAAATCGAAGAATGAGACTTTTTTATTTATTCAAATTTTATTTTATATATATGTTATTTGTAAAAAAAAATTTTTATTGATAATTTATGAGCTCAATTTCTAGAATGCCGTTTTCGAATTTAATCACAAATTATTTACATATTTTAAGCAAATATTATTGTAAATATATTCAGGAAAATCTAAAGTTGTGTAACAATGTAAGCGTAAAGTTAAAATTAAGATTTTTTTTGTAGAACATTATAGTGATAAAGACTATGAGAAATCATACATTCTTTAATTATTTAAAGACGGTACTTGGAGTGATTGTAATTAGAAAATACTGTGTATTAATCTTCTATAAGAACACTGCATGTACTTGTGGTATTTTAGTTATATCAAAAGTACAATTTCCATGTAAGAGATCGTATTGAAGAAAATCGAGGCCTAAGTTTTTACAGCGAACAGGCTATAGAAGCGGTCCGTTTTGATATTTCTGCAATATTGTCCAATATAAAATGTCGTAAGATGATTCTAATTATGGAGATATATATACAGATAACATATACATATTTTTTATTAAAGTTACTTACAGTGAGTTATATTCGCAGACTGCTTTTAATAGTTTATCTGCATAATTAGAATCATTTTACGATATAGTCCGTATTATAGAAAAATCAAAATGGACCGCTTTTATAGCCTGTTTGCTGTGAAACTCTACACCTCGATTTTCTTCAATACTACACTGAAAACTAAAAGGACTAGCTACTAGACTTGAAGTTTAGCCAGAGCGCCTAAACGCACTATAATATGTGCGCCGTAAAAGGGATTAGTAGCTAGTCCCTCCGGCGCACTGAGAAGGCCCGAGAGCTTGATAGCAGCGCCATAGAGCTCGATCGCAGCGCCATAGATGAGTGTAAAGGGAAGATTCCCGCGTGGGCACAGTCGTCGAACTCCAAAGAGTTTGTCAGGGAGCCCGAAAGGCTAGAAGCGCCGCCTTTTCACGGGCGTGTTACTGGTCTTGGGTGAGGGTAATAGCTGAGCGAAAGAATTCTCAGTGTATCTTTTAAATGGAAAATGTAGACATTATTAGAGGGTTTTTTCCGGATTTCAGTCGTGTAAGTTGTGGTTTAGAATATCAACATTTTGTGAATATTACAACAGTCGGTATTCTAAACCACAACTTACACGGCTGGAAAAACCCACAAACAATGAATAACATTCACCGTGAAAGCTTTGAATCCAAATGTGGAAAATGTGTTTTGGTGTTATTGAAATACAGTCGACGATCTGAGTCCCGCCATCTTCTCCTCCATCGACTTGCTCGTGCGTTACCCCCACTCGCTGACTAAAAGAATTTGTTTCCAAACATTCTGAGTCCCGCCGCTGCTCTATGCGACTTTTTAACTTGTAAAAATAGATTTATTAGTTTAATTTTTTTGTTTAGAATACAATAAACGTTTATTGAAATAAAAGGTAACAAAAGAATATTGTAATATTGCATAATTCTCATTTATATTTGCTATAAAAAATATAAAAATTAAATTTTTTTATTTATAGGTAACATAAATTTAAAAATTAAAGAATATATTATTTATTGATAAACTAAATACTCATTGTTATTATGAAAATGAAATGAAATAAGATTTTATCTTTTATTTATAAAGCAATCACTTAAATTTTCAAATAAATAACATTTTATTGATTGATTAAATATATCTAGTTTAATTTTTATATTTTTTTCAGTAGATATAAATGAGAATTATGCAATATTGTATTATTTCTTTATTACTTTTTATTTCAATTAACATTTGTTATATTCTAAACAAAAAAGTGAAATTAATAAACCTATTTTTACAAGTGAAAAAGTCGCATAGAGCAGCGGCGGGACTCAGAATGTTTGGAAACAAATTCTTTTAGTCAGCGAGTGGGGGTAACGCACTAGCGAGTCGATGGAGGAGAAGGCGGCGGGACTCAGATCGTCGACTGTACCAAAAGTACATGCCGTGTTCTTATAGAATATTAATACATACTATTTTTTAATCATAACTACTTCAAATGACGTCTTAAAATAATTTGAAAACGGATCATTTCTCATAGTTTTTATCACTATAATGTTTTACGAAAAAAATCTTGATTTTAACGTTACGCTTAGATTGTTGCATAACTTGAGATTTTCCTAAATATATTTACGATGATATTTGCTTAAAATATGTAAATAATTTATAATTATATTCGAAAACGGTATTCTAGAAATTAAGCTCATAAATTATCGATAGAAAAATTTTTTTATAAAAAATATATATATATAAAATATAAAATTTGAATAAATAAAAAAGTACTCATTCTTCGATTTTGATTCTTGTTAAAATTTGATCCTAAATGTGCCTAGAATCATATCCAAAAGGAAAATCTGAGGTGCAAAAACTTCACGGTCAAAATCACTTGAGGACCACCGTGTCAGAAAGTACAGAGAGGGTCTGAGACTTTTTGAACACCCTGTATATAAGTAAATTTCCACAAAAACAAAATTATGAAACACTGTTTGAAATCAGTTCAAACTGTTAAAAACTGTTGAAAAGTGTTTAAAACTGTTCAAAACTATTCAAGTTAGGAAAAAATAATTTATATTGATTTAAAATTGTTTTAAAATATTTTGAATATTTAAAATGATTTATAACTTTCAAATATAAAAAATTCAAAACTATTAAACACTGTTTGTCATCATTTCGAACTTTTCAAAACTTTTCGAAACTGTTTAAAAATGTTTAAAACTGCTTATGACGGTTTTAGATGCCCCAAATTTCACACTTATAAACTGTTTCAAAACGTTATGAACAATTTTAAACATTTTTAAACATTTTTTTTTTTGCTAGGGATAACAAACAATTCTGATATTTATGGAAAAAAACGAAATTTATTTTTAAGCTATTTTTGATCAAAAGTAGATCTAAAGCAAACCCTTAAAAATTTTGTTTCATAATAGGTCATTTATTTTTGTCCTGTTCTAATCTGAATCTCAACTTTTTTATATATTGTGTCATGAAACGAATTTTTAAATTAGTGTTATTCAAAAACTAAATAATTTTTTATATAATTTTTAATTAATAAGTAATAAAATAATCACTGTCCCTTCATATTAAGAGGAGGTCACGTATCTCTGTCCTTTTCTAATCAAAGAATTGAATTTTTTACAGAAACTGATAATTTTATCAAAAAATGAAGAGAAAGCCGCATCTCGTAATAAAAAAAGCAATATTTTCTTTTATAAGAAAGAATTAATTCAATTGCTTCGTTTTCAAGAAAACCTTGAAAAACTTAAATCATAGAGGTTAGGGTGGACAATTTGGTTTTTCAAGGTTTTCTTGAAAACGAAGCAATAAAATTAATTCTTTCTTATCAAAGAAAATATTGCTTTTTTTGATACAAGATGCGGCTTTCTCTTCATTTTTTGATAAAGTTATTAGTTTTTGTAAAAAAATCATTTCTTTGATTAGAAAAAGACAGAGATACGTGACCTCCTCTTAAAGGAATGAAATTTTATTTTTAACTGCAAAATGTTTAAACAAAAGGAAGCTTTATTTTTCACTATAATAATGGTTATTATACATTGTTTTGAAACGATACTAAATTAGTAAGTAAAAATGTTCCTTTTATCACAGAATTTTATGCAAAATTCGTGACTATACTGAGAAAAAATTTTTTTTTTAATTTTAAAAAAGGTGTTTTTGAATAGAAAAATTACAGTGCAAAAAAATGAATATTTTTGAATCAAAGATAAATCATTTCTAAATTGATGAAATATTTTTCAAACTCAAAAAAGAAACCCTTGGAATATTCTTTAAGAAAAGATTATATTTCAAAAAAAAAAATGTTCGAATTTATAAAAATATCTTATTAACTTTAAGAAATTGGTTACTTCAGAAATAATGTAGAAAATCAGTAAAACTTTCCTAAAAACAATGCTATAATATTTTTTTATTAAAAAAATGTAATATTTATTTAAAATAATTTTTATATAAAAATGAAAAATATCTTACATCAAATAATTTTTTAATTCAAAGACATCATTTTTAAATTAAACAAATTAGTTCATGACTTCGATAAACCTATCTCTTTTCCACAATACAATGTTTGTTGTTGCAAAAAAGCTGTGTAATTGATTACATTTCTTTACATTGAAAAGAAGATTTCTAATTGAAGAAAAATAATTGTCAAAATCAAGAAAATATAACTGAAAATCATAAAAAATTTTCTTATTATAATAAAGTAATTATTATTTTGATTTAAAATATACATTTCAGTAAAACAAATTTTATTACAACAATTATTTATAAACATAATGACAAAAAATAAATTTTAATGAAAATTAACATTAACTGTTTTGAAGAAATATTTCGTTGAATCAAAAGAGTTCAAATAATAAAAAATAAATTAAAATTTATATTGCAGAAAAAGAACTTGAATTTGTTGAAATATTTATTCGAACTAATATTTTAAATTTACTTGTAACGAATTATTTCTATGCTTAAAAGTGATAATTCATGTTTTCAAAATAATATATTCTTCTACAAAAGAATGTTTCTTGGGTTTGAAAATTTCAGATACATTTTCAAAGAAATATAATATTTATTCAGTGAATAGTTACTTTTATTTGGTATGAAGAAATTAATTAATACAAAATATTTTTTAGATGCATAAAAATATTTTATTGAAGGAAAAACATTTTATTTCAATTATTTAACTTAGTTTTCATTTTAATATTACAAGATATGAATTTAAAATAAAATTAATAATATTCAGTATGAGATATTGTTAAGTTTAAGAAATATCTTATGTATGTTGAGAAATATTTTATTGATTTTTAAAAATTTAATTTTCACTTATGGAATAAATAATAATGATACAAAAAATATTTCACCGATTGCCAGAAAGAATATACTTGATACAATATAGTACATTGTGTACCAAGGGCGCAAAATAGGGGAAAAATTTTGCGCCGTGAGAGTCAAAAAAATTTTTTTCGTTACTAAGAAATTTTTTTTCCAGTGTAGCTATTAGATCAAGTAACGGTTGTATCATCTGTCTTTCATTCTTACCATGGAGTAACAAAGACAGAATTAGGTTCAAGTAACAACCACTACTTGAGTTAGGTCTATGAATAGGAGCCTAAGATCGTCTATAATAATAAAAATTTATGTGGTTAGAATATATGTTCAAAATAGATAACAAATATTATTTTCTTCCTTGAGAAATAATAAGTTAATTAAAAAAAAATTTTATTTAAAATTATTTTCATTATCTACTGCACGTACTGGGGGTTAATTTATGGATAAGCTGTATCGACCAATCAGAAAGCTTCTTTAGAGCTATCTAACGAGTGGTAAATTTTGTGAATACGGCATGCGCAATCCCGAGAAGCATTTGGAACAAAGCTGATGTATTAGAAGAGTACGAAAAAAGATACTCTTGTGTCTTTTGTGCCAGATGATTGTAAAGACTTTAATAATAACGGATTTTACTTCGTTAAAAATCGCCACTGTCAACTTCACTGTAATCCTTCGAGTCACAAAGGCAAATATTTGAGAACCAACATTTTATTTCTTGCAGGAAAGATAAAAATATTTAATCCTTTACTATGAATTTTATAAATTTAAATTATTTTCATTATTTAAATATGATTAAAAGTATTATTTCTAAATAAATCAAAAAGTATTATTTTCATTGTTGAAATATGTTAAAATAAATTGCTCTGTTTTTAATAAAATTTATTATAATTGAAAATACACAAAAAAATGAATAAGAAAATAATTTTTTTTTTAATGAGCTCATTATTTTTCAATGAAGAAAATAATATTTGTTATCTATTTTGAACATATATTCCAACCACATAAATTTTCATTATCATAGACGATCTTAGGCTCCTATTCATAGACCTAACTCAAGTAGCGGTTGTTACTTAAACCTAATTCTGTCTTTGTCTATCCATGATGAAATCAAAAGACAGATGATACAACCGTTACTTGATCTAATAGCTACACTGGAAAAAAAATTTCTTACTAACGAAAAAAGTTTATTGTATCGAATATATTCATTATGGCGATCGGTGAAATATTTTTTATATCAATATCATTTATTCCGTCAGTTTCAGTGAAAATAAAATTTTCAAATATCAATAAAATATTTCTCAACATGCATAAGATATTTCTTAAACTTAGCAATATCTTATACTGAATATTATTAATTTTATTTTAAATTTATATCTCGTGATATTAAAATAAAAATTAAGTTAAATAATTAAAATAAAATTTTTTTCCTTTAATAAAATATTTTTATGCATCTAAAAAATATTTCGTATTAATTAACTTCTTAGTACCAAATAGAAGTAACTGTTCATTGGATAAATAATATCTAACTTTACAAATATATCTGAATTTTTCAAGCCCAAAAAATAATTTTTTTGTCCTCAGGCCGCAAAATGAATTTTTGTGTCCTGTATACGGAGCACAAAATAGTTTATTCTTGTCCTAGGTCGCAAAAGAAAGATGTGTATATCCAATGTCTTATTTTAATAAAAGTTCGCAGAAAAATGTTCTCAACGTCGCGATTCTTGGAATTGAACTTAATGAACTGCTCGCTTTCCTTAATATCGTTATCCTTTTCTCACATATACTATACTGGGTATACGTTAACGAATAACTTAGACTCAATATATGTGTATTATGAAAGAAAAGGAAAGAGCGAGAGAAAGACATAGTTACCAGTTTCGCGTGTTAAAACTTTTTTTTCTTTTTTAAATATTTTTGAATTATAATTTTTATAGTTTAGCTTTGTTTTATTTTTGTTTAATTTTAATATTATATTTTAACAATTGTTAGTTGTTTTTATAATCGATTTTTTTTTATTCTATTTTTTTAAAACTTTTTCTTTCTTTTCTTAAATATTTTTTAGTTATAATATTTATAGTTTAGCTTTATTTTATATTTTATTGTATTTTTGTTTAATTTTAATTTAATATTTTAACAATTATTAGTGGTTTTTATAATCGAATTTTTTTTATTATATTTTTTTATTGTGTTTTAAGAATTATTAGTTATTTATTATTTATAATTGAATTTTTTATTAAATATATAATAAAAAAAATTCATATTATACATATAAAATTCTTTTATATTTTAAGAATTATGAATTATTTTTTTTATAGGCGGGGGGCTCCGCCCCAGCTTCCGCTTAGCGGCCTTTGGACAAAAAAAAGTATATGCAGTCACGGCCACAAACATATCATTCTTGCTCGTGCAGCTGGAGCGGCCTCGCTTTCGCTCGGCCCCTCAGCATGCACTCGCCAAGAATGATACGTTTTGCGACCTTGACGCATAATATACTATTTTGTAGAGTATATTATTTTGAAAACATGAAACATCACTTTTAAGCATAGAAATAATTCGTTACAAGTAAATTTGAAATATAAGTTCAAATAAATGTTTCAACAAATTCAAGTTCTTTTTCTGCAATATAAATTTTAATTTATTTTTAATTACTTGAACTCTATTGATTCAAAGAATTATTTTTTAATTCAAAAAAATATTTCTTCAAAACAGTTAAATGTTAATTTTAATTAAAATTTATTTTTTGGTATTATGTTTATAAATAATTGTTATAAAAAAATTTATTTTACTGAAATGTAGGGTCGATGTACCACTTTTGGTCGCTGTACCTGTTTTGAACAGTCACGTGTATTCTTTTTTTTTTATAGTTTTGCGGTTATAAATAAACAAGAGTACCAAAGAAAACAAAGAGAACCTGCGGCTAGCACTCTGTGGCTAACCGTAAAACTATAAAAAAACGCTGCCAAGTGCTTTGGCGGAATGCTTTCTCATAGAGCTCTTTGAGTTTCATTATTTTTTTATATTTATTTAAATGTGATTTTAATATAAAAAAATTGTCCATCATTAATATTTATTCATTTTGTACTTTATAAATTTTGAATATATATGCTAGTTGATTGCCTTTTCAACATTTTGTTTGGGTTAAATGTTAGCTTTTAAAGTGTTTAATTTTGTTGACTTTAGCTAGCCTTATACATAGGTTCGAATTTATTATTTTTGTTATCTTGTGGATATCTTTTTATCACGACTAAGCTTGGTAAATCCAAGTAGTCAATTTTAGTAACGGTAATTAAATTCAGTAGTACTATTATAAATTTTCAAGAGTAACTCAGAAAACAAAAGAAGTGATCAAAAAGCTACGCTAATAAAATTATTTATTTAAAACTTGGTTTATAAAGACAGTAGCAAATAACTTGTATACAAATTTTAGAGTAATTCTATCAAGTACTTTACGTAAAATGGAAAAATACTGAAATATGAAAATTTTTGAAGAAAATTTTTAAAATTTTCTAAAAAGAAAACTACGCTAAAAAGATCGGTTTATAAAAGTTATCCTTCTTTTGGCAGATGCAAATTATTCCCATGGAAATCTCAAAGCAAACTCATCAATTAACTTACGTAAAATATAAAAAAAAAAATTAAAAATCGAAAATTTTTTCAAATTCTTAAAATGGCTCTATAATAAAAAAAATACACTATGAATACAAATTTTCTATAGCTTCCCGCCTAGTTATACAAAAACATAGATGGTATACAAAATTTGAAGCAAATCCATAGAGTAATTTTCGAGATCTAACTGGTTAAATAAATAACATTTTCTTTTCAAAATTTCTTTTTAAAAATTTTAAAAATGCTCTAAAATTAAAACTACGCTATGAAAATCAATTTTTGAAAATTTCCCTTCTTTTGGCAGTCGCAAATAATTTCCCTGTAATTTTTAGAACAAATCTATCGAGTACTTTACGAAGAATAAAAAAAAATAAGAAAAGAAGAATCAAAATTTTTTTTAAATCTTTAAAATTCTCTAAAATTGTAACCACTCTAAGAAAATTAGTTTCCAAAAGCTAATTTTTTTCAGACAATAGCGAATTAATTGTATGAAAATTTTGGAGAAAATTTATAGTATGGTTAACGCAAAAAAGAAAATAAATGAAAAATAAAAATTTTTTTGAAAATTTTCAAAGTGTTCTAAAATTAAAACTGCGCTGAGAAAATTAGTATTCCAAAGCTTGTTTTCTTCAGATAGTAGCGAATTAATTGCATACAAATTTTGGAGCAAATCAATCAAATGGTTTTCGTAAAATAAAAAAAAATTAAAAATAAAAATTTTTTAAAAATTTTAAAAATGCTCTAAAATTAAAAGTGCGCTAAGAAAATTAGTTTACAAAATTTTTAATAATTTTGGCAGTCGAAATAAAGTTCCATACAAATTTTCGAACAAATTCTTCGAGTAGTTTACGTAAAATACAAAAAAAAATGAAAAATCGAAATTTTTAAAAATTCTTAAAATGATTCTAAAAAAAAAACTGCGCTAAGAAAACCAATTCCCAATAGCTTCCGCACCAGTTCATCAAAAAATTGAATTGTATGGAAAATTTGAAGTAAATCCATCGAGTAGTTTTTAAGATTTTATTGGCTTAATAAATAGAAACATTTTTTCAAAAATTTCAAAATGCTCTAAAATTAAAACTGAGCTAAGAAAATCAGTTTTTAAAAATTTATTTTATCCGGGCAATCAGAAATAAATTCCATGCAAATTTTGAAGCAAATTCATCGAGTAGTAAACAAAAAAAAACCAAAAAACGAAAAATCGAATTTTTTTTTTATTTTTTAAAAAAACTTTAAAATGAAAACTACGGTGGAAGAACCAAATTATCAATAGCTTCCCAGCAAGTTAATCACAAAACTAAATTCCATGCAAAATTAGAAGCAAATCCATCGAGTAGTTCTCGAGATACAGCTTACTAACTGAATTCATACATACACACACACACACACACACACACACATACATACAGACATTTTCTGGAAACCACTTTTTTCGACTCACTGAGTTCAAATATGTACAAATTAATGAAAAAATAGAAAAAAATTTTTTTTACCGATACAATGCTTTCTCTATGAGAAAGCAAAAAGAATACGCGCGACTGTTCAAAACAGGTACAACGACCAAAAGTGGTACATCGACCCTACATAACTTATTTTCGACTGCCAAAAAAAGAAAACCTTTTAAAAACTGATTTTCTTAGCGTAATTTTAATTTTAGAGCATTTTCTAAATTTTTAAAAAAATTTTTATTTTCCATTTTTTTTCTATTTTACGAAATCCATTCGATAGATTTGCTCCAAAATTTGTATGCAAGTTATTTGCTATTGTCTGGGAAAAAAAAAACTTTCGAAAACTAATTTCCATACTGGGGTTACAATTTTAGAGAATTTTAAAGATTTTTCAAAAATTTTGATTCTTTGTTTCTTATTTTCTTTTTATTTTACTTAAAGCACTCTATAGATTTGTTCTAAAATTTGCAGGAAAATTATTTGCAACTGTCAAAAAAGGGAAAATTTCCGAAATTGATTTCCTTAGAATAGTTTTAATTTTAGAACATTTTGAAAAATTTGAAAACGAAATTTTGAAAAGGAAATGGTATTTATTTAGTCAACGAAATCTCAAAATTTACTTGATGGATTTGCTTCAAATTTTGCATACTATCTATTATTTTATATAAGTAGGCGGAAAGCTATTGAAAATTGGTTTTTATAGTGTAGTTTTTTTATAGAGCCATTTGAAGAATTCTAAAAAAATTTTCGATTTTTCATCTTTTTATTTCATTTTATGTGAATTATTTAATAAATTTGCAAGAGAATTATTTGCAGCTGTCAAAAGAAGTATGACTTTCAAAAACCGATTTTCTAAGCATAGTTTTAATTTTAAAAAATTTTATTTTTTCATTTTTTATCTATTTTACGTAAACTACTCGATATATATATATATACACACACACACATAAACATGATCTTCAACTTTTCTTTTTAGTAGCTTCTATCATTCGACGATTTTTATATTACAACACTATTTTCTACTATCTGCGTTCTATTTCTATGTTTTTTTATTAGTAGTGTTTGTCTAAAATCATCTAATATGATGAATATTTTTCTCCCCAACGGATTACTATTATCACATACATCATCGAAAATGCGATCGACGGTTTCAAAAGCGTATTTTGATGTCATCGTGATTTTATCTTAAATAACAATTGATACATTTCTCATTTTTTACCTATTTTACTGTTTGCATTAATATTACATATTGTGTCTTCAAATATTTTCAACGGTAATTTTAATGTTGTATGTACTGTCATACTATCTTACAATAAATGAGCCGCTATACCTGTTCATAATACAACCAAACAGTTGATTTCATGAATTTTTGGATAACTTATAATTGTATTTGATAAGCAGCTTTTACCACTTCCACCTGGAACGATCATATATACACCTTTCAGTGAACTTTTCATTTAATAAATTTATGACTGTATTAAAAATAATTATTTGAGCATTTGTTAGAGTATCAATAATTGACCTAATATTATTAATATTATTTACTAGACTATATTCAATTTCGTCATTTTCAATATAATATTCTAAAGAAGGTAAATTAAAGTCACTTAATTGGAATACATTATTAGTTAAAATATCATTCATTATGCTTAATGTGTATTCTTCACCTTTTTGTTCATCTATTTTTGGAGGATAGAAATAGATTTTATATTCTTCATATGATTCTCGAACATTAATTTAATTGTGAAATGTAAAAATGTAACCAAATAATCGACAAAGAGCTTTTGGAAATCGAGATTTACATGATTCTTTTAAACATTTATCCCACCCATCATCAATTTAAATTAGGTTTCTTGCTTTTGCTGCTTCAAAGAAGGTTGGGTATAAAATTTCATCAAAAGTTTTCAAGCTTTCAAAAGATGTTGCAGCTTTAACGTAAAGCAGCAGTTATCTTAAGAAGAATCATTCTCTTTATTTCGGATTAAGTAAGTACATTCTGGTAAGAATAAGTTATTTCACAGTTTTTTTTCTTTTCGTTCGTGTTTCATGTATTTGATTGAAAACATAATGTTGCAGTATATCGAAGTATAAGTAATTGTTTGCCTCTGGGTTACTTTTATTAAGTTAAAACTACACTGTGAGAGTTGTATTGATATTTTTTTTTGATTTCGTGTTCGGATTTTTCTTTAAAATACACATATTGTTCATTGTCATTATGAATGGATAATCTATAAACTGTATGCGAAAGTTCACTAATGTTATATTTCAATATGCAATGCTTAGCTTCTGGCGGTCGAACGTATCTTGTGTTTATATATTATTTAATTTTATCATAAAACATATCCAAATTATTTGTTTCATCTATTTTATCATTAGTATTACTTTCAGTATTTATTTCACTTGCTTTCATTTCCATAAATGCGCAATCATATCCTTTAAAGCAGTATTTAAATACATATTTTATAACGCTTATTGTTGAACATAATTCAATATTAATATGACACTTAAACTTTAGTAATTAATATGGGTTATAAGGAACAACTAACCTATTGCCTGCCCACTCGTTTTTCGTGTATATTATCTTATTTTTATCATTTCTTCGTCGATAAATAGGATAACCATTTGTCATTATCGTAGTTTCATTAAATTGTTTCGGAAAATTTTTCGAACACTTCCCTGATTCTTTATCCATACAAGGTGAGTTTTTATTCTGATCTCCACAAGGGCCATGGGTCTTAAATTGTTTAAGAATTTCATATAATCTAGAATTCTCATTTTTATTCGGAATTTCAGCTATTATTAATTCATCAATGTCATCTCTATCGTGAATTTTATCATCTCCACTTAAAAATATTACCATATGTGCATGCGGTAATGCTCTTTTTTGGAATTCTACTACGTATGAATATGCAATGCATTTTTACAAAATATGTTTTTCAGTTATAAATCCATTAAGCTTTGATAAAGTTCTGTTCTTCACGAATCTTGATCTTTCTTCACCAAATATAATCTTGAATTTTCTATTTTGATCCATGAATCAACAATATACTGTTGTGTTAATTTTCATAAATTCAAAAATTAGATGAATACATTTCTAATGCTTCACTTATAGAAGTAAAATCTAAGTACTGATATATATTTTTTAATTTTATTTGATTTTATGTTTAGCATCCATCTAAACCCACCATTCGGATGTATGAGTGGATATACCACGGGATCTACGTGTTTACTTATATATGCAATTCTTATTGGTTTTTTTGATTTCGAATAAATACATATGTATGTTCCAATAGGTAATTTATTTCCTACAAGAATTACTAACACTTCATTAAATTTAGCTTTATTATATTGATGCTTATCAAAGTTATCGTTTCGTCTTATAAACATTTTAAATGTCTTAGTATAATTCCATTTTTAAGAGTCCGCTGTATCTCTGTCCTTTTCTAATTAAAAAATTGACTTTTTTCCCAAAATTAGCAACAAGAGGCAAAAATAAAGAGATGGTTTCGATGTGTTTAATAAAATGTAATATTTTCTTTGATTAGTATGAATTAATTTTATTGCTTCGTTTTTAAGAAAAGTTGGAATAACTTAAAAAATTAGAAATTAGTGTCAAATAATGGGATTTTCAAGTTATTCCAACTTTTCTTGAAAAAAAAGCGGTGGAATTAAATTATTCTTATCAGAGAAAATATTGCTTTCTATTACACGAATCGAAACCATCTCTTTATTTCTACCTGAAGCTATCAGTTTTTATAAAAAATAAATTTTAAATAGATTCGGTATAACAGGTAACTGTGTCGGTATACAGCTGACTCTTAATCAAACGATTATTTTCTTCAAGTTCTAATTCATGCATCATATTATAAGCTGCTGAGTAAAAATTATTTCTCCTGATTATAGAATCTAATGTATTTAATAATTCAACAGAACGATTCAGATCGTTTTCTATGCGGAATTTATTTGCTTGTTTATCTTAAAATATGTATAATTGACTATATTTTCTTGATTCATTTTCATTTACATGTAATGCATATGTATTATGGTATACTTGTCGATAAATACGTACAACTTGAGAAACTTTATTAAATAATTTATCAAATGTTGCACCAAAACTAGTAGAGGCTAAGGCGTTATTGTATGATCTTATGCATTTTTTAAATTATTACTTATCATAGAATTTCCCATAAACAATCCTTCAGGATATTCTGGGCTTTCTTCTAATGCTATATGCTCTTGATTACAAAATGATGTAAATTTCTTACTTCTTGACATGTCGAATGCAAAATGTCTAGCACCATAAGAATCACAAATAAAATTCAAACCATCAACATTAATTTCTATACGAGAGCGCGGTGGCGTAATGGATAGAGCTCTTGCCTTCAACGCGGAGGGCATGGATTCGAATCCTGTCCAGTACCTTTAACTTTTTTTCGAAAGAAAATTAGTGTATGTGCCATTTATATCGCGTCTTTAAAAAAATTCCGACCTCATTAGGTATCGGTTGATTGTTGGTCACAAAAGTGGCTGACCATCCATCGGTAGTCAAAGTTTTCGGTACGGTGGGTCTGACAGTGTAGCCTGATGTAATGTGTTGAGCGAGAACCGGGCTGGGCTCCCTCGACATCACCATATAAAAAAGGTCAACATATAGAGGACAATATCTTTTATATATTGATCTTTTTATCTCATTAAAAAAAAACATTAATTTCTATAACATAATTTTCATTATTATTACTTAATGTATCTTTTTCTATTTGGTAATAATACATATTATTTAGATTCTGTTTCATTTTAAATTTATCTTTGTTTTTATCATGTGATTCTAATGTTTTTTCATAAGATTCTTTTAAACGTTTTAATATTTTTTTTGTTATTCAGATAATGTTTTTTTTTATTTCCTAAAATTCATCTTTATTATATTCATAATATGATTTGTCATAAATAGGCCTATCATGGTTGTAATTTTGTTGATATGCCAAATTCTTATTATTTTTCAAAGATTCTTGGTTGTTTTCTATAATTGTATTTTTGTATGACATTTGACTTTTTTGTTTTAGTATATTAAAGATTTTTAATTTTTTAATTGCAACTTTTGTAATTTTTTAATATTTTTTATCCTTTTTAGAATTCTTTTTAAGTTTTGAAATAACACCAATATTTTGAAAATAAATTTGATTTTCCCGCTGCGTTATATTTTAATTTTTCAATTTTTCAATTGAAACTTTTGTTATTTTCATTAATTTTTTATCATTATTTAATTTACTTTTAAATATCAGAATTAGTTCTTGTTTAATATCATTTTCAGATTCTTTAATCTTATTGCATTTAATTTTTTTACATTTACTTTCTGAAATTTGTTTATAATTTCTTTTATTACCGTTTTGGTAAATTTTCTGGACAGAAGTTTTTGATTCATAATTTGTTGTTTTTAAACATATACGTTATTCAATAAATGTGATAGTTGTTGAGCCAATTCTTGTAACTTATTTTTTTCATAACATTCAAAATTTATATTCTGAAAATTTAATCTCATAGTTAATAATTCTTTATAATCCCTACTAAAAAAATCCACGTGGGTCCTACATGGATTCCATGTGGATTCGCATAGGAGTCCACGCGGATTACCCACGTGGATTTCCACGTAAAAAAATCCATGTGGATTTTATGAAAGTCATGTTGATTTTATAAAGCTCTCGTGGACTGTGAAAGAATCCATATGCGTTTTATGAAATCTATGTGGACTTTCAAGGAACCCACATGGATTTTATAAAATCTGCATCAATTTTATGCACTCCTCGAGGATTTAAAAAAAATCCATATAGGTTTTGTGAAATCCATGTGGATATTTAGAAATCCTGTGCAATATTTAAATTTAAATTTATACATTTTGTAAGACTTTAAGTGCAATATTTATTTTTATATTTATGAATTGTATCACATGCTTTTGTATATAGATATACAAATAAAAATAATATCTATCCATCTATTAACTAACTAGGAGAGTATCACAACTCCGGATCACGGATTTTGCTCAAACTTTGGGATAAGTTTCCAAATGTCAAAATATGAAAGGAAATAGAATTTTAGACACCAACGCTCGATATTTCCCTAGTTATAGGCAATTAAAGAAAATCACTAAAAAAGTTACTAGATTTTCAAACGCATATAGTTCCTCAGCATTGATAGCTAGAAGCTTGAAACTTGTTTTAAATGAAAGCTGAGCTCAAATCCTTTCGAATTAGTAGTTATAGCATGTAAAAATATTATTTTTTCCTAAACTTATAACGTAATAAACATTAGACCCAATTTCAGCTTTTGTTATTAATTAATGTTTTAAAAAGAAAAATCAGGTCCAATGTTTATCACGCTATAACTTTGGGAAAAAATAATATTTTGACATGCTATAACTACTATTTCGAAAGGATTTGAGCTCAGCTTTCATTTAAAACAAGTTTCAAGCTTCTAGCTATCAATGCTGAGGAACTATATGCGTTTGAAAATCTAGTAACTTTTTTAGTGATTTTCTTTAATTGCCTATAACTAGGGAAATATCGAGCGTTGGTGTCTAAAATTCTATTTCCTTTCATATTTTGACATTTGGAAACTTATCCCAAAGTTTGAGCAAAATCCGTCATCCGGAGTTGTGATACTCTCCTGGTAAGTACATTCTGGCCCCTTGCTCCAGAGTGGTAAACTATATAATATTATCTTTGTTTGACACATTAATTTTATATCTACTGATCTTGTGATAAAAAGTTGTGCAGTTTGGTAAAACAACCTCTCTGATCAGTAAAGATTTCTTTATTTTCTTACTTTCTGTCCATATTTCGTTCGTTTGATTAAATATATAATATTTTCGTATATCGAAATGTAAATAATCATGAGCCTCTGTATTACTTTTATTGAGTTCAAATTACATAATAAGTGTCATGTTTGAATGCTGTCCGACATGTACTTTCTTTACTTTTATTATTATAATAGTTTGATTCATACCTTTTTCTGTCCGACATGTTGGAATCACAAAGTTACGGGTAAATCTCAGACAGAAAAAACACTTTTTTATGCTACTTTCCTGTCATGAGAAGTCGCTGACATAGTGTCTATAACCGTCGCATTCAAAACATAATACTTTCTGTATCGCCCCTGCTTTGACCGTGATAGCTGCCGTTGGATGTCTATCTGTCGTTTTAATTATACTGTATATTGTACAATTTTTTTTTATACTAGATGGAGTTACATTTATCTCGCTTAATTAAATTTTTTTAATTTTGTTCAACAATTCAACTGGATCTTTAATTATAGTAACTCTAGCATGATAGTCTTTATCTATTTTATTTAATAAAATATCACAAACTTTATATCTATGTTTTTCTGTTACACTTTCAAATAAACTTTCATTTGCTAAAATAGTACTATCTACAATATACAGTAAGTCCAGCGAACCGAATTCAGATATCAAATAATCCAAAAAGTTTTCAAATCTAATTTAAGTCGTTAGTTTATAATAGCGTTTCACTGATACGTCTTTTGCAATCAGTTCGGTTTTGATAGTTTATGTCAACTGTTTAGAAACGTCTAAAACACTGTCGTTTTCTTTATCAAGTCTTTTATCAATCTCTACTTGTATTGAACGCGATATTTCTAATTTATTTACCGGTCCTACGTGTTCATCCAAGACTGTCGAGTACCCGAAACCTTCTACGTTAAGTGTATAATTTTCAAAATCATTGTTTACCTTATATGTCGTTTCGCTGTCTTTGGATTTATATGTCCTTTCTGCCTCGTTACCTATAGCTTTTTTTGTTTGAATTTCTCCCTCATCGTGTCCAGAGTTCGATCGTTAAAGATTTGCATGGCGTTTATTTCTTTTATTATCAAAGTCATCAAATCATTATCTCTTATCTGTTCTATTCTTCTTCTCTTTTCTTCGTCTCTCTTGCTCTTTGCCATTTCTACCTAAACTCAATTAAGCTTATCCATCACCTTGTCCAATTTGTCAGATAGTCTAAATCAAAATTTTCATTATAATAATCATGCTCGAAAATCTTACTTTTGTCGTCAATTTTTCTTTTATAATTTGTTTTATTGACTAAACAACAAAATATTTATTCATAAATATTTTTTTTTACTTTTTTATTTGACTTTACTATTATTTGTTAACCTGCCAATTTTGCTTCAGTCGTTTTATTCATTCTGTTTTCTCTCTCTGTCTTTATTTCTGCCTTTTCAGTCGTATTGTAATGCCCATCTGTCTCTTATTTATCTTTATCTCCGTCTTTGCTATTATTTCCATCAGTTTTTTCCGTCGTATACATATTTTTCCAATACATCACTCAATTTTACTGTCGAACCTTTCATTTGTTTTTGTTTTTCCTCATTTGTCACTATTTGACCTCCTACAGTTACTTTAACTACAGTTTTCATAGAGCCGTCATCAAAAGCGTCACTTTATTTTGCTTTCTGTTCTGTCTCGTTACATAGCCCCTCCATCTTTTCGGTCTCACTGCTGTCGTTGATTCTGTCTTTTCTCCCTTTCTTACTAGTTATAGTATGGCCACCTGTCGTACAATAGGGCACATATAATCTGTCTCCATCTTTGTAACTGTCCTTATCACCAGGTCAAATTCTTCACTCGTAACGTACTTCTCAACTGTAAAGGAATAGTAAGCCAATATAAATAAAATTCATATAATTTTGCTGAACACAAGCAAAACTAGATAATTTACGTTAGAGTTAATTATATATATATATATATATATATATATATATATATATATATATATATATATATATATATATATATATATTATGAGCTTAATAGACCGAACACAAACCCTTTGAGCTCAATATATCTATCGAAATAAAGAAAATCAACCTAGTATGCCGAACACAAGCAATATTAGATCATTCATATTTATGACAATTGAAGAGAATCAATCTAACATGCTCAACACGAGCAATGTTGAATGGCTAAAATTTTTCGGTTATTTATGTATAATTGTATATTTATGAGAGCGCGTTGCCTTCAACGTGGTCGGCATGGGTTAGAATCCTGGCCAGGTACCTCTGCCTTTTTTTTCAAACGAAAAATTAATGTATGTGCTAATAATATCGCACGACTCTTACGAAATCCGATCTCATTGGGTATCGGTTGATTGTTGGTCACAAAAATGACTGACCATCGATCGGTAGTCAAAGATTTCAGTATGGTGTGTCAGATGGGCTCGCCTGATGTAATGTGTTAAACGGTAACCGGGCTAGAATCTATCTGATATCATCATATGAAAAAAGTTATTTATATAGAGGATAATATCGTCTATATAATGTCTTTTTCTAGTGGCGTGCGCACGTTCTCACGGTCTTTTCATTTCTTTGTAAACTCGCTTTGGGTCTATGGCCGCCATGTTTGCACGCGTTCCTATCTATACTTTTTATCTATACGTGAAAACGCGTCCATTTTCACGTTTATTTTACATTAAAACAAAATTTCACCAAATCAAAGCAGCACTTATTTACGAAAAAAATTAATTTTTCCGTCATTCTGTAAACATTTATTTTTAACCGGTTTTTTTATTTGATTTCCCTAATTTTTTTCTCCATAATATTTGTAAAAAATACCCTTTGCAATCGTACAATAATTTTACTTTTCACTGTCATTTAATCCGACGTTTCACTTAAGTCACGCTCGCGCTGTTTTTCTTTCTTTTTACCTATAAAAACCCACACATCTTTGTTGTATTATATTTTTATATTCTTACCAACTATCATGTTACTGGCGTTGTTCCTTCGTTCGATGCTGCACAAGGTCCTGTCGCTCATGTTAGCTTTTTGTGTAATTTTTTCAAAACACTTCCACTACACCTTCACAATTGCAGCACACACAACACAAAGAAGCGATGGAAGCAGACAAGAAAAAAACGTTTTCTAAATTATACTTTTAATTAATAAAATCTGTTAAGAGCACGGTAATAGTGAGCCGCTTCAAACTTGAGAAGCCAAGAGTAAAGCCAAAAAAAAGCACAGTTAAAATCGCTCTGGGCGCATAACCTGTTAAAATTAGCGAGAGGTGGCTTGAATGAAATAAACACAATTAATTTGTAATGAATAATTTATTATAAAATAGACGCAATCTTAATACATCTTCACTGTCTAACTGTTAAACACAGAATGAACAAACGCAACTCGCGTTTGTCAAAGATACCCCGCCTTATCGCGGCGCCACACACTACATACACACGACTAAGCGTGTCTATATTTCTAACACATAATGTAACAATTTAACAAATATCACATACATTTCTCCAATGATCTATTCTAAATGAGATATTATAAAATTTCTCTTACTTTATTTCAGAATTCAAATTGTATCGAATTTCATGATAAAGTTTATTCTAACATGTACATGATATACAACATTATTCTTTAAATTAATAAAACATCGAATAATTTTCTTTGTCTATAATTTACAGTATTTATAAGAATTTTTACTTTTACAATGGATTATGTTATAAATTGATTCGTTTTTAAGTAAATTTTATCGATATTTTAACTCTAATTAATATTTTTTGATGAACACACAAATATTAAATTTAGTACGGAACTACAATAAAAAATATATTAAGCTGAGGCTATTCTTATTCACTTAAAATTAGTCATTTATACATAATAATATAATATATGAAAATTCAACCGAGTGACGTTGGCAGCGAGGTATTTTCCATTAGTTTATTTATTAATTTACAACTTTCGTATTTAGGTGTCTTTTGTCTCTATATTGGCACCATGTAGTTCCGATATAGTTTTAAGTCTTATTTCGCGTTTTATTTGCATTTATTTATGATTATTATTTATAAATTAATTGATTCTTTCATTATTTAAATTAGGTCACGTATCAATTTCGTATATTGACTTTTTAATTTTATTTATCAAATAATTATTTGTGTGAACATCTAGATTTCGTATGTACTTTATTTGATTAAAAATTATAAATGCATTTAACTCTCTTAATTAATTTTCTTACTCCATGATTATAGTGCGGGCCTTTCTTATATTGCATCGTTGTAAATGTGTCTTGCTTACAGGGTGTAAGGATAAGTTAGTGACAGCCCACTCTTATATGTTGTGCTCTCATCTGTACATGAATATACAGTAACATATGTAATACCGCGACACGCAATTCGCGACGGTGTTAGTAACGGCCCACTTCTATGTGTTTGTGCTCCTTTTTGTGCACTCTATACATAGTGTATAAACTGTAGCTTGAAGCTTATTGTATACCCTGCACATTACAGTTGCCATGTATAACTTCTATTATTTTTTGTTTCTCTTCGATTTGTAATTGTTTTTCCATAATTTATTATAAAATTCTTATTTTGCGTATTAAAATTTGTTGTCTATGTTGTTTAAATTATTTTAATTTTCATATATGTTGTAATACGAGAATTCATTCCCTCTCCCCCAGTTACTATATTCTTAACTCTATAATAAAATATCTGAATTATTCTGAATTTCATGTAATATATTAATTTTCTTCATTTTACTCTGAATGAAAAAATCTTAGCAATGAACTAACTCGTGTGGATTCTAATCGGGTCTTCGCAGGGAATAATAACAAAACCACCGATGAAAACCAGCAATAATTAATTTATATATTTATAACAAAACAACAAGATAAGTAATTTTCACTCTCAATTTATTAAAGTAAATTTAACAGTTTAATCACCCGACAATTTCTCGAAATTATGTGGAGTGTAAAAAAAACTGTGTATAAAAAAAAACTCTGACTCAACTCTATAAAACTTTTATATAAATTATAATTAATATTTATTAATTATAATTTATGTAAATGTCATGACTTGTCCGCGCTAAAGCTATGCTAATACAATAATTTTTGTTAAAATGAAAATTCAATTAAGCTTGTTATTTTTTTATGAAGTTTGAATGAAAATTAGATATCAAGCTTGATAAACCTAACCTCAAAATACAACGAAAGTTTGCTCATAACTTTTTAAGTTTAATGTTTTGGTAAATTCCTTAACTTTTGCGCACTCGAGACTAATATTACAAATTTTCTTACTGAACTGAAAAAACTTGATTTGACGTATCGTTTATTCAGAAACTTTAAATGAAAATATTATTAAAAGGGGCAGAACTCCGACATGCCGTTAAGAATTATTATGCTTTTACGAAAAAAAATTCGACTAACCCGTTTAACCAGAGAACCCTTTCTCACTTCAAAACCGAACATTTTTTCATACATTTAATTTATATGGAATTAAGCCAAAGTGTCTTTCGCCAAGTTTCGTCGAATAATAAGTCTGATTGGCGAGAATCAATTTTGCCGTTCCTGTAAATATCAATTAGTACAATTTTAGAAAAGCTTAATAGCATAATATTAAGGTTTCCCAAAAGAGCAACATGATATTTTTTATAATACTTTATTTTAGATATGTAGTCTTAAGAAATATTTCGCAAAATAGATTTTGCGACACAAAATAGTAACTGTTACGCTATCTAAGTGTATATTCAATCAAAGATTCATGTTTCTTAACGGGTTGTCAAAGCTACAGCAATCAAGTTTTATCTTTTTTATTTTATTAATATCTTTTTAAATGTATAAATTAAACAAATATAATAACTTGTCCGCACTAAAGCTATGTTAATACAATAACTTTTGTTAAATTATAAAATCATTTGGATGTTTTTTTTTTTTAAACTTGAATTAAAAAGTAGATATCAAGCTCGACAAACTTAACCTTAAAATATGATACATTGAAAGTTTGTATTATGAATTTTTATGTATAGTATTTTGGTGGATTTCTATTAGAATGCGGGCTGCTTCATGCTCTTATGAGCAACATCTATTGATGGTAAAACAATCATTACTTAAATTAAAAGCCTTAGACTCAAGAAGCAAATTTGCCATTCTTGTAAAAAACCAGTTATTATGATTTCAAAAGATTAATTAACTAGAAATTAGGTTTTCCAATAAAGCAACATCTATTCAAGGTGAAACTATCTTTAGTTAAATAAGTAGTTTTATACTTTAGATTCTAATCTACCATTCTTGCCAAATACTAGTTTTACTTTTCGACTGTCTTTTTTTCAGACTCTTAAGTAGACAATTATGCAGACTTTTTGACAGACATTTTCCTAGACTTTTCGGAAGACTTTTTACCAGACATTTTCCTAAACCTTCCGCCAGACAGTTAGGCCACACTTTTGGACAGACTTTTCACCTGACTTTTCGCCAAACTTATCACCAGACTTTCGGCCAGACTCATAGCTAGACTTCTTGACAGACTGTTCAACAGACTTTTTGCCATAGTTTTCATCAAACTTGAGCAGAATAACCGTTGGACCTTTTTCAAGATTTTTCGCCAGATTATTTGTCTCACTTGTTGCAAAACTTAAGGCCAGACTTTTGACCAGTCTTATCGACATACATTTTGCCAAACTTTCCTCCAGACGTATTGCGAGACTTTTCACAAGACTTCACCAGACTTTTTGCTTGACTTCACCAGATTTTTTCCTAGACTTATCGCCAGACTATTTACCAGACTCATAGCTAGACATTTTGTAATACTTTTTGCCAAATTACTAGCAAGACTTTTCGCCAAGTATTTTGCTAGACTTCTTGCCAGATTCTTGACCAGACTTTTTTTCCAATTCTCTATCAGACTCTTAGCCACATACTTTGCTAGACATTTTGCCAAACTCTTAGCAAGACTTTTTGCCAAATTATTAGCAAGACCTTCCGACAGACTATTTCCTACACTTTTCGGCAGACTTTTCGTGAGTCTTAACGTGAGACTTTTAATCAGACCTTTTCTTAGACTTTTTACCAAACTCTTTGCCTGATTCTTAGCAAGACTTGTTGCAAAATTCTTAGAATAGTTTTTAACAGACTTTTCCCTACGCTTTTCGCCAGACATTTTGACAGCCTCTCTGTCAGACTCTTTGCCAGATATTTTTCTAGACTTATTGCTAGACCATTAGCAAGAATTTTTGCCAGACTCTTAGCAAGACTTTTTGTCAGACTTTTTGCCAGATGTTTTGAAATACTTTTTGAGAGACTTATCAATAGGAATATCTCCTAGACTTTTCTCCAGACTTTTCGCCAGACTTTTTGCCAAATATTCTGCTAAACTTTTTGCCAGACTTTCAGCAAGACTGTTTGGCCGACTTATTTCTAGACTTTTCGTCAGACTTCTTGACATCCTTTTTGCCATACTCTTAGCCAGACATTTTGCTACACTTTTTGACAGGCTTTTCGCGAGACTTTTTACCGAACTTGTTGCTAGACTTTTAGCCAGAAATTTTGCTAGACTTTTTGCTAGTCTCTTAGCAAAACTTTATTCCAAATTCTTGATAAGACTTTCTCCGAGACTTTTACCTATACTTCCTCTTAGACTTTTTACAAGACTCTTGACCAGACATTTTGGTAGACTTTTCGCAAGACTTTCTGCTAAAATTTTTTTTAAAATTATCGCTAGACCTCTTACAAGAATCTTGGTCTGAGATTTTGATAGAATTTTAACTAGACTTTAAGCAAGACAGGATGATAGATTTTTTGCCAAGATCCAAGCAAGACTTTTTCCTAGACTTACGACCAGACTTTTTGCCAGATTCTTTTTCATACATTTTGCTAGACACTTTGCCAGACTCTCAGCCAAATTTATTCATAGACTTTTTGTCAGACTTATTAACGGACTTTTTGCGAGACTTTTAGCATGTCTTTGTGTCAAATTCTTAGCATGACTTTTTGCTATACTCTTAGCAAGACATTTTGCTAGACTTATTGCCAAGCTCTTAGTAAGGCTTTTTGCCAAATTTTAAGTCTTATTTTTCGTCAATCTTTTTCCTAGACTTATCGTCAAACTTATTTCTAGACTCGTGGACAGACATTTTGCTGGACTTTTTGCTAGACATTTGCCAGACTCCTCGCCAGACATTATGTTAGACTTTTTGCCAGACTATTAGTAAAAGTTTTAACATATTCTTAGCAAGACTTTTTGCCAGACTTTTCCCTAGACGTTTCGATGGACTCTCCGTGAAGCATTTCACCAGACGTTTAAATATACTTTTTGCCAGACTCTTTCGCAGATATTTTGCTAAACTTTCCGCCACACTGTTCATAAGACTTTTTGCTGAATTCTTAACAAAAATTTTTGCCAGATTTTACGCTGCACTATTCACCAGACTTTTTCAGACTTTGTGATATACTCTTAGCCAGACATTTCGCTAAACTTTTTGCCAGACTTTTTTCTAGACTTGTTGCTAGACACTTTACTAGACTGTTTAGTAGAAATTGCCCTAGATTTTTTGCCAAATTTGAGCAAGACTTGTTGCCAAATAACTAGCAAGACTTTTCGCCAAACTTAATCCTAGACTTTTAGCCAGACTTCTTTCTAGACTTTTTGCCAGACATTTTGCTATACTTATTGCCAGACTCTTAGCAAGACTTTTTTCCAGACTCTCAGCCAGACTCTTGGCAAGACTTTTCGTCAGCCTTTCCGACAGATTTTTTGTCAGACGTTTTCTCAGACTGTTAGTCAGACATTATGCTAAAATTTTTGCCAGACTCTTAGCTAGACATTTTGCTAGACATTTTGTCAGACTCTTAGCAATACTTTGCGCTAAACTTTTTGCCAGTTTCTTAGCAGGATTTTTCGCTGAATTCCTAGCAAGACTTTAAAACCAATCATTACGGTTCCGATGAAGCTTAATTAAATTGAATATTAATTTTTCAAAAACGGCAACATATTTTATCAAAATTCTTTAGATTGGAAATAGACTTTTTGTTAAGTTTTCACTGTATAGTTTTGATGATATTTTATTAAAATTCTCTAGATCAGAAATGGGACTTTGTTAAGATTTAACTGTATAATCTTGTTGATAATATAACAATCACGCAATACAGGTGTTTTATTGATTGTTTATTAGTTTTTCGAATAAGCAACATCTATATAGGGTTAGATCATCGTTATATACACTGTTAAAAAAAACATGAAATTTTATGCAAATTTAATACAAAATTGGAAGCTTGCTTCAAGCGTGTATATAAAAATTAATAATTTTACCATAATTTTAATGCAAAATTGCATGAAAATTGATAATTTTACTGTAATTATAATGTAAATTTGTATGAAATTAAAAGTAAAAATAGAAATTTCATTAATGTACTGGAAGCCAAATTCAATTTTTTTAAGAGTGTAAATTAAAAGTCTAATACTTTGAAGTATAACCTGCAATATAATTTAAATGCTACAACGGCATTTTTTGCCTCGACCGAAAATTATTCCTGGTCATGTCTATAAATCGCTTTTGGCTCAATCAAAGTAGTTCTTCCTACCCCCAGGCTATAATTACTTTCAGATAACACTATGAATTGCTTTATGCTCAGCCAAGATTTATTTCCAGTCAGAGACAAAAAATCATTCTTGGCTAAGCTTGAGAACTTTGTTTGCAATCTAAAATAATTCGATTTCAGGCTCTAGCCAAGAATAACCGTTAGTCATGGTCATGAATTGCATTTGGATCGATCAATAATTGGTTTTTTTGTCTATGACAAAAATTATTCCTGGTTATAGTTAAGAATCGAGTCTAGCTCCGGAATATATTCTGTATTTTAGCTCTATCCAATAATAATTCTTGTTTACGGCCATGCATTAATTTTGCCTCTATCAATAATTCGTTTTGCTGGTCCAGACGAAAAATATTCTTGGTTATGGGCAAGAATATTATCTGGTTCTGAAAACGATTTTATTTAGTCAAGTGTAATTCTTGGCTATAGCAAAGTATCAAAATTGGCTCAATAAAAATACTCTCGTCTATTCCTAGGTAATAATTACTCTCAGATAAGACTTTGAATCGCTTTGTGAAGGAGTAAAGATTTGTTTTCTAGTCAGAGACAAAAATAATTCTTCTTATTTGATGAATTAATTATTAAATATCTTGCTAGAAATTTGGCAAAAATTTTTGCTACAATCATGGCGAAAAGTGTATTGAAATGTCTGGCTGAGATTCTGGTTAATAGTCTGGCGATACGTGTAGCAAAAATTATGGTGACAAGTCTTGAAAGGAGTGTGGCAAATCGTCTGGCGAAAAGGCTGGTGAAAAGTCTTACAGGAATTTTGGCAAAAACTCATGCGGCAAGTCTGGCAATATGTTTGCTAAGAAACTGATATAAAGTCTGGCAAAAAGTTTTGCGTAAAGTCTGGCAAAATGCTGATAAGAAACTCATGAAAATTTCGGCGAATAGTCTGGCAAAAAGTCTGGAAAAATGTCTTGTTAGAAATTTAGCAAAAATTCTTGCTACAATCGTGGCAAAAAGTATATTAAAATGTCTAGCTGAGATTTTGCTAAATAGTCAGGAAAAGAGTCTAGCAAAAAGTTTGGTGGAAAGTCTTGCGAAAGTCTGGCAAAACGTCTGACGAAAGATCTGGCAAAATGTTTGCTAAGACTCTGATAAAAATCTGGCAAAACGTTTGGCGAAAAGATCTGGCAAAATTTTTGCTAAGAGTCTGATAAAAATCTGGCAAAACGTTTGGCGGAATGTCTGGCAAAATGTTTGTTAAGAGTCTGATGAAAAGTCTAGCAAAAAGTCTTGCGATGATTCTGGCCAAGACACTAGCGTAATGTCTCGCTAGAAATTTGGCAGAAAGTCTTGCTACAATCATGGCAAAAAGTATAGTAAAGTCTAAACTATCAAGAAGTCTGGTGGAAAGTCTTGCGAGAAGTTTGGCAGAACGTCTGGTAATAAGTCTTGTGGGAAGTCTGACAAAAAGTCATTCGAAAAGTCTGGCGAAATGTTTGCTAAGAAACTGGTGAAAAGTCTAACAAAAAATCTGGCAGAAAGTCTGGCGACAAGTCTGGCAAAGACACTGGCAAAACGTTCTGCTGAAAATTTGGCAAAGAATCTTGCTTCAAACATGGCAAAAAGTATAGTAAAGTCTGGCAAAAAATCTAGGAAAAAGTTACGCGTAAAGTCTATTAAGAAGTCCGGTGACAAGTTTTGTAGGAAGTCTGGCAAAAAGTCTGGTGACAAGTCTTGTAGGAAGTCCGGCAAAAAGTCTGGCGACAAGTCTGGCAAAATATTCGCTAAGAGTCTGCTGTAAAGTCTAAAGAAAAAAATGTTGCAGAAAGTCTGGCGAAAAATCTAGCAAAGACACTGGCGAAACGTCCTGCTAAAAATTTGGCAAATAATCTTGCTTCAACTATGGCAAAAAGTATAGCAATATGTCTTGCGGGGATTCTGGTAAATAGTCTGGCAATAAGTCTCATGTAAATTATGGCAAAAAGTCTGGCAAAAACACTGAGGAAAAATCCCGCTAAAAATTTGGCAAAAAATCTTGCTTCAATCTTGGCAAGAAGTATAGCAAAGTCTAGCAGAAAATCTAGGAAAAAGTTTCGCTTAAAATTACCAAGAAGTCTGGTGGAAAGCCTTGCGAGGAGTCTAGCAAAACGTCTGGTGACAAGAGTTGCGGGAGAGAGCGCGGTGGCGTCGAGAGCGCGGTGACGTAATGGATAGAGCTCTTGCCTTCAACGCGGAGGGCATGGGTTCAAATCTTGGCCAGGTACTTCTAACTTTTTTTTCGAAAGAAAATAAGTGTATGTGCCATTTATATCGCGACTCTTTAAAAAATCCGACCTCATTGGGTATCGGTTGATTGTTGGTTACAAAAGTGGCTGACCATCCATCGGTAGTCAAAGTTTTCGGTATGGTGGGTCTGACAGTCCTAGCCTGATGTAATGTGTTAAACAGATGCCGGGCGGGGGACTTCCTCGACTTCACCATATATAAAAGGTTAATCATATAGAGGACAATATCCTTTATATATTAATCTTTTTTTTTTTTTTGAAAAAAAAAAAAGAGTTGCGGGAAGTCTGGCAAAATGTTTGCTAAGAGTCTGCTGTAGAATCTAATAGCAAAAAATGTTGCAAAAGATCTGACAAAAAGTCTAGCAAAGACACTGGTTAAACTACCAGCTAAAAATTTGGCAAAAAATCTTGCTTTAATCATGGCAAAAAGTATAGCAATATGTCTTGCAGAGATTCTGGTAAAAAGTCTGGCGATAAGTCTAGAAAAAAGACTAGCGTAAAGTCTAGCAAAAAGTTCGGTGAAAGTCTTGCAGGAAATCTGGCCAAAAGTCTTGCGTGAAGTCTGGCAAAATTTTCGCCAAGAGTCTGCTGTAAAATCTAGCAAAAAGTCTGGCAGAAAGTCTGCCGACAAGTCTGGCTAAAACACTGGCGAAATGTCCCGCTAAAAATTTGGCGGAACATTTTGTTTCAATCATGTCAAAAAGTATAACAAAATGTCTTGCGAAGATTCTGGTACATAGTCTAGCCATAAGTCTAGGAAAAAGACTAGCGTAAAGTCTAGCAAAAAGTCTAGTGAAAAGTCTTGCGTAGAGTCTGGCAAAATGTTTGCTAAGAAGCTGATGAAAATTCCGGCAAATAGTCTGGCAAAAAGTCCCAAGTAAAGTCTGCCAAAATGTCTTGCTGGAAATTCGGCAAAAGGTCTTGCTACAATCATGGCAAAAAGTATATCAAAATGTCTAGCTAAGATTCTGCTAAATAGTATGGCAAAGAATCTAGCGAAATGTCTGGTGGAAAGTCTCGCAAGGAGTCTGGCAAAACTTTTAGCGAAAAGTCTGGCATAATGTTAGTTGTGAGACTGTTAAAATGTAAGTCAAATAGTTTGGCAGAAACTGCTTCGTCAAGTCAGAAAAAATATTCACTAAGAGTCTGATGAAAAGTCTGGTAAAAAGTTTTGCGTGAAATCTGGCCAAAAGAGTTGCAAAAACACTAGCGAAATGTCTCGCTGGAAATTTGGGAACAAGTCTTAGTAAAGTATAGCAAAGTTTGGTAGAAAGTCTAGGAAAAAGTCTCGCGTAAAGTCTATCAATAAGTCTGGTGGAAAGTCTTGTGAGAAATATGGCAAAACGTCTGAAGGAAAGTCTGGTGAGAAGTCTTGTGGCAAGTCTGGCAAAATATTCACTAAAAAACTGACGAAAAGTCTAGCAAATAGTCTGGCAAAAAGTTTTGCGTGAAGTCTGGCAAAAACACTAGCAAATGTCTCGCTAAAAATTGGCAAAAAGTTTTGTTCCAATTATGGCCAAAAGTATAGCAAAATGTCTGGCTGAGATTCTGGTAAATAGTCTAGCGATAAGTCTAAGAAAAAGTCTCGTATAAGGTCTATCAAGAAGTCTGGTGGAAAGTCTTGCAAAAAATCCGACAAAATTTTCGCTAAAAGTCTGCTGAAAAGTCTGGCAAAAAGACTTACGTAAAGTCTGACAAAAAGTCTGGTGATAAGTCTGGCAAAAACACTAACGAAATGTCTTGCAAAAAATTTGGTGGAAAATCTTGCTTTAATTATAGCAAAAAGTATAGCAAAACTTCTTGCTGTGATTCTGGTACAATGTCTGGCGATAGGACTGATAAAAAGTCTTGCGTGAAGTCTGGCAAAAAGTCTTGCTAGAAACTTGGGAAAAAGTCTAGCTACAATCATGACTAAAAGTATAGCAAAATGTCTGGCTCAGATTCTGCTTAATAATCTTGCGACAAGACCAAATTTCAGAACTAAACAGTTCTATGAAAGTATTGCGTTTCTTTTTCGGAAAATCATATTTGTATTTAATCAAGCATATTCTCAATAGTGAAAACTTATTTTTAGCAATACTGGCATGTTATATTTTATAGCACTAGGCTTTTAATTCAACTAACGATACTTTTACCCTATATAGATGTTGCTTTTTCGGAAATTGAATTCTTAATTTATAGTACACCTGTATTTTGTAACTGATTAATTGTTAAAAAGACTATACCTATCATAATATCTATTGAATTCAGCTTTCTTGTCACCGTAATAACTCCCTACTAAAAAAAATGATTCGAGATCTCATATGCCGAAAACTATTATTTTTCATCCGATCTTACGTAAGATGTCATGTGCCTAAAAATATTATTTTTCTCAACACCTAATCTTATATGATATCTCATGTGCCAAAAAATTATTTCCCGTGAGACTCGATCTCCTGTGAAATCTCACGAGAGATCTATGTGCTAAAAAATTATTATTTTCCAACACGCAATCTGATGTAAGATCTCACGTGAGATCGGATCTCGCAGGAAGTGAAATTTTTTGACACATGAGATCTCGTGTCATTTTTTTCAGTAGGACTAGTTTTTTGAAAGAATGGTAGGTTAGAATCTTAAGTATGAAACTACTTATTTAATTAAAGATAGTTTCACCTTGAATAGATGTTGCTTTATTGGAAAACCTAATTTCTAGTTAATTAAGCTTTTCCGAAATCATAATAACTGATTTTTGACAAAAATGGCAAATTTGCTTCTTGAGTCTAAGGCTTTTAATACAAATAATGATCGTTTTGCCATCAATAGATGTTGCTCATAAGAGCATGAAGCAGCTCACCTTCTAATAATATTTCTAATCGTAGTTTATGGGTAAACGGTGCGTTTAATCGAGTTTTGTCGTTACAATAAAATTTGTAGAATTAGTGCAAAAAACTCAAGATAACCACCATAGTACTATACATAAAAATTTATAATACAAACTTTCAATGTATCATATTTTGAGGTAAAGTTTGTCGAGCTTATAATATTATAACAAGTTATAATTCGTGAAGCTAGAAAAAATAAAAATTTGGCAAATGATATGGTAAATAATGTAGCAAATAATCTGACAAACAAGAAGGTTGAAAAGTTTGAAAACAATATCATAAAAAGTTATTAAAAAACCTCATATGAGATCTCATGTCATTTTTTTCAGTAAGGAACTACTGATGACTTGAAAAAAATCGAGAGTTGCACCTTAGCAATAAGGCTTTTTTCATAATTTTATATAATGAAAAAATATCTAAAAGTTAAGTGAAAATCTGAGACCCAAATGTCATGAACTCCTTGTTAGCAGAAATTAATATTTATAAACTAAAATATATCTTGCATTTAAGGCATTTTTATTGCATAAAATAATAATAATGCTAATATATAATTATTTAAAGTATAAGATTATTTGAATAACTAAGTACACACATGTTTGTAAAAATAACAAAATTTGTGTGTTAATTCTACAAAATATTTGGGTTGATTTTAAAAGTAAACAGAAGTTTTTATAAAAAAAAAAAAAATTGACGAATTACTCAAAATTTTTTACTCTGTACAGTGGCAATAGAAATGCAATGACAGCTCACTTAAGGTGGCTGTTTCGAAATTGTATATATAAGAATTCTTAAAAAAATATATGTTGTTTTATGAATTGCGAGAAATATTTTGATATTTTTTTCAACCAATGTTTACGAATTATTTAAGGAAAAAATTCCATAAAATATCCGCTTATGGCTGATTCCATTCAGATTCATGCAGGCCGTCACGGATCGAATTTTTGTTTTGTCTGAAAACTATGTGAATGTGTTCTAATACTTGAGAAAAGATGTGAAGACCCCGAAATACGGCTTAAAATTACTTTGTGTTGAATGTTAAAATGAAAAATGAAAAAATGAAAATAAACCTCCATAATCAAAATGCTGTATCTCCGTCAATTTTTGACTTTTCATGGCGCATTTTTTATCAAATTTGAGGAATTTAGCCTCCTTTTACATTACATTATTATTTTATAGATAACAATCAATGCCGTCAAGCTATTAATGAAAAACAAAAAAAAAACGATTTTTTTTCAACGTGATTTTCTCAAAAACTATATTATTTTTTTTCTTCAAATTTCAATATGTTTTTATACATAAAAAAAACTAACTTTTAGAGTGGGCCACAATATGCTATTATGCGTTATTTTTTTTTAATGAATTTTCTTAGTTTCATTCAATTTTTTTCAATTATAGAGTATTAAGACCATGTCCTCTTCCAATAATTGTGCTCTTTCACTATTCGTTTACTTTTTAATTTATTAATATATTTTTAGTGTTTAAAAAAACCTTCAAAATGAGCCATTGGTCAACTTTTTTGGTCAATTAGAACAAAAGTTATAGCAATTTTAAGTTTAAAAATATTTTCAAAAAGAAAAATAAATTATCATTTATTCAATTTGTATTTCGCACCTGCGAGTGAAATTTAATTTGAAAGTAGTTTGTGCATGCCGTCGCTGGGTAGCGAAGTCGCGGTCCCAGCGTACTCATTAGCAATACAGCGCATCACAGTACATAAGAAGAGATCGAATCGAATAACAAATCGTCTAACTTTCATAATCTTTTTTTCGCTTTACTAAAAGATTTTGAGTTAATTACAATGGCATCATTGGCTAAGATAAAATGCAAGGACTTGAAAAAAAGGCACACAAAAGCTATCTACAATTCCTCTTAAAACCCATTCGGAGAATAGGGTCAAATAACGGAATCTTTGCAGCGCTTGTATCCTAAAATTTTGTTATCTAAAGAAAATAGAGTTTGCGTTGGATGTTATAAATTATTTTTAGAAGAAGTGTAGAATGCTACATCTTTCACATCTAATTCAAGCAGTCAACAATCTTCAGAAGAAATTAATGACAGCGAGATTATGGTGCATGAGCTTAATGAAACCGCAAATAATTTGAATTTGAAGGTTTCACCTATCAAGATGCCTGAAACTGTTAATGTGAAGATGCGAAAATCGTATGCCATTCGGAAGAAAAAGTAAATGAATGATGCATTCGATCCTCAAGTAGCGAGTAAGATGATAAAATTTGATGATGTAATGGATTTACCTAAATTGAATGAAAGCATCGAATGTAAAATATGTGATAAATGGTTTGAAAATATGAAAGAGTGAAAAAAAATTGTTCAAGTTTTTTCGAAAAAGTGCGACTTTTAACCATCATACCAACTGATTTTTCCAAAGAATATTTATTATCAGCTCTGCCAGGCGTAACTACGTACATGATTGATCAAGCTCGCTCACATGTGAATAATGAAGATGTTTATAAGAAGCCTGAAAATTATAGTGGCCATTCATTGGATAGGAAAGTTGTGTTAAAAGTCGAAGAGTATTATTTAAATGATGATTTTAATTGCTCTCGACAAAGTGCAAATAAAAATGATACAATATCCGTAAAAGAAAATGGTATCAAAACCAAAAAAGTTAAACACTTTCTTACGCAAAGTATGAAACAAATGTTTAAATTGTTTAAAGAAGAAAATCTCCAAATGGAAAAGAAAATCGGCAAATCAACATTCTATGCCTTGAGACCAAAATGGGTTATACCTCATCCACCCAATGATACGTGTCTTTGTATTTATTGCGAAAATTTGGAACTTACGTTGATAGCTTAAAAAAACTATAATACAAACAATAAGCATGACATTTCAAAAATTGAATCAAATATATTTTCTTCTTTATTTTGCTCTAAGGATGATATGAAATGTGTACAGAGAGACTGAAAAATGCCCAAATGAAGAAACTATTGATTTGGGAATCATTTCCTTGACGAAAAAAGATCTTTATGAAAAAATAACTTATAGTGTTTGGCAAAAATCAGATTTACTTAATAAAACTAGTACCATTGAAAACTTTTTGATACGATTGAGAAGATATGCTCTCACCGTGAGTACTCAAAATGAATAAAGAAATTCAACGTATTGCTATTCGAGAGGAAAAAATTTTAGTAAAAAAAAGCCAGTTCCAATTAGTCATTCACGTAGATTTTGCCGAAAATTAGACGGTCTTATTACGAAATGAAGTACAAAGCTATCACTGGAGCAAAAATCAAATATTCATATTTACATCGGTATGCTATTTTGGAAATGATTCGACGGTCAGTTATGTCACAGTTTGTGACAATACAAAACATGATTCTTCTCATGCTTTAATGGCTATAAATTCAATTGTCGAGAATGTAAAGCAAAAACACATTCTGCAAGAATTAGAAGAAATCATAATAATTTCGGATGGAGCCGCCAGTCATTTAAATAATAGATAACAATTTTATGAGTTTCGAAATTCTAAAGAAAAAAGAAAATGGTTATTTGCTGCAACCGGGCATGGAAAAGGTGCATGTGAAGGAATAGGTGGTATAGTTAAACATTATGCCACAGTGTTCAATTTGTCCAAGCAAAGTGCAGAATTTGTTAGAAATGCAGAGGATTTTGCGACTCATGTCTTACTTTACACTTCATCTATCGATATTCTCTTTTTAAGCAAAGAAGAGTTAGAAGTTTTTTGACTAACAAAAAAAGTTGAATGGCAACAAAATGCAAAAGAAGTCAAGGGAATACAAAAAATTCACTGTTGGAAAGCTGAAAAAAATCTTGTGTTCACTTCTAGAACTTTATTGCATGAATGGAAAAATGTAAAGTCATAAATCTAAATTGAATTATTGAAAATTTATTTATTGTTTTTGAACATATTTTTAAACTTAAAATTGCTATAACTTTTGTTCTAATTGACCAAAAAAATTGACCAATGGCTCATTTTGAAGGTTTTTTTAAACACTAAAAATATATTAATAAATTAAAAAGTAAACGAATAGTGAAAGAGCACAATTATTGGAAGAGGACATGGTTTTAGTATTCTATAATTGAAAAAAATTGAATTAAATTTAAAAAATTCATTAAAAAAAAGTAACGCGAAATAGCATATTCTAACCCACCCTTAAAGTTAGTTTTTTTATGTATAAAAACATATTGAAACTTGAAGAAAAAAAATATAGCTTTTGAGAAAAACACGTTGAAAAAAAATCGTTTTTTTTTTGTTTTTCATTAATAGCTCGACGGCATTAATTTTTATCTATGAAATAATAAGGCCATGTAAAAGTAGGCTAAATTCCTCACATTTTAAAAAAAATGCGCCATGAAAAGTCAAAAATTGACGGAGATGGAGCATATTGAATATGGAGGTCCATTTTGATTTTTTCACCTTTTATTTTAACATTTAAGAGGAGGTCTCGTATCTCTGTCCTTTTCTAATCAAAGAAATGATTTTTTTACAAAAACTAATAACTTTATCAAAAAATGAAGAGAAAGCCGCATCTCGTATCAAAAAAAGCAATATTTTCTTTGATAAGAAAAAATTAATTTTATTGCTTCGTTCTCAAGAAAACCTTGAAAAACTTAAATCATAGAGGTTAAGGTGGACAATTTGGTTTTTCAAGGTTTTCTTGAGAACGAAGCAATAAAATTAATTTTTCTTATCAAGAAAATATTGCTTTTGATACAAGATGCGGCTTTCTTCATTTTTTGATAAAGTTATTAGTTTTTGTAAAAAAATTATTTCTTTGATTAGAAAAGGACAGAGATACGTGACCTCCTCTTAACACAAAATAGGATATAGAATCGTGAAAAAATTTTGCAAGTCGTATTTCGAGGTCTCCACATCTTTTCTCGAGTGTTAGGACACATCTACATAGTTTTCAGCCAAAGAAAAAAATTGGATCCGTGACGGCCTGCATGAATCCAAATGGAATGAGTCATATTTTAAATCAAAATAATGATTACTTTATTAAAATAAGGAAATTTTTTAAGATTTTCAGTTATATTTTCTTGATTCTGACGATTATTTTTTGTCAGTTCGAAATCCTCTTTTAAATGTAAAAAATTTAATCAATTACATCACTTTTTTGCAACAAAAAACATTCTATTGCTTTCTCATAGGGAAAGCATTGTATCAATAAGAAAAATTTTTTTCTATTTTTTCATTAATTTGTACATATTTGAACTCGGGGAGTCGAAAAGTGTGGTTTCCAGAAAATGTGTGTGTGTGTGTGTGTGTGTGTGTGTGCGTGTGTGTGAGTGTATATGATGTCAGTTAGTAAATTGCATCTCGCAAACTACTTGATGGAATTGCTTCTAGTTTTGCATGAACTTTATTTTTTGTCTAACTTGCTGGGAAGCTATTGATAATTGGTTCTTCTAGCGTAGTTTAAATTATAGAGTCGTAAACGTAAAAAAAAAAATTTTCGATTTTTCATTTTTCTGGTTTTTTTCGTTTACTACTTAATGAATTTGCTTCAAAATTAGCATGGAAATTATTCGCGATTGCCCAAAGAAAATAAATTCCTGAAAACTGATTTTCTTAGCTTAGTTTAAATTTTAGAGCATTTTGAAATTTTTGAAAAAAATATTTATATTTATTAAGCCAATAAAATCTCAAAAACTACTCGATGAATTTACTTCAAATTTTCCATACAATTTAATTTTTCGATCAACTGGTTCGAAAGCTATTGAGAATTGGTTTTCCTAGCGTAGTTTTAATTTTATAGCCATTTTAGTAATTTAAAAAAAATTTTGATTTTTCATTTTTTTTTGTATTTTACGTAAACTACTCGAAGAATTTGCTTGAAAATTTGTATTGAATTTATTTTCGACTACCAAAAGAAGAAAAACTTTTGGGAACTGATTTTCTTCGCGCACTTTTAATTTTAAAGCATTTTAAAAATTTTTTTAAAAATTTTTATTTTCAATTTTTTTTTTATTTTACGAAAATCATTCGATAGATTTGCTCCAAAATTTGTATGCAAGTTATTTGCTACTGTCTGAAGAAAACAAGCTTTAAAAAACTAATTTTCTCAGAGCAGTTTTAATTTTGGAGCATTTTGAAAATTTTCAAAAAATTATTATTTTTCATTTATATTCTATTTTGCGTAAACCATGCAATAAATTTTCTCCAAAATTTTTGTACAATCAATTCGCTATTGTCTGAAAAAAAACTTTTAAAAACTAATATTCTTAGCGTGGTCACGATTTTAGAAAATTTAAATATTAAAAAAAAAATTTCGATTCCTTATTTCTTATTTTTTTTATTTTACGTAAAGTACTCGATAGATTTGTTCCAAAATTTGCAGGAAAATTATTTGCAACTGCCAAAAGAAGGAATATTCTCGAAAATCGATTTTCATAGGGTAGTTTCAATTTTAGAGCATTTTTAAAATTTTGAAAAAGAAATTTTGAAAAGAAAATATTATTTATTTAGCCAATTAGATCTCGAAAATCACTGAATGGATTTGCTTCAAATTTTGCATATTATCTATTATTTTGTCTAAGTAGACGAGAAGCAATTAAAAATTGGTTTTCATAGAGTAGTTTTTTTATAGAGTTATTTTAAGAAAATTTTCGATTTTTCATTTTTTTCCTCACTTTCTTTCCTTCTTTCTCAGATTGATCCTCATTTTTATCCTATTTTCATCCATCCTTGTCTCTCTCTTCCTATTTAATAATCACTCTCTCACATTCACTAATTTATCTTGAATAGAAATTGTATTTTATATTTAAATCATATTTAAAAAAATAAAATCAAATTACTTTAACTCAATGAACTCTATGAGAAAGCATTGCGCCAAAGCACTTGGCAGCTTTTTTTGATTTCTGATTTAACGCTTTTACTAACTCTTTTCTTATTTCCTCACTGCCTCTTTGTCCTTTTTTCTCAGATTGATCCTCATTTTTACCCTATTTTCATCCGTCCTTATCTCTCTCCCTATTTACTAATCACTCTCTCACATTCACCAATTTATCTTGAATAGAAATTGTATTTTATATTTAAATCATATTTAAAAAAAATAAAATCAAATTACTTTAACTCAATGAACTCTATGAGAAAGCATTGCGCCAAAGCACTTGGCAGCTTTTTTTGATTTCTGATTTAACGCTTTTACTAACTCTTTTCTTATTTCCTCACTGCCTCTTTGTCCTTTTTTCTCAGATTGATCCTCATTTTTACCCTATTTTCATCCGTCCTTATCTCTCTCCCTATTTACTAATCATTTTCTCACATTAACTATTTTTTCTTGAATAGCAATTGTATTTTATATTGAAATCACATTTAAAAAAATCAAATTAAATCACTTTAACTCAATGAGCTCTATGAGAAAACATTGTGCCAAAGCACTTGGCAGCGTTTTGTTGAAAGAAGATAGGTTTATTGAAGTCATGAACTAATTAGTTTGATTTAAAAATGATGTCTTTGGATTAAAAAATTATTTGATGTAAGATATTTTTTTGATTTATATATAAAATGTATTTTAAATAAATATCACATTTTTTCAATAAAAAATATTATACTATTGTTTTTAAGAAAGTTTAGCTGTTTTTCAACACTGTTTCCAAAATAACTAATTTCTTCAAGTTAATAAGATATTTTTCTAAATTCAAATATCTTTTTTTTGAAATATAATATTTTCTTGAAGAATATTCCAAGGGTTTTTTTTGAGATTGAAAAATATTTCATTAATTTAAAAATGAGTTTTTTTGCCCTAGGCCGCGAAATGATCATTTTGCGTCCAACGGAAAAACTTTAAATGTCTCGGCCTCGAGACAAAAAAATAGTATATTAGACCATCCTTGGTCAATAATGTACTATTCTTTGACTAAAAAAAATTCATTTCTTCGCACCGTATTTCTTTTATCTAAAAACACCTTCTTTAAAGTAAAAAAAACTTTTTCCTCTGTGTAGTCACAAATTTTTCGTAAAATTCCGTGATAAAAGAAACATTTTCACTTACTAATTTAGTAACATTTCAAAACAATGTATAATAACTATTTTTATGGTGAAAAACAAAGCCTCCTTTTTTTAAACATTGTTTGTAATCCCTAGCGGAAATATAAAATGTTTGGAAATGTTTAAAACTGTTTAAAACAGTTTATAAGTGTAAAATTTGGGACATTTAAAACAGTTATAAACATTAAAATAAAGGAAAAAAAAACATCATTTGAAAAGTTCGAAATGATTTTAAACAGTATTTAATAGTTTTAAATTTTTTATGTTTAAAAGTTATAAATTATTTTAAATATTCAAAATATTTTAAAATAATTTTGAATTAAATTAACTAAATCTTACTAACTTGACTGGTTTTGAACAGTTTTAAACAGTTTCAAACACTTTTAAATAGTTTTGAAAAGTTCGAAATGATTTTATAATTTTGCAACAGTGTTTCATAATTTTGCTTTTGTGAAAATTTACTTATATATATTAAAATTTATATGATATATACGAGAAAATATTCACTTTAGTTGGAAATAATTCTGTATTGTTCAAAACTGTCTAAAAATGTTTGAAACTGTTTATAACTGTTTTAAATGTCCCAAATTTTACACTTATAAACTATTTTAAACAGTTTTAAACAGTCTTAAACAGCTTTTAACAGTTTTGAATAATTTTAAACTATTTTAAACTATTTCAGTGATGCACATTTTATATTTTTACTGGAGATTGGAGATATCTCCTTCTTCTCTATTTTATTGCAAGTGGGTCTCTTTGTCGCTGTGGACTGAGACCCGTGATTTCACCTTACTCCTGTAATTTTTATTGCCCAGGGGGATTTTACAATTGGTTTTTCCTGGTCTCTTAGTTCTATTTCACAGAGAAAAATTCAGAAAAATTTTCCCGAGGATTAACCTTTGGACCACTGCAGCATGAGCCAAGAACGTCAGCCCCTGCGCTACCACCACTTCTACTTATAGGTATGAACTTATTTTAAATAAATGATAAGCGGAAGCGTGTGAATATGAGATGCAGAAGCGTGTAAAGAACAAGCCGAGAAAAATAATCCCCACTGAAAATATTATATGAGCTCTCACCTGAGATCTCATATGAAATCTCATATATATTGAATTTTAAAAATCAAATAAATATATATGAGATCTCATGTCAGATCACACATATATTTATTTTATTTTAAAAATTCAACGAATATATTTCATATGCGATCCCATAGGCGATTTCATATGACATTTCATATGTGATTTCGTGTGCGATCTCATATGTGATCTCACATAGGATCTCTTATATTTTTTATTTAATTTGAAAAATTAAAAAAAAAAATTTATTATTTTTTTATTTTTTTCTATATTAGTACAATCATCTTACTTAAGACCAGGCCGGAGAAGAATCTCATACCCACCGAGTAACAATTGAGTTTTTGTTATTTATTCAAGTATTAATCGGTGTATCTTCAAATTAAAGGTTGAGCGCAACAGATATTATTATTATAAACATCTGTGCACAAAAAAAAATTCTACCTCTTTGTTTTTGGGAAAAGTAAGGAACACCAAAGTAAAAGTTTATGTTTATAATATTTTCGCGTTCCTTACTTTTCTCAAAAACAAAGCATTATTACAAATTACATATTTTTTTAATTCACAAAAAAATATTTCCGAAGTCCGCGTCAAATTCCACATTTGTGAAGAACGATTTAACAACTTGACGCCGACTACGAAAATGTAACATTATGTTATATACCTTAATTTACACGCTTCCGCTTCTCATTTGTTAAAATGAATAGATATTTACCAGTCAAAGCAATTCTGGTATATATTTTTATTAAAAATAAACAAAATTACTTCTTTTGCTACTTTCGATCAGTAAAAAGTGTCTAAAACCTCGTCTAAAACTGACCTTTAACATGACGATTAGTATAAGAATAAAATATGTGTATTATTTTACTTTTAAGGTTTAGACTTACATCGCATACGAATATAATTATTATGGAAACTATGTGAATAGTCTGTATAAATATGATTATATATCATGGTTTGAAATTGTATTTGAGCACGTTTTTAAAATTTTTCAGATTACGTTAGATTCACGACTGAATTAGGAAAATAAGCAATAAGATTGCGATAATACTCTAAAATAAAAGTAAAATCAATAATTCTTAAGTTATAAAAACCCATATTATTTAAATCTGTATGATATGTAAAAAAAATATATCAGTATGATAAAAAAGAGATATTAAGTATTAACAAGGAGAGTGCATTGCATTTGGGTCTTGGATTTTCTTCTAGCTTTGGGATCTTTTTTCTCACATAAAATTCTGAAAAAAGTCGCGTCCGTTCGGTCCGACGCTCGATTTTTTCCGAGTTATGAGCAGTTTTGTCTGTTTTGTTAAAAAAATTGCATCTGCTTTATAATTTTACAGTTTTCGAACTACTTATTCTCGAAGGTTTTTACTGATTGCATATTAAAGTTGAGATTAAAACCTTTCGATTAAAAAAAAACGCGTCCAAAAAACTCTAGTTGTTAAAAACTTATGAAGGGATGAAAACTGAAATGAATTTCTGACTAAAATGTTGCATTTATTTTCTATGCATTTTTTGAGCTAAATGTTTGCGCTATTTTTATTCGCCCATAACTTTTTAACGACTTGAGCTTTGGACACGTTTTTTTTTAATCGAAAGGTTTTAATCTCAACTTTAATATGCAATCAGTAAAAACCTTCTAGAATAAGTAGTTCAAAAACTGTAAAATTATAAGGCAGATGCAATTTTTTCAACAAAACAGACAAAACTGCTCATAACTCGGGAAGAATCGAGCGTCGGACCGAATGGATGCGGCTTTTTCCATGATTTTATGCAAGAAAGAAGATCCCAAAACTAGAAGAAAATCCAAGACCCAAATGCAATGCACTCTTCTTGTAAGTCACTGTCAGTTCATTGAAGCTAGTTTGTCATAATGTTCTAAGACATAAATAAAACTGCAACTGTTTTTACGGCGACATGCAAATTATGTAATAATTGGTAAGACGCGTTATGCCGTAAATCTAAACCAGATTCAGCGTGCGTCATAGAAGGACACAATCTATTGATTAAAAGAACTGTCATTAATCAGCGAACTGACCCCAAGCCTCGTATACATGATTTCGTCTATGATATTTATTAAGTAACTCAATTTGTGGATACACAATTTCTGTACAAACTATAGTATACGAACATCATCGCTCCAGACCTCACTGAAAAGTGATGGCCTTCTCGAGTGTAAAAGGCGATATGCATAATTGTAGTGACTAGCATCTTAACTATTACTTGTAAATATCGTCTAAACCATCGTAAAAAATTTGTTCGTTTTTATTATTATTTAATCGCCAAGTATAATTATGCTCGAATATAGTTTAAAACCATAATCTACAATAGCATGCTTTAGATTACGATTGTTTCGTAGATGTAGAGGGTCTAATCACCGTGAAAATCATTTAATCGTAATATTAGAATATACAAAAATTAATTAAATTATAGACCAAATTTTCGATTTGATGTCGTTGACATTGATTGCAGCTATAGGTGTAAGAAAAAATGATATTTTTTTGCATATGAGATCTCACGTGAGATCTCAGGAACAAAAAATTTTTTTTCATTTTCGCATGAGATCTCACGTGAGATTTCATGTGCAAAAAATTTTTTATTTTCTTTTACATGAGATTTTACGTGAGATTTCATGTGAGATCGGGTATCAGAAATAATTAATTTTTTTCCACTCGACATTTCACGTGAGATCTCATGTGAATTCTCATATAAGATCTCGTTTCATTTTCAATCGTGAGAACTCATATGAGATCTCATGTTAGATCTCATGTCATTTTTTTCAGTAGGGATTGTAGATATAGATCCGTATGACACGCCCGTTGAGAAGCTAGAATGCTATCTACACTTTAAAATAAGAATGGGTGCACGATGCCGAAATGAAAAAAAGAAAATGAAAGGCTTAGAAGAAAGAAGTAAAAACACAGTAAAATTAACTAGTAGAATCATAAATTAACTCCAAAAATATTATGGTTTGGGAATAATAAGACATCAAGATAATATTGATGAAATATATAAGGAGAATTGGGTTACATATTTTTATATCGTCGGGTGGTTAAATTTAAATGGGCAAAGCCGAATTGTAATTTTTTTGTTGCAAAGTTGAGTTAGTACTTTTTAATAGGCAAAATCGAGTCGGTACTTTTTTCAGTGCTTGTCTTAGTTGTGACCTTTTTCTTCTTACCCGAAGATATGGGCTCGACTGACAAGAGCCCACAACATCAAAACTGCCCAGCCGGCGTAAATAGGTGGTGTAGATATCGCCGAGCGGAAGCTGAAGGATTCGATATGAAGAAATGCAAACACGATTATTTGCCATTAGATCCAGAAATTTTAAAAGTTTTGCATTTAATTTATACAGATCCATCGAAAATGGAGTTGCTAAGCAGATGCAAAGGGAGAAACACGCAAAATAATAATGAAAGCTATAACGACTTGTTATGGCACTTTGCTCCAAAACATCTACACAGCGGCCTAAAAACGCCATAGGGTTAGCCAATTTTTTTGCAACGGGTATCTTCAATGATGGCATGAAATCCATATTAAGAATATTAAGAACAATGAGTATAATTGTCGGCCCCTAGGCAAAAGAATATACCGAGACTTGTTACGCGCCGCGTATGCAGTTAGCCGAGAAAAGGTGCAAGGAGACTTCAAAGGAGGCTCGAACAGCTTACAGACAATCTGCATCTGAATAACAGCATTTTCTAGAGCAAGAGGAAGGCGAATTATATGGCGCTGGAATAGCAGAATAACTATAAGTATAGAAAAATTAATTTTATAACACGAAAATCAGTAGTCAAAATTTCAAACACGTTTTTCTGAAAACTGCATTTTCAAAAATAGCTGCAGCTCTAGCTCAGAGAAAACTTGAGATATTGATTTGAAAGTTTGTACGAATATTCATAACATGTTTTTACATAACATAAACTAGGATATTTTTGATATTTAAACAACTGTCAATTTCCTGAGCAAAAAACAAACGATTTTTTTTTTAAATGGAATTTTTTTTTGAAACAGTTTTTTAATTCATGGTACGTAGAAACTCATCTAGTTTAGCGTCCAATTTTTTTTCAGATCCGAGCTTTCTGAGAATCTCAACAGCTCAGAGAGGACTCCACGTCGTAGCGTATAACTTGGTTTGAAATCGATATTTTTGAGTGAAATTTTTTCTGTTAATTCATTAAAAGTATTTCAATATATCCTCTAAACCTAAAAATATTTGTCTGCTTAGTTTTTTTTAGCCCTGGAAAATCACTTCCTTTTCACATTCGAAAAAATAGTCTAGCCCCTAAAAGCATTTTGGAAATTTTTAAAAAAATTTTCATTTATTTTTATTTTGTTTCACGTAAACTACTCGATAGATTTGCTTTATAATTTGTATACAATTTATTAGCTACTATCTGAAGAAAACAAGCTTTTGAAAATAAATTTTCTCAACGATATCACAGTTTTTAAAAATTTTAAAAGTTTTGAAGATAATTTTGATTTTTTAAAAATTTTTCTATTTTACGTATAGTACTCGATAGATTTGTTCTAAAATTCGCATGGAAATTATTTGTGACTGCTAATAAAGAGAGATTTTCGAAAACTAATTTTCCAAGCGTATTTTTAATTTTTAAGCATTGTAAAAATTTGCAAAAAAAATTAAAAAAAAATTGTTTTTATACAATTAAATTTTGAAAACTACTCAATGGATTTGCTTCAAATTTTGCATACAATCTATTTTTTCGTCTAACTAGGCGGAAAGCTATATAAAATTAGTTTTCTTAGTGCAGTTAAAATTTTAGAGCCATTTTAAGAATTAAAAAAAAATTTTCATGTTTCATTTGTAATTCTTTACTTTACGTAAATTAGTCGATGCATTTGTTTTGAAATTTACATGGGAATTATTTGCAACTGCCACAAGAAGGATAACTTTTGAAGACCGATTATCTTAACATAGTTTTCATTCCAGAAAATTTGAAAAAATTTTTTAAAAATTTTCATTTTTTAATTTTCTTTCTTTTTTTGCTCCATCTGTAAGTAGTTTAACACGTCTGATTTTTTGCTGTTTGTATTTTTTGTTCTGGTGCTGCATTTTAATGACTTAGGGCGTTTTTGTTACAGACCTAGATCTACAAGACTACTGCAATTTGAAGGTTAGTTCGGGAGGAAATTTCCACTTGTAAGCAGAGACCCTGGTGGTGCCAAACGTAATCTTCAAGCTTCTCTACGACCAACAAAGTGGAAATCTGTTATACCAAGTAAGTTATTGGAGGTTAACTCCAATTTTTTGGAGTTTCTGACTATACACGTCAGAGTCATGGACAGCTGCGCGATCTATGAGTTACCAACCAAGGATGGATGAGGCATGGCGAAGCTCGAATTCTGTTTTACGTTTTGGTAGCGTTGTCATGCAAAATTATGGCTTGTTCAGAAATGGATAATGGCACGAAATATGAGTGCAAGAAGTGTCTGGAAACTTAAAAAAGCAGTAACATGTCTTCCACGTCACTGGCCAGTGGAAGCACAAAGGTAAATGGAGTTACGCAGAACATGATCACGCGCAGAGCTACTAAACAGTTCATCAGTGCTTCCACGCCAACACGAACTGACTCAAAAATAGCACCGGTCATCACTTCTTAAAAGCGGCCAGCACGAGTTAAGACTACTATCGAGGTGCAAATTATGACCAGCAACAACGGCGCCGCGGCGGATGGAGGGAGAAAAAGATTAAGTATAAATTTATCTAGTAAGCAGCTAGGATGTGGCGTTGCGCACGTTGCTCTGAATAATAATAATAATAATAATAATAATCTATGAAAAAAAAAAAAAAAATAAATAAAAAACAATTTTGATGGGGTCCAGGGATGCTCAAATTTTTCCTCATTGCAGGCAGTTGTGTCTGCTCTAGAGGGCGCAATGTCCGGCAGACTTGACTCAATTTGAAACTTATTTTTGAGGCTTTTGAAAATCACGTCAAGAATATTGACAATGGTCTGCGGGACATTGTATCCAAAATTGAAACGCAAAATTAAATTATTAAAAAATTAGAAACTGGGCAGATGCAGTTGTTAGAAGGAAATTAAAAACTTAAGGAAATAATAGTCACTTTAGAAAGGGATTTTCTGTCCACTCTAAATAGTGAAATTGAAACTTTTATTAGAACTATATGCAATAAATTTAATAATTTGCAAACATTTATTAACAATGAGTTCAGTGAAGTGGGCAGGGGCATCTCGGACTTTTCATTCGGGATGACTGGCATGGCGCAGTCCGTTGTCGATCTCGCGAATGAGCAAACAATTCATTAAGATTTATAGACACAATTAAAACACAAGCACCACATACACATACAGTAATTAATTATAAGACACCTTGTTAGGCTGAGACAGAGTGTGGTTCCGCGGATAGTATATTGGTGATCTCGGGCGAGCTGGACTGCTCAGCAATCAACTTTGGGACAAAAGATTACGCTTGTTATGTTCTTGGCCCCATACTCCCGACAGTCAAGCGTGCGAATATAATTTTAGTTACTATAATGCAGACTGGCTTTAGAAAACATCACTCCACGCAGACTGCTGTATTTGAATTCACAGACAATATAAGATCGAGTCTAGACAAGAAACTCGTCACGTAACTACTTCCATTTGACTTTAGTAAGGCATTTAACACGATCTCGCACTCTAAAGTACTTGCGAGGCTGAGATCGATGAGCTTTTCCAGAACTGCACTCGCATGGATTAGCTCCTGTTTGTCAGGTAGAAACGAATATTTTCCACGCGTTTAAAAGAGGAATCGAATTGGCTAACAACCAATTTAGAAGTTCCGCAGGGTTCAGTCCTGGGGCCTCTGTTGTTTTGCCTTTAAATTAATAACATACGTGACACGCTCAACTCCGGTTGCGTCAAGCATCTATTAAATGCGGATGACCTGCAAATTTATACGCAGGTCTTTTATGAGGATATGAATGAAGGTATTCGTATTCTACATAGGGCGGCCAAGGCGGTGTCGGGAGTGAGCTATCGATGCTTCTCTTACATTAAATGCAAGCAAAACTAAGGCGATCGTTTTTAGCAATAGTCGATTTATTAACGACTTTTATGCTGGTAAGCCAAAGACGATTGAGCTTGAGGGCGGTGTCGGCATGTCTTTCTCTGATGCCATTACGAGCCTTGGTATTGTGCTGGACTCTTAGCTATCACAGAAAGTACACATTAATATGTTAACTAGAAAATTTAATAAGACTATGTACGGCTTACGGTTTTTTCTTCGGTATACAACTGAGATTCTGCTCAAACAACTCGCCACCGCCCTGCTGTTTCCACATCTCGACTTCTACTCAGTAGTTCTGCTCGATGCTTCACAAAAGTTGAGAAGACTTTTACAAAGACTACAAAATTCATGTATGAGATATGTCTTAGGAGTGAGAACAAGCGATCATATGTCTCCTCATAAAACTGCGCTGAGTTGTCTGCGTACTGATGCAAGGAGACAGTATTCTATGTCTGCACTTATGTACAAAATCGTACGCATGAATACTCCCGAGTATCTAGTAGGTCTCTTCACTAGATGTCTACCTAGGGTAGCCACTAGTTGAAAATAAATTATTTAATCGCATTAATATTTTATGCACGATGTTTATACATGTTTTTAATGATATATTTAAAAAAATTAGTATGTTGGGGCAAATATTAACAAAGCTTTGGGGTAAATATTAACACTGTTAATATTTACAAGATTATAATTTCGACAATGACAACTAAATGTGTTAGATAAAAAATTAATTCAAAGAGAACTGTGCTGTGATTTTTATGTTAATAGATATTGTATAATCAATTTTTTTATTTATAATTAATGCGTAATACAAAAGAATCATATTATTTTTGCGAAAAATACAAATAATTTTTCACATTTTATTATAATTTCCTTTTTTATATATAAAACGTTAATTGTGTATATATTTATATTTATTTATAGCTGAAATATATAGTTTTTTGTTAACATCAATTAATTGTTCATATTTACTGTCAAATTACATCTTTATAATAAAAAGAACATAATGTTAATACTTACCCCACACACGGGGTAAAAATTAACATGGAAACTTTTTTAATAAATCTCTTCTAAAAAAAAAATCTATTGATGATTTTTAAAAAAAACCTATGCGAAAGCATAGCTAATAGCTTACTTTAACTTATAAAATAGACTGTATAATTAAATAATACTTAGATAAAGAAATATAGATGTTTTTTCAAAAAATGTTAATACTGGCCCCGGTCACCCCTATCAATTTTTATTTTTTCGTATTTTAAATATTATGACTGATAGATATTGTGTGACGGATTTTGAATTTGTAGGATTGTTGCGTGTATTTTATCATTTTTTATATTAATCTGTGATATCACTTTTTTGGTGACTTACTTATTCAGTATTATTGAGTTTAGCAATTGACTGCGATATCCAGTGCAATATTTACATTTATATTTATACATTGTGTAAGACTTTAAGTGCAATATTTATTTTTATATTTATAAATTGTATTACCGGCTTTTGTATCTTCATATAAAAATAAAAATAATATTTATCTATCTATTCTTATATTTTACGTAAGCTTCACGATAGATTTGCTCTAAAATTTGTATGCAAGTTATTTGCTACTGTCTTTATAAAATAAGTTTTTGAAAAAAAAATTTTCTTAACGTAGCTCTTTGATCACTACTGATTACTGATTTAACGCTTTTATTAACTCTTTTCTTCCTTCCTCATTTCTCTCTGTCCTTCTATCTCACCCTGATATTCATTTTAACACTATTTTCATATATCCCTTTCTCTCTCTCTCTTTATATTTCCTAATCATTCTCTCACACTCACTCTCACTCTTTTTTTCCCTTTTTTAATTTTTCACGAATAGAAATTATGTTTTTTACATTGTAATCACATTTTGAAAAATAAAATCAAATTACTCTATCTCAATGAGCTATATGAGAAAGCGTTGCGCTAAAGCACTTGGCAGCGTTTTTTCATTCGAGTGGTACCATGGTAACAGAACACTTCACCGAATTTCTTCGGCCGAAAGTGATTTCGCCGAATGAGTCATTTGGCCGAATGGTACATTTGGTCGAAAGGTATTTGGCCGAAAGGGATATTAGATCTAATTTTAAATAATTTTTCTCTTGAGCAGTTAGCATAGTTCTTTCGTAGAAGAAACAATACTTTTGTACGTTTCTTATGTACAACAATTTCTATATACATTTCTTGCGATTAACGTGTTATTTGTAATATATACTGTCAATAACCACCCGCGATGTGCGCCGGATGACCATCAAGTTCTATGTATAACAATTTCTATATACATTACTCGCGGTTAACGTGTTATTTGTAATGTATACTGTCAATAACCACCCGCGATGTGCTCCGGATAACCAGCAAGTTTTATGTATAACAATTTCTATATACATTTCTTGCGATGAACGTGTTATTTGTAATGTATACTGTCAATAACCACCCGCGATGTGCGCCGGATAACCAGCAAGTTTTATGTATAACAATTTCTATATGCATTTCTTGTGATGAACGTGTTATTTGTAATATATACTCTCAATAACCACCCGCGATGTGCGCCGGATAATCAGCAAGTTCTATGTATAACAATTTCTATATACATTACTCGCCGTTAAGAGGTGGTCGGAACTATTCGCCGCTTGGTGGCCCTGCGGTCAGGTGAGAGAAAAATATGAAATATTTTTTATACAGCAATTTAAAATTTACTGGAACAATAATATACTTTCAATCTTGTCATTTCCTCTAGCCATATATATGTAGAAAAATTATTAATATTAATCTTGTTTGAAAAGCCTAAAATATTGTTATAAAGCGAAAAATGCGGCGCGAGGTAGAGCCGACGTAAACATTAGTATGCATCATTCTTTAGTATTGCTCTCTCTGTCGCACTAAAGGAAGGTGTACGCATGTTTACATCGGTCCTACATTGCATCGCATTTTTCGCTTTATAACAATATTTTAGACTTTTCAAACAAGATAAGTATTTATAATTATTCTTCATATATATGGCTAGAGGAAATGACAACATTAAAAGTATATTGTCGTCTCAGAAAATTGTAAATAGCTGTATAAAAAATATTTAATAGATTTGTCTCACCTGACCGCAGCACCACCCTGTATGTAGCGGCGAATAGACCCGGCCGCCTCTTAACGTGTTATTTGTAATGTATACTGTCAATAACCACCCACGTCGTGCGCCGGATAACCAGCAAGTTTTATGGATGATAATTTCTATATACATTTTTTGCGATGAACGTGTTATTTGTAATATATACTGTCAATAACCACCCGTGATGTGGGCCGGGGGGCTTATTCAGTAATACCGTAACGTCTAACGGCAAGCTTAACGCCGACGCGCGCATGCGCAGTAATCATTTTTCAGCAAATACTATCGAATACCGCGAACATTATCAGAGATCATGTTGACGTTACGACGAAAATCTTCTAAACTGAAGCGCTAAGTCGATTTTATCGACAAATTTTACAACCAATTTGGAGCTTGGTTGTAAATCGTACGTTAAACTGTAAAACATTATATTATGCATAACATATGCACATACATTGACAGAAAAGATTTCTAGAAGCAAAAGAATTACTCCGATTTGATGTTATCATTCAAATAGAAAAATAATTTCTTAGATGTAGGTAACTAGATGTTTAAATTAATCTCTTGCTTCACAGATTTTAAGTTATATCCAAGAGGATCGAGATATCTTTTCTGTCAGTGTATGTATATACCTATATATATATATATATATATATATATATATATATATATATATATATATATATATACATATAGGTAAAGGGAACATTATTTTATTATTATTTACATTAGTGATCATAAAAATTATTTGTAATCATACATAATTAAATGATAAACTGTGTATAATTTAAGATTCAATTGGATCTGCAGATTATAAAGTGAATTATATGTACTTTAATAAAAACGAACAGAAAAAAATAATATAAATATTTTTTTAAATAAACTTATCTTATCACCAATAAAAAACGTTTTTTAATAAAATCATACATTATTCTAAATTTGCATTTTATATTCTATAGCAACATCTACAGTTTCTGGATTGAATTGTTAAGTTTGCTGCAGAACTTCAAAATATTGGTTTTTAAAATTTCGTCTTTCAAAATAAAAATGTTGGCTTGAATAATGTTGAGTTAGAAGAATATATAATAGAAACATAAATACAGATATATTTCTAATATGAATGTTATGTGTTGTGTGTTTTAAGACAAATACTGTTAAAATTCCTTTTTTCTCTGTATGGGATTTAAAATGAATGGATCATGATATTTTTTCTAATTATTATTTTGGATATATAATTATTAGCATATATAATTGAACAAGTTATAAAATATTACTTAAGTTTTCATAATGTCCCAATCAACTGTCCATTTGAAATCCTAATACTGAATGTGTGGAGAATACAAGATCTAATATAAATCTACAAAAAACTAGTAAAATTATAATTTATTTGCTCATAAATATGTCAAAAACTTAAACAATTTTTTTTGTGATCATGTTAATTTTGATGTAATAATTATTTGAAATTATTTTAATTTTGAAAATTTATGTTGTAAATGCCTGTTGTAAAAGATTTAATATAAAAAACTAAAACATTTTTTCATATGTGTTTATCGATTACTTGAAAGAGTAGAGTCCTTAACGCTTTTCGATATCGAAACATTAAGTCAATCGTTATCGTTAAAAAGTTAGTGAATAACCCCCCGGATAATCAGCAAGTTCGATGCATAACCCTTTCGATGCATTTTTAAGAAAAAAGTTAATATGTGAGGATATTGTTCTTTATATGTTAACCTTTTGCATATGGTGATATTGAGGGAACCTAAGCCGGTTCCTGTTTAACACATTACATCAGGCTAGACTGTCTGACACACCATAAACGAAAATTTTAAATACCGATGGATAGTCAGCCACTTTTGTGACCAACAATCAACCGATACCCAATGAGGTCTGATTTTTTAATAGTCGCGATATAAATTACACATACACTAATTTTCTTTCGAAAAAAAGTCAGAGGTACCTGGCCAGGATTCAAACCCATGCCCACTGTGTTGAAAGCACGAGCTCTATCCGTTACACCACCGCTCTCGTACACCACCGCGCTCATAACTAAATGAGTAGCGTTTTATTGTGGTGTTAGCATAGAAATATATATCTATATATAAATGTATAATATATATGTCAACACTATAATAAAACTCTCTTTAGCGCTACTTATTTGTTCATCTCTATTCTTTATTTATTATAGTTTCCAAAAATTTCTGATAATAGAAAGGCTTTATTAAACGTTGTAGAAGAACTACATTTTAAAATTATAATTCTAGATTGCTTATTCGCTCTGTAATTTAACCTCAAAGTTTGTGAAATACGCAAAATTTCAACTTTTAAATGCTAATAATGTTCAAACTATTAATTTTGTAAAGATGACGCTAATAAGGTTTTTTCTTGTTTTTAGATATATTTTCAGATAAAATTGGTTACAGATAAAAAAATGATTATTTTGGTAATTTGTTTTAAAAAATAAATTTCGAACAATATAGTACCACTCGAACGAAAAAACTAAGGGTATATTCGTAATCTATAAATCAAAATCTATAAAAATCACCTCATTTTGATTCTCGCTTATCAATTGTTAACAGCAGCATTGCTCGCTCCCGTACTCTAAACTTAACGGAAGATTTTATGGTTGTTTGTAACAGTAAGGTTTAAAGAGGAATCAGCTTCTAAAAAGACAGTGTATGTGTGGATTTTAAAAAAACGTATACTTAACTACAGATGATTTTTTCCGAATCGTTTGAAATGCTTCAACAAAAACAAAGAAAAGAATGGCATGGTCCAATAAAAGTTTAGGTTTTTCAAGAAATTTGTAAAAAATCATTCAACGGCAAGTGTACATCTTATTTTAGTTGCTAATTTAATTAAAAAACCAGGTGTGGCGGTCTTGGGGACTGACCGACAGAAGTTAATACTACTTTTGGTTTAGTGACAGTCTTGCTTCTCATAGAATGAACAATTTTCCGTCACGCTTTGTTTAAAAATATATTTTATATTAAATGAATATGTATTCGCACAACAAATTATTAACTCATGAAGTAGAATAATGGTAGTTCTGGGTAAAGAGAAGGCCTCCTAAATACATTTGCAACTTACTAAGCTACTTAGAAGCATACAGGAATTGTTTAAATAATAAGCATATAATAATAATAAATATGAAAACAATTAATTTATTTAAATTTTTTAATGATTTATGATAATTATTGTATTTAATATGAGAATTGTATATTATAATAATCTTTTTTATGCAAATTTAAAACTTATCTCAATAATAGTCAAAAATATAATTCATATTTTTTTTATAGTTTTTTAAAAATATTAAAACAATGCACAGTGCGTATGTGAATTATAATTGCAGTTCTGAACTACAGTTTAGTTGATGTTTTACTTGGAAATTTGAATTGAGCACTAAATATAAATCATTTTAGAATTGATATTTTTACTGTAAGCATGTTAAGATATTAAAATTTAGCTTTTTAGTATATCTACCAGCAATTTCAATCAATCAATGACGGAAAATATTCGCAAGACTATTCTACACTTTAAGTCTGAGCAGCGTGATAACATGGCTTTTATTTGTAAACTAATTCGCAATTAGCCTACGTTCCTCAACTGACAACTAACCTCAGACCGTCAGAAATTCACAAGAAAAAATTTAGATAAAAAGCACTTATTCAAATAGTATTATCACTGGTTCTACTTGTCACACGAAAAAAAATAAAAAAAAGTCATAAAAGTTTATTCTATTTTTATCCTCTTTTAAAGTTTGTAAAAATTTCAAATTAAAAAAAATTGTTTTAATTGTATATGATTTAATAATTACTAAAAAATTTAAACGGAAATGAAAAAAAATTTTTTAAATAAAAAATTCAACTCTGATTTTTTTTGTTCTGATACTTTTTAATGAAGTTATAAACAATTGAAACATTAAAAGTGAAAATTGGATTAACAATTACGTTTGACATATTATTATATACATTATCATCATTTTCCTAGAATTAGAATTTTAGTTTTTTGAAGAAATTAAAAATAAAGTATTTGAATTATTTGAATAATTTTGATTCGAATTTAATTGTTTACATGCTTAACAATATATACGATCACTTGTAACTTTATTGAAAAGTCTCGTAACAGAAAAAACATCTGTAATGAACATTAGATTTTTGAAAATTCTTTCGGTTTCCATTTGAATTTTTTCCTAATCATTAATTTGTGAAAAAAAAATAAAAATTTAGTATTTTGTATCTAATTTAATTTGTTTTTATATTTATTGTGCGACTATCAGAGACAATACTGTTTAAAGGAGCGCTATATATATATAGTGCTGGTACATACAATACATACATAATACAAACATACAGGAAATTTTTAATAACTAACGCATTAGAATAAAAATCATTAAGTGGCCGTTCAAGATGTATCTGCGTGTGAGTGCGCTTTATACATAATGAACACTCATGTGATAACCCAATACCCAAACAGCATATACACAACGATTTGCGCTGATGTGCCGATGTGCCTTCTCTCTCCCCTCCTATATACTTAGCTTGTGCAGTGCGTATTCGCTTGCTATACTCTCTCTCTCTTTCTTTCTCTCCCTCTCAAGGATTGGACTGACGTGCCTTGGATCGGCTCCGTGTTTGTGCTGGGTTTCTCCTGTATTGGGGTGCATGAGCGGTCTTGAATTTTTGTGTGCATCTTGGAATGGAAGTTCTGACTATTTTGTGCTATTTGCTGTTGCCTGTGCGCTGTGTGCTTTCCCGTTTTCTTTGTAGCTAAGCTGCAAATTTTTCACCAGCGTAAACGAGTAGGGTGGCCATTTTCTCTCTCGGTGAGGACGAAGCGGTGCATGCGCAACTGGCTTTTGGCGCGCTTTCACTACTATAAGGTCTTTCTACAATAGTGCGGCGCATCTTTATAGTATGCGCCCACTCATGTAAGTTAATTTATCACTGATTCCCCATTGCAAACTACTAGAAAACTGCTTATTTAATTATTTTCGTGTACTTTTTTGCCAATTCGAAGGAGTGGAGCAGCACAGGAGTGTGTGTGGATCATCGGCGGGGCTGGGATTGCAGATGGACATTCATTAGTGCTGTCCTTCTCTGTCATAGGATTGGCATTGACTGCTGCTTATCTTTTGCTGAGTGCCTCGACGTTCCCGTGCAGTACGCATTATACTTTGATGCGTGCTCATGGCGGTGCGTATTTTTCTTACTTAGTAATGTGTGATTTTTTCAATTTTACGCATTATTCACCTTTCATAATTGTGCTTTTAAGGTTAGCTTTGCTGTCAGTGACGGGTCAGCGACTGTGCTGCCACTGTTTAGGGTACGTTGGCCATTGGTACTTGAGAGTCGTATTTTTGCCTGCACGCGTGAACTGGCTCCATCGATGAGGAAGTTATCTACTTTAGCATCGTACATGCAGTTTATCAAGTATTAAATGTTTTTTCCTATGGCATATGGGTTAAATTGTTGCTGCTTGATTTGCTGAGTACGTTAACGTTTCCGTGCAGTGCGCATTAATATTTTGATGCGTGCTCACAGTGGTACGTATTTTCCTTACATATAGCCACGCATATTCTGTATCTTCTACGCATTTTGATCCTTCTCAATTGCATTTTTTGAGGTTGGCATTGCTTTCGGTGACAAGTCTGCGACTGTGCTGCCACTTTTCGACTTTTTGAGTGTGCTAAAGGAGTGGAAATTTTGAGGCAATCAAGCGGCCATCAACGGTGCCTCTATTTACAGTGGCATACTGCGAGAGTATACAGATTTTTCAGCTGATAAGACAAGATCCGTCGTTATCTACTGGGACAACTTTTGCAACCGATAATCTCTTCTCTGTTTTATCAACGATATAGCGAGATTTAAGCTCGTGTATGTCATATCTGTAACGTTCTGATTGAAAGAACTAATCCCACTCTTCTTTGTCGCACGTGAAACATCATTTTCCATAGTGAATGCTGTCCAATCGAATGGTATCTGTCTTCTTCCTTAATAGTCTATAGTGATTGCACTCTTCAGGCAGTTTATAGAGAAGCTCGTGGCTCGCATAGGGCCAATTTTGCTGCAACTGCTGGTACCGCAGTGTTGGCTCCGCTTAAGACGCCATCGCCGCCTTTCTCATTTAATTAAGCGCATGCTGAGCGTGTAGCCTCTCCTCTCTCTCCTTCTTAAGAGGCGGTCGGAACCAAATCGGTGACTTGCAGTATATATCAAGTCAGCATTTTTCGCTTTACGATAATATTTTGTATATTTTTATGGCTTAAACTATTTTAAATTATTCTTTATATACATGACTAGAGGAAATGACTATATTTTTACTATATGAATAAGTAAATAAATTATTATAAGCATTAATTACAAATATCAAACTGACTTGACATATACCGCATGCAAAAAACTGTCATGTCGATTGTTCGGTGGCATTTTTCGCTTTATAACAATATTTTGTATATTTTTGTGGCTTCAACTATTTTAAATTATTCGTTACATACATGACTAGAGGAAATGACTATATTTTTACCATATTAATAAATGAATAAATTATTATAAGCATTTATTACAAGCACTGAATTAAGTCACCGATTTGGTTCCGACCGCCTCTTAAGAGCCGTTATCGAGGTGGCGCTGCGCGGGGACGTCTCCTCCTAATTCTTCTCTTTCTGACTCGTTGCCGTCTCCAGACGCTCGGGTCGTCGGCTCTCCTCGTTCTGTTGCTCTTGAGCCTTCTTCTAAACGCACCGTCACTCGATTGCGCAGCAATGGAGGGTGAGAAGGATGGTGAAGTGCAACCGCCTGAGTGGCTTCCTAAGTTTATCGAGAGCCAAAAATGGATATTCGATCAACTTACGGCTACGTATGGAGGAGTTGTTGACTCGGCGGTTCAAAAGGCGATTGGAGAACTCAGCATGGAGTTTAACAAGATGCGATTACAGGCGTAAGCTAGCCAGGCTGAACTAAAGGCCAATCATGAGAAGCTTTAGACTAAATTCGACAGTTTAAGGAGCGAATTGTCTCTCATAAGAGATGAACAAGGAGCCATCAAGCAACTTGTTGATCAGCACAAGACTGAAATTGTTGCAATCCGATCCGACCTGGTGAGGCGCAACAGAGCTGACCACTCTGACGACTGCGAGATTTTAATTTCGGGTATTTCTCTTTCGGTCACTTGCTCGGATCGTGAGGTGATTAAGGTCGTCTGCGAAGCCAGATCGTCTGCGTGGATTACCATTCAGCCCTCTTTGTGGGTGTTCGCGAGTGGCTTCCGCCAAAACCTCCATCTGTAAATGCTTCTATGGAAGTGGATGGTGAGTCTTCTGCCCAGGATGTCCCTTCTTACTCTCGCTCGTTCGTGTTTAAATGTATATCGGGTAATCTTCGGGATGCAATTATGGTTAAAGCAAGCAAGCTTCGTCACAAGACTGCACAGCAGCTGTTCAGCTGTGGCAGTGATGATAAGGCGTTTTTAAGAGCCTTATGGCCAAGGGACATTTATGACCTCCTCAGAAAGACTCATACGGTGTCTAGGGACAAGGGGATTCCGAAGCCGTTCGTTAGGAACTTGACAGTTTTTTTCAGAAAGTCAGCTAAATTTGCACCGATTCCGATCATGAGGGAGGCTGATTTGGATTCTTTTGGGTCCCTGAAAAAATCATGACTCAACAATGGGTCACATCTTCATTCAACATCAGCTGATCAGATCGATCACCCTTCTTGTTCTCTGGTTAATCACGAGGCTCATATCTCTGGCAGCATATCGGTAGCTCATATTAATATTAATAGGCTGAAGACTCACTTTCCTCTTGTTGAGGTTCGTTGCTCTGAAAAAAACTACGATATTCTTGCCATCTTTGAGTCTTTTTCGACTGATTTCGACAACGATGATGTTCTTGGTATTCAGGGCTACAATCTCTTCAGATTCGACAGGGTTGGTAAGGAGAATGGCGGAGTCGCTGTCTATGTACGAGAGGAATTCCGGGTCAGAGTAATTCACCATTCCGATCCTAGTTTTGACAACTCACCCGAATTTCTCCTGTTGGATGTTATGATTGGTCCGGAAGTTTTTCTTTTCGGTGTGGTTTACGCACGTCTCAAGGCGACCTATCCTACTGATCTATTCGCCATTCTTAATGCAATTTCTTTTCGTTATAAGAATATCATTCTTACTGGTGACTTCAACATCAACCTGGCCGCTGACTATCATGCGTCCAGATTTCTTCGGTCAAACGTTGAATCACTCTCTCTCTCTCTTCATTGTCCCTTCTGAACCAACTCACCATGTTCTTTCTGACCGATTTGATTCGCACACTCTACTTGATATTTTCATTGTCGGCTCTGCGAATTCAGTAGTTTCATATACAAAAACTGACTTGCCCTTCATTGCCGGGCATGATCTAATTGAGTTGTGCTTTGGGTTTCATCGGCTCACCTCCGTTCCTAAACGTTTTTGATCTCGTAAGCTGCACACCCTAAATGTAGTTAGTTTTAATTATAGTCTTAAGTCTTCTCTAGTTGATAAGGTTCAAGGGTCACTCGATGATCAGACTGTTGCTGTTGACAGCATGGTTTTGCCTTCTCTCGATGATTTGACTCATATACAGCCCTTAGAGACTCTCTGCCACAATGCCATTCTTGACAAGTTGGTAGACGGCTGTACTAAAGTCTCGGTCGGCACTTTCGATGCTCACGCTCCTCTGAAACTAACTAAAATACGGCTTCGTAGTAAAGCTTGGGTTTCTAACGATCTGCGTCTACTTATGCGTCAGCGTGATCGTGCGTATAGATAGGCGGCCAGATCCGGTCTATAGGCGGATATTGAAAGGTATAGAACTTTGAAACTTTGAACTCTATCTCAAATAAGCTCGATACAGCTAAGTTTCTGTACATATCTGATCGCATTGAACGGGCGAATGATTCGAAAGCAAAATGGTCGACTCTTCACAAATAGGGTTTTGCTAACAAGGCGGTTCCCTCTCCTCTTCAATACTTCTCAGCATCGGCTCTTTTATCTCATTACTCTGGCATCTCTCAGTGTGGTCCACCTCTATCTTCATTAAATGTCAAAAATATTCTTAGTATTCCTTTGTCTGACTCGTTACCGGTCTTTGAGTTTCGGAAAGTGGGCACCAAGACGGTCAGCAGTCTCATTACTGCGGCAGAGTCTAGGTCTTCTGGTCCGGATGGTATCACGGTGTCAATGTTAAAGTTGGCCGCTCAATCCTTTGCTGAACCATCTACCCAGTTAGTTAATGCCTCTTTAAGACTCTCAGCCTTTCCATCTAGTTAGAAGAAGGCCTACCTGTTCCCATTGGCTAAGCTAAAGTCCATGGACAATTTGGGCCAAACTAGGCCGATTGCTAGGTTGTGTGAGCCATCGAAGGTCCTAGAAAGGGTGATTAATCGTCAGCTTCTCAACCACATCAATGCAAATAACTTGCTTAACGAGCATCAGGCGGGCTTTCAAGCGGGCCACAGCACGCAGACAGCACTCCCCAATATCTTAGAAGACGCTCGCACGGCCATTGACAGGAGAATGTTAACAGCCCTTCTCTTGTCTGATTTTTCAAAAGCCTTCGATAAGGTTTCTCATAGGCTAATTCTTCGCAAATTACGCCGTCTCAATTGCTCAGATAAGTTAATACTCTGGTTTGCTCCCTACCTTCAGGGCTGTACTCAGGCAATTGAGGATCCAGCGAATGGCATGGCAGGTAAATGGGCACTCTTAAACACTGGTGTACCACAGGGTACCTTGTTGGGCCCTTTGCTCTTTTCTATCTGCATTGATGACCTTACTAGTGTCCTACGTTTTTGTAGATACATGTTATTTGCTGATGATTTGCAAATTTATCGCTCCTTCTTTCCCAATGATTTCTCTGACGAGCTGGTAAATATCAACGCTGACATCTCCGCTTTGACTCTCTGGGCAACTGTCAATAGCCTTACTATCAATGCAGCTAAAACTCAGGCTATTATCATTGGTAGTGAGTAATATGTCTCTCGTCTTTCTCACCAAGATTCCTCCTCTTCTCTGATAGTTAATGGCGAGTGCATACCATTTGCCACTGAAGTCAAGAGCCTTGGGGTCTGGATAAACCAGACCTTAAATTGAAAGAAACAAGTGTTGTCTATTGTTCGTAGGGTCCATGGTTCACTTCATTCGCTGAGATTCTACAAACGCTTTCTCTCGTTGTAGTTGAATCACTCATCTTCCCGATCTTTGACTATGCATATGTTGTCTATGACGACCTCTTTCAGTATTAGAGCCTTAAACTTCACAGGGCCCTTAATGCATGTGTCAGATTCGTTTTTGGTAACATCAAGGCCCAGGAAAAAGTGTCGCCATACAGACTTGAGCTTGGCTGGCTGTCGGTCAAGAGAAAAAGGAGCTATTTTCTTTAATCTTTAGCTTTCTAAATAATCTCCTCAGGGTGTCCGTCCTACTTAGCTCGACGCTTTTCGAGAGTCAACCATGATGTGGTTGTTAGGTTATTATTTCATAGGCCCCATAGAGTATTGATCTGTCCCACTGCTCGCACTAGTGCTCTTCAACAATCTTTCATTAATCGGGCTACTAATTTACTTAATGAGGCTAATGTAAGCAGTAAAGCACCCTTGGTTTTCGATATAAGCTTAATCCTTTGATTCAAGAAGCACACCTTCGACCATCTAATGAACGCCAATCGCGGGGACTGGGAGGTATCACGGTGACCCCATCATAGTTTTCTTCATAATGTTTTTTTCTTTTTTATTACACTTTCATTACACATCAATTATACTACGTTGATTTTGCTTTTGTTAATTACATTTTTTTTTAATTATTGTTATTAATACATATGTATATGCTACATTAAGCCATACGGTATAATATAGTGTAATATATTGCCTAGGTATAATATAGTGTTCCCTCTCTCTCTGATTCTTATAACTTAGTTATGTGTGCGCGCACAGATAGGGTCACACGTACACAACACATATTAAAATGTAACGTGACGACAACTTAAACTTTTATCCCCAGCAAATTTCCGAGGCGCGCCAAAAGAAGTATTAATTTTAAAAAAAACTTAGGTGGTTTCCACCTAAGTTTTTTTTTTGGTATACCGGATTCATACGGTATTTATGTATCCCCCACACCTTTATTCCTTTATTATTCTTTTACATGTTTTTACCCGCCCATCTCATTCTACATTCGCCCGCGATTATGTTCATGAAGAAGGAAAAACGAAAACCTTCCCCGTAAGGGGTCGGTGTATATAGCAAATTCGGTATTAGATACTCTTGTACAAGGATACCGTATTTGCCATACCTCCCGCTCACATTGTCATGTGGCCAGCACGCTGAAGCGACCATCACACGAAGTAAGTCCAGGTTTTCATTGAAAAAAGAGTGGTCACCCTTCCAACTACTAACCGTTCTCAATACTACTTAACTTCGCAAATCGCCTAGCGCGCACCAAACCACTGGGCCTTTTTTTTATAAATTGTTGATTGTAAAAGATTAGAGTTGATGAAAATACATATGAAATGTGCATTTTTGTGTGACACTACGTAATCAATCCAAAAGATTGGTTATAAGTGATTTTTTAGCAGTTACATAGTTTGTTTATTGTTCAAATATTTTTGTCTTGCTTGTCCAAATCAACTAGAACTCGTTGAAAATATGTGACTGAGGTTACATTATTTAAAAAGAATTATTAAAGTTATGTAATAAGCCTTTTTATTATTGACTTAGTGGCTATAATTTGAGGAAATTAAACTCTCTGGAAAAAGTAATTTAGTACAAAAAACCAAAGATGTTTCTGATTTCAAACACTATTTACAATATTTACATTATGTCTCACAGTGCCATTTACAACGACTTATGGTGTTAATATTATAATTAAGATTACGTTATATTTTTAAATAAATGAAATTGAGATTTTGTTGATACTAATCTTGTTAGTATTATTATATATTGACCTAAATATGACGTGATCTTAATGAAGATTAAGTCACAATAATACATATGTTTGTTTTTGCTTTGAGTTACAATAATACATATGTTTGTTTTTGCTTTGTGTTACAATAATACATATATTTGTTTTTAATAAATTTCATCTTCGAAACTAATGAATAAGTTTTCAGTAACATCAGTTGTTATATTGTTACTCATCATAGTTTCCTTGGGCGTATTCTAAATAGTAAGATGTGTGAGGTTATACGTGTTTGTGTTACTTTTGTGTAACGTTGCATCTGCGTAAGATATGAATGGTTAAGTGAATCTTGATTGAATGGTCCGTGCGATTTTTTCTCTTCTTGGCTCAGCTTTGATAAGATCATGAGCAAATTTTAGATAGGTGCAACCTCTATAGTTTGCAGTGTGCCCTTCTTATTTACAATTTATAAAGTATGGCAGTGACGTTTTATCATCTTTCTTTTTATTACATTTGCCTGCCTCGCGGCTTTTGCTGCATTTAACACAGTGAAATCCAAGATTGCAGTTTATGCTAGCATGTCTCACGGTTTGACAATTGTGACACTGGTAAACTTTGTTTTTTCTAAATGGCTCCCATTCAACTTTTAGGTTTAATAGATTATGTATCATTAATTTTTGTGAACTTTTTAAAGGTGCTGTCGCCCAAACAATGCGCCAGTATATAGCTTTTTTGTTTACAGCTTTCCCTTACTCTTAAATTGTCCACCTTAATGATCTTGGTTTCTCGTATGTTTAACCTAGTCAGTTCGTCTTTAATTTCTTGGTTGGTATATTCTCCATTAAGAGGAGGTCACGTATCTCTGTCCTTTTCTAATCAAAGAATTAATTTTTAGCAAAAACTAACAATTTTAGCAAAAAATGAAAAGAAAGCCGCATCTCGTATCAAAAAAAGCAAAATTTTCTTTGATAAGAAAGAATTAATTTTATTGCTTCGTTTTCAAGAAAAGCTTGAAAAACTTAAAACATAGAGGTTAGGGTAAACAATTTGGTTTTTCAAGCTTTTCTTGAAAACGAAGCAATAAAATTAATTCTTTATTATCGAAGAAAATTTTGCTTTTTTTGATACAAGATGCGGCTTTCTCTTCATTTTTTACTAAAATTATTAGTTTTTGTAAAAAAATCAATTCTTTGATTAGAAAAGGACAGATATACTCGATCTCCTCTTAAAACCTTTTGGTACGAATGGTTTATTTTTTTCGGACTGAATGGTGCAAAAGTAGTAAGGAATTTTTTTCTTGGTTAGGTGTTCTTTGATCGCCTTGAAAGTGTCTATATCTGCTGCTATGACTGTCTGCGCTTATTTTGTACAATTTTTCAAAAAGAAAGATCTTTTATTTATGGTGGTCGCTATTATATCAATTAATGTTTTCGCTGAGTCATGCCTACAATATATAGGCGGAGATTTTGTGTGTTTAGCACGTGTTATATTGGATTCAGTTTGTTTTAGCTTGTCGCTGGTAGGTATATTATGTTGCGTGTTTTCATTTGCTAGTTGAGCAAATCTATTTCGCGTCTCTATTTTATTTTCTATAATGTTATTTGGTTTTGATAGTTTAAAAAATGTTTTTTAGAAGGGTCCATTCTTTGTTTATATCTTGTGTATTAGTGTTGTCATAATTTATGTCTAACGCGGGTCAGTCCATTTCAGCGTTTAACGTGTTAACAGCTAATCGCGAATTCGCCAGTTTGTTTATGTTGTGTGTATGTCTTTCTGTTGCTATCTTGATATTCGGTTGAATTAGGCTTTGTTGTCTAGCTCCAAGCTCTTTTAATACTTTTTGAAATTTTCTATCTACATTGAGATTTCTTTGTTGGTTTACTTAATTTACAGCTACCTCCGCTAGCTAATTACATGTTTAATAAAAAATAAAAGTTATTTTTATAACACAATTCACAGACCGTTTACATTGGAAAATTTTTATAACATTTTTCTAAATATCGTATACATGCATATAAACGATTGTGTGTTTACGAGAGCTGCTCGCAAGCGACTGCTCTCCACCATAGTCCAACAACGACTCTAAACCATTCGGCCTATACATCGTTTACTTTAATTAATATTAACATGTTGTCTATTATTAAGGTCAATGTTTTTTTTGTGAATTTATGAGAAATGCCATCCCATGACATCGGCAATTTGCTTCGGGTTTTAAATTATGTAATAATTGTCTTGTGTTTTTAAGCTGGTAGTGATGTTTAGTGCATTGACCTCTGTGAGTTTATTAAATCTGAAAACACGATCAATGTTAGAGAAGAACGACTAGGAATCTTTATAGTTGATGGAGCGAACTTCGTTAGCCTAATACCGGTTGACCGACATCGCAATTTTTTTTTGATTGCGTAGGAAATTTCCTATATTTTATTTTTACAAGGAGAGGTCCCCACACCAGAAATGAATTTAGCTTAAACTGCGGGATATGATTTTCTTCTGAAAGAAAATGAGCCCATGTATTTTCTTTTCGTGTTATAGGTCCCAGAGACCAAGATATAGACATTTTTTTTAATATAGTGAAAAACGCTTTTTAGCATCCAAATAACCAAATAATTAAAATTTTTACAGAAAAATGTATAAAAAATAAAAGGAAATACAAATTAAATACTTTAATATTATTACTGTCGTGATAAAAAAGCTTTTGTGGTTCAGAAGTTATAGATAGTCAATATGCTAATGAAATAAAGTGAATAATGCATCATATGTTACATATTAAAAATATAAATAAATATGTAATAATATTAAATTAAACATAACTCCTGAACCACAAAAGCTTTTTTATTATACCAGTAATTAAATTAAAGTATTTGATTTATACTTTCTTTTATTTTCTATACATTTTTCTATAAAAGTTTTAGTTTTTTTGGCTATTTAGATTCTTGAAAGTACTTCTTTTCACTATAATTTAAAAAAATATATTATAGTTTCTCAGCATTGTTAGCTAGAAGCTTATACCTTTTTTTAAATGGAAGCTGAGCAAAAATCCTTTCGAAATAGTAGTTATAGCGTATCGAAATATTATTTTTTCCTAAAGTTAACGTAATAAAGATTAGGCCCAATTTCAGCTTTTATTATTAATTAATGTTTCAAACAGAAAATTTAGGTCCAATCTTTATTACGTTCCAACTTTAGGGAAAAATAATATTTTAAGATTCTGTAGGTGCTACTTCGAAAGGATTTGAGCTCAGCTTTCATTTAAAAAAAAGGTATAAGCTTCTAGCTAACAATGCTGAGAAACAATAAGCGTTTGAAAATCTAGTAACTTTTTTAGTGATTTTCTTCAATAGCCTGTAACAAGGGAAATATTGAGCGTTGGCCTCTAAAATTTTGGCTTTCTTCATGTTTCTGCATCCAGAAAACATTTCCATTATTTGCGAAAAATCGGTGACCCGAAGGTGAAACACTCTTCTTGAAAGTTGAGTCGAGAGTCAGTAATGCAAATATCCAAGTAGGAGTTAGCAAGAAGAAAAGTGGGCACGTTAGGCGTGTAGACTATGAAATGTTTAAGGATGGTTTCCTGATGGATCCAGTTCTTAATAAAGCCATCTGAAGATATCTGAAGAAGTCTCCATTGTTTCAGTCTTGCATTCATGTTCTGAGCAATCACAAAATAATTATTGAAATCATTAAAATTTGTTTGTTGAAAGAGATTACTTATTTCATTAATTATTGATATGATAAAATGCCCCACAGCATAGGCACAAACAATTATTAGTTTTTTGTTATTTTCACAATTACTTTGAATTACAGATAGTTCTAATGCGTTATTATTTGAGATGGGGACAACGTTTAATATTGTCCCTTAAGCTCTCGAAAATCTTTCATTAAAGGTTGCTGCGACGTTTTCGGTAATATTTCAGAAATATTTCACGAAATATTGCAAGAAACCTATCATGAAAGGTTCCAGCAAGATTTTCCGCAAAATTTCAGAAGCATTTCACGAAATATTGCAGATACCATTCATAAAATATTCCAGCAAGGTGTCTGAAAAATTTCATGAAACATTTCAAAAAATCTTTCCAAAACTTTTTTTTTTGAAGGGTTTGGTGGCGTAGTGGCTAAGGCGCGGGACTTGTATTTTCGTTGGCACGAGATCGATCTCCTGTCTGGTCGCTTTTTCACTGACTCTGCCGTGGGTTGACACCACGTTAAATAATACGTCAACTGTATTGTCTTTAATTGTATACGTAAATTATTATTGGGCAGAAAATGCCAGTTTAGTATTAAAAAGAACAAAAAAAAATGTCGTGAAAGGTTGCTGCAAGATTTTGGCAAGATTTTAAAAACATTTTACGAAATATTGCAAAAAGCTTTTTATAAAAGGTTCCAGCAAGGTTTTTTGCAATATTTCCGAAAAATTTTACAAAATATTGCAAGAAACCTTTTATAAAAGGTTCTAACAAGGTTCCTATATTTGAAGTTTTTTAAGGTTTTCTTGAACATAAAAGAATATAATTAATTTTTCTTTTATAAATGAAACATTGCTTTTGGTGATAAAGGATATGGCTTTCTTCTTATTTTTGGCTGAAATAATTAGTTTCTGTAAAAAAAATCAATTCTTTTAATAGAAAAGAAAAAAAATATAACATGTTGTGCATCAGCTATTCGTTAAAAGAATCAGTTGATTGTATGAAAAAAATTTAATTTGTCATATAGAAAAAATTATTCTTCTGAACTTTTCACAAGTTTCTGCAAGTGTCTTTAGCAAAATGTTAGAAATATTCTAAAAAACGTTGTGAGAAACTTTAAATGAAAAGTTTTAGCCAGGTTTCTGCAAAGCTTTATGAAACGTTACAAGTAATCTTGCGAAAGCCTTTCATGAAAGATTACTGTAAGGTTTCTGCAAGGTTTCATGCAACGTTTCGTTGAAGTTGGCAAAAACCTTTCATGAAAGATGGTGCAAGATTATTGGCCAAATTTCAGGAACGTTTTAAGAAAAATTTCAAAAAACCTGTCTATTTTTATATGGGTTTTCCATTGTAAATACAGATTTCAATAACATGGGTTTCTATGCATGCTATCTAGTTTCATAAATAATTTAGTAAATTTTTCTTTTCCTTCCATCTACTTCGAAGCGGGATCCCACTTTCCTCATTCGCTTTATAGTGAATTTCTATCTGGATTTGCCATTGTTAATACGGATTTTGATAACGTGATTTCCTATGCACGCTAAAGTTCAATTTCCATATTAAAAAAAAAGTAGAAGAAAAGATTATTTTTTTTAACTTTTTTGAAAACATTATAAGATAATAAATCATAATTATGAGATAATAATCTTACAAATCTTTTTCTGTTAAAGGGAAAAAACGATATGAATCTCGTAGAGTCAGCTCAATAAAGAACGAAGAGCTTTTACAATCTAACCTGAAGTGTTTCGGGCTTATATATCTGTATCCTCAAAACTTTTACAAGAGATCGAAAAATTTAAAAAAACGCCACCTAGCGACATAAAACCACATTAATGATTGGAGACAAATCAGTTCGTCTTCATGCCTTTAGGTAGCGTTACTTTAAATTTTGTGATCTATTGTACAAGTTTCGAGGACACAGATATCTAAGGCTGAAACACTTATTTTATTAAATTATTTATTGATTTTTATTTTTTTAAATTTTAAATATTATGACTGATAGATATTAAGTGACTGATTTTTAATTTATAGGATTGTTGCGTGTATTTTACCACTTTTATATTAATCTGTAATATCACTTTTTTTGGTGACTTACTTATTCAGTATCATTAGGTTTAGTGATTGACTGTAATATCCTGTGCAATATTAAAATTTATATTTATACATTTTGTAAGACTTCAAGTGCAATATTTATTTTTATATTTTTTAAATTGTATTACACGCTTTTGATATTGATATACAAATAATATCTATCTATCTAAACACTTTAGGTTAGATTGTAGAAGCTCTTTGTTTTTCGTTCAGCTGACTTTACGAGATTCATCTCGTTTCTGTTTTTTCCATTATGCGATTGTAATCTCATAATTATGATTCATTATCTCACAATGGTTTAATAAAATTTCAAAAATTAATTAAAATTATTTTTTTTTAAATATGGAAATTATACTTGATTATACATAGAAATTTACGTTATCAAGATCTGTATTTGCAATGAGAAATCCAGATGAAATTGATAGAGATTCCATATAAAGAAAGTGAGGAAAGTGGAATCCCGTTTTAAAGTAGATAAAGAAAAATTAAATCCACTAAATTATTCATGGGAAACCAGAGAATAGCCCGAAAATCTACGTGAAAATCTAGTTTAAAACTACTGAAAATATTGAATAGAAGAAAAAGGAATTCCAACTGTATCATCCATCAAAATCCAACTGAAATCTAGTCTTTCCCAGCTAAATTTCCCACATGAAAAATCCAACTGGACTGTTTTGTCCAGGAATATTAATATTAAAGTTTTCAGCAAAGTTTTAGAAACATTGCAAGAAACCTTTCGTGAAAAATTGTTTTAATGCTTTTAGTGAACTTTCAGAAACATTAGAAAATATTGCGTAATATGTAATAGATAATTTACAGATGTCTATGTTCAAATATAATTATACATTATTGGTATGCTTACACATTGATTTTATAACACTAAGAAATTCGATGTGCACTTACATAAAATCCAAAGATTAATTGTAATAGAAACTACATTAAATTGGAAGTATTGCTCTCATAAATTTTACGTTAATTAAATCCTTGTAGCAAACTTTATTTATTAACGGGATGTCGGAGTTGTTGGAAACGATTTTTGCTGTTTTTATTTTATATCTTTTTAAGTTCATAATTTGAACAAATATAATAACTTGTCCGCATTCAAACTAAATTAATACAATAATTTTTGTTAAAATAAAAAATCAATTAAACTTGTAATTTTTTTATAAACTTTGAATAAAAATTAGATATTGCTCTTGGTAAACCTAACCTTGAAATACTATACATCGAAAGTTGGCTTATAACTTGTTATGCATAGTGTTTTAGCAAATCCCTTAAGTTGTCCGTACTCAGGATCTTCAATGCGTGAAATCAAGTTCTTTTACTGTAGCAAAAGAACTTGATTTAACGCATTGTTTATTCATAAACTTTGAATGAAAATATTATTAGGAGGCGGATGGGGGGGAAGGTGCTACAACATGCCGTTAATACGAACTAAAATATAAACCGTTTCAGAAGTATGTATAAGGGCAGAGAATGTTGAAAAAATTAAGGGGCAGTTGGAATCATTCGTCGCTTGGTGGACTGCAGGGAAGGGAAAAATATAAGATAATTTTCATATAGAGTTTTATAATTTACTGAGACAATAATATTTTTCTAATGTAGTCAATAATTCAAGCCATATATATGTAGAATAAAAATTAATGCTAATATTGTTTGAAAAGTCTAAAATATTATTGTAGAGTGAAAAATGCTGCGTCAACATATATGTATTCTTCTTTAGTGTAATAGAGAAAGCAGTACTAAAGAATGATAGATACATTTGCTCGCGTTGAATAATCTTTGATACTTTTGCTTTCTTACAGAGAAAGCATTGTATCGATAAAAAAATTTTTTTTGCCTTAGGCCGCAAAATGAACATTTTGCGTCCTACGGAAAAACTTTAAATGTCTCGGCCTCGGGACAAAATAGTATATTAGACCATGGATGCATATTGATCATCCTAGCTCGTGCAACTTTCGAGGCCTCGCTACGCTTGGCCCCAAAAGCTCGCACTCGCCGAGAATGATCAATATGCATCCTTGGTCAATAATGTACTATTTTTTGTTCTCAGGCCGCAAAATAAAATTTTGTGTCCTCTATATGGAGCACGAAATAGTGTATTCTTGTCTTAGGCCGCAAAAGAAAAATGCGTATATTCAATGTAATATTTTAATAAAAGTTCGCAGAAAAACGTTCTCGACGTCGCTGATTCTTGGCTTGAACTAAATGAATTGCTCGCTTTCCTTAATATCGCTATCCTTTTCTTACATATACTATACTGGGTAAGCGTCAACGAATAACTTAGACTCAATATATGGGTATTATAAAAGAAAAGGAAATAGCGAGAGGAAGAAATAGTTACAAGTTTCGCGTGTTAAAACTTTTTCTTTTTCTTTCTTAAATAATATTTTATAATTATAATTTTTATAGTTTAGTTTTTGTTTTATATTTTTTTGTATTTTTGTTTGATTTTAATGTTATATTTTAACAATTACACAGGTCAACATTTGATCTACTAAGTATCAGCGGATGCGATTTGCGGGTCTTATAGTTTTTGGGGCCGCTGATTACAATGAAAGGGTCGGTTAGTCTCCATCACGTCAAGGTCAAGGTCATTTGAAGGTCAAATCGACAAGATTAATGCAAAAAATCTAAAAAAATTCATGCACATGTATTTTAGGCTTCTGAGTCCAAATACGTCGTTAGTTGACCTTCAGCAGTTATCCTAAAGGTCAGTCTAGGTCATTTCAAGGTCATTCAGAGGGTTTCTGCGTTAAAAACACCGAATACAAACCAAAAAATCTGAAAAAATTCATATGTCTATTTTCGAGGTCGAGGAGTCAAAATCCGAGGTCATTTGACCTTCTCCATCTCAGGGTCAAGGTCATTTTAAGGTCAAATCGACAAGATTAATACAAGAATATCTGAAAAAATTCAAGCACATGTATTTTAGGCCTCTAAATCTGAATACGTCGTTAGTTGACCTTCAGCAGTTATCCTAAAGGTCAGTCTAGGTCATTTCAAGGTCATTCAGAGGGTTTCTGCGTTAAAAACACCGAATACGAACCGAAAAATCTGAAAAAATTCATACGTCTATTTTCGAGGTCGAGGAGTCAAAATCCGAGGTCATTTGACCTTCTCCATCTCAGGGTCAAGGTCATTTTAAGGTCAAATCGACAAGATTAATGCAAGAATATCTGAAAAAATTCAAGCACATGTATTTTAGGCCTCTAAATCTGAATACGTCGTTAGTTGACCTTCAGCTCTTATCCTCAATGTCATTCAAAATCATTTCAAGGTCATCATAATTTTATTTTAGTTATAAATACCACGTAGCCATCAAAATTTTTTTAAAAGTTCATGTGTATAGTCAGTTGATTTCTATAAGCTGAGGTTTAAGAACATTTATAGGTCATCGTGCGTATATGTATCTGCATGACTTGTTTGCTGCATTATATATTCATCAGCTCGAAAGCGTTTTCGTTGGGTGCAAAATGACCTTTTAATTGATTTTCTTTTGTGTGTTACATGCGACTCCCTCTTTAAGCTCCAGCAATAGCCTGCTAGCATATTCCTTCCCCAAACGCCTTGATATCTTATTTCAAATTCTTTTAGATCCTGATGCATCCTCTCACCTTGCTCTTCACTAAAGTCCCCTAAGTTATCAGGAAAGTAATCGATATGAGAATGCAAGAAATGGAGTTTAAAATTCATTAGACATCCTAATTTTTTGTAGCTATCCAGCATTGTAGCAACAATATTTTCATAATCAGGATCTTTGTAATTTCCTAAAAATTTTTTTGTCACTTCTCTGAAACTTTGCCACGCAACTTTTTCTTTATCTGTCATTAGTCTTTCAAATTCCTCGTTCTTCAGCAGTTCCCTTGTCTGAGGTCCCGTAAAGACACCCTCATTTATTTTAGCTTCAGAGAGTTTTGGGAGGACTTGAAAAATATGCATGAAAGCATCACTTTGTTCTCTACTCATGGCCTTAACAAGTTGCTTAGCAAGACCTAATTTGATGTGCAGTGGTGGAAGAAGAACCTTATGTGCAGGGATCAAACTTTTTTTTTGAACATTCTTTACGCCTGGAATTAGATTTATTCTAGGAGGCCAGACTTTTCTCACGTAATGTTCGTCCCGAGCTCTACTATTCCACTCACAAAGAAAGCATGGATATGATGTAAATCCTTTTTGTAGGCCAAGCAAAATGGTAGTTATTTTTAAATCACCACAAATTTCTCATTTATGTGTATCATACTTTAATTTTTGTAATAAGAGATGCATATCATGATATTCTTCATTTATTATAACAGAATGAGCAATAGGTAAAGGGGCATACACGTTTCCATTGTGTAGCAGAATAGCTTTCAAACTTCTAGTCGACGAATCTATGAACAGACGCCAATCAGAAGGTTCGTATCCAACGTCAAACTCTTCAACCAAACCTTTCACATCACTGCAGTAAATCAGATTGCTTGTTTTTGTAAAAAACTTTCGGAACGGTTTGTCTCTCGTACGGTAAAATGAAATATATGTTCCAAGAGCTAAGCAATTTTTTTCTTTGAGCCTTGAAGCCAGTAATTCAGAACCTTCTTTTGAAAGTCCCAAATCACGACAAAGATCACTTACTTCATCTTAAGAAAATTTATCTTGATTTCTATTTTCCTCATCCTGGGAACTTGATGAAACATTTTCAGAATACATTTCTCTTTCTTCTTCTTGAGAGGTGTCCAAATATTGGTCTCGTATTGCTGTATCGTCTATGGAACTATCTGCATCAGTTAAAACCTCTAGATCACTAGTATCTATATCCATACAATTGTCACTAGTTTCAGCATTAATGAGCACAGGAAATGTTACTGAAGCTACACTTTCATAAGTAATATGTTTTTTAGTATTGCGGTTATGACCATGAACATCGTTGGAACAAAAGTAACAATCAGACTCATGGTTTGATGACTTTCTCCATAACATTGGAGAATCAAATATCTATTTTGTTTTTTTGTTTAAGATATTTCGACATCTACTGCAAATAACGTCTAGAGTGAATATATTACTAAATGAATTAGTTCGGGTTGCAAAACATTCTTTGTATTTTTTTTGCAATGCTTCCGTGAATGTAAATTTACCAGCTGCTACATACTCCCCACAAACTGCACAAAAGCTGTTACGACTATTATTTTTGCAAGAGATCTGACTTGTAGCATTTGACTCTACGTTGGCCAAGTTTTCCACCAATGTAGAGCTACGGTCGCATGATGACGACGGCTGCGGGCCCGCTTGCCCACCCTGACCAGCCGCCGATTCTGGGTTTCCTAAGCCCTGTCTCGTAATGCATTTTCGTGTGGTTGCCATGACGGCATGAAAGCCTCTACCCAGGGACTTCGCCGGATAGTGAGAGAACTCCGTTGCCCACCGTCACCGCGTGGAGGTGCCCTGGGTGCAACCACACATTTCATATTAGCATACATTTTAACAACCAGAAATAAAATAAATAAAATGTTCAAACAAAACTGTTAGAGTTTACTCTAAGCTAAGTCTGAAATACAGAGAGTAGCCGGCCGACTTCGCCCATGAATATAGGAAAAGTTACCGTGGCTACATGGTATTTATAACTAAAATAAACTTATGATGACCTTGAAATGATTTTGAATGACATTGAGGATAAGAGCTGAAGATTAACGAACGACGTATTCGGATTTAGAGGCCCAAAATACATGTACTTGAATTTTTTCAGATATTCTTGCATTTATTTTGTCGATTTGACCTTAAAATGACCTTGACCCTGAGATGGAGAAGGTCAAATGACCTCGGATTTTGACTCCTCGACCTCGAAAATAGACGTATGAATTTTTTCAGATTTTTCGGTTCGTATTCGGTGTTTTTAACGCAGAAACCCTCTGAATGACCTTGAAATGACCTAGACTGACCTTTAGGATAACTGCTGAAGGTCAACTAACGACGTATTTGGACTCAGAAGCCTAAAATACATGTGCTTGAATTTTTTCAGATATTCTTGCATTTATTTTGTCGATTTGACCTTAAAATGACCTTGACCCTGAGATGGAGAAGGTCAAATGACCTCGGATTTTGACTCCTCGACCTCGAAAATAGACGTATGAATTTTTTCAGATTTTTCGGTTCGTATTCGGTGTTTTTAACGCAGAAACCCTCTGAATGACCTTGAAATGACCTAGACTGACCTTTAGGATAACTGCTGAAGGTCAACTAACGACGTATTTGGGCTCAGAAGCCTAAAATACATGTGTTTGAATTTTTTCAGATATTCTTGCATTAATCTTGTCGATTTGACCTTCAAATGACCTTGACCCTGACGTGATGGACACTAACCGACCCTCTCATTGTAATCAGCGGCCCAAAAACTGTAAGACCCGCAAATCGCATCCGCTGATACTTAGTAGATCAAATGTTGACCTGTGTTATTAGTTGTTTTTATAATCGATTTTTTTTTAATTCTATTTTTTCAAAACTTTTTCTTTCTTTTTTTAAATAATATTTTTTAATTATAATTTTTATAGTTTAGCTCTATTTTATATTTTATTGTATTTTTGTTTACTTTTAATTTTATAATTTAACAATTATTAGTGATTTTTATAGTCGAATTTTTTTAAATATATTTTTTTATTGTATTTTAAGGATTATTAGTTATTAATTATTTATAATTGAATTTTTTTATTAAATTCTTTTATATTTTAAAAATTATCAATTATTTTTTTATAGGAGGGGTGGTCTGCCCCAGCTTCCGCTAAGCGGCCTTTAGGCAAAAAAAAAAGTATATGCAGTCATGGGCACAAACGTATCATTCTTGCTAGTGCAGCTAGAGCGGCCTCGCTACGCTCGGCCCCTCAGCATGCACTCACAAAGAATGATACGTTTTGCGGCCTTAACGCATAATATACTATTTTGTTCTCAGGCCGCAAAATAAATTTTTGTGTCCTCTATATGGAGCACAAAATAGTGTATTCTTGTCTTAGGCCGCAAAAGAAAAATGCGTATATTCAATGTAATATTTTAATAAAAGTTTGCAGAAAAACGTTCTCGACGTCGCTGACTCTTGGCTTGAACTAAATGAATGGCTCGCTTTCCTTAATATCGCTATCCTTTTCTTACATATACTATACTGGATATGCGTTAACAAATAACGTGGACTCAATATATGTATATTATGAAAGAAAAGGAAAGAGCGAGAGAACGACGTAGTTACAAGTTTCGCGTGTTAAAACTTTTTTTTTCTTTTTTAAATGATATTTTTTAATTATAATTTTTATAGTTTAGCTTTGTTTTATATTTTGTTGTATTTTTGTTTAATTTTAATGTTATATTTTAACAATTATTAGTTGTTTTTAAAATCGAATTTTTTTTATTTTATCTTTTGAAAACTTTTTTTTTCTTTTTTTAAATAATATTTTTTTATTATAATTTTTATAGTTTAGCTTTATTTTATATTTTATTGTATTTTTGTTTAATTTTAATGTTATATTTTAACAGTTATTAGTGGTTTTTATAATCGAATTTTTTTTATTGTATCTTTTTATTGTATTTTAAGAATTATTAATTATTTATTGTTTATAATTTAATTTTTTCAATAAATTCTTTTAGATTTTGAGAATAATTAGTTATTTTTTATAGGCGGGGGCTCCACCCCAGCTTCCGCTTAACAGCCTTCGGGCAAAAAAATATATGCAGTCACGGCCACAAACGTATCATTCTTGCTCGTGCAGCTGGAGCGGCCTCACTACGCTCGACCCCTCAGCATGCACTCGCCAAAAATGATACGTTTTGCGGCCTTGACGCATAATATACTATTTTTGTCCTGAGGCCCCAAAATAAATTTTTGTGTCCTGTATACGGAGCACAAAATAGTGTATTCTTGTCCTAGGCCGCAAAAGAAAAATGTGTATATTCAATGTATTATTTTAATAAAAGTTCGCAGAAAAACGTTCTCGACGTCTCTCATTCTTGGAATTAAACTGAATGGACTGCTCGCTTTCCTTAAAATCGCTATCCTTTTCTTACATATACTGTAATGGGTATACGTTAACGAATAACATAGACTCGATATATGTATATTATGAAATAAAAGGAAAAAGCGAGAGAAAGACATAGTTACAAGTTTCGCGTGTTGAAACTTTTTTTTCCTTTTTTAAATAATATTTTTTAATTATAATTTTTATGATTTAGCTTTGTTTTATATTTTGTTGTATTTTTGTTTAATTTTAATGTTATATTTTAACAATTATTAGTTGTTTTTATAATCGAATTCTTTTTATTTCATCTTTTGAAAACTTTTTTTTTCTTTTTTAAAATAATGTTTTTTGACAATAATTTTTATAGTTTAGCTTTATTTTATAATTTATTTGTTTAATTTTAATGTTATACTAGCAAAAAATACCTCGCTCCTAACGTTGCACGGTTGCATCTCCATATATTATATTATTATGTATAATTTACCCAATTTGAAAATAAAAAAGGATTGGCGCAACTCATGAATTTTGATATTGTAGTTTTGTACTAAATTAAATTTTTATATTATTATAAAAAAGATTAATTAAAGTTATAATGTGCATAAAAATTGTTTAAATACAAATTATATCATGATAAATTAATAATTTGTTCTACTAAATTGCATTTGAATCAATGGAAAAATATAATAGAAATTCATTCTTTCTAATCGCGTGTTTCAATCACGAACCATGAAATAATCGTAAACAGTATTTGACGTTTACTAAAACTAACAACTGCACGGAGAAAGGAAAGTATTGTTAAAATAGGTTTTAAATCAAGTATATCTAATTTATGGACTAAGATACTTGAAAAAAGAGTGACGATATAATTTTAATTAGTACTATAGCTTGAATTTTAGGGACCAATGTTGGTACCATTATATTATGAAGTAAGAGCATAAATTTGCGATGCTTAGTGTCTTTTTTTTTGTACTAAGACTATTTCACCTACTCGATTCAAGGGCAATATTTCGCAGAAAATGTGATTATTAATCTCTTTCCGTGCATCTTTTCCTGTTACTAAAATTGAAAATTATTAAATATAGAATTAGTTACATGATATATAACTTTTTTCAAATTACTAATAATTAATATTCTAATTCGTGATATTTAAGGACTAAAACGATACATGTTTATCTTCTATATTCCGGTCTAAAATAGTTACTTTTGAGTTCTAAATTAATTATTAGTAATTTAAAATTGATATATATATATATATATATATATATATATATATATATATATATTATACAATTTACATTATATTTATCAAATGTTAAAAATTGTTACACAATTAAACGGGTTTTACGTTGATAGGTATTAATTATATTGAAGTTTTTCGCTCCTAACGTCGCTCGGTTGAATTTTTTTTAATTATATTATTATGTATAAATCGTAACGGTATTCTACCGTGTTTGAATCTTGCGCGCTTAGGTATTAAAATGGGATAAACGCTCAGTCATATATCTGGTCTAAGACGAGTAAAGAATTGCGTATCTTGACGACCAGCACGCGAGAGAGAAGCTCGCCGGCTGCGAGGCGCTTCAGAGAGTTTCCGGCTACCGTTGCGTGAACACGAAACCTAAGCCGCGCTGTGCTATTAAGAGGATTTCATGGCGTGGTCGTATAATACGTGAGACTAAGTTCGCATTTGATAGTGCAAAACATTGTCTTTAAAATGAATTTTTCTCATCCCCTGGCGAAAAGTGTGCGAAATTCCCCTTCTATCTCGCCGAGAAGTAGCTCATTAAATGCTAAGCTGAGTTGCGCACTAAACTTGGGCGCCGATTCAGAGACCGCTGGCTGGCTCACTCTGGCGCACTCAGATACTTATCCATGCAAAATGTGATACGAGCATCACTGTATACGATATACATGCTTTGTTCACAAATGCATTGAAACGACCTCGTCGCTAAATAGCATCGTAATGATAGCATAAATACAGCGACGTTAAATGAAATTAAAAAAAAAAATAATATTATTTATCATTTAAATTTCACGTGCACTTTTTACATTTTATCAAATATATTATTTCTACACAAATTCTTTTTGTAATCTTAGATTTAGATTGAAAAATATTCAAAAAGAATTAAAGTTGAGATATGCCAAAAAGAAAAGAAATCACCATGTGTATATAAAGATATGTATATACTAACTGTTATATAGATAACTTTTAATCGAAATATCTTTTACAAACAATGAATTATAAAATGGCTTCAATACCGAGTTTGATATTATTTAATAAATTATTATCTAACAGTTTAGAAGACTTGATACATTGGGCTCGCTTGCTTTCTTTCTCTTTCGCACTCGCACGCCGCTTCTTCCTCACTTGAATAAACGCTAGTTCGCAGGTCCACTACTCGATGTGCCGACGCACTAGAGCCGCAACAATTTTAATGAATAAACATTTATTATTGCGCAAACGTTTCGCCGGGAATAAGGAAAAATCGTATATTCACCTCGGGAGAGAAGTTGACCATCAATTGCTCGCGTATTTGCCTCGCTGCGCTCGGGGGCAAACTATACGCGAGCATTAAATGGTCAACTTCTCTCCCTTGGTTAATAATATACTATTTTGATCATGTAATTCAGAGCCATCAGAAAGGAATTATGACAGTTTAAAATATATATTTTCATGTATGATTTATTTTAAATATAAAAAATAAATCATACATGAAAATATATATTTAATTTCAATATTAAAAATAAATCATACATAAAAATATATATTTTCCATGATCTTTTTTGTGCTGTCAATAAATGCATTTGTGAGTTTTTTTCTAATAGTTCAAGTTCGGCGGAATTTAACTTTGATGGTATTTGATTTAGACGTTGCTCATGACAAAAACTCCTCCTTATCATGTCCAGTAGATTATCGTAATTAATATTTGCATTATTATAATTTTGTAAAACTAGAAACATTCTTATTTGTTGCGTTTTGAAAATTCTTGATAAACGTAATCGCATTTGAGAAACATTATATTTTAAACAACATGGACCTAAATTATGAAGTATTGCAACAGCGAAAACAATTGCAAAAACGCCATAATCATAATCATTTGTTTGTGATTGTACTGTTTCGAATACTATGCTCAACTTTGATTTGTTTAGAAATAATCTGTTTATATAAATCTTATGCTCATCTTGTAGATATTCAAGATTTAAACTGTCATATATATGAATTACCTTATTATTATAATACACACAAATCCGGTGACCTTTTTCTAAATTTCCAGAAAATAATAACTGTATAAATTCTCCATCAATCGGTACTGAATTAATATATTGTGGTCTTTGAATAAATGAAGTTAATTGCATGTTAAATGAGGTGCACTGGTTTGGAATATTATTAAATTCTAATATATAAATATCAGTTAACATCGAAGCAATTCCACTATACAATCCCTGTCCTTTAACAATCAATTTATCTTTCTCAGTCATGACCATTATTGAAAATTAAAATTCTTTTAAGAATTTTAATTCATTTTTAAGAAGAGTCCGAACTATCTGTCTTTGTCTAATAGCGTTTTTCATCATTTATGTAAACACTATCCGGTATAACAAGAAAAAAATAGCAGCCCCCGCTAGATATTAGTATAATAAGTAAATTTTGTAATAACAATCAAATTTTTTCACTGCGTAGTTTTTGAATAATTAGAGACCTACCCAAAAAAGATAGGTTATATTCTAGATTGCTAGTAGGTCTCTAATTAGTCAAAAACTATACGGTAAAAAATTTGGTTGTTATTACAAAATTTACTTATTATACTAATATCTAGCGGGGGCTGCTATTTTTTTCTTGTTATACCGGATAGTGTTTACATAAATAATGAAAAACGCTATTAGACAAAAACAGATAGTTCGGCCCCTTCTTAATGAACTTTTTTCAAAGATATTCACAAAAGAATTGCTTTTATATTAACTAATTTAATTTTCTACCTTTTTACTTTAAAAGCTGAAAAATAAAAGAAATTATGAAAAATGCTATGAATTAATTGTTATATAATAAATAAATAAAAATAAAATTTGTGAAAATAATATAACGATAAAAAATGGTTATTTTCGGCAATTACATATATATGGGACGTTTCACGTCAACTCACCTAACAAAAAAATAGAATTCGTCGAAAATCTGTGAAAATGTTCTATTTGATACCCAAAATATACAAAAAAAATTTTAGAGGTACAGGTCGAAGGGGTCAGGATTTAAACGTGATGGAATTTTTCGAATTTTCCAAATTTTTGCTAAATAAATATTTTAATGAATTTTTTTTTCAAAAACTATCAATTTTTCGTTAATACTTGGAAATTAGATGTAGAATTCACCTGAATTTTTGCAAATTATAATATACTGATTTTTATGCTTGCTTGATCGATTTAAACATACTATTTAGTATATCTAAAAATCGAGCAGGTTAAATTGGCTTTTTAAAGTCTTTTTTTTTGTTTTTTTATGAGGAAAAAATATACTGTGTGTGTAGAATATGAACATATTTTCACAAATTGTAATTTAAGACATTATGAACCATATATACTAAAAATTTAACAAAAAATAAATTTTAAAATTTCAAAATTTTATTTATAATTTGTGATGTTTAGCAAATAATGGTTTACAAAAATTTACATACATTTTACATACAATTTCCAATAAAAAACATTTTCATACATTTGTCCCAAAAATCAATACTTTTTCAGAAAAAAAATCACGAACCTCATCATTGATTCAAAATAACGATTTATACAGACTTTTTTGCACAATTAAGTAACTTTGAGGAAGCTGCCCAACTGAAGGCTTCATATATTTTTTCTTCATAAAAAAACAAAAAAAATAAGACTTTAAAAAGCCAATTTAACCTGCTCGATTTTTAGATATACTAAATAGTATGTTTAAATCGATCAAGTAAGCATAAAAATCAGTTTATTATAATTTGCAAAAATTCAGGTGAATTCTACATCTAATTTCCAAGAAAAAGTATTCTATTAAGTTTTAACGAAAAATTGAAAGTTTTTGAGGAAAAAATTCATTAAAATATTTATTTAGCAAAAAATTTGGAAAATTCGAAAAATTCCATCACGTTTAAATCCTGACCCCTTTGACCTGTACCTCTAAAATTTTTTTTGTATATTTTGGGTATCAAATAGAACATTTTCACAGATTTTCGACGAATTCTATTTTTTTGTTAAGTGAGTTGACGTGAAACGTCCCATATATATACGACATTTCACACCAACTGGAAGAGCAAAGGAATAAAAATCGCTAAGACTCTGAGAATATATTCTGTTTGTTACCCAAAATGTGTAAAAAAATTGTCCAAGGATTTAGATAGAAAGGATCAAGAGCCATAGATTCTTGAAATTTGGAAATTTTTCAAAATTTTCGGAAAAGTATTAATTTTATCTTTTTTTTCTGAAAATCCTGATGTTTTAGAGAGAAATTCATAAGATTACTTCTTGTTGTAAATGAAGAGCAGAGTTGGCATGATTCTTTACAAACCTAAAGTTTTCTATTGGCTCTTATATGTATTACATGGTAATTGAAATTACTAATTGTTCGCCACTTCAGAAATTTCTTTTCGCGGGCTTATTTTTTTCTATTTTGCATGACCTTAAAAATAAATTTTTGATAATGTAAGTCAGAGCAATCAATAAGGAGTTATGACAGTTTAAAATATATATTTTCATGTATGACTTATTTTTCACATTGATTATAAATCATACATGAAAATATATATTTATATTCAATATGAAAAATAAGTCATACATGAAAATATATATTTTAAACTGTCATAACTCCTTATTGATTGCTCTGACTGACATTATCAAAAATTTCTTTTAAAGCTCATGCAAAATAGAAAAAAATAAGCCCGCGAAAAGAAATTTCTGGAGTGGCGAACAATTAGTAATTTCAATAGCCATGTAATACATATAAGAACCAATAGAAAACTTTAAAATTCAGGTCTGTATAGAATCATGCTAACTCTGCTCTTCATTTACAACAAGAAGTAATCTTATGAATTTCTCTCTAAAACATTAAGATTTTCAGAAAAAAAAAAGTTAAGACTTTTCCGAAAATTTTAAAAAATTTCCAAATTTCAAGGATCAATGGCTCTTGCTCCTTTCAATCTAAATCCTTGGAAATTTTTTTACACATTTTGGGTACAAACAGAATATATTCTCAGAGTTTCAGCGATTTTTATTTTTCTGCTGTTCCAGTTGGTGTGAAATGTCCCATTTATATATATATATATTATACTATATATTTATATATATATTCAGCGATTTTTATTTTTCTGCTCTTCCAGTTGGTGTGAAATGTCCCATTTATATATATATATATATATATAAATGGGACATTTCACACCAACTGGAAGAGCAGAAAAATAAAAATCGCTATATATATAAATGGGACATTTCACACCAACTGGAGGAGCAGAAAAATAAAAATCGCTGAATATATATAAATATATAGTTGAGATATATATATAAATGTATAGTTGTCAAAAATAACCATTTTTTATCGTTATATTATTTTCACAAATTTTATTTTTATTGATTTATCATATAACCATTACTTCATAGCATTTTTCATAATTTCTTTTATTTTCCAGCTTTTGAAGTAAAAAGGCAGAAAATTAAATTAGTTAATATCAAAGCAATTCTTTTGTGAATATCTTTGAAAAAAGTTCATTAAAAATGAATTAAAATTCTTAAAAGAATTTTAATTTTCAATAATGGTCATGACTGAGAAAGATAAATTGATTGTTAATGGACAGGGATTGTATAGTGGAATTGCTTCGATGTTAACTGATATTTATATATTAGAATTTAATAATATTCCAAACCAGTGCACCTCATTTAACATGCAATTAACTTCATTTATTCAAAGACCACAATATATTAATTCAGTACCGATTGATGGAGAATTTATACAGTTATTATTTTCTGGAAATTTAGAAAAAGGTCACCGGATTTGTGTGTATTATAATAATAAGGTAATTCATATATATGACAGTTTAAATCTTGAATATCTACAAGATGAGCATAAGATTTATATAAACAGATTATTTCTAAACAAATCAAAGTTGAGCATAGTATTCGAAACAGTACAATCACAAACAAATAATTATGATTATGGCGTTTTTGGAATTGTTTTCGCTGTTGCAATACTTTATAATTTAGGTCCATGTTGTTTAAAATATAATGTTTCTCAAATGCGATTACGTTTATCAAGAATTTTCAAAACGCAACGAATAAGAATGTTTCCAGTTTTACAAAATTATAATAATGCAAATATTAATTACGATAATCCACCGGACATGATAAGGAGTTTTTGTCATGAGCAACGTCTAAATCAAATACCATTAAATTTAGATTTCGCCAAACTTGAACTATTAGAAAAAAACTCACAAATGCATTCATTGGCAGAACAAAAAAAGATCATGGAAACGTATCGTAAACAAAAGAATTCGAATCATAAAACAATTTTAATGGAAATTGACAATGACATTTCAGATACAAATTTTTCAAAACCAAATAATGATAGAATGGGAATCGATGATATTTACTCAAATTATGACGGTAGTGAAATTAGGACTGTTGAGATTAAATGAAGAAAAAAAAGAATCAAATGCAATAGATGAAGAAGAAGCTTTATTTGTAACAGGCCTTAAGAGGATGACGAAGCTGCCCGTTTCCTAATAATATTTTCAATCTTAAATTATGAATAAACGATGCGTTTAATGGAGTTTTTTCGCTACAAAGTAAGAATTCGTAAGATTAAACTCTAGTGCGGACAACTCAAGAAATCTACCAAAATATTATACATATATAGTTATAATAAAAACTTTTAATGTATCGTATTTTAAGATTAGGTTTATCGAGTTTGATATCTAATTTCCAATCTAAGCTCATAAAAAAATAACATATCCAAATGATTTTTTATTTTAACAAAAATTATTATATTAATATAGCTTTAGTGCGGGCAAGTCATTATATTTATTTAATTTATGAATTTATAAAGATATTGATAAAATAAAAAAAGCAAAACTCAATTGCTGCAGCTCCGATATCCGGTTACTAGGAAAATGGTAACAGAACATATGACATAAATATAAAAAAAATTCAGAAAAAAAGATTATTATGAAAATGCAAGAAAAAGAAAGTAATGATAAATTAGAACTAAGACGTGTTTAAGAAACTTTACGTAAGAAAAAAGCTTATATCCCTAGTGGAAATCGGTTTTGCTAATAACTGTTAATAATTATATATAATTGCGAATAACTGCAGATAACTGCTAAAAGCTGCTAGTAACTGTTATAAATAGTTTAGTTTAAGACAGAAGGAGCGGTTATTTGTAGTTAATAGCAGTTATCATCAGTTATTAGCAGCCATTAGCAATTATTAGCATTCATAAGCAGTTATTTGCTATTTCATTAATTTATAATTTAATATAGAAGTACTAATAACATTTATTAGCAGTCATTTGCATTTATTTACAGTTATTTGCGATTTCTTGCAATTATTTACAGTTATTAACAATTATACGCTTTTTGAAAAATTTTATGAGACAATAAATTTTCATGAATAACTATTATTAACGATAAATAACTGCAAGTTTCTGCAAATAACTACAAAAATCAGAAAATAAATTGCTTGCAGTTATTAGCAAAACTGATTTCCACTAGGAATGAAAATGAAAAAAGGACAACCAAATAAATATAAACTGAAAAATGTTCATTACGTTATAAGTTTATGAAAAAATAATATTTTGACACGCTATAACTACTTAGTATAACAACGAGTCCCCGAGTTCAAATATGTACAAATTATTGAAAAAATAGAAAAGAAATTTTTTCATTGATACAATGCTTTTTCTATGAGGAAGCAAAAAGGGTAGTGATAAAATGGAACAAATACGTACAAATGAAGCTACTCGTAAAAAAAGCTTACATAAAAATGAAAGAAGAACAACCAAATGAATATAAAAAAAATTAAAAATATTATCCCTTCTTAAAAAAATGATGAGCCGCCATGTTGAAGCATCTAAAGATCAAATCCTGATTGGTCGATATAGAATAGGCGCCAAAAATTAAATTTTAAAGGGTTTAGATTTTTTAAATAAATAAAAATTAATTTCTAGGCATTGTTTTTTAAATATAATAGAAGTAACTCGATTAAAATAAAATAAGAATATTTTATTTTAAACCAAGCAATATTATTTATGTATATAACCAATGTATAGTTTAATGATAAAATATATAACTATGAGCACAAGCAAGGTGACCACCTTTATTTAAAAATTCCAGTAAAATTGTAAAGACATCAAATAATATAACAATTCAAATAAGTAATTTATTCCTTTATTGCATTAGTATTGCTTAATGCAGGTACAATAAATATATATTTTTAATTGTTTTTCATTTAAAAATAAGTATAGTAATAGCAATCAATGAAGGTTTGAGGTTATGAAGGTTTGAGGTTATGAACGTTTTATTATTCTATATTTCTATTACTCAGATTAAAAATCATCAAAGTACTAAAAAAAAGTAATATATTTAAGTAATGTTTTAAAAATAAATTTATGTGCACATTTTAATAAAAAAAATAAGGTTAGAATAAATCAAGATCAAAATTTACTGATAACAATGGATGATACAATTGACGAACAAACTGTATGTCTATTTTTAGTGAAAATTTGAAGAATCTACTTATACGAGTGTGCTATTTCATAATATACAATACTATTTAGTTAAACTTATTATATTAAATATCAATACATAAATAAATAGAAGTATAAAATGTGTGTTTTCAGTAATTGTAGTTTGAAAATAATTTACACACTGATGAAAGTATGATTACGGTAGACAGCTTTGTTATAAATTAACATACAACAACGTATTACAGTTGACGAATAAGCTATATATCTATTTTTAATGAAAATTTGAATAATTTACTTATATAAGTGTGCTATTTTATGATATACGATGAATTAATATTTAATATAATATATTTAACTGAATAGTTTGCTTGTACGAGTGAGTTATTTTATTATATACATTACTATTTAACTAAATATTAATACATGAAATTAAAAAATGGAAAAACTATTTATGTTTTAATGAATAAAGCTTGAAAATAATTAACATACTGATGAAATTATAACTATAGTAAGCAACTTTTTTATAGATTTGTATATAAAATTTGTATTACAATTGACAAACAAGCAATATGACTATATTTTCAATAAAAATTTGAATATTTAATAATATAGGTATGCAGTTTTTTAATATACACTGAATTAATATTTAATATAATATATTCAACTGATTAGTTTACTTATACATGTTGGTTATTTTATAATATACAGACATAAGCTGAAATAATTTGGGCGCCTATGCACTTTCTACTCAACTGTAGTTACTAGAGCTATCAGACTTGAGTTTCAGTCTGAAAAAAAATCAGATTTAAATGTAATTGATAATTTTTTATTATAATATTAACTAATAAAACTTCTTTTTAGCTTAAATATACATTAAGGGGGCCAGATACTATTAGAAGCTGAAATATATTGCTGAGATATATTGATATAAATTGCTGATATTTAAAAATAAATAATTTCATATAAAAATACATTCAATTTCGAACATTTTTTGGTTTAAAACATTTTCTATATCTTAAGAATTGAAGTGGTGGTGCTCGTTGAAAGTCTGGAACAAAAAACCCTTTACCGCAAAGTTTCTTCATGAGTTTTCATTGGATTCACTTGAAATTTTATAAAGATATTCAAAATTATAGTAGAATTCATATAAGTCGAGCAGATTTTGAATTAATTTATTTCTATTTATTTATCAACTTATTATTTATAATAATGAATAAAAAAAATTTTTTTTTAATTGTTTTTTTTTCAAAAATTTTTTAATTATTTGAATTTTTTATGAATGTTTTACACTTATATGGATTCTACTATAATTTTGAATATCTCCATAAAATTTCAAGTAAATCCAATGAAAACTCATGAAGAAACCTTGCGGTAAAGGGTTTTTTGTTCCAGACTTTCAACGAGCACCACTACTTCAATTCTCAAGATATAGAAAATGTTTTAAACCAAAACATGTTTGAAATTGAATGTATTTTTATATGAAATTAGTTATGTTTAAACATCAGCAATTTACATCAATATATCTCAGCAATATATTTCAGCTTCTAATAGTATCTGGCCTCTTTAAATAAAAAAGTTTGATCCATGAATAGTTTTAAAAACCCTTATCTGATGCTTATAATCCTCTTGATTAGTTAAAAACTTGATTTTGTTTATTTAATAATACTATTCAAAATGAAATAATGTTGTATGTGTATCATGTCTTAAAATTTATGAGTTATAAATATATTTTAATACACTTCTACTTTCTAATAGAGAAAACATTGTATCAATAAAAAAATTTTTTTAATTTTTATTATTAATTTGTACATATTTAGACTCATGAGTCGAAAAAAGTGGTTTCCACCCTGTTAAAAAAATCAGGCGAGAAATCACCTGATTTCTTAGGTGATTTATCATGCCAAAATATCATTTAATGATCTCTCACCTGATTTTTTTTTGTAGGGCAGAAAATTTCTGTATGTATGTGTGTGTGTATGTACTCATTACGTCAATTAGATCTCGAAAAGTACTCGACAGATTTCCTTCAAATTTTGCATACAATTTATTTTTTTGTCTAACTGGTACGGAAGCTATTGAAAATTGGTTTTCTTGGCGTAGTTTTAATTTTAGAACAATTTAAAATATTTTTTTTCAATTCTAATTTTTAATTTTTTTTGTATTTTACTTTAAGTACTCGATGGATTTGCTCTAAAATTTGCTTAGAAATTATTTGCGACCACCAAAAGAAAAACTTCTGAAAACTGATTTTCTTAGCGTGGTTTTAATTTTAGATAATTTTGTAAAATTTGCAAAAAAAATTCATTTTTCTTTTATTTTACGTAAATTACTCGAAAGATTTTCCCCTAAATTCGCATGCAAGTTATTCGCTATTGTCAGCAGAAAAAAATTTTTAAAAACTAATTTTCTTAGCGCAGTTTTAATTTTAGAGTATTTTGAAAATTTTGAAAAACTTTTAATTTGAAACCACTTTTTTCGACTCCCTGAGTCTAAATATATACAAATTAACGAAAAAATAGAAAAAAATTTTTTTATCGATACAATAATTTGTCTATGAGAAAGCAAAATGAAATCAAAATACTCTAACACAATGAGCTCTATGAGAAAGCATTACACCAAAGCACTTAGCAGCGTTTTTGTAAATGCTTAAGTTCAAATAAATGTAATAGATATATTTATTATTACCATTACTCAACCGCATTATTACCTATAATGCGGTTATGAAGTAGCTATAAGTAAAGTCATTTATTTAATAGTCATTAAATATATAAAGATGAAAAAGATGCTTTTGTAATTTCAAATAATGAAGGATTTTTAAACTCTTATTACCAATAATAGTATTTAAAAATGTAATTTACTGTAATATTTAATTTAATTTAATGCTATCCAAACTAAAGATGTAACGCATATAATAATTTGTGAAAACAATTTTATATGAATGAGTTGAAACAAAATTTAATGCAAAAGTAAAAAATAAAATGTTTTTTTTTGTGAAAAACTTTTTGATCTCTTATTGCAAAATTTATAGAATTTTCATACATTATTTTAAAACTCGGAAATTGATAGTGATGAAAATCATTAATGAATCAGATGAAATGTTTCTTTTAGAATATTTAAATTCTTTTAATCCTTCCAGTAAATTACATTTGAGAAAAAAATTTATTGTAATGCTTATAAGAAATATAAGTATTAATAAAGGTTCGTGCAATAGTGCGAGATTGCAAATTTTAGAATTTTCTAATCATTTATTAAAATGTAAAATTTTGACGGGTGGCATAAGATAATATTTTTCCAAACCGTAGTAGATTATATTGTGAAAATGAATATTCCTTTTACATTTAAAAGAACATAATTTCCATGTGAATTATCTTTTGCTATGACAATTAATAAATTACATGGACAAACGTTTGATAATATAATTATTCTTTTAAGGAACTGAACACGGTTAAAAACAATTGTGTAGTCTGTTAACTTTTTTTTCTGTTACTAAATTGTCTGTTGAAGTAACAAACAACACGGAAAAAGGTAAATACCATTAAAATCAATACTACACGTAGTATGTATTATTTCTGTGATAAAGTATTGAAAAAAAATGTAATAGTATAATTTTAATCAATACTATACTTCAAATTTTAACTACTAATGCTGGCATAACTATATTACGAACTGAGTGCATGAATTTCCGCTACGTAGTACCTATTTTTTCGGTACTAGGACTGATATTTCACCTATCCGATCTAGGGGTAAAATTTTGCAGATAATATAATTGCTATATATAGAACTAATTTTCCCATACTAGAATTAAAAATTGATGATTCTAATATCATTTTTATAATATATAACCCTTTTAAATTACTAATAATTAATTTTCAACTTAGGATGTCAGAGCTGTTAGAATCGATTTTTGCTTTTTTTATTTTGTTGACATCTTTTTAAATTCATTAATCAAACAAATATTCTAACTTATCCGCGCTATAGCTATGTTAGTACAATTATTTTTGTTAAAATAAAAAGTCATTTGAATTTATTTCTTTTATAAACTTGGATTGAAAGTTAGATCAAGCTTGACAAACCTAACCTCGAAATACTATACATCGTAAGTTTGTATATAACTTTTTATGTATAGCACCCCGGTGGATTTCATGAGTTGTCCGCACTCAAGCTTAATCTTACAAATTTCTTTATTGTAGCAAAAAAATTCATCTGCTTTTTCCCGTTTATAATAATCAACTCAAGTTTAAAATTAATAATTAGTAATTTGAAATTTTTACATATTATATGATCGATATTATATTTATTGATTGCTAAAAATTTTTATGCAATTTGATGGTTTTTACATTATGATAAATTAGCTGTATTGAAGTTTCATATTCGACAGCGCCGCAGTAAATATTGTATAGGTACTATGTTAGTAAAAGATAATTTAGTCCCGTAGTACGGAAAAATTCGGTACTATACCACACAATTCTTGGGACGAGTCGCGTTAAAAAATGTACTTATATAGGTCGTTTTAAAATATATACTGAGTATCAATTAAAAAACGACTGGTAATATTCTCTCTAGTACTGACTCAAATTAGTACATTCTTTTTAGGTATTTTCCTTTTTCCGTGAAGGATGTGACGATTTAACAGACTTTATGTCAGTTGATTCTGAAAATGTCCGTAACAAACGACTAGAACAGATAGTCCAGGGGCAACCCACATAGCATATTTCAAAAAAAGATTACATGAAATATTTCAGTGAAATATTAAATAAGTGACAAACAAATATTTGTTTGAAATATTTCAGTTTATGAATATGAAATAATTCATTGAAATATTTCTGTAATATTGGTGAAACATTTCAAGTTTTATTCTAAAAAAATTTTTAGATCCAACACCAAAATATTCGAGAAATATTACTAAATTATTTTTTGAAATGTTCCAAATCAATATTTCGCAAATCTTTCAAAAAACATTTCATGAAATATTCCTGTAATATTGATGGAACATTTCATGTTTTATTTCAAAAAATTTTTGAATCCAACACTGAAATATTCAAGAAATATTGTTACATTATTTCTTGAAATATTTCAAATAAATATTTCGCAAATCTTTCAAAAAACATTTTATGAAATATTTCTGTAATATTGATGGAACATTTCATGTTTTATTTCAAAAAATTTTTAAATCCAACACTGAAATATTCAAGAAATATTGTTACATTAATTCTTGAAATGTTTCAAATAAATATTTCGCAAATCTTTCAAAAAACATTTCATGAAATATTTCTGTAATATTAAAGAAACATTTCATGTTTTATTTCAAAAAATTTTTGAATCTAACACTGAAATATTCAAGAAATATTGTTACATTATTTCTCGAAATGTTTCAAATCAATATTTCGCAAATCTTTCAAGAAACATTTCATGAAATATTTCTGTTACATTTAAAAAAAATTTCATGAAGTATTTAAAAAAATGTATGAACATAACACTGAAATATTGAAGAAATATTGCTGCACTATTTCTTAAAATATTTCAAATCAATAATGCGCAAATTTTTCAAGAAATATTTCATGAAATATTTCTGTCAAATTTCAGAAATATTTCATGGAGTATTCCGAAAAATTTATGAATATAACAGTGAAATATTGTTTAAATATTGTTTAAATATTTGTAGTTATCTCGCGTTTGTAGCAATTCTTCCATCTTGCCAGCAGGTGGCTACTTGATTATATTTTCATGTGATCGTAAATGTGGTTGGCAAACTCTCGCAAGTGGTGGGATGCTCTCTCGTTTAGTATATAAGACCGAAAATTCTTGATACAAATAAATAAGCACTTAAATTCTAAATAACAAATAAATGTATAAGTATATAATATGGTTTGAGATGCAACTCTTACAAAATCAAAAATAATATCTGATAGAACTTTTCATCAATATTACAAATCAGTATTTCATGAAAGATTCCAAAAATATTTCCGAAAGGGTTAATAATCCTCTATGAATACTTTGGTTAAACTGATGGGTAATCTTTCAACAATATAACATATCAATATTACATGAAAGATTTCTGAAATATTTCAGAAAACATTTTTTGAGAGATTCATAATCTTTTATGAATCCTTCAATAACATATTTTAGCAATCTTTCAACAATGTTACAAAGCAATATTTCATGAAAGATTTTAGAAATATTTCAGAAACATTTCTTGAAAGATTCATAATCTTTTATGAATCCTTTAATAAAATATTTCTGCAATCTTTCAACAATGTTACAAAGCAATATTTCATGAAAGATTTTAGAAATATTTCAGAAACATTTCTTGAAAGATACATAATCTTGCATGAATCTTTCGATCAAATATTGCTGCAATTTTTCAACAATATTATAAATTAATATTTTACAAAATAATGAAAGAATGTTACAGAAACATTACATGAAATATTTCAAATCAATCTTCTAGAAGGACATATCAATATTTCAGACATATTTCTTATCAATATTTCTGTTTTATTCTGAATCTTTCAATGAAATATTTCAGATATATTTCAGAAATATTTCATGTTATGTGGGAAACTACATAAGTCTTGGACGACCGAGGTCCTCAATTCTACCCAGGTTTTTTTTATGTATTTTGACCAGCTGAATCCGAATTTTTTCGAGTAGAAAGTCTGAAAATGGTGCATTAAATAATTATTAACAATTTTTATAAACAAATTATAAAAATGCGCTAAAAAAAAATAATTTTATTATATTTTTTAGTTCATTTTGAGTAAAAAAGACGAAAAAAGGTTCTCATGAACATATTGCTAAAATGCACTGAATCGGTAGAAAACAAATTGCAAAGTTGGAAAAAATGTGATTTTTCAAAAAATGGTACTTTTTTGAACGATTGAGAAGCGATCAGAACCATTTGCCGCTTGGTGGTGCTGCAAGAGAGAGAAGAATATAAAATATTTTTTATACACGGATTTACAATTTATTAAGACAAGTCTAAAATATTTTTGTAAAGCGAAAAATTCTGCGCATAATAGAGTCGATGTAAACATGTGTATTTTTCTTTAATGCGACCGAGAAAGTAATACCAAAGAATGATGAATACATATGCTCACGCCGGCTCTATCTCGCGCTGCATTTTTCGCTTTACAACAATATTTTAGACTTTTCAAACAAGATTAGCATCAATAATTATTCTACATATATATGGCTAGAGTTATTGACAATATTAGGGGTATCTTATTGTTTCAGTAAATTGTAAATCGCTGAGTAAAAATTATTTTACATTTTTCTCTCACCTGACCGCATGCGGCAAATAGTCCCGACCGCCTCTTAATGGGTAATGTAATCATTATAAATACGGCCGCTAACTACTGTAATCTTTAAGTTTATATTTTAACAAACAATTTAAGCTATTGTGAGTTAAAATGAAATCAGTAGAAGCTGAGCTATAGGCTGTTAAAGTTTTGAAAAATCGCGCTTTTTCAAACTGCGATTTTTTTCTGCCGATTCAGTTCATTTTCGCAATAAATTCATGAGAACCTTTTTTACTCAAAATGACCTAAAAATATCATGATTTTTTTTTTTTTTTGAAAAAATGTATTATTATAATTTGTTTATAAAAATTGTTAATAATTATTAAAATTATATCATTGTAAATGTCACGAAAGCTATTCATTAGACAATGAATATCATATTATAAACGAATATAATATTATATAAGATATAATAAAAAACGTTCTTTCTAATATTTCTTAAGTTCTTGTACATTTATTAATTTAAACGTGAATTAAAAAAAATAAAACTATATATAAAACGTGTATGTATGTGTACGGAAAACAAGCCCAAAAAAAGTTTTAGTACATTGACAGACAATATTTGTAATTTATAAGTAAAATTTTAACAGACATTTGTTTGTTAAATCCTAGACATTTTGTCTGTTAAAGTAACACACATTTTTGTCTGTTAACTGGTTTTAACAGACTTTGTCTTTAATATTTCTAAATGTGAATAAACTAATAGCCACAGCTGTTTCAATTTTTCTTTATTTCTATAAGAGAAAAAACGACTTTTCTCCTCTATTTTTTAGAGAGGCTTCTTCAGGTGTTAAAACATAAAATTTAATAACAACTGATAACAGTTTCTTAATGAATAAAAATTTCTAAATTCATCAACAATACATTAAAAAAACATCACCTAAAACAATACATTATAGGTGTAACAATAAAAATAAAAAATGAAACTTACAAGTATTAAACATGTGGTATTACATAACTGTCAAACTATTTTTGTTTTATAAAAATATATAATAATAGATATTTCTATTAATAATAAAAATTTTCGCAAGTTATACAAATCTTTAACATAGGTAATTTAGGTGAGTTACACTGTCAACAATACATGCATGAAAATTCATGTAAAAGTACTGGAAGCAAAATTTTATCGGAGCACATGAAAGCACAAGTCATGTAAATACATAATTTTTTCACTAAATCTGCTCTAAATTTAATGCACGAAAGCATAAAATTTCAAGCAATTTTTATTGTGCGAATTTAATGCACTAACTTGAATATTATTGTAGATAAATAAAATTTCATGTAGATCTGAACAGAATTTTCAGCAACTTGCGCCCTTCAGTTTTTTATGTACTCACATGAAATTTTGTGCAATATGCTTAAAATTTTATGTAAAAATATATTAAATTTCAGGTGACTTTATACAAGCTTAATTGTATGTACTTGCTTGAATATTCATGTAAAATGAATAAAATTTCACGTAAAACTACATAGCATTTCTAATGATTCGCATATCCACTTTTTAGTATACCTACATGAAATTTAAGGTTAAAGTGCTTCAAATTTAAAGTTAAAATGTATAAAATTTCAGATGAGCTTTTCTAAACTTAAATTAATGTACCAGCTTGAATATTCATATAAAATTGCATAAAATTTCCAGCAATCACACCTTCCCATTTTTTAATGTATGTACTTAAAATTTTGTGCAATACACCTAAAGTTTTTTCAGAAAATATATTAAAGTTTTGTTAATTTGTCAGTAATGAGATTAAGATAATTTCTTATTACATTATTTTCTCTTAAGTATTTAATTTGTTGTTTTGATCCTTTTTTTTGCAAATCTGATGATTTTTCTTACAATTCTGTTCGAATTCTATTTTTTCCATAGTATATTTTATATATTGTAACTATGAAACACTGAGTGGATTTTTATTTACATGATACTTGGAATATATTATTTTATAACACATACTTATATATCAATACATATCCGCATACAATACATTCAAATTTACTTATAATGTCGCATTTATATGGTAATACGACAGCCGCTGCGCATGTGTGTCTACACAAAACGGCCGGCTTATATAGTAAGTGAGGTCTCTTCCCACCGCTTGGGGACAAAACGCGCATCAACGCGCGTCCTCCTATCGGCATAATCAAGAAGATCAAGCAATTTTTTGCCATGTAACTTTAAATTTCATGCATTTACAATAAAAAATTTCGATTTGCATTAAATTTACTAAAAATGAAGCTGAATGAAATTTTTTACAATTTAGTTTAAAATTTAATGCATTCTATATTAAAAAATCTTGATCTGCATTAAATTTTCACTAAGAACAAATTTGCTGAAAATTGCATGATTGGCTTAAATTTAATGTACTTCGCATTGAAATGTTGCGTTTGCATTTAATGTATTAAAAACGAAACTGTTGAAAATTTTTGTGATTGAAATTAAACTTTAATGCACTCTATATGAAAAATCCAGGTCTGCATTAAATTTTGGATGGTAAAAAAATTTAAAAAATCTCTTGATGTTCTGCTTGAAATTTAATGTATTTCATATTAAAAATGTCATATTCACATTAAATTTACTAAAAACAAAAATATTGGAAATTAATTGCAATTGAGCCTGTATTATAATGTACACTACATTAAAAATCTGTATCTGCATTAAATTTTGAATGAAAACTAATTCGCTGAAAATTTTTGGAGGTTTTATTTGAAATTTAAGGCATTCCACGTTAAAAATGTCATATTCACGTTAAATTTACTAAAAACGAAACTGCTGGAAATTTTCTGCAATGGTGCCCGAAATATAATGCACATTGCATTAAAAATCTTGATCAGCATTAAATTTTGAATGAAAACCAATTTGCTAAAAGTTTTCTGATATTTTGCTTAAAATTTGACGTATTTCACGTTGAAAAAGTTATATCTGTATTAAATTTACTGAAAACAAAACTACCGGAAATTTCCTGCAATCAAACCTGAAATATAATGTACATTACATTAAAAATATTGATCTGCATTAAATTTTGAATGAAAATCAATTTTCTAAAAATTTGTTTTATGTTCTGCTTAAAATTTAACGTATTCCACATAAAAAATGTCATTTTCACATAAAATTTACTAAAAACGAAAGTGCTGGAAATTGTTTGCATTCAAACCCGAAATGAAATGTACATTACATTAAAAATCTTGATCTGCATTAAATTTTAAATAAAAAACTAATTTGCTGAAAATTTCCAGAGGTTTTGCTTAAAATTTAACGTATTTCACATTGAAAATGTCGTATTCACATTAAATTTACTAAAAACGAAACAACTGGAAATTTTCAGTAATCAAACATGAAATTTAATGCACTTTGCATTAAAAAAATCTCCAGCTGCATTAAATTTGAAAAACGTATTTTACTAGAATTTTTTTCTATGTGCTTGATTTTTAAAACAATTAACATAAAAAGTAGCATAATAATTGAAGCATTTATGAATTATATTTCACGTACTGATACATTAGAAATTCAATATATATACATTAATGCGATATTTATGTACGTCGTTGGAAATTCATGTTTATTATACAGAAAAATTTGTAGAAAATAACATGAATATTAATGCGAAAATACATAAAATGAGCTTTCATTTTCAAATACATTAAAATTCATGTATGAATGGCGCTGAAAAATACATTAAAATTCATCCTTTTTTTAACAGTGTACGTTTGTACAAAGTGACTAGCAAGTGTGTTCCTTTATGTACTTGGTATTTGATTCAAGATTTTGAATCACATGAATGAATCTGATTCAATTATATTTAATCTCATTTAACAATAATTGCGTTTTATTGTAAATAATTTATTCTTGAAACCGTTTTATCAAAAAACTTAATTTCTTTTTAATAATTCAACTATGTATTTATTATATACGTTGTTTAATTTTTCAGTGTCGTGTATTATTGCAATTTTCATATTTTTTAATATGTATCATTTCTGATAGCAATCTTTTTTGATAATTGCATTCAATGTCTAATATGTTTGAGGTTCCTATGTTTGTATCAAAGTTATGGCCAGAATTTTTACAGTGTGTAACCAATGCAGATTTGTCTCTATTATGTTTCAAATCACTTATATGTTGTAAATAAAGAAAAATTGAAACAGATACTGCTATTAGTTTATTCAGTTCCTTAAAAAAATTTTTAGCTGTTGTCAGCTGCTCAAGAATAATATAATTATTGATTGATGAAGAGAAGTTTTTGATCATGGTCAGTTGTATGCTGCGATGTCTAGAGTTTGATCTTATATCCTACATGCCAAAGAACTAATATATATATTGAAAATTCTGTATGTGAAAAATTATATTAAAAATTTTTTTTTATTTAATTTTTTTATTTTTTGATGACGCATTAAAGGCACTTCGTACTGTTTGATTTTAAGGTTCATAATTTTAGTTTTTATTTAAAATTAATTTTTGATAGATGACCACTCATCATTTTTTTCAAAACAATAAAATTGCTACTAAAATAATTTCGTTTATTAAAATTACTTATCATGTTTATAGATGTTATTATATCCATAGTTGACCCTGGAGTATAAATTTATTGCGCGTTTCGCGCGCATGAATGTCGCTAGTGATATAAAAAATAAAATCAATTAAAAATAGAGATACTAATAAATTGAAAAAATTGCATAAAAAAAAAATTACGCAAAAAAAGAGACTTATAGAAAACTTATTGGTGAACAATATAATGGATATGAGAGAATAGTACAAATTAAAAATAAAAAATTGGAAAATGCCGATATTATTAAGAAAACACAAGTAAAAAATGATTGTTACCAATTAAAAAAATCACGCACAAGGTGTAAAAAAATAGAAATTGATGACAGTAAACATGTTAATAATTATACTACAATAAATAAACCAATAGATGAAAAAAGCGAAATTATAAATCTGATTTTTATAAATTAAAAACCTTATTTATTAAGTGTAAGCGATTAAAAATTTAAGACAATAATTATAATGAAAATTACAATTATAATAATTATAATATTGTATTGAACAAAGTTATTGTTAAACAATCAAGGGCAAAGTAAAAAAAAAATTAAAGAAATTAAATGAAAAAATATCAACTGAAAAAATTAATTCGAAACTGATTGGTTGTATAGCAAATATATATTTCAATGAAAATCTCATATCTTAAAATAACATTGGTTCCATGACAAATGCATGTGTTTATTGTGATGGGAAACATTTCTCTTTTGAATATACTAAAAGTAACGATTTCTCCAATTGTTGTCATAAAGGTAGAGTAGAATTGTTAGAAAATTCTCCTTACCCAAAACAATTAAAGTTTTTAGCAGCTGAATTAACGGAAGAAATTATTGACTTTCAACAAAATGTTAGGTTGTACAATCATGCTTTAGCATTCGCAAATTTTGGTGCCAATTTTGATACATTGCCGGGTAAAGGACCACAAGTTATTAGAATATGTGGACAAATTTACCATAATGTATATGCGTTACATCCTAATAAAGATGAAGCACATAAATATGGACAATTATATATTTTAGATAATGAAATGGCAACGATTGAACGGAATAAGTTTAATATAAATTTAACATTATTAAAACATTTAGATATCTTGATAAAAGACATTAACCTTATGCTTAAGCCTATAAAATGATGCATAAAGTAGAAGAAAAAAAACTACAACGATGTGCAAAAATCTATTGTTCTCTAAGAACTGTTACCATGTCTATTATTCGCAATAATAATTTGGATAAAAATAGATATAATCTACCCACCTGTAATAAAGTTGCAATAGTATATGATGAAAAAGACGATCTTCCTACTATTGAATGTGATATTGTCATTTACTTTAAGTATGATCAACCAATTAGTATACCGACAATTAGCAAACATACAGATCCTATGACATATCCGCTTATTTATCCTAATGGTGATTTTAGATGGATGCCAAATATGAAAAGTAAATTTGGAAAATCTAATATTTCAAATTTGAAATTTTATAATTATAGATTTAGTGTTAGAAATGAATTTAATCAATTCCTTAATTTGGGAAAATTATTTCAACAGTTCATTGTTGATGCGTTTGAAAAAGTTAAAACATCCAGAGTATATTTCATACGAAAAAACCAAAACGTATTAAGGAGTGATTGTTACAAAGGTGTTATGGACTATTTACAAAACAAAAAAGAATTAGATTCTTAAAAAATTGGAAAAATAGTAATATTACCGTCAAACTTTACAGAAAGTCCATGATTTTTAAAACAAAATTACATTGACTTAATGACACTTGTAAATTATCATGGTGAAGCTGAACTTTTTGTAACTATGATCTGTAACCCACATTGAAAAGAAATAACTGAAAACTTGGAAATTTATGAAAATGCATTAGATAGACCAGATATTATAACAAAAGTATTTTATCAAAAAGTAGAAGAATTAAAAAATTTAGTAATAAAAAAGGAAATATTAGGAAAATGTGTTGCATATAGTTATGTAATTGAATTTCAAAAACGAGGATCACCGCATATGCATATGTTGTTACTCTTAGATAAAAATGATAAATTTGACATTCCCGGAAAAGTTGATAAAATAATAAGTGCAGAAATCCCAAATAGAGATATTTATCCAAAATTATATAGTATTGTTAAACAATTTATGATACGCGGTCTCTGTGGTATGCAAAATATAAATTATCCGTGTATGGATAAAAATACATAACAATGTATTAAAAATTTTCCAAATTAATTTAATAATACAACAACATTTAAATCCAATGGGTATCCACTGTAACGGCTCATATCAATTTTGCATAGAATTATTAAATTAAATATGAATATTTTATAAATAATTGGATATTATTTAAGACATAAAATAATTTTCTGTAATAATAAATTTAAATTACGTTAAAAGTCTAAGTAGGACTTATTAGTTACCTACTAAGGCCGATAATGAAGATAATTCAAAATGTATATATATAGATATAGTAAAATAAATATAGAAATGGAATGTTCTATTTCTTTTAATGAAAAAGTATTATCAATATTTGATTGTTAATAATGAAATATATAAGATGTAGCTCATTAATATAATTGTTTATACATAAATAGAACATTCAATTCCTATAATCTGTATAAAAATGATTATTCTATTTAAAGTTTGAAGAAATAAATTAAAATATAAAAAATTAGCTTTTTTAGTTAATGAATAATAAAATAAATTATTAAAAATAGTTTTTTGAAATGAAAAGGAAATAAAATGTTTCTTTTACAAATATATTTATCTTAATTAAATGTTTCTTTGGCAAATATATATAATGAATTTTATCGAACATTCTATTTCCTAATGTATGACTCTTTAGTGAAAAATAGAACTTCATAGAAGGTTTATGAAATAATATAAAAGAGCGTGAATCCATCCAAGCTCTCTCAATCTCTCTTAGATGTTCGATCATGTAACATCTAAGATGTATTCTATCGGGTTCTTGATCCGACTCTCTACGCAGCAACATATAGAGACTAGCTTACTATAAAATTCTGATTTCATTTAATTGTTTATTTAAATAAATTATTGTATCTTTGTAATTTATTTAAAAAAGAATCGATTATATTAAATAAATTTAATAATTTAAAATTAATAAAAATGATTCTAAATTTATTAAATTAAATCTGTTTTACACTAATTTCAGATAATAAAGGTAATAATGCAACTTAGCTTTAAAGTGCACATTATCGCACGTTCAATGGTAAAGCATCCAGCGAACGTCATCGATTACTGTACTTCCATAAGTTGCATTTATGACAAGGATATAATATCGCACTTCTAATAGTAAAGCATCTGGCGAAAATCGTCGATTATATATCCTTGCATAATTATTGAAATACAAATTATCGCATCTCTGACAGTAAAGCATCTAGAGGAGATCGTCGATTCTGGTGTTTCGATCCTTCTTGCTATATGGATTATGTGACTAATGCATGTCAAGAACTTATTAATGTAACTTTGATCTATATTTTGATCATTTATTACTAAAGTTACCTGGTGACCGTGCATCCAGCAAAACGCGCCCGTTACACCACTATACAAACGTAAAAATGATGGCGTCAAAATAATTCTCAAAAATAAATTTACAGAAAGAATTGCAGATAATGGATTTGTTGATCCTTATAATCCTTACTCATTAATGAAATTTAATGCACCCATAAACGTAGAAGTTTGTTCCACTGTACAATGCATTAAATATTTATTCAAATACTGTTATAAAGGTCATGATTGTGCATACATTAAAATACATCAAATAAATGTGAAAATAAATTCTTTAAATGATTAACAAAGGCAAATATTAAACTCTACTATAAAAAGTTTAAACAACCATAGTAAAGAAAAATATATTTCTATAGATGGACCAGGTGGTAGTGGAAAAAGTTATTTACTTAACGTTTTAAGAGCATGACGAAGCTGCCACCCTTCTTAAGGGGATGTAAAACGGACTCTACACCTGTACTCATGAATTTGGCCTATCTTTTGATTATATTGCAAAACTTGATTAAAAGAAATGCTTTAGTTTGTAGTATTTACCATGAAGATTATTCAGTTAAATTTTCAAATTAATTCATTCATTAATTTTTCAGAATTTTGGGTTCCAATATTATATATTAAAATTTTTAGATTTTGTACAAGAAATCTAAAATTCTGAGAAACTAATGAATGAATTTATTTCAAAATTTAACTGAATAATTTTCATGGTTTATACGACAAGCTAAAGCATTTATTTTCTTAAAATTTTGTAATAAAATAAAAAGATAGTAAGTATTTATAAGTACAGGTGTAGTATCCATTTTACATCTCCTTAATCGAGTTTTTTGCTACGAAGAAAAAATTTGTAAGATTAAACTCTAGAGCGGACAACTCAAGAAATCCACCAAAATATTATACATACAAAGTTATAATAAAAACTTTTAATGTAGCGTATTTTAAGGATAGGTTTGTCGAGTTTGATATCCAATTTCCAATCCAAGCTCATAAAAAAATAACAAGTCCAAATTATTTTTTATTTTAACAAAAATTATTGTATTAATATAGCTTTAGTGCGGGCAATCATTATATTTGTTCAATTTATGAATTAAAAAAGATATTGATAAAATAAAAAAAGCAAAACTCGATTGCTGCAGATCCGACATCCCGTTAATAGCTTATTCTAAATATCATACTATACATTATTTATGTATAGTTTGGAGAGGTATAGCAGCGAATTCATTAGTCGATGGAAAAATCATGCATACAATATTTAAACTACCGTTAAATATAACAGATTGTACAACTTGTAATGTTAAGCCTAATTCTGCAGAAGGCAAACAATTAAAGGGAAAACAAATAATTATTTGGGATGAAATATCCATGACTTCAAAATTTGCTTTTGAAGCAGTTGATCGTGTTTTTCAGGATTCACGCGATGTGAACCGACCCTTCGGTGGTAAAACTGTAATCGTATCAGGAGATTTCAGGCAAACATTACCAATTGTACGACCTGGAAACCGTATGGACATTATTGAAAATTCAGTTAAATTTAGTTTATTATGGCAAAATTTAGAACCCAAAATCTAAGAATCAGAAAAATATTAGGCTCAAAAAAATATAAAGACCAAGAAAATATAATAAAAAAAAATATTAGGTTCAAAAAATATGTTTAAAAAAAATATTGGGCTCAAAAAAATATGGAGCCAAAAATACATAAAAATCAAAAAAATATAAGCTACATTAAAATAAGAATGAAAAAAATATTGGGATAAAAAAAATAAAAGAATCAGACATATATTGGGCCCAAAAAAATATAGAGACCAAGAAAATATAATATTAAAAAAAATATAAGATTAAAAAAAATATAGAGCCTAGAAAAATATAAAACCAAAAAAAAAAGTTTAAAAAAAATGTGGCCCAGAAAAATAATTGGCCCGAAAAAAATTAGAGGCTTAAAAAAAATAAGTATCGAAAAAAAGTAGGTCCAAAAAAATATTAGGCCTAGATAAATATAGGACCAAAAAAAATATGGAACCCGAAAATCAAGAGGCCGAAAAAAATGAGGCCTAAAGAAAATGGGACTCAAACAAATGTAGGGCCTAAAAAATATAAGGCCCAGAAAAATATAGAGCTAAATAAAATATAGGATAAAGAAAATTATAGAACCCATGAAAATATAAATTTCAAAAAAATATAGAGCCAAAGAATATATAAAAATCAAAAAAATATTGAGCCCAAAAAAATTAGGACTCAAGACAATATAAGGCCCAAAGAAAATAGAACTCAAAAAAAAGTAGGGCCCGAAAAATATAAGGCCCAGAAAAATATAAAGCTAAATAAAATATAGGTCCCAAAAAAATTATAGAACCCATGTAAATATAAATTTTAAAAAAATATTGGGCCCAAAAAAATATAGAGCACAAGAATATATAAAAATTAAATAAATATTAGGCCCAAAAAAATATAGACCTCAAGAATACATGAGAATCAAAAAAATATTGGACCCAAAAAAATATAGAGCCCAAGAAAATATGAGGCCCAAAAAAAATATGAGGCCCAAAGAAAATAGGACTCGAAAAATGTAAGAGCTGAAAAATATAAGGCCCAGAAAAATAGAGCTGAATAAAATTATAAAAGCCCAAGAAAATATCAATTCCGAAAAAATATTGGGCTCAAAAAAATATTAAGGAGGTTGGTCACCAGTTACATCATAAGAAATTCATTATGTTAAGAATGCTTTAAAATTTTTATCACAATTTAAAAACAACATCATAAATAAGTGGTAAAAATTTCAAAACGATTCACTGTTTCTAAATTGAGATACAGAACTATAAAATTACAATTTTGAAGAAATTTACGTCATAATTGCAATTTTGAAGTTGTCCATCTCAATTTAGAAACAGTGAATCGTTTTGAAATTTTGACCACTTATTTATGATGTTGTTTTCAAATTGTGATAAAAATTTCAAAGCATTCTTAACATAATGAATTTCTTATGATGTAACTGGTGACCAACCTCCTTAAGCCTAAAAAAATATAGAACCCAATAATATATAAGAATCGAAAAAATATTGAGCCTAAAAAAATATAGAGCCCAAGAAAATATAAGGCCCAAAAAAATATAGAGCCCAAAAAAATATAAGGCCCAAAAAAATATAAAGCCTAAAATATATAGAGACCAAAAAAATATAGGGTCTAAGAAAATATAAGGCCCAGAAAAATATAGAGCTAAATAAAAAATAGGACCCAAAAAAATTATAGAACCCAAGAAAATATAAATTTGGAAAAAAATATAAGATTCAAAAAAATATTGGGCTGGAAAAATATAGAGTCCAAGAATATATAAGAATCAAAAAAATAATTGGCCCAAAAAAATATAGTCCGAAAAATTTTAGAGCTAAATAAAATATAGGACCCAAAAAAATTATAGAACCCAAGAAAATATAAATTTGGAAAAAAATATAAGATTTAAGAAAATATTGAACTGAAAAAAATATAGAGCCCAAGAATATATAAGAATCGAAAAAATAATTGGCCCAAAAAAATATAGAGTCTAAAAAAATATAGAGCTAAATAAAATATATGACCCAAAAAATCATAGAATCCAAGAAAATATGAATTTAAAATAAATATTGGGCCCAAAAAAATTTAAGATTAAAAAAAATATTGTGCCCAAAAAAATATAGAGCCCAAGAATATATAAGAATCGAAAAAATATTGGGCTCAAAAAAATATAGGGCCCCAGAAAATCTAAGGCCCAAAAAAATATAGAGACCAAAAAAATATAGGGCGCAAGAAAATATAAGGCCCAAAAAAATATAAAGTCCAAACAAATATAGAGACTAAGAAAATATTGGACCCAAAAAAATATGACCTAAAAAAATAAGGTTAAAAAAAATAAAGAGCCCAAGAAAATATAAGGATAAAAAAAAGGTCCGAAAAAATGGGCATTGAATAAAAATATAGGGCCCAAAATAATATAAGACCCAAAAAAATATTGCCCAAAAAGATGCTTATGACTAATAAGTACTAATTATATAGGGCCCGATAAAAAATTGCTACTCTTATTACCAAAAGATTAGACACATTTAACAAATGCAGAGAACCGGAGAAAAAAGTGGTTTCACTTTAATATAATATAGGATTCTAACAATTATTAGTGGTTTTTATAATCGAATTTTTTTATTGTATTTTAAGAATTGTTAGTTATTTATTGTTTATAATTGAATTTTTTTATTAAATTCTTTTATATTTTAAGAATTATAAATTATTTTTTTATAGGCGGGGGGTTTCGCCCCAGCTTCCGCTTAACGGCCTTCGGGCAAAAAAATAGTATATGCAGTCACGGCCACAAACGTATCATTCTTGCTCGTGCAGCTGAACCACTCGCCATGAATGATATATATATAATTTGCGGCCTTGACGCATAATATACTATTTTTTATTTTTTTATTAATTTTTAAATATTTTCATTCAAGGAGTCGAAAAAATTGGTTTCCGGAAAATGTGTGTGTGTGTGTGTATGTGTGTGTGAATTCAGTACGTCAGTTAGATTACGAAAACAACTCTATGGATTTGCTTCAAATTTTGCATACAATTTATTTTTTTGTCTAGCTAGGCAGAAAGCCATTAAAAATTTGTTTTCTTGGTGTAGTTTTCATTTTAGAGCCATTTTGAGAATTTTAAAAAAATTTTTATTTTTTATTTTTTTTTTATGTTTTACGAAAACCATTTGAAAAATTGACTCCAAAATTTGTATGCAAGTTATTCGCTACTGTCTGAAGAAAACAAGCTTTAGAAAACTAATTTTCTCAACGCAGTTTTTATTATACAGCTCTTAAAAAATTTTTTTGAAAATTTCAATTTTTCATTTATCTTCTATTTTGCGCAAACCATACGATAACTGTTCTCCAAAATTTTTACACAATCAAATTGCTATTGTCTTGTGACATCAGGACTTTTAACTCCTTCTGTTACATAAGCGCGGTTGTCTAGTGCTTCTTTGATTTCCTGGGGAATTACTTTCCAGACAGAGCTTTGGTGGGTATTTGAGATCGTGTTAATTCCTATCGGGACTTTAATTATTCATTTTTTCTTTTTAAACTCCTACTGTTAAGTGCGGCTTAAAGGCTGCTCTTAACCAGGGTTGTGAATGTTTATATATTCTAACATAACGATTGAATCATTCTACTCTACATCTACAAAAAAATCGTTATCTAAAGCATGCTATTATGAATTATGATTTTAAACTATATTTAAACATGATTATACTTGGCGATTAAATAATAATAAAAACAATTGAATTTTTTACAAAGATTAAGACGATATTTACAAGTAATAGTTAAGAAGCTAGTAACTACAATTATACGTACCACCTTTCATACTCGAGAAGGCCATCACTTTTCAGTGAGGTCTAAAGCGATGCCGTTCGTATACAAAGGTTTGAACAGAATTTGTGTATTGACAAATTGAGTTACTTATTTCATATCACAAACGATATCATGTATACGAGGCTCGGGGTCAGTTCACTGATTAATGACAGTTTTTCTAATCAACAGGTAGTGTCGTTCTATGACGCACGCTGCATCTGGATTAGATTTACGGCATAACACGTCTTACCAATTGTTACACAATTTGCATGTCGCCGTAAAAACAGTTGCAGCTTTATTTATGTCTTAGAACATTATGACAAACTACCTTCAATGAACCGACAGTGACTTAGTACTTAATATCTTTTTTTTATCATACTGATAAACTATTTTTACATATCGTTTACATTTGCATCATACAGATTTAAATAATATAGGTTTTTGTAACTCAAGAATTATTGATTTCATTTCTATTTTAGAGTATTATCGCAATCTTATTGCTTGTTTTCCTAATTCAGTCGTGAATCTAACGTAATCTGGAAAATTTTTAAATCGTGCTCGAATACAGTTTGAAAACATGATATCTAATCATATCCATACAGACTATCCACATAGTTTTTATAATAAGAAAAATTTTTTTTGATAAGAAAGAATTAATTTTATTGCTTCGTTTTCAAGGAAAGCTTGAAAAACCAAATTGTTTACCCTAACCTCTATGTTTGAAGTTTTTCAAGGTTTTCTTGAAAACGAAGCGATAAAATTAATTCTTTCTCTCGAATGAAAATATTGCTTTTTTATACGAGATGCGGCTAACTCTTCATTTTTTGCTAAAATTATTAGTTTTTGTGGAGAAATCTATTCTTGTATTAGAATAAGACAGATATACTCGACCTCCTCTTAAAGTGTGTTCGAGCATGATTATACTTTGCGATTAAATAATAATAAAAACAATTGAATTTTTTACAAAGATTTAGACGATATTTACAAGTAATAGTTAAGAAGCTAGTAACTACAATTATGCGTACCACCTTTCATACTCGAAAAGGCCATCACTTTTCAGTGAGGTCTAGAGCGATGCCGTTCGTATACAAAGGTTTGTACAGAATTTGTGTATTGACAAATTAAGTTACTTATTGCTTTCTCATTGAGAAAGCATTGTATCGATAAAAAAATTTTTTTTTATTTTTTCATTAATTTGTACATATTTGAACACAGGGAGTCGAAAAAGGTGGTTTCCAGAAAATGTCTGTGTGTGTGTATAGGCGTGCGTGCGTGCGTGTGTGTGTGTGTGTGTGTGTGTGTGTGTGTGTGTGTGTGTATGTGTGTCTGTATGATGTCAGTTAGTAAATTGTATCTCGAAAACTACTCAATGGATTTGATTCTAATTTTGCATGAAATTCATTTTTCTGTCTAACTTGCTGTAAAGCTATTGATAATTGGTTCTTCTAGCGTAGTTTTAATTTTAGTCATTTTAAAAAAAAAAGTTCGATTTTTAATTTTTTTGGTTTTTTTTGTTTCCTACACGATGAATTTGCTTCAAAATTTGCATAAAAATTATTTACGATTGCTCAAATAAAATAAATTTCTAAAAAATGATTTTCCTAGCTGAGTTTTAATTTTAGAGCATTTTGAAATTTTTAAGAAAAATGCGGAAAAATGTTTATATTTATTAAGCCAATGAAATCTTAAAAACTACTCAATGGATTTACTTCAAATTTTCCATTCAATTAAATTTTTCGATCAACTGGTGCGAAAGCTATTGAGAATCGGTTTTCTTAGCGTAGTTTTTTTTTTAGAGTCATTTTAAAAGTTTTAAAAAAATTTCGATTTTTCATTTTTTTTGTATTTTACGTAAACTACTCGAAGAATTTGCTTGAAAATTTGTATGCAACATATTTTCGACAGCGAAAAGAAGAAAAACTTATGAAAACTAATTTTCTTTGCGCACTTCTAATTTTGGAGCATTTTGAAAATTTTAAAAAAAATTTTTATTTTTAATTTTTTCTCTATTTTACAAAAACCATTCGATAGATTTGCTTTAAAATTTGTATGCAAGTTATTCGCTACTGTCTGAAGAAAACAATTTTTTAAAAACTAATTTTCCGAGGGCAGTTTTACTTTTAAAGCATTTTGAAAATTTTCAAAAAATTTTTTATTTTCCATCTTCTATTTTGCGTAAGCCATTCTATAAATTTTCTCCAAAATTTTTATACAATTAATTTGCTATCATCTGAAGAAAATTAGCTTTCAAAAACTAATTTTCTTAGCGTGGTTACAATTTTAGAAAATTTTGAAGATTTTTAAAAAAATTTCGATTTCTTTTCTTATTTTTTTTATTTTACGTATATTTTTCGATAGATTTGTTCTAAAATTTGCAGGGAAACTATTTGCGACTGACAGAAGAAAGAAAATTTTCTAAAATTGATTTTCCTAGCGTAGTTTTAATTTTAAAGCATTTTTAAAGTTTTAAAAAGAAAATGTTATTTATTTAGCCAATTAGATCTTGAAAATTACTCGATGGATTTGCTTTAAATTTTTGCATACTATCTATGTTTTTGTATAAGTAGACAGGAAGTTATTGAAAATTGGTATTCATAGTGTAGTTTTTTTTATAGAGCCATTTTGAGAATTTTAAAGAAGTTAACAATTTTTCATTTATTTTGTATTTTACGTAAATTACTTGATGAATTTGCTTTGAGATTTGCATGGGAATTATTTGCAATTGCCAAAAGAAGGATAACTTTTTAAAATCGATTCCCTTAGCGTAGTTTTTATTTTAGAAAATTTTAAAAATTTTCTTGAAAATTCATAATTTTTTTCCCATTTTACTCGATAGATTTGCTTTAAAATTTGTATACAGGTTATTTGCTACTGTCTTTATAAAACAAGTTTTTAAAAAATGATTTTCTTAAAGGAGCTTTTTGATCACTTCTTTGGATTTCTGATTTAACGATTTTACTATTTCTTTTCTTACTTCCTCACTTCCTCTCTGTCCTTCTATCTTAGATTGATCCTCATTTTTAAAATATACTCATACATCCTTGCCTCTCTCTTCCTATTTCCTAATCACTCTCTCACATTCACTAATTTTTCTTAAATAGAACTTGTATTTTAAATAACACCTCAAATAATAAGATCAAATTACTCTAAGTCAAAGAGCTCTATGAGAAAGCATTGCGCCAAAGCACTTGGCAGCGTTTTTCATATCATAGACGAAATCATGAATACGAGGCTCGGGGTCAATTCACTGATTGAAGACAGTTTTTCCAATCAATGGGTAGTGTCGTTCTATGACGCACGCTGAATCTGGATTAGATTTACGGCATAACACGTCTTACCAATTGTTACACAATTTGCATGTCGCCGTAAAAACAGTTGCAGCTTTATTTATGTCTTAGAACATTATGACAAACTACCTTCAATGAACCGACAGTGACTTAGTACTTAATATCTTTTTTTTATCATACTGATAAACTATTTTTACATATCGTTTACATTTGCATCATACAGATTTAAATAATATAGGTTTTTGTAACTCAAGAATTATTGATTTCATTTCTATTTTAGAGTATTATCGCAATCTTATTGCTTGTTTTCCTAATTTATTCGTGAATCTAACGTAATCTGAAAAATTTTCAACTCGTGCTTGAATATAATTTGAAACCATGATATATAATCATATCCATACAGACAATTCACATAGTTTTTATAATAAGAATTATATTTGTATACAATGTAAGTTAAAATGTTAAAAGTAAGGTAATACACATATTTTATTATTATACTGTTCGTTATGTTAAAGGTCAGTTTTAGACGAGGTTTTAGACATTTTTTATTGATCGAGAATAGCGAAAGAAGTAATTTCGTTTATTTTCAATAAAAATGTATATGAGAATTGCTTTCACTTGTAAATATCTATTTATTTCAACATATGGGAAATGAAAGCGTGTTAATTTGTTAATATTCAAAGAACAAGCCAAAAAAAAATAAAAAGTAAATATCTTTTTTAGCTATTTTCGATCAGCTAAGTTAGTCGAAAGCCGATCCTTAATTGAAAAGTGTCACCATAAAATACAATGCAAATTAAATGAAGTAGCCAAAATAAGAACTACTGACCCCGGGCAAGATGCTTGGGGTCTTATGGCTCCACTAAATTTATCGAATATGATAATGTTCTAGTGTTCGAAGACGTATTTATAATATTAGTGAAGGGCTTGATGAAGCTTTCCCTCCTGATAATATTTCTGATCCAAGTTTATGAGTAAATGATGAATTGAATCGGGTTTTTTTTACTTCAAAAAAAAAAAGTTGTAGGATTCAACTTAAGTGCGTACAACTAAAGAAATCTATCAAAATCTTATAGATAAATAGATAGATATTATTTTATTTGTATAAAAGTACAAAAACGTGTAATACAATTTGTAAATACAAAAACAATATATATTGCACAAAATGCTATAAAAAAGTATAAATGTAAATATTGCACAATTAATATCACAGTCAGTCACTAAACCTAATAATACTGAAATAAGTAAGTCACAAACAAAAATAAATAAAAGTGATATCACAAAGTAATCATAAAATACACGCAATATAAATAAAAATAATCATATAAATATAAATAAAAATCAGTCTTACAATATCTATCAGTCATAGTATTAAAATTTTAAAAAAATTAAATTTAATACATAATAAAATAAAAATAACAAGCGTACGCAATAGCATGAAACGCAGTCAAAAATAAAATCAAATAAAAATTCTCACTCACCAACCATTCAGCCAACACTCATACAATAAATACACTCGCACCTTAAACCTATATACAGGATGTTACAAAAATAAATTAAATAAATTAACATAAATATATAGTAAAAAATAATATTAATCTAGGTCGAGCAAGTACCCTCTCACCGCTGCTTTGAACCTGCTGAGAGATGGAAGATGTTTAATCTCAAACGGCAGGGAGTTCCAAAAATGCGCACCTTGAACTTGGAAGGAATTCCTTCCAGTCTCAGTGCGCATAAAGGGCACCGCAAGATCCTTAGTCTCTCCCCTAGTAGCCGCCCTAGGTACACGTCTAGTGAAGAGACTCACTAGATGCTCCGGAGTATTCATGCGCACGATTTTGTACATAAGCACAGCCAAAAAATACTGTCTCCTCGAATCAGTGCGCAGCCAACCCAACACGGTTCTATAAGGAGAGACATGATCACCCACTCTCAAACCCATTACATATCTCACACATGAATTTTGTAATCTCTGTATTCGTCTTCTCAACTCCTGAGAAGCATCGAGCAGAACTACCGAACAATAGTCAAGATGTGGAAACAGCAGGGCGGTTGCTAGCTGTTTACGCAGAGTCTCCGTGGTGTACCGACGGAAAAACCGCAGGGCATACAAAACTCTATTAAATTTTTTTGTGATCATATCAACGTGCGGTACCCATGAAAGTTTAGGGTCAAGCACAACACCAAGACTCGTCACGGAGTCAGAGAAAGGTATACTAATGCCTCCCTCAAGATCAATCGTACGTGACCTATCAGCATAAAAAGAATTTATAAAACGACTATTGCCAAAGACGATTGCCTTGGTTTTATTAGAATTCAAAGTGAGAGAGACACCAGCAGCCCACTCCGACACTGCTTTGGCCGCCCTCTGTAGAGTGAGAATACCCTCTTCCACATTCTCGCGAGGTACCTGCGTGTATATTTGCAGATCGTCTGCATAGAGTAGGTGCTCGACGCAACTAGAGTCAAGAGCGTCACGTACGTCATTAATGTAAAGGCAAAACAACAGAGGCCCCAGTACTGAACCCTGCGGAACTCCAAGGTTGGTTGTCAGCCAACTCGATTCCTCGTTTAAATGCATGGAAACCATTTGTTTCCTTCCTGATATATAGGAGTTAATCCACAAGAGAGCAGCCCCGGAAAGCCCCATCGATCTAAGCCTAGTAAGTAACTTGAAGGGAGAGATCGTGTCGAATGCCTTACTGAAGTCAAAAAGTAAAAGTAACGTGACGAGTTTTTTGTCTAGACCCGATCTTATGTCATCAGTTAATTTAAGAATAGCTGTTTGTGTCGAGTTGTGCTTTTTGAAGGCAGTCTGCATTGGGTCAAGTATTTTATTAGCAGTAATGTACTCTTGCAACTGGTCATGGGCGATCTTCTCAAGTACCTTTGAAAGAAAACATAAAATAGCAATAGGCCTGAAGTCTTTAGGCGATTTGGGTGCAGAGCACTTCTTTAATGGCACAATACGTGCCTGCTTCCAAAGGCCAGGGAAAACCCCCCGCGCAAAAGAAGAATTGAACAGAGTCACAAGATGTTCACCAATAAATGGTAATGCTTTAAGTATCACACTTTGCGGAATGCCGTCCTCCCCACGAGCCTGCGATGAGAAGTGAGAAACTGCAAGAATAACATCGTTAATATTAATTGATTTAAAAGCGAAACCATTTTCGCTGCATTCAGAAAGAAACTTCTTACGTTCCTCACCATCATCATGTGGCGAAACCGACACCCCAGCAAAGTGCGCATTAAGCTCATCCGGAGCAAATCCATTCAGATCCCCTTGAGGTCCGGATAAGAGTCCCAGCTCTCTCAACTTCTTCCAGACATTACCACCCGCAAGAGCCTCGAACAGTCTGTTATGATAATATTCACTTCTTGCACGCTGAAAAAGTTCTTTATAATTTATTTTTTTAAATTTATTTTATTTATTTTAATTTATTTTATTTATATTCTATAAAATATTCTTTATACTGAAAAAGTTATATAAAAGTTTTAGATTTATAGTATTTTGAGGTTAGGATTGTCAATTTTGATATCTAATTTGCGATCTAAGTTCATAAAAAATAACAGCTCCAAAGGATTTTTTATTTTAACTAAAATGATTGTACTAATATAGCTAATGTCAAAATTTAAAGAACAAGATAAAGAAAATAAAAATAATAAATATCTTTTTAAAATTTTTTAAATTGAATAAAATATATAAGAGATCCCATGTGAGATCACATATGAGATGTGACATGAAATCGCCTATGAGATCGCATATAAAATCAAATGTATGTACGTTAAATTTTTAAAATAAAATAAACATATGTGCGATCTGACATGAGATCTCACATATATTTATTTTATTTTCAAATTTCAACGAATATATATCAGATTTCATAGGCGATTTCATATGAGATCTTACATGAGAGCTCATACAAAATTTTCAGTAGGGATGATTCTTCTTGGCTTGTTCTTGAAATTTATACATATTTACACTCTTCCGATTCTCATTTATTTAAAATAAGTTCATACCCATAAGTAGAATCGGTGGTAGCACAGGGGCTAAGGTTCTTGGCTCATGCTGTAGTAGACCAAAGTTTAATCCCCGGGAAAATTTGGAAAAATATTTCTGAATTTTTCTCTGTGAAATAGAACTAGGAGATCAGGAAAAACCAATTAAAAATTCTCCCTGGCCAATAAAAATTACGGATCTCAGTCCACAGCGATCAAGAGACCCACTATCAATAAAATAGAGGAGAAGATGATATCTTCCATCCCTAGTGGAAATACGAAATGTACATTACTGTTTGAAATAGTTTAATGTTATTCAAAACTTAATAATGTTTAGAACTGTTTAAAATAGTTTATTAGTGTGAAATTTCTGACATTTAAAACAGTTATAAAAAGTTTTCAACATTTTTAAACAGTTTTGAACAATACAGAATAATTTGAAACCAAAGTTAACATTTTCTCGTATATATTATATAAATTTTAATATATATAAGAAAGTTTTTACAAACACAAAATTATGAAACACTGTTTGAAATCATTTTGAAATTTTTTAAACTTTTTAAAACTGTTTAAAGGTGTTAAAAACTGTTTAAATGTGTTAAAAACTTTTTAAAACCGTTCAAAACTGTTTAAGTTAATAAAAAATAATTCATATTGATTTAAAATTGTTTTGAAATATTTTGAATATTCAAAATAATCTATAACTTTTAAACGTAAAAAATTAAAAACTATTTATCACGCTTCGAATCCATTTCGAAATTTTCAAATTTGATAGTGTTTGAATATGTTTAAAACTATTCATAACTGTTTTAAATGTTCTAAATTTCGCCCTTATAAACAGTTTTGAACAGTTTTAAACAGTTTTGAACAGTTTTAAACATTTTTAAACATTTTATATTCCCGCTAGAAATTACAAACAATTCTGATATTTATTCATATGAAAAGAAAGAAATATATTTTTAAACTATATTTGATCGATAAAGTATAGGTCTAAAGCAAACCTTTAAAAATTTTGTTTTATAATAGGTCATTTATTTTTGTCCTTTTCTAATCTAAATCTTAACTTCATTATATATTGTGTCATTAAACAAATTTTTAAATTAGTATTATTCAAAAACTAAATAGTAATAAGAAGATATAATTTTTTTATAAATTATTGATTTTTTCAATAATATAGCATGAAAGAAAAAAATAATTTGACATTAGTGAGTAATAAAATAATCAATGATTGTTAATAAAAAAAATGTATTATTTGTAAGATATTAAAAGAAAACAGGCACGTTTGATCTAAATTTATCCGAGAGCAGGTTGCTCAACTTTGTCCTTTCATATTAAAGAAATAAAATTTCATTTCTAACTGCAGAATGTTTGAAAAAAAAGGGAGCCTTATTTTTCACCAAAAAAAAGTTATACATTGTTTTGAAATTATATTAAATTAGTATGTGAAAATGTTTCTTTTATCACGGAATTTCACGCAAAATTTGTGACTACACAGCGTAAAAAGTTTTTATAACTTTAAAAAAGCTGTTTTTGAATAGAAAAAATGCGGTGCAGAGAAATGAATTTCTTTGAGTCAAAGAGAAATCATTTTTATATTAATAAAATAATTTTTGAAATAAAAAAAAAGCCTTAAAATATTCTTTAATAAATTATTATATTAAAAAAAAAAATTTCGAATTCAGAAAAATGTCTTATTAACTTTAAGGGATTAGTTACTTCCAAAATAGTGTTGAAAGTAAAACTTTCTTAAAAACAGTGCTATATTTTTTTATTGAAAAAATGTAATATTTATTTAAAATAATTTTTATATAAAAATGAAAAAAATATCTTAAAATAATTTTTTAATCCAAAGACATAATTTTTAAATTAAACAAATTAGTTCATGGCTTCGATAAACTTATCTCTTTTCAACAATAGAATGTTTGTTGTTGCAAAAAAGCGGTGTAATTTATTACATTTCTTTACAATAAAAAGAGGATTTTGAATTGAAAAAAAAATAATTGTCAGAATAAAGAAGATATAACTAAAAAACTTTTCTTACGAAAAATTTTCTTATTTAAATAAAGTAATTATTATTTTGATTAAAAACGTATATTGCAGTAAAAAATAAAATTTCACAACAATTATTTATAAACATAATTACAAAAAATAAATTTTAATTAAAATCAACATTTAACTGTTTTAAACAAATATTTCTTAGAATAAAAAAAAACGCTGCCAAGTGCTTTGGCGCAATGCTTTCTCATAGAGCTCATTGAGTTAAAGTAATTTGATTTGATTTTTTAAAATGTGATTTCAATATAAAATACAATTGCTATTCAAGAGAAATCAGTGAATGTGAGAGAATTATTAGTAAATAGGAAGAGAGAGACAAGAACAGATGAAAATAGGGTAAAAATGAGGATCAATCTGAAAAAAAAGACGAAGAGGAAGTGAGAAAGTGAGAAAAGAGTTAGTGGAAGCGTTAAATCAGAAATAAAAAAAAGTGATCAAAGGGCTACTCTAAGAGAATTATTTTTTTAAAGCTCGTTTTATAAAGACAGCAGCAAATAACTTGTATACAAATTTTAGAGCAAATCTATCGAGTAGTTTACGTAAAATGTAAAAAAAATAAAAAATGAAAATTAAAAAAAAGATTAAAAAAATGTTTTTAAATTAAAACTACGCTAAGGAAATCGGTTTTTGAAAGTCATACTTTTTTTGGCAGTTGCGAATAATTCCCATGCAAATTTCAAAGCAAATTCATCAAGTAATTTACGTAAAATACAAAATAAATGAAAGATCGAAAATTTTTTTTAAATTCTTAAAATGGCTCTTTAAAAAAACTACTCTATGAATACCAATTTTCAATAACTTCCCGTCTAGTTATACAAAAACATAAATAGTATGCAAAATTTTTAAGCAAATCCATCGAGTAATTTTCGAGATCTAATTGGCTGAATATATAACATTTTCTTTTCAAAATTTCTTTTTCAAAATTTTTAAAATGCTCTAAAATTAAAACTACCCTATTAAGATCAATTTTTAAAAATTTCCCTTCTTTTGGCAGTTGCAAATAATTTTCCTGCAAATTTTAGAACAAATCTATCAAGTACTTTACGTAAAATAAAAAAAATAAAAAATAAGAAATCGAAATTTTTTTAAAATTACTAAAATGGCTATAAAATTGAAACTACGCTAAGAAAACCATTTTCAATAGCTTTCGCACCAGTTAATCGAAAAAGTGAATTGTATGGAAAATTTGAAGTAAATTCATCGAGTAGTTTCAAAGATTTTATTGGCTTAATAAATATAAATATTTTTTTTCAAAAATTTCAAAATGTTCTAAAATTAAAACTAAGCTAAGAAAATCAGTTTTTAGGAATTTATTTTATTTGGGCAATCGCAAATAATTTCCATGCAAATTTTGAAGCAAATTCATCAAGTATTAAACAAAAAAAACCAAAAAAATGAGAAATCGAAATTTTTTTTTATAAACGACTAAAATTAAAACTACGCTAGAAGAACCAATTATCAATAGCTTTCCAGCAAGTTAAACAAAAAAATCAATTTTATGCAAAATTAGAAGCAAATCAATCGAGTAATTTTCGAGTGACTATTTACTAACTGACATCATACACACACACACACACACCCGCACACACACACACACACACACACACACACACACACACACACACACACACACACACACACACACACATTTTCTGGAAACTACTTTTTTTGACTCTCTAAGTTCAAATATGGACAAACTAATGGAAAAATAAAGAAAAATTTTTTCATCGATAGAATGCTTTCTCCATGAGAAAGCCATAATTCTTTGAATCAAAAGAGTTTCAGTAATTAAAAAAAATTAAAATTAATATTGCAGAAAAAGAACTTGAATTTGTTAAAACATTTATTTGAACTAATATTTTAAATTTACTTGTAACAAATTATTTCTATGCTTAAAAGTGATGTTTCATGTTTTCTACAAAAAATTATTTTTTAGGCTTGAAAAAATTCAGATATATTTTGAAAGGAAGATAATATTTATTCAATGGATAGTTACTTTCATTTGGTACGCAGAAATTAATACGCAATATTTTTTATATGCAAAAAAATATTTTATTGAAAGAAAAAAATTTTATTATAATTATTCAATTCAATTTTTATTTTGACATTACGAGATATAAATTTAAAATAAAATTACTAATTTCTAGTATGAGATATTGTTAAGTTCAAGAAATATCTTATGTATGTTGAGAAATATTTGGTTGAAATTTAAAAATTTTATTTTCACCGACGGAATAAATGATATTAGTAGTATAGGTACCCTTCCTCTAGGGGTTGTAGGACCTTGTAGGGTGCCTCGTAAGAGGACGGTGGGGAAGCTTAGCCTTGGAGGCTTGGGAGCCTAAGATCTTCTCGTGCGGGGGATGTTGGGTCGGTGCCTTCCTGCTTCCGTCTCATCCTGCTAGGCAGGCTCTGGGGACGTGGGGTGGGGGGCGCTCGTGCTGCTGGTGCTGACGGCTTCTGGGGGTCCTAGCGGTTTAGAGCCGCGGGGCGCCTGGGGTACGGGCGTCGGGGGCGCGGGAATTCCGGCTTGGCATCGTCAGCCCGAGGGTTCGCCTAGCTGAATCTAGGATGGCTCAGCAGCCCGAGGTGACTAAGAAACAACCCCCCGACTCTCTCTGGTGGTGGAGAGATATCGGGCGCTAATAAAATATATCACCCCCTGACTGAAGGTGTAATGCGAACCGTGCCGATGTTGTTCGTGGCCCAGGGGTTACAGTGGGTCTCAAACGGTGCCTCGTAGATACCGGGCGACCTCTACGAGTATTAATGCCTTACCTCTGCATGCGGGGCTCTGTGGAGGTGGATCAACCTTTCCCTAGCTACTCGTGGGACTCAAAATGAATGTTCAGAAAAATAATAACCTTACGCAACCTGGTAGTGTGGAAGGAAGGAGAACCGCTCTACAAGAGCTGCTGACCCAAACAGAAGCACAACCAGTGCCTGCTAATACGTCGGTGAACCTGGAAGGGGGAACCCATAACACGCCGGTGAACCTAGAAGGGGGAACCGGAACTACGCCGGTGAACCTGGAAAGAGGAACCGGAACTATGTCGGTGAACCTGGAGAGGGGAACTGTCAATAAAACAAAGAGAATGGGGAACAAGCAAAGGAGGAAGAAAAAACGTCAAGAAGGAACGCCCTCCTCCTCTTTGCCCTTGACCCCCTCTCATACCAAAGGAGTCAAGAGACCCAAAACATCAAGCGATACTCCACCGGAGAGGCAAAGACCCCCTAAAAGAAACAACTTCGGACCGGGAGAAGGCTCCCTGTCAATCGCACAAAGAACTAACCCACTCACGGTAGTGGTGGTTCCGGTGGAGTATCCAGATGAATGCTTCTCATCAAGTGATCTGATGAATCTTCGTAAGGAGATTGAGGAGCGCGTCGACCAAATAGAGGACGGAGAACTGCCAAGGTTCGAAGACTCTATGGTAAAGAACGGTGCAATGGTCGTCGTGCCAGCGGACCGATTCAGTAGGGAGTGGTTTGTGCGGCAGATGGGTGAGAAGAGTCCGCCAGGTGCTCCCATCCTCAGAGTAGGGGGGATTGAGCTCCTCCAGCGTCTGATTAGAGCCACGATCCTTCTACCTACAAAGGTGGAAGCGGGAGTGGCGTTGAAGAGGCTGGGGAGGCTCAATCCGTCACTCAAGGTGGATGGCTGGAGGCTGTATGCGGTCTCAGAAACCCGGAAGCCAAGCAAACTGCAGCAACAACAGGGTCCAGCAGAACCAAAGGACTAGCTAAAGACGCAACTGGACCAAGGGTCAAAGGAGCAGTCAGAAGGTAAGTCAGACGAGGAGGGAATGATGCTTATTGTCGGCATTCCCGAATCGTCCATCAAAAGTCTAAGTTCATTAGACAACAAGGCTTACTACGGTATGGGCAGAGTTGAAGTTAGATACTCTGTCAAGACCGTGGAAGCATCAAGTAATCAATAGGGGAACTTCCAAATGGAGGGGATCCTTAAAATTACTCAGATTAACTTGCACCACAGTAAAGACTCCTCAGCTCTTCTTGCGAGGAGTCAGTCTGCGGCGCACACATATGTATCATTGATACAAGAACCATGGACCGTCAAAGGCTCTATTAAAGGACTTGGAAGAGGTGACAAAATTGTCAAAGATCCAACAGCAGTCAAACCCAGAGCGTGTATCTGGATCAAAGGTCTAGAAAACACGCCACTTATGGCAGTCATTACTCGAGATGTAGTGGCTACTAAGGTAAAACTCTCCATAAGAGGTGTTTCAAAGGAGGTAGTACTAGCTTCAGTCTATCTCCCCTATGAGGAAGAGATTCCTACAAAAGAGGTAATTAAGTTGGTGGACTATTGTGGCGAGAGGGGTCTCCCTCTGGTTTTGGGATGTGATGCCAATGCGCACCATACGGTGTGGGGCAGCACGGACACGAATGCTAGAGGATCGGCCCTACTCGAGTACTTAGCCACCACTGAACTAGATATTCTTAATAGGGGGTCGGAACCTACCTTCTTTAATATAAAGAGAAGAGAGGTGATCGACCTAACACTGTGTTCACAAAACTTTATTCATGCTGTGCGGGATTGGAGAGTGTCGGAAGAACCGACGCTCTCTGATCATGCACAGATCACGTTTAATATTTGTTTTCTGTTTCAGGAGGTCAAATGGATTAGGAACCCAAGGAATACGGACTGGGGTACATACAAAAAGGAACTCTCACTAGCAATGAGAGAATTCCCTAAAAATATTGGGAACAGGGAAGAGATAGAAGGGGCGGCGAAAATGCTCCAACAGTCTATCATCTCGGCATTCTCTAAGAGCTGTCCTCTCAAGAAAGCGAGGACAGAATATGAGTCTCCATGGTGGAATCACAAACTGGAAACTCTTAAGGAGACAGTCAAAAGATTGTTCAAAAAGGCCAAGAAATCCAAAGAGAAGTTACCTTGGCAGAAGTGGAGAGACAAACAGAAAGAATACAGAAGGGAGGTCAGAAGGGCCCACACGGAAGGATGAAGGAAGTTCTGTTCGGAAGTGGCACAAGGTCCGGAGACATCCGGACTTGACAAACTGTTTGCACGGAATCCGGAGGCATGGTTGGGTGCCATTAGACTTCCAGAGGGTGGTTACTCAGTGACGGACAGGGAGACCTTGGGCTGCCTGATGAGGACGCACTTTCCGGGTTTTATTAACTTGGAGGGTGGGGAGAGTGATCAACCTGATAACCCTTCACGGGTGAATTGGGGTCCTGGTTGCGGTGGACCCGCTGACAAGTCAGCTAGGGTGAAGCTTGCAGCCGGGATTGTCTCCCCAGACCGTGTCAGGTGGTCCTGGTTCTCCTTTGGGCCGTTTAAGTCTCCCGGGGTGGACGGGGTGCACCCGGTCCTGCTTCAGCAGGGCACGGAGGTTATCCTCGGCCCTTTTATGAGACTGGCGAGAGCCTGTTTGTTGCTGGGCTATACACCCGAAAACTGGAGGAATTCAAGAGTAGTTTTAATTTCTAAACCAGGAAGAAGCAGCTACTCCACGGCAAAGGACTTCAGACCTATTTGTCTGATGTCCTTTTTGCTTAAGGGGACGCTGTATCTCTCTATCCTTTTCTAATTGAAAAATGTAAGTTTTTTGAAAATCTAGTGATTATTGATAGAAATTAAAGGTTGTCCGCTACTTGTTTAGTAAAAAGTAATATTTTCTCTGATGAGGACCAATTAATTTTGTTGCTTTTTTTTCAAGTAAAGTTTGACATACTTACAAAATCCTAAGTAAGGCTAGAGAATACGTTATTTAAGTATGTCAAACTTTACTTGAAAAAAAAGCAACAAAATTAGTTGGTCCTCATCAGAGAAAATATTAATTTTTACTAAACAAGTAGCGGACAACCCTTAATTTCTATCAATAATAACTAGTTTTCCCAAAAATTTACATTTTCAAATTAGAAAAGGATAGAGAGATACAGCGTCCTCTTAAGTCGATAGAGAGGCTCATCGACAGATACATCAAGGAGACGGTTCTCACACAGAATCCGCTATCACCAGAACAACACGCCTACACAGAAGGCAAATCTACCGAAACAGCACTGCACAAAGCAGTGTCATTAATCGAGGAAGAAATAGAAACAGGAGGATTCGCCATAGGAGCCCTCCTGGATGTAGAGGGGGCTTTCAACAATACCCCAACAGAGGCTATTTGCAAAGCAGCCAAGAATAAAGGAGTGCCGGACATGATCACGAACTGGATCCGTGACATGCTGAGTCACCGATTATTGGAAGTAACCAGGGGTGACACCACGGTCAGGGGTACAGTCGCAAATGGCTGTCCTCAGGGTGGTGTGATCTCCCCGTTAGAATGGAACTTGGTGGCAGAAGGTGCCTTAACCTGTGTTAAAGAAACCGGATGCCATGTCATTGGATATGCCGACGATATAATGATAGTGGTGAGGGGGCGTTTCCTTGAACCGCTAGCAGATGTATTACAGGCAGCACTGGACAGACTTTAGAACTGGTGCAAAACCAACAAACTGTCTATCAACCCTAGCAAAACAGAGGTGGTGGTCTTCACGAGGAGGTATAAGTGGAAACTGCATAAAACCTTAAAGCTAGGAGGCCAAGTATTAACACCAAAATTCGAGGCCAAATACTTGGGGGTGATACTGGACAGCAGGCTACACTGGAAACCCCAGGTAGAAGAGTGCTGCAGGAAGCTTACCAATATGTTTTGGCTTAGCCAGAAGAACTATTGGAAGGAATTGGGGACTTAGACCCTCAACCATCCTGTGAATGTTTAGGACAATTCTCATTCCTAGACTAACTTACGCAGCAGTGGTATGGTGGAAACGCACCAGCCAAACAACAACTGCGAAGCTCCTGGATAGGCTAAGGGGACTTGTCCTGAGAGCCATGACAGGGGCAATGAGGACTACTCCCATAGAAGCCCTGGGATTCTTGATGGGAGTGGCACCCTTACAACTGTATGTACAAGAGGCTGCTACAAGGTCTGCATGCAGACTGATTGCTCTCAAGATGTGGACAGGGAGAGGTGAACACACTAACCCTCCTTGCCTTAAACAAGATGTACTATTAAAGATGAGGTCAGATCTGATGGTGACGAAATATCACTTCGACAATAAATTCGAGGTGATTTTCCCAACCAAAGAAGACTGGCTGTCAGGAAAAGGTAATGATAGAATACCGAACTCAGGCGACATCTGGTACACGGATGGATCAAAATCCGCAACGGGTACTGGAGCAGGCATCTATCGAAGGAGGCTTGGGAAGGGGACTATGGTCCCGCTAGGCAAGCAGGCTTCAATTTTCCAGGCAGAACTGGTGGCTATACTGATTTCTGCTCAGATGGCACTAGATGCGAACAACCAAGACATAGTGAACATCTGTTCGGATAGCAAAGGGGCACTCATGGCCTTAAAAAGCTACAAAACTAAGTCTAGTCTAGTGGAGGATGCATCAACTCACTAAATACTTTAGGAGAAAGATGCAGGAAACTCAAACTTTACTGGGTTCCCAGTCACGTGGGAATCAAAGGCAACAGGGTAGCAGACGACCTAGCAAAATTGTCTGCAAAAACACCACTAATTGGCCCTGAGCCTGCTTTGGGAATTCAGATGAGCCAAATTAAAGAAAAAATGTGTCAATGGCGAGAAACACAACATAGAACAACCTGGAGGGATACACCAGGTTGCAAGCAAGCTAAAGCTCTGCTTGGTGATGACCCTAATCATGTGTGGCTGGCACGGGGTCTGAACCTAAGCAGAGAAGATATAAACATAGTCGCACAAATAGCAACAGGGCATGGTAAATTAAATTATCACATGTACAATATGAAAGTAGCTGGTTCTCCTGCATGCAGATGGTGCGGGGCCGCCTTGGAGACGGTTCAGCACATCCTCTGTGAGTGTGAGGAACTAGCGACAACTAGAATGAAACACATAGGAATGGAGTGCCCTGACATTAACAAAATCAGGACACTTCCTCTAAATAATGTGATTTCCCTATATAAAGAGATCACGATACATTGCGTATCTAACTATGTCTAACCGCACATGCCCGGAACCCATCCATAAGGTTGTGGTGAAGGGTTGCTGGTGGGACTAAACTATGGGGCTGCAAAGGGCATTTGGCCTAGGCAGCATTGGTGGTTCTATTCCCATAGAACTGCCTACCCGATATCCTTAATAATAATAATGCAGTATAGGTACCACTATGGAGCGTCACAACAAACCCCCACTCCCCACCCTCCCCGGAGGTGAATGACCTCTGATTGGTATCAGGAGTTGAGTGAGTCATTATGACGTCACGTGGATATATATACATATAATTTAATCTAGAGATGACAAACTTTTTCAATAATATTTATAAAAAATTTATTAATAAAATTTTATTAAACTATTCAAATCAATCAAGAAAAAATTAGAATTAATTTAATTGAACAATAAAATATTTTGCAAATTTAAAAAAAAACGACTTTATTAGGATGAGGTGCAATATTGGTCAAGAAAGAAGAAGATGGTGAGTATACTTTATATTTTTTCGTTTATTGTTTTATAGAATATATAGTGGATACAATTATAGTATATGTATAGTGAACAAAACTTATTTTATAAGTATAGTGTAAAATATTATTTTATAAATATAGTGAATATACGCTTATAATTATTTTACAACTACAAGATAATTTATCGCAGCTACAATTGAATCAACATGAAGCGCTGTGATTTCGTGAAATACACGAATAATTTCGGTTTTAAAAATACAATTTTCAGGTTCTTTTATTTTATTTTCCACACTTGTAATTAACGACGCAATTATATCATCATCACACTCTAGTACAGCTCGTTTCACAAAGCCCGCACAATATTCATCTATTTGAGATCCATATTGAACACCGCACAATTTTTCTACAAGATCAACAATCTCTCCTGCACACACACTAACACCTTTAACAAGCGTGGTTAAATATTTAATCCTATCATCTACGCAGGATGCAACGCCTTGTAAATACTCGAAAGTCACCTTTTTCATAACAATGCTTTGTCGATACCTTTTGACCAGACTAGAAGTAGGGGTGAAATTTTCTTCAATCTCAATGGCTCTATCAGTATGGCTTCTAGTATACCTCAGAATCCAACCAGTTCCGTACACTTTTTGCTCCATCAAATCATCAGCATTATCATCAAAATATTTTTCAGTATCACCAAACGTAAGCTTAAACTCGTTCCACGTAGCTGTAGTAAAAGCTATTCCTTCAAAATCGTGTGAGAGTAAACGTACCATTGGATAAAATTCGCCATCTCGTAGTTTATTATATTCAAGACCAACTAAAATTTTTTTCATAAATGACTTGTTCAAACCGTAGAAAGAATTAAAGATGGGCTGTGTAAAATTCTTCTTCTGATGCGCCATTTTTTTTCCTTTTTTCCTAATAGCTTTCTATGATACGAACGTCGACTGAATGACTGTCATCTTGATGAATATAATCTCGTCATATAAAGGCTTAACACAAGAGACAGTGGAGGGGATAAGGTGATGACTAAGAAAATACACTTTCGCTACTTCTTTGTAACGAACGTGCTTTTACGGCAAGAAAGTAACAATGATCCCCAGAAAAGCTATCTTCAGCATTATTAATGAACACGTGTCTTGCAGCTGCAGTATTATTTTCTACCGAATCAGCAAAAAAAATTGTTATTGAATTCCTCGAACTCTGACCTCATTATTTCTTTGGTGAGCGTTACTTTACGAGAAGAAAGTAACAATCATTCCTAGAAAAGTTATCATCAACATGTCTGATCGACACGTGGCTTGCAGCTGCAGTATTGTTTTCTAAGAAACCAACAATAGAATTATTAAATTCCACGAACACTGATCTCACTATATTCTTGGTAACGAACGTGACTTTGTGACAAGAAAGTATCAGGTTACAATAACGACAGCTTACCACAACACTTTTGAAAACATCTTATCATACAACAACCATTTCCAGAAAAGTTGTCGTCAACATGTTTGAACGGTACATAATTTCTGGCTACAGCATCGTTTTTTATTAAATAAGTAGAAAAATTTTTAAGAAATTTCTCGAAACCCAATCCAGATGTCATGTAATCCAAGAACATAATACAAAATTGGCCGCACACATCAGATGTTTCACTCTGTAATTGCACCGTATTCCAACGGAATCTATTACAATTACGACGTAGACGGTTAATATAATCTAGTATCAAAGGTGGCATTCCATAACTATCAAAATACCAAGCTGTACCACTACGGTTAACATACATACACACCCAATGCGTTCCGGGTTTTGTATGGCCATCAGTGTTCACTACAATTGCTGTCGGTTTCGTCCACACCTTCGGAATTTGATCTGCTGGGTACACTCCTACAGAGTGGGACGGTATAACCTTCAAAATTTCCATTATCTCCAGGCTGTTCATCGCAAAGAAGTGTCGGTGGTTGAAACACAAATTCAGAATCATGCTCCAAATCTCGTAAAGATAACCATTTTTTTAAACAGTACGCATTGTTTAAAGCGCACGTATATTTTAGATGAGGTGTCTTTACAGCGTGATTGAGACAATACTTATTTAACCAGGGTGGCTGATTAAATGACGGGCAATCTTTATTTGAATCTAAATTTATAATTTCTCGCGCTGTAATACCGTATAAAATTGACCACTTTTGTTTACCTCTCACGTAAATAATTCTAACTTTCCAAGTAAGATCGCGCAACGTTTGGTAGAGAGCTTTCTCCGTGACATCACCGTCAAAATAGTCAAGACCATGATGATGTTCTGCAAGCCAATTATTTTCTCTTCTTATGCCTCTGCTAGAAGCGTTTATACGATTTTTCGATGCGATAATTCAATGACCGCTAAAATCATCGTTCAAAGCTACGATGGCGACTTCTTTTGGAACAACTCTGTTATTGCTATCTTTTAAGCACTGAATATCCACGACTACATCCATGATTTAACTTTTTGTCTGCCCAATGCAACGATTAAAGCTATACTGAGGAGTAACGGTAATGTCTTTTCATCCGATAAAATTTGTAAGCACCATCTATTGATAGCTTTACCCATTAAAATCTACAATTGTTTGTCGTGATGCGTCAATCTCTAAAATGTTATCGTATTCTGCATAAATTATACAATTGACGGTGTCTGTCAGAGGTTCGCTAAATCTGACATCGAGTCTAACACTTCCATGTTTTATTAAATTCCAATGAGTACATTCATTTGCCGATAAATCGGGTGATATATCAAACGCAAACAGACAGAAACCGTTTGGATTCGACTCACGAGTAATTTTATTTCCCTCATTGAGAAAATGGACACCTGTACCGCTGAATAAAGTATGATATGCATCAACGTATAACTTTTTTACTTTGAAATCAGGTTGTAATGGTTTTGAAGGTATTTGAACACCATCAACAAACAAACATAAAAAATTGATGTTAAAATGATCAAAATTGAACGGATTGAGCATTCGGTCTCCGTTAAACGCCTTGTTTTGAACAAACCCTATGATTATTCTTTTAGGTAACTGTCCTAAAATAATATTATCCAGAGTTTCACCATGTATACCGCTATGCATTGTTACAGCTTTGACTTCAACTCTTGTAAGAGGGTATTTAGCTGTAGCTTTAGAAAGTGCTTTTGCGTGTGCTAATAGCACACCTGGGTTAATTTTTACCCGTCTAACTAAAAGATTAGCTTCTTCTATATGTACGGCAAAGTATCCTGAAGGATCCATGAGGCAAAATCCATCTCGAGAGCGCACTAAACGAACTCTTACTTCAACGCCGTTTAGTAATAACTTTTCTTGATTAAACACATCGGCATGTAAATGCCCGACAAGATCTACAGTTTTTTTTGCGCCCAAATATTCACGCCGCTTAACAAGTCCTTGGTTGTCACTACCCACATCGTCCATTTTCCCAGCTGTATCGTCACACCACAAAACGGTTGATAAATGAGAATTGTTAGCAGCAGGGCCATAGTTGAGCAGTGTCTCGATGTATGCTCTGTACGCGTAAGCATTATTTATAGCTGTCACAGGTTTCTGGTTAAATAGTACATCTAATTGGCTGAATAGTGAGTGCATAAAATTATTCACCGGTGCCACTTTATTGAGTAGTTCTGCAGTCACATTTCCAGGATACTCATCGACAGTGGTGTATAAGCTAACGCGCAAGCTAAGCATAGTATGTGCTAAATCTAAATAATCTTCACTATTTCCAGATATTACAAATTCTATAGGTGCGTCATCAGTCAACGAGGAGATAGGCTTATACTGGACCCAATGAGAGCTCTCGATAGTAGTCTGTGTCGGAGGAATGTCGAATAGGAGCAATCCCGATTTCATGCACTCACAGGACTGTGTGTGTAAAAACGCCATTTTTAGTCGAAAATATCTCTTGTCGTTCGTACTTTCTTACTTTTTCGAGAATTTTTCTTTTTTTTCTGGTTCTATTTATTTTCTTCTTTACTACTTTATTCCTTTCATTTTTTGTGCTGCGCCGTTTAATCTTTCTTCGAGTGCTCTTAACACTGACACGGCCGTCATCCAACTGCAAAGCAGACAGATAACGCTGTTTCTTATATCCAGATCCTTCCATCAATTTATCCAGTTTCTCTTCAGCCTTTCTTTTAAGATTTGTGCCAGACTCTTTTATACGATTTCGTAGAGATTCTTTGATTGGAGTATTCTGTGTTGCAACGTCAGATAAAACGTTCACACCGGTACGCAATGCCTACTTTTCCACAGCTTTAGCACCACGGGTGAGTAGCGGTAGTACACGACGAAACAACCCAGCTAGAAAACTTCCTACACCTCCATGCCCTCTTTGATAGGAGGCTCCAACGTAAATACGTCCGATACCCCTACCATTTTTACCACCACCACCGATCTGCATGTCAAAGTATGCCTCGTAATAATTCATCTTTTTTCTTATTAATCAATACGATGAAAGTGCAACGTCACTGTCAAGGTGCCAAAATCAAATGGTATTGGCTGACCTTGTTGATCTCTTATATCTATTTCAATAGTTTGAAAAGAGTTAAACAATAGCGGTATGTACATAGATGGTGAAAAGTTTTTTATTTTTACACCACCATATTTGCAATCCTCAGTATTTAAGGAAACCGCTCTTAATAATTTACCTTGCACATCTCCGATTATATAAGGTTCACAGATGTCACTGTACACCATTAGAGTTGTTGGTAACCCATTAGAAAGATTAGCAGGGTAATTAGCTAAAGTGGGTTCTTCTTTATCGACCTTGATAGCTTCATTTTTTCCAGTTTTAAACCCGAGAATTTTTCTCAAATTCCTTGACAATTCTAAAACGTGATCAATTGGCGTACATTCCTCTGTTAAACAAACGCGTCTGATTGATACGTATCCACCACTTTCTATCTGGAAACGTAGATGGTCTTTTACACAGCTCAGATTGTTCACCTCCTCCACGAGACTTTCTAAATGTTTGTAAACACCTGGACGTATAAAATTAATGGATGAAACGACCGGTGCAATTTTATTAGTCCCCAGCGACGATGGTGGTATATTTTTTACACAGACAAATCTTTCGTCCTCGTTTGGTGGAACATGTTGAAATGTCATAGGAATTTGGATCTCCGAAAGTGCAACACTCCAATATCCTTGCAGTCGTATTTGTTGTGGTAGATGAGTGACGAACCGTGTTGTAGTATTGTCAGGGAAATAATGCATACTACTATTACTAGGTAGTATAATGTAAAATTGATCCTTCATGATGTTTTTTCGATTTGGCTGGCTGCAACCCAGGAATTAAATTTATCGGGGTAACCTTTCCATTTAACAAAATATTTTTTATTCCGGCCACTTCCAGTACTTTTTAAAATTTTTTCAACTTCGAAACTCGCGTTATTTAAATCCTTTTTTACTCTACTCAACTCGTGCTCGTAGAAACACCCTTCAATATCCTCATCAGCTAAATCTTTTAGAAAGTATACCGGTGACGGGCGCGCTACTGAAATACGTGTAATTTTAAACAGTTCCAATGTCCATCCACCCTCGTATCCTTTCGCAAACACGTTTCTTGCTCGACTGACCCGTACTAGGTCACCGATGGTGTATTTAGGTTTTTGGTACTTGGAGCAACCATATCGAGATTCTAAATTTTTTCGAGCTTTGTGGGCGTTGTAAATCGTAACAGATGCTGGCTCCATCTTGATGGATGAGTGTTTGCTATGATTGTAAGACTCTAATATTTTTTCTAGAATATCAACGTATCGACGAGTGTTTTTATGCGTAAAATATCGCCACATCCGTTCCTTTATAGTTCTTATAAACCTTTCGGCTACAGCTGCTTTAATATCAGGACTTCGCACTATTCTAAATGAAATTTCATTTTTCTTCAACACTTCTTGCAGTTCCTTTCCTAGAAATTCTTTCCCCTTGTCCGTTCGAAAAATCACAGGTTTTCGATTAGCACTGTTTTTCAAAATGTTTTCAAATGCTTTGGCAACACTTTTTGAAGTTTTATCCATGAGTGGTAAAGCCCATGCGTATTTACTCAAAACGTCGATGACAACGAGGATATAAGTGTAATTATCGTTATAAGTTTCGACCGCTCTCATATCCATCAAATCTGCCTCCCAGACGTCATCACGATTTCGAACATTGTAATGGCGTCTAGAAAACTTGTGTCGTACAGGTCTGTGCAGATTGTAAACATCCTGACTCTCGAGCCAGTCGATTACTTTTCGAGCTGGGTATTTCTTTCGTACAGAGGTTATAATTTTATTAGCCCCCGCATATGCTTCTGGTCTTGGTGGACCAAAATAAAGCTTACTTAATTGTTTCTGCATTATTCTTGTTTTTTTCCTTTTGCTTGCTTCTTCGTCGGAATCATACACGTTTTTGTCTTCTTTATTTTCTTATCCTTGCATTTTATAGCCTTCTTAATATGCGAAAAAAATTTTTCAAAAGTAATTTTACTAACCATACAACAAGCAGTCATCATTGCAACTGTACGTTCATCGGGTGGGGTTTCACTACCAAGCATCCGAGAAAAAGCTTTCTCTGCTAGTATTTGTACAGCTCGACGACGATCTGTCGACTTCTTATTGGCATAGGCTATGTCATGTTCACGACACGCTTCATCAAGCGGGTTAATTCCAACATCACCACGTTTAAGACGATCAGCCAGTTTTGTTTCGGGTCCGCAAAATTTGTATCCTGGTACGTGCATCTCAAAAGGCATTAAATCAATTATAGAATCTGGAACAGACTTTTCCCCTTCATCGTCTTTCTCTAATTTCAGAATTTCGTGCCCAGACGACTCCATGTTTCCCCTGATTTTGGTGATCTGGCGACTTTCTTTCTTCTCTTTCTCTTTCTACACCCTTGTTCTTCCTCGCTGAGTTTGTTACTACCACCGGATTTTGATTTGCTACTACCAGACTCTGGAGAAGCGAAAGGAGAAGCCTCATCGATTATCTGTAACACACGATCGTTCCCAATAAAAAGCTGAGGCGTCACGACACGAAGTGCCAGAGCAAACTGACGAGCACCTGCCGGATTCACATGTTGTCTTTTCCTCATAGCGTCGTTAACCAAGTCGATAATATTTGCGCCACGGATAGGAATGCCATCTATACATGTTGCACCATTACCATCCCAAGTGACGATACCTTTGCCACGTAAATGTTGTAAAAGACCCGATGCATTGGATCGGTATTTTAAAGGTACACTTTCCACAATTCGTGCATCTACACGATCTTCTAATTCTTTGACGACTCGTTTTGACTCTGCCTCAGCATCATTATTATTATCATCGTTGATAATATCAGCATCTTGCATATCATCGTTTTTCTTTGTAGTTTCTGTCTTCTTGTTACTAATATCTTTAAAATGTAGATAACGTTGTAATGCTTGAGAATATCGTTGCCATTTATCCCGCTCGCTCATATCGTCCGTAGAATTCAAGATATCGCTCATCTCTGCACCCAGCCTGCTAACAGCAGTTCCTGGTGTTTGCACCGACTTTAACCCAGCGTTGGTGAAAAGTTTTTGTTGTAAGCGTTCCACACTCTCTTGTGGTAACAAAATCATTTTTTTGGTGTGTTCCATTTATTTTTATTTTTTTTATTTTGATATAAGACTTGACAATACTGTACCAATGAGCGGTGCCAACAATATTGGCAAGAATCCGCCGTGCTGTACGATAATTTTCTTTTTCGTAGCTAGATTCTTTTGAGGACTTGCCAATCGTCTAAGAATGCCTGCGTGTTTACGTAATCGAGTTTTGTGCGTTCTGTTGAGAGAAACGTTACCGCGCAACACGTTGAGAGTACACTCACAAATGTATCTGACCAATTTGGGATCGGCCTTACGAAGCACGGCAGCGCGTTGTTCCCTGTTAAAATGGTAAAGCGCTCTTAAAATATCTGTATGCTTTTGCCCGATAGGACCTCTAGTTTTCCGCTCCATCACAAAGATACGACTGGAAGGTGATTACTCGAATCAACGCCTTTAAACTGCTTTCGAGGTACGTAAACGTACTGATATTCGTCATCGGGGAAGATGCAAGCACGAAAACGACAATTATCTGGAGTATTTTGTTTTAAATCTAGAAAAAGGTATCCAAATGGCCGTGAGGTGGCGTCCCAGTACGCTTCTTGTAAGAATCGTGGATCTTCAGGACAGAGCTGGCGCGAAAGATGTTGTATTTGTGTACGATCGCGTAAATTTCTAAACACGATCATGTATTGCGCGTTGAGCGAAATGTCTCGTTGGCCTTTTCCTTGATGAAATATATTCTGTGTAATAAATATGACGCTTAGGTTATTGTGATGACTCCCCTTTGTGAATAAGTTGACAATGGCGTTACTTGAGGATGATTCACGCATCAGATCATCCAATATTAATAACTTTGGGCGTGAGTCACCAGCGTAGTCCGTACTTTGAGGAAGCCCCTCGCGAAATTCTATATGTCTCCCAAGCTCTTTGTAACCTGCCTGCCATTCAGCATAGTAAACGATCACGCAATCAAAACGTGTGTCACTCATACGATCGATGTATTTTAGAAATTTTTTTACAAACACTGTTTTGCCACAACCGGTAGGTCCGCAAAGCATACACACCCAATGCGTTCCGGGTTTTGTATGGCCATCAGTGTTCACTACAATTGCTGTCGGTTTCGTCCACACCTTCGGAATTTGATCTGCTGGGTACACTCCTACAGAGTGGGACGGTATAACCTTCAAAATTTCCATTATCTCCAGGCTGTTCATCGCAAAGAAGTGTCGGTGGTTGAAACACAAATTCAGAATCATGCTCCAAATCTCGTAAAGATAACCATTTTTTTAAACAGTACGCATTGTTTAAAGCGCACGTATATTTTAGATGAGGTGTCTTTACAGCGTGATTGAGACAATACTTATTTAACCAGGGTGGCTGATTAAATGACGGGCAATCTTTATTTGAATCTAAATTTATAATTTCTCGCGCTGTAATACCGTATAAAATTGACCACTTTTGTTTACCTCTCACGTAAATAATTCTAACTTTCCAAGTAAGATCGCGCAACGTTTGGTAGAGAGCTTTCTCCGTGACATCACCGTCAAAATAGTCAAGACCATGATGATGTTCTGCAAGCCAATTATTTTCTCTTCTTATGCCTCTGCTAGAAGCGTTTATACGATTTTTCGATGCGATAATTCAATGACCGCTAAAATCATCGTTCAAAGCTACGATGGCGACTTCTTTTGGAACAACTCTGTTATTGCTATCTTTTAAGCACTGAATATCCACGACTACATCCATGATTTAACTTTTTGTCTGCCCAATGCAACGATTAAAGCTATACTGAGGAGTAACGGTAATGTCTTTTCATCCGATAAAATTTGTAAGCACCATCTATTGATAGCTTTACCCATTAAAATCTACAATTGTTTGTCGTGATGCGTCAATCTCTAAAATGTTATCGTATTCTGATGAAATATATTCTGTGTAATAAATATGACGCTTAGGTTATTGTGATGACTCCCCTTTGTGAATAAGTTGACAATGGCGTTACTTGAGGATGATTCACGCATCAGATCATCCAATATTAATAACTTTGGGCGTGAGTCACCAGCGTAGTCCGTACTTTGAGGAAGCCCCTCGCGAAATTCTATATGTCTCCCAAGCTCTTTGTAACCTGCCTGCCATTCAGCATAGTAAACGATCACGCAATCAAAACGTGTGTCACTCATACGATCGATGTATTTTAGAAATTTTTTTACAAACACTGTTTTGCCACAACCGGTAGGTCCGCAAAGCATAGATGTCCGCGGGTGTTTCCATCTAATATCCATGACTTGCTGCTATAACAACTACTATTCTTCTCTGAAACTGTTAGCACACTAAACGTTCCAACAAAAACCACTGATAGTTATAGTTTATGACTTTGTAAAATCCATGTACTTTTTCACCAACACAGCTTCAATAATTTTACCAATCCTCTCGATCCTCCATCTAAACTGTACCCGATCTCGTGCCGCTTGTTCCCACTCGCCACGTCGTGCAGCACGACTGGCGTAATTCCACACGTGTAATATACGAATACTTGGTGAGTTGGGATCAAATCTCACACTTTTTTTCTCCATATTACTAGAGCTGTCTGCTGACAAAGCTAAAGTTTTTCTGGAGTCTACGACAATCTTGTGATCGCAGTGGGGCCCCCGCGCGGTCGCTCGCATATCCGCGAGAGCGTTGAAGAAGAGCTCGTCCTCCCACTGTCGTAATATTAACGCACACCGCTTGCGAGCGCTACAGAACAGCTAGCTTTTTAGTGCATGCGCGATTGGCTCCCACAACCGTGAGCGCGTTAGAGACGAGCTCGTCCCCCCACCACTGCAATATTACCTCTCTCCCCCTACCACTAACGGTCTCACGAGCGTTTAGGATTGGAAATTGTTTTGCGCATGCGTTCTTATCATTGTATACCTGCTCAGACGATGTACAGTTCAGTCGTTAACTGTGTCTGTATCCGTACGGGTAGCTTTTTTTCAACCCGACAAATCTTCTTTTACCATATACGGTTTTACAAGTTTTCGTCTCTGTAAGTGATAATACTTCGTGAAAATCTGTCCTTCTTATTGCCGATGAAGATATAATAATTTCGTCCGTGTTACCCGATATTAACTCGCGTATACTTTCATAATTAATTTTTTGACTATTTGAATGATTTAGTCTTATACCTTTAATTTTACATACTGTTTGTTCAGAACCATCTGGAAGTTTACACTTGTACACGTAAAATTTCGGCCCACCAGAGGCAAAAGATGATATGTATGTACCAACACCTTTCTCCGCTAATTCATCAGTAAGTTCACCAAGCAGTGTACCGATCGGCAAATCGTGTTCGTCGTTCTTACTGACATAGAAAACAAAGTCTGTGTCGTAGTACAGTGCACGCGATCCCAGTTTGTTCAAATAATCAAAAAGTTTAAGCCGGGCTTGTGCTGTTGTGAAAGCTGCAATTACAACACTTGTCGTGCGTGACTGCAAGAGAGCTTCATCCTGATACTGCCAGTTCACGTACAATACCTGATCGTTGACTGGGATGATACTGTTTACAACCACTTTAGCATTGGTAAGTAGTTCTGTCAATCTTGCTGGCTCTGTAACAACCTCTGTTTTAGCCATATTCTCTCGTTGCGCGAGCTTCCCCCATAACGAGTTTAAACATAGTTTAGCAACCGATCTCAAACCCGCATTAAAATTTATACCAGTTTTACTTAGACGAATACCCTCTTCACGTTCAAAGTTCTCTATATATCGGTCCTTATGATCTTCGGTGATACACTCTGACGGGTAACCAGAAGCCTCGGTTTTTTGTTTAAAGAATTCATCGATGTACTCGGTAAAAATACCACCTGTTCGCGTGACAGGATTATATTGTACCATCTCATATTGCCATATTTCGTAAACGTTTTGAATCACGTATCCTATTTCTACAGCTTTTTTAAGCTCTTCCGACACCCATGTTCCGTGTAATACCCGATCTATCGTATTATCGTGCATACAATCCATTTGAATCATTTGTTCACAGCACGTACGGCAAAGAGGAAAAATTAATTTTCCATGCATTTTAACTGGTAAAACAGGGTGATACGAATTTCTGGGCGGGAGTACATTACACATGATAAGACCTTCAACGTTACTGATGTCGTTGTTAACCCCTATGAGAGTTTGAGTTTCATTACCCACATATAACGTTGGATGACCCACAGGATATTTACCTCGTTTACAAATGTATGGATATAATGAACATACATCAACGTATTTAATTTTTTCATCACCCTCACACTCGTATAATTTTATCGTGTTACCAGTTCTACCACCGAAAAATGCATCACGGGGGTCCAGCGGTTTACGATAAACAATATCGATATTCGCATCTATATATTCTCTCAATTCCTGGTTACGTGAAATTTCCCGCTCAAATTCGCAACCCCATATTTCAATGAGTGTATAATTGCCTGTTTTAATTTTTAAGGATATAGCACATGTTCTTTCATATCTGTCGTCAAGCGATTCGCCTGATGATAATGTTTCATTTCTATTTATTCTGTAACATCGTGGACATCCATGCCAGTAGCACCCGTAAAATTGAAGAACTGTACCATTATGATCCTCATCTGTCCGTGGTAGAGCGTATCCATCAACAAAAATATCTTCAATAAGTCTCCTCTCGCGTCCATGCCCTGCATGCTCGATTCGACACTGTAGAACCTTTTGTTCCATCCAATAAAGCCATTGTATTATGCTTTAATGGATTGATTATCAGCCATTCTCTACCCTCTCACAGGCATAACACCTATTTGATTTTTTTTTTTAAACTTTTTCCTGTAAACACGCATACACGATGAAGCTATGGTTGTGCACTCTTCGAATGGGTCTACATTAAACTTCATGAAATTTTTTCGAAATTCTAAACAGGCCTCTCTCAGTATTTTAACATCTTGTTTACAATATTTTACGATTTCTTCTTGGAAATTAAATATGTATCCTGTATCTGTCTGTCGAGTATACCATTCTATAAATTTTTCTCTTTCTTTACTGTTCATACCATCGACACCGTACATATCTAGGCTCGGTAAAGGACCGATATATAATTGGTTTTCTTCTGTGTTAAATAAATGTGGAAAAGTTCCTTTTTCTATATCTGACAACCAGTAAGCTTTCGGTAAATCACATAGTGGCATATGAAAATAATTTAGACTATCGATAAATTTAACGCTTGAAATTTGCATCAGAATTATTTTGGAACCGTTTAAAATCACCGCTGGTTTCTCTCGTGAACAATGGTTTTCTACGATATACTTGAATACAAATTGACAATCAAACCCTTGCGAATTGTGTGCTATACAAATAACTTTTTTAAACTTTTCACGTCGTGATAGAGCTAATCCGACAAATTGTTTTACTGGATCTTTTTGAAATACAAATTCACGAATACCACACTCTTCACACATATTTGATATATTAGTATCCTCTAGACAAAAACTACAAACTTGTTGTACAACACACAGGTTAGGTACATGTATTTTTTTATTTTCATCACCTAACACAGAAAGAGTTTGTTGTGTTTCAAAATCATAAAATAAATATAATATTTTAGATCTTTCCTTACCTTGCTCTATAGGCTGAATATAGCAAAAGTGGTTGGTCGGTAGCCGTTTGTTACAAATGTCACAAAATACAACTCCGCATTCATGTTTTTCACCGCGGTTTTTTACACGGATAGTTTTACAACAAATTTGAAAAATTTTCATTGCTTACAAACACTTACGTTTCTTTTAAACAATCCTGATTTCAAATGGTTTTCGAAACATGTATTACCAAAAAACTCTCTAAAGCAATTTAAGCACTTTTTTATATCCGCACTGTTGTCACAAACTGGTGATCGCATGCACTTAAAACATCTATTAGAACATCTATGATCCATAGCGAACTTGTAACTTTCATTACATGGTATGCAATATCCTCTACTACCGGCTGCACCAGTCAAGTTTAGAATAGGTTGATAATGTCCTTGGTTTTCATAATACATTATACGTAGTGTTTAAGATACGTTTTGGTATGCATCAATTACAACTTTTGTACCATCATAAAGAGGTATATCCCCACGCCCAAAATTCCGGAAAGAGTAAACCACAATAGCTGTGCTTTTTGTGGCAAGAAAAATTTGAAACTGATGAATTTCTTGTAAACCACACCCTGTTGATGGTATAGTAACCTGTGCTTGATCAATGAGATCAAGAGCTGCTCTTTTTTGCTCCCTACTATTGTGCTGTCTAATACTATTCCAGTAACCGTGTAGTGTACCAGAGCGAATTTGTCCTCTTACAGCATAGGCGAGTGCCGTAACTAATGATCTCGGAAAGCAAAGATTATCGTCGTTGCGTATAGTTACAATTGATTTTTTGTACACGTGATCATCACTTAATCGAACACGTCCGTTTCCCCTCATGTCCGGCACTATAACACATTTGATCACAAAGTTTTCATCTATGTCAAAGTCTTGAGAACTCTGTGCGACACTAAATATCATTTCCCACAAATCTTGAGTAGTGAAATTTCTAATAGGTCTGAAAGATAGCCATAATGGTCCATGAACAAAATGATCAGATAGTATCGTTACACCTATAAAATCGGAAGGACTACGCCCATTCACTAATTGATTACGCAGATCATCTAAAGATCCATTTAACCACTCAAAAATGTTTGCTCCTGCTGGTGGTGATGATATTCTTCCCGAAATCTCTACACCTTCTGCATTAAACCTTTGGTAAAATCGGGAAGTTTGGTTTTCAATTAAGAATATTGGTCTTTCTTGTGGTTCCTCCACTTCTCGCTCCATACCTTCACCGCTCTGTAACAGATCAACTATATTTTTCTTTTAATCTTAATATATATCTATATGTATTACTAGAAACATAGAAGTAATAATATATATCGATTATACTTACGCTCCATTTCAACATCATTGGAAGACGATAAAGAGTTATCAGTAGATGATGATGACGATGAAGATGAAGATGAAGATGATGACGATGATGATGATGATGATGATAACCTTCTGGATGACACTCTTCTTGATGATGATGATGGAATGACGGGGTTATCATCATCTTCTTCTTCCACAACACTTGCACTTGTAGGTTCTAGAAATACGAAAAAAATAAATTATAAAAAGTTGAAAAATATTCTTCTGTAAAAAACTTCTAGCTTTTAAAAATCTCTCTCACTCACCAAACACGTATTCACAACCAGCGATAACCTCGTCACCTTCAATATCGTCTGCCATCCGCCGTAGTGCTAAAATGATTAATATATTAATTATGTGTAGATATAGATTAAAGCATTTAAATTAATTAATTACCATTTTGTCGCAGCACCTCGTTCGAATCTGGATCTGAAAGATTTCTTTGTCGTATGACACTGTCCACCATATCAAGTATAAATCTATTGGAAAATAATCCTCGTCGTTGTAAATAATTTATTGTTCGTACGGTGCAATGTAATAGAATAAAACGTAATCCACTTAATAACGCTTCTGTCGGTAAATTTCTTAAATTACCACGCTGTATATTTTGACAAATTGTGCGTATCATCGGATCGTGTGCAATAGCGAAACGTAGCACACAATTGAGCACACTGAAAGCGTGAAATCTAGATACGTTTTCCATGATTATCTATCAAGCCTTCAAGTACAACTATGGAGCAAGCACTGTTTCGAGCGCATTTTATAGCTGTCAGAATAAAAGAAATGAGGAGCAGCTGTGGCGCAAATAAAGAGACAATACAATTTTATATACCAAGAAACAATGAGATACCAATAGTGAGCATTCTAAAAATTGCAAGCACACGTGTGATGATGATATGTGATGAACACGTGTCATAACAAGAAAAAATAAAATAGCAATAGTAAGTATTCTGAAAATTGCAAGCACACGTGTGATGATGATATGCGGCGAACACGAGTTATACTAAGAAATTATAAAATACCAATAGTAAGCATTCTAAAAAATATAGGCACACGTGTGATGATGAACACGTGTTATACCAAGAAACAATAAATAGCAATAGTAAGCATTCTGAAAATTGCAAGCACACGTGCGATGATGATATGTGATGAACACGTGTTATATCAAGAAACAATGAAAGAGTAATAGTAAGCATTCTGAGAATTGCAAGCACACGTGTTATACCAAGAAACTATAAAATATCAATAGTAAGAATTCTGAAAATTGCAAGCTACACATGGTACTTTCTTTTAAATCATTTTCTAATTAAGCAGTATTAAAATAAAAAATAAAATCTTTAAGAGTAAATGATGCGGGTAATATAACAAACCTGTAGTTACAATTTTAATGATGCAATTGCATTTCTTATATTAAAATTAGATTAAATTCTAAAAATCAGCTTTCTAGGATCAATAAATCAATAATCGATACATGATCGATTATCTATTGATCTAATAAAAATATCAAGGTGATTTTTGGTACATATGTTATTTGAATAGGAAAAAGTCGAATGGCATCGTAAAATTTTTTATTTTTCTAAAATTCGTGAATTTTAAAATTTGTAATTTGTGTATAATTCATCAGATAAGATAAGGATGTTCGTGTGCTTTCAGTAGCATGTATGATGACTTATACCGTAATTACAATTTTTCAAATCAATCAATTTTTAATATAATTGATTTCTTAGGATGCCATTTGATTTCTTATGTTCAGATTATTATATGTTAAAAAAAATCAGCTTTCTAGAATCAATAGATCAAGAATCGATACATGATCGATTATCTATTGATCTAATAAAAATATCAAGGTGATTTTTGATACATATTCCTATCCTTGAAGATGATACCAAAATGCAGACTTATCTTTTATCCACGTGCGGATTTTAACTCTGCAATTTTTACGAGAATTTTAAATGTATTTTTTTTTAATTTCCCATACACTAACCACAGCTGCATTGTAACAATATTGGTTTAAAAGTGCTGATGTAGATGTTTTATAGAATCATGACGGCCTATTGTAGCTGTGTATTTTTGTTTTGATTTTTAGCAGAAAACTACACGTGTGAAAGAAACTTTCTTTCACACGTCAAATTTTGATATTATTAGATCATCGGTAAATGATTAAGATAGGAGGATGACACTAACAAGGAGAGTGTTTCACCTTCGGGTTACCGTTTTTGCTCAAATTTTAGGAATGTTTTCTAGATGCAGAAATATGAAGAAAGCCAAAATTTTAGAGGCCAACGCTCAATATTTCCCTAGTTACAGGCCATTAAAGAAAATCACTAAAAAAGATACTAGATTTTCAAACGCTTATAGTTCCTCAGAATTATTAGCTAGAAGCTTAAACCTTTTTTTAAATAAAAGCTGAGCTCAAATCCTTTCGAAATAGCACCTATACCATCTCAAAATATTATTTTTTCCCAAAGTTAGAGCGTAATAAAGATTGGACCTGAATTTTTTGTTTAAAATATTAATTAATAATAAAAGCTAAAATTCGGTTCAATCTTTATTATGCTATAACTTTGGGAAAAAATAATATTTCGATATGCTATAACTACTATTTCGAAAGGATTTGAGCTCAGCTTTCATTTAAAAAAAGGTTTAAGCTTCTAGCTAATAATTCTGAGGAACTATAAGCGTTTGGAAATCTAGTAACTTTTTTAGTGATTTTCTTTAATGGCCTGTAACTAGGGAAATATTGAGCGTTGGCCTCTAAAATTTTAGCTTTCTTTATATTTCCGCATTCAGAAAACATTCCCGAAATTTGAGCAAAAACGGTGACCCGAAGGTGAAACACTCTCCTTGTAAGATCAAGACAATGATTCTAGTGTTCAAGATGTTGCCGGACGATAAAGAGCCTTGCGAGGGTGATGGAGAGGACCCTAATCCTCTCCCCGCGCTAGAGCCGGCAACTGTACCGCCGGAACCGATCGGATACGTGCATCTTGTGATGATCCGACGGATGCGGATGTACCCGCAATTCCGCAATTTTGACTTCTCCGGTTTCGGCGATAATACGCTGGTGGTCCTCCTATTATGGGAGGACCACTGGCGTTTTTATTCCTATGAACGCCCGGTGGTGTTGGACGATTTTTGTCGGCGGCGAAGCCGTGAGCCAAGCTCACTGGAGTGGCGTCCACGACCATTTATTAACGTCGCGCTGAACACCGCCGTTACCTCGGACCCGGTGTATCAAGAAATATTCTTGACAGCAACACACTGGGCGAGGATATTTTGTTGTCGGTATGAAGTGGCCGTGCGACTTCGCCGTCGACAGTTTGAATATTAAATTTGTGTGTATTTGTGTAAAGTGAAAAACTGTGAAACTCAAAAAAAAACAGTGGTTAAAAAATAAAAATGTGTTTTAAAAAAGTGAAAAACTGTGAAAGTGTGTTTTAAAAAACTAATATAGTGCAAAAACTCATGGAAGTGCAAGGCGTCCAAAAAAAACTGTTGATGCTGATAAAAAAATGGTAAGTACCTTTTTTTTAATTTATAAATTTTTAAAATATGTGTGTGTGTGTGTGTGTGTGCGTGTGTGTGCGTGTGTGTTTTAAAATCAGGGTACCACTATGGAGTGTCATAACAAACTCCTCCGACCCTTCCGCACATGACATCATAATATATATTATATATATATATATATATATATATATATATATATATATATATATATATATATATGTATATTACGGTGTCATAGTGGGTCATTCCGCTCCTGAGGGGCTATTCAAGTAGCGATACATATGTATGTATCGCGACGATATGTATGGGGAAGAGAATAAAAAGTATGCGCGCGCATACATACAGCGTGATACATACATATGTATCACTGCTTGAATAGCCCCTCTGATGTCGCTCAGAGGTCATTCACCTCTGCGGAGGGTCAGGAGTGGGGGTTTGTTGTGACGCTCCATAGTGGTACCTATACTACTGATATTGATAAAAAAATATTTCACCGATTGCCCAAAAGAATATATTTGATACAATAAAATTTTTTTCGTAACTAATAAATTTTTTTTCCAGTGTAGCTATTAGATCAAGTAACGGTTGTATCATCTGTCTTTTATTCTCATCATGGAGTGACAAAGACAGAATTAGGTTCAAGTAACAGCCGGTACTTGGGTTAGCTTTATGAATAGGAGCCTAAGATCGGCTATGATAATAAAAATTTATATGGTTGGAATATATATTCAGAACAGATTAAATTACAAATATTTTCTGCATTAAGAAATAATAAGTTGATTAAAAAAAATTTTTCTTATTTATTTTTTAACCTATTTTCAATTATAAAAAATTTTATTAAAAACGGAGAAATTTATTTTAACATATTTTAACCATGAAGATAATACTTTTAATTTATTTAGAAATAATACTGCATCAAAATGCAGAACGAGATTTCCTTTTTGCTTTCTCATAGAAAAAGCATTGTATCGGTAAAGTAAATTTTTTTCTATTTTTTCATTAATTTGTACATATTTAGACTCAGGGAGTCGAAAAAAGTGGTTTCCAGAAAATGTCTGTATGTATGTGTGTGTGTGTGTGCGTGTGCGTGCGTGCGTGCGTGCGTGCGTGCGTGCGTGTGTGTGTGTGTGTGTGTGTGTGTGTGTGTATTCAGTACGCCAATAAGATCTCGAGAACTACTCGATGGATTAACTTCAAATTTTGCATGCAATTTATTTTTTTGTCTAACTGGGGGGGGGGGGAAGCTATTGAAAATTGATCTTCTTAACTCAGTTTTTTTTTTAGAGACATTTTAAGAATTTTAAAAAAATTTTAATTTTTCATTTTTTTAATATTTTACGTAAATTACTCGAAGAATTTTCTTGAAAATTTGTATGAACATTATTTGCGACTGCTAAAAGAAGAAAAACTTTTACCAACTGATTTTCTTAGCACACTTTTAATTTTCGAGCATTTTGAAAATTTTGAAAAAAAATTTTTTTTTTCATTTATTTTTTATTTTACGACAACCATTCGATAGATTTTCTTTTGAATTTGTATGCAAGTTATTCGCTATTGTCTAAAGAAAACAAGCTTTGGAACACTTATTTTCTTAGTGTAGTTTTAATTTTAGAGCATTTTGAAAATTTTGGAAAAAATCTCTATTTTTCATTTTTTTTCTATTACACAAAAACCATACGATAGATTTGCTGGAAAATTTTTACGGAAATCATTTGCAATGGTCTAAATAAAACAAGCTCTGAAAAACTTATTTTCTCAGTGCAGTTTTAATTTTAGAGCATTTTGAAAATTTTGAATAGAATTTTACTTATTTTTTGGTATTTTACGTAAACTACTCGATGAAGTAGCTTAAAATTATGTATAGAAATTATTTACGATCGCCTAAATAAAATGAACTTTTGAAAACTGGTTTTCTTAGTTGTAACGTAGTTGTAACGTTAAAGCGTTTTGAAAATTTTAAAACAATGTTTATTTTTCAATTATTTGGTATTTTTTGTAAACTATTCGATGAAAATGTTCCAAAATTTGTATGCAAGTTATTGGTTATAGTGTTAAGAAGACAAGCTTGGGAAAATTAATTTTATAAACGCATTTTTAATTTTAGAGCATCATAAAATTGGCAAAAGTAAGAAAGAGTAAAATTCATATAGTTTTCGTAGGTATTAAGACAGCCTTCAATACAGAGGATAGGGACATTTATATTAAAATCGTATTTAAAAAAATAAAATCAAAATACTCTAACTCAATGCGCTCTATGAGAAAGCATTGCGCCAAAGCACTTGGCAGCATTTTTCTTCAACAAAAGAGAAAGCCAAGATATAAACAATGTTACTGAAGATGACGCATTCTTCGCTTTTGTTGGAGATGTTGATAATGAATCAGTCATGGATGATAGTAAAAGGGTGTTGGACAATGGATGCACGGCACATTTATGCAACAACAAGGACCACTTCTCTAACATGTACAACGCAGAAGAAAACTTAAATTTAGCGAATAGACAATCAACAAATGTTGAAGGGAAAGGTAATATTATTTTAAAAATTAAAAATAATAATGAAGAGAAAAATGTAAAATTTGAAAATGCTCTATATGTACCTGATTGGTCAAATCTATTATCAGTAGCAAAGATTGTTGACAAAGATTATATGGTCATCTTTAAGAAACATGAAGCTTTAGTAACAAATGACCAATATGAAGTGAAAATGATTGCAGACAGAGTGGGAAATTTATTTTATTTAAGAAGACCTGATAATGAGACGGCTCAGTATGTACAACGAGATATGAAAAAGAATTCATTAGTAATATGGCACAATAGAATGGCTCACCTTAATGAAGATAGTTTACGAAAAACCATGAAAGATGTCTGCAATATAAATCTAAACAAAGATGAAGATGTCAAAAGATGTGAAGTTTGTGCTATGGGAAAACAACCACAAAAGCCATTCAAACATGTGAGTGAAAGATGTAAAGTGCCATTGGAGATAGTACACTCTGATGTATGCGGACCGTTCAATGTTTCAAGTATTGGAGGTGCAAGATATTTTGTTACCTTTATTGACAATTTTTCAAGATGGTGTGAAGTCTACTTACTAAAAGGTAAAAATGAAGTATTTGAAAAATTTTTAGAATACTAGAATGAAGTTGAGAATTTCACTGGAAAGAAAATAAAACAATTTCAATGTGATAATGGGACTGAATATTGTAATATTAAATTTGACAATTACTTGAAAGAATGTGGGATCATTCGAAGATTATGTACTCCATATACACCTCAACAAAATGGTCTGGCGGAGAGAAAGAACCGCACATTGGTAGAAGCTGTGAGGTGTATGCTGACACAATCAGGTATGCAGCTATCCTTTTGGGGAGAAGCCTTAATGACTGCAAATTATATTAGGAACAGATGTCCAACAATGAGGCTTAATGGAGGAATACCATATGTAGCATGGCATGGCAAAAAGCCCAATCTTGATCATTTGAAAACATTTGGATCTAAAGTATTTGTGTTAGACCTAAAAAAGTTTATAGAACCACAAGTAGTATAAATGAAGAAAGAAGTGAACAAGATAATATCAAAGAAATCGAAGAAAGAAATATTCAAGATGACGTCGAAGATGATGTATTTACTGATGCAGAGGCAAACTATGCAGATGTAGATTTAAATGAGGCATTAAAAGGAGAAAACCGTGAAGAATGGAGAGAGGCAATCTGTCGGGAAATGAAGCAGCTGATCAAAAATGATACTTGGGTTATCATCGACAAGCCCGAGAAAGAAAACATCATCGATTCAAAAATTTTATTAAATAATAAGTTAGACGAATTTGGTAATATAAAGATCAGGAAAGCAAGGTTAGTAGCTCGAGGATTCTCTCAAATTTATGGTGTTGATTATTTTCAAATTTTCGCCCCTGTAGTTAGAATAGAATCATTGCGTATTTTAATTGCTCTTTCTATTGAATTAGATTTAAAAATTGATCAGTTAGATGTAACTAGCGCATATCTTAATGGTGAAATGAATGAGAAAGTTTATATGAAGCTTCTTAATTTATTTGAGCATTTTTTAACACATATAGTAAATTCTAAAAATGAGAAAGAAATTTATGAGAAAGCTAAATTTATGTTAAATCAAATAAAAGAAGGTGATAAAGTTTGTTTATTAAAAAAGGCACTATATGGACTAAAACAAGCGGGTAGAGTATGGAATTTAAAATTAAATAATACTTTTAAGAAATTAAATTTGAAAGCTTCAAAAACTAAACCTTGTATGTTTTTTGATATAAATGAAAAATATATTATTATAGTTGTAATTTATGTTGATGATATGCTCATAGCATATAATAATAAAGATAAATTAAATGAGTAAAAGTTGAAAATGGAGTTTGAAATAAAAGACATTGGCGAAGTTAAATATTGTCTAGGTATAGAAATTATTAGAACATATGATAGTATTTTTCTTCTTCAACGAAAGCAAATTTATAATATAGTGGAAAGATTTAATTTAATTGATGCGAATGTGGTTAACACACCTACTGATCTGAGCGTGTTATACACATTAACTAAAAATGAAACAAAAGTTAATTTGCCCCACAGAGAATTAATAGGATCTCTAATGTACTTCTCTATAGCCACAAGGCCAGATATTATGCACACAGTTGTATTTTTATCGCAATTTAATTCATGTTTCTCGAAAGAACATTGGAATGCTGCAAAAAGAGTAGTAAGATATTTAAAGAATAGAGAGAATATAGCATTAATTTATAAGAAAAGTAATTTAAATGTAACAGGATATGTCGATGCTGATTGGGGTTCCAACGTTCTTGACAAAAACTCATTTACAGGCTATATTTTTAAATTGGGCGAGTCAGCCATAGTATGAAAAAGCCAAAAGCAAAAAATTGTAGCTTTGTCGTCCTCAGAGGCTGAATATATGGCAATATCTGAGTCAGCAAAAGAAATCATTTTCTTAAGAAATTTGCTGTTAGAATTAAAACTAGAATTAAAGTTTGTATTATATAATGATAATCGGAGCGCAAATTTGCTTGCGAACAATAATGTATTTCATGCGCGATTAAAGCATATCGATCTACGATATCATTTCATTAGAGATACTTTGAAAAATGGAATATTTGAATTAAAATATCTATCATCTAATGAAATGATTGCAGACGTAATGACAAAACCTCTTCCAAAGATTAAACATTACCTTTGCATTAATAACATAATGAAATTATATGGAATTAATTCAAACAAAAAAAATAAGTAAATAAATAAAAATGTATGGAAAGAATGTAAGCATGCATTGAGGGGGGCATGTTAGAATATACAATGTATGCTATAGTGCGATACAGTGTATCGCAGAGATAGAGTCGCTTCACGTAGTCACGACGATTAGATGTGTATGTATGCGTGTATATGTATGCCATGAGTGTTAGGTGTGTACTCGGACCCTGTGCGCGAAAAGATGTACTGTACACTTTACTTGGTCGTCAATATCGCTAGCGCTTACTTGCTTGTGAGAAATGTGCCGCGTACTTGTTTAATAAAGAATTCTAATCCATGGATATTTGAACAATCATTTATTTATTTAATATACCCATAGTAAAACCGTGTGTCGGTTAGCCTACATTAATAGTCTTGTTCTTTAAATTTTGACAAATTTTGACATTAGCTATATTAGTACAATCATTTCAGTTAAAATAAAAAATCCTTTGGAGCTGTTATTTTTTTATGAACTTACACAGTAAAATATTTTGTGTAATTCGTCAATTTTTTTTCTTTATAAAAATTTTTGTGTTAAAATTTTACAAACATCTTTGTAAAATCAACATAAAAATTTTTGTAATTTAAAAATTTCTGTGTACGTTTAAAATCGACACAAAAATTTTTGTAGAATTAACACACGGAGTTTGTTATTTTTACAAACATGTGTGTACTGAGTTATTCAAATAATCTCATATTTTTAATAATTGAATATTAGCATTATTATTATTATATGCAATAAAAATGCCAAAAATGTAAGGTAAATTTAGTTTATAATTAAAAACTTTTATAATATTTTGCAAAAATGAGCTTGATTGCCGTTTCAAAAAAAAAAAAAAATAAAGAAACGAAAAAAATTTTCAACGTGAAAAATTTTAGTTAGATGTTTTATCATTAAATTTACTATATATATATATTAAATTTTATAAAAAATGGGCTTTTAGAACAAATTTTTATATTTTTATTTATATCTTGTTAATATTTTGATACTATTATTTAAAAAATGGTATAGAAACACAATTATAATTTGAATGAATTCATAGGCATTTCCGAAAAATATTAAAGAAAATTTTTCCTTAAATATATGAAAATTTAAAGTTTTTAAAAAATAATTTTCAGTATTTGATAAGTAGTTATTAATTAGTATTTTAAAAATAATTATTAATCAGAATTTTTATCATCTTTATAAATAAAAGTTAAAATTTTTATTTCAGGATTTTTTATAGTTTATCAGAAGTGTTTGGAACTTTTAAATCAAATAATTTAAATTCATAAGTACAAGATTATTTATTATTTTTTCGAATGAATTTAACCGAAGAAGAAAAATTAATTATAATAGGTGAAGGTGAATACGTTGGGCAATTTTGAATTTTAAATGATGAACACATTAGAAAATTTAATTTAATTTTGAATAATCATACAAATTTTTTATTGCAACTAACAATATTTTTACAAAGACCCGAAAATATTAATCCAATTTTATTAAATCAAGATTACATACAAATACTTTTCTCCGAAAATTTTGGTCACTGGATTTGTATTTATTATTTACAAAATTTAATTCATGTACATTATAGCTTAAATAGTAACGGATTAAATGATTAATAAAAAATTTACATTAATAAACTATTTCTAATTCTTGAAAACATACAAATATGTTTTGAAAAAGTTCATCTTTAAACTAATCCTCATGATTGTGGCATTTTTTCAATAGCATTTACAACAGATATTGTCAATCATTTGTTTCCTTGTTAATTAAAATTGGACGTCAAAAAAATGCGTAGGCATTTGCTAACAATGTACGAAACACTCAATTGTTTTGTTTCCATTAGTAAAGAACAATTATTCTAAAATCAATTATAAAGTTATATCCGGAAACCAACGAATTGTACATCCCTATTGAAAAAATCCACCTGGATTTCCACGTGGATCACCTATGTGGAAATCCACGTGAATTTCACATGGATTCCATGTGGATGCGCATAGGAATCCACGCGGATTACTTACGTGGATTTCCACGTAAAAATATCCATGTTGATTTTATAAAACCCTCGTGGACTGTTAAAGAATCCATATGGATTCTATGAAATCTGTGTTAATTTTATGTACTCCTCGTGGATTTTTAAGAAATCCATATGGATTTTTAGGTAATCAACGTAGATTTTTTACATGGATATCCACGTAGATTTAAATGAAAATCCACCTGAAAATCCACATAGACATTTTAAATAGGAAATAACTCGATATTTATTTCGCATTCAAAGTAAAAACCAAAAACGAAGTAAACCTCGTAATTTCATCTCTTTCAAGATCAGAGAGCTTCTACGATTTAACTGAGAGTATTCTGGTTTTATATATCTACGACTTTGCAATTCATATGATGGATCACTAAACTTCGAGAAACGCCACCTTGCGACTTACTGTTGAATTGGTGATTAATTACGTCGATTCTATTTTGAATCTATAGGTGGCGTTTTTTTTAAGTTTTGTGATCCCTCATAAAAATTTCAAAGACGCAGATATATAAGGCCGGAATACTCTTAGTTAGTTTGTAAAAGCTCTATGATCTTCAAAGAGCTGAAACTACGAGGTTTACCTCGTTTTTGGTTTTTACTCTAAATGCGAAATAAATATTGAGTTATTTCCTATTCAAAATATCCATGTGGATTTCCACGTAGATTTTAATTTGAATCCACGTGGATATCCAAGTAAAAAATCTACGTAGATTACCTGAAAATCCATATAGATTTCTAAATATCCACATGGATTTCTAAATTTTCACATGGATTCCTAAATATCCACATATATTTATAAATATCCATATGAATTTCTTAAAAATCCACGAGGAGTACATAAAATTAACACAGATTTTTATTTAAATCCACGTTGATATACAAGTAACAAATCTACGTAGATTAACTGAAAATCCACATGAATATCACACTTAATCACTACACCTAATAATACTGAATAAGTATGTCACCAAAAATAGTGATATCATAGATTAATAGAAAAGATGGTAAAATACGCGTAACAGTCGTATAAATTAAAAATCAGTCACATAATATCTATCGGTCATAATATTTAAAATTTAAAAAAAAAAATGAAAATTAATAAATAAGGCAATAAAATAATAAGCGTATGCATAGCAAGAAACGCAGTCAAATCAATAAAATCAAGTAGAACATTTACTCAATAATCAATCAGCCAATAAACACATTCACACCTTAAAACTATATATGAGACGTTATAATAAATAAATTAACATAGGAAATAAAATTAAGTTCATTTGAGGTCGAGCAAGTACCTCCTTAAAGCTGACTTAAGAGGAGGCCGTATAGCTCTGTCCTGGTCTTATCTAAATTTTCGTTATTATTAATAAATTAAATATTGTTATACAAGAGTAAGGATATAGCCCAATAGATTTCAGGACAAGCAAGCGATCCTATTGTATGAAAGAATATAAAATTTTCATTAGTTTTCGAGTGAGGTCTGAAACGGAAAACAGTTATCAAGTTCAATTGTTTTTCCGTTTCAGACCTCACTCGAAAACTAATTAAAATTTTATATTTTTTCATAGAATAAGATCGTTCGCTCGTCCTAAAACCTATTGGGCTATGCCCTTATTTTTGTATAACAATATTTAATTTATTGATAATAACGAAAATTTAGATTGGACAAGGACAGAGCTATACAGCTGCCTCTTAAGCCTGCTGAGTGATGGACGATTCTTTATATCAGCAGGCAGGGAGTTCCAAAAATGCGCACCTTGAACTTATATATATAATACTTTTTAAGATCACTTTTGCTTAACGTAAAACCTGAAATAAATTTCGAAAGTCTAAGAACTTTTAATGGTGTTATATACAAAACCTTTATTAAGCCAGCAAAAGCGAGAAAATTAATTTAAATTGAGTATAAATAATGTGCGTATGTGTGTAAGTACGTATATGTGTATGTGCATAAGTGTATGTATGTATATGGGGATATCCACACAACTTTTAATCCTAGTAACAGGTCATATTACAGCTGTTCCTGGGTTTACCGCGTGATGCACATTATTCAAACTAGGTTTAAATCTTTTGTGCTATCCTGTAACTCTATTTCTGATGTATTTTGTAAATGTGCCACAAACAGCCCAGCAGATAATTCTATAAAAAATAAATTTACACATAAGATAAATTACGGTAATTTTTTATGTATAAAAATGAATGTTTTATAGAATTATCTGCTGGGCCGTTTGTGGCACATTTACAAAATACATCAGAAATAGAGTTACAGGATAGCACGAAAGATTTGAACCTAGTTTGAATAATGTGCATCATGCGGTAAACTCAGGAACAGCTGTATGTGTATATGACCTGTTATTAGGATTAAAAGTTGTGTGGATATCCCTATATACACCAATACATTAACGCTCAGATACTGTTACATGCACACTCACTGAGACACACAGACATACCAACACACACACATAGTGATATTTACACTCGATAACATAATGTCGGCAAGCACACACATACCCAATATTAAACCCATATACGATGCACACCAACATGCACACTCATAAACAAAACAAACACATGCTCCAAAATAACATACACTATCAGCAACATGCTAAAGCACTTACGTAAACACACCATTAAAACAAATATGCACATACACATACAACAAACACATACATGCATACTCACGAAAAACACACACGCGCACGCGTGCACACACACATACATATACACCAATAATAACACAGAAATACATTCTAAAGCTTGAAAAACATACTGACACACACAGATACTAAAACACAGGCATTAACAGACTTATCGAAAAACTCGCACACCTACCGAAATACACACACTTATCGACAAACGTACATACCGATACATATGCAATCACCGCAACCTAAATAGATACACATGCACACTGATTCATACGCATTTTAAAAACACAAACTTCTTCGCTGTTATAAACACATACCTACCGACGCCGACAAACTCATCAACACACACACGAAAACGTACACATAGCGACACAAATACACTACGATACACTAGCACTTCAGCCGACGCGAACACTTCAACTATTACACGTACATACAGGCACATACATATATACACAAACCGTACATACACACATAAATATACATGCACACACATACGCACACATACCAAACATTCACACACATACACGTTCACATATACATGGACACCACACATATACACTCTTATCTTCACACATACTAACCGACACACATTAACCCACCAACACACACAAAAACATACACGCGGCACAATTACAATACAACACACTTTTCAACTGACATGAACACTTTCACTAATACACATAAACACCATACATACGCACACACATATTATACATGCACATACACACGCTCACATCATACATGCACATAGACACTCACATCATATATACGCACACATACACACATTTAAATCATTAGTATTTTTATTTGATGAAAGACTATTATTGTTTTACGAAAAAGTGAGATTTTTTTAAAAATCGAAACAAAAAATATGTAGTTAAATAGAGTTCTGTGCATTTTAATGTAACCAGAGAATAACTGTTTTAAATTGTTCAAAAATCGTTATTGTGAACGTTAATAATATGATATTACTGATGTTTGATCTAAAAAATAATTCCAATCAGTTTTAAAAATTCAAATAATTAAACCTTAATTTTAACACTTATTCTATATTGATTAATAAAAATAACATATAATATAAAATAATGAATATTTTATGTTAGATATTATTCCATACTTTAAGTTTTTTTAATACACATATATATAAATATACATGTATACAAACAATTGCTATAAGAAAACGTCTGGCCAAATATTTTCAGATAAAAATTTTTTTATGTATTGTTTTCATTGTCTTGAATTTCCTTGAATTATTTCAAATTTTTCTTAAGTTGATTTTCAAAGTCAAGTATCAAGTTTTAATTTTTCCATAAAATTAGAATAGATGTAAAATTACATAAAAACTGATGATGAACGTAGTTTCTTAAACAAAGGGATCGTCAATTTTGATTGTCACTATGATTTTGTAAAGATAGATTTTGAAATGAAATTATTCCTCTAAGATAATTTAAAGAATTTCATGAAATCTTTCTGTTAACAAAAAATTATTCGCTTCGCATCAAAGTTAAATTTTTAGCAAAATGTGAGCTTGATTGCTATTCTGGGATATGCAAGTATCCTTTTGTGCTAAAAGTTGTTATTCCTATAAATTTATTGTAGATTATTAGAGGCAACAAATTCATTATTGTACTTGATGAATAATCATTTTTAATATAGTTTAATCATCTTTTAATTAGCAGAGATTAGAAACAAAATCCCATTTTTTAATAAACGCCATAACTTTTACATAGAAAAATATCGTCACCATATTGATTGATGACAATCCAACCTAGCAAAGCCTACACTCAAGAAACTACGTAATTAAATACTGCATAATCTAGTAGTTTGCAAATATTAATTTCTGCTAAGATAAAAAATTTGTATACTTTTTTTTTCCTTCTTGAACGTCGCTATATTTATGCTCTTTATGATGCTAATCAGCGACGGAGCTCGTAAGTGTGTTTGTGAACAAAGCATATGTAACTTACAGTAGTGCTTCTATCAATCGGTTGCTGAGAGCGGGATTCCAACTGAGAACTCCGAGATTACGAATCCAACATTCTACCGACTGAGCCACTAACCGGCTCTATTTCTACACTGAGAAAAAAATAGGATACAAATTACCATACTTTTTCGTAACGCTACCACAGACTGTCATTTAGTGAAAAAATTACCATCCTTTATAATAAAATTTACTAGAAATATTGTAAAAATTCATAAGTTGTATAGGAATTTTTACAATATTTCTAGTAAATTTTGTTATAAAGGATGGTAATTTTTTCACTAAATGACAGTCTGTGGTTGTGTTACGATAAAGTATGGTAATTTTTACAAATATTTTTTTAATTTTTACAAATATTTTTTCTCCGTGTATACTTATAAATGATATATTCATATTAAAAAATGATCGGCTCTTTTCGTAATCATTCGTTTACGTTCGCCTTTAAGGCGACTACGGAAGTTTGGTTCGATTTCATTTTGTAGTTTACAAATTACTCTTTCAGTTTCTAAAATTTTTTGAATTTTTTAATTTTCCACCATTTATTATAATCCGTAGAATGGTGGAAAATTTAAAAATCTGAAAAATTTTACATATTGAAAGAGTTATTTGTAAACTCAAAAATAAAACCTAACCTAAAATCCGAAGTCGCCTTAACGACAATGTAATATTGTCAAATGAGTTTAGTTTAGTATGATTTTATTGATTCACTCCAACATCCATCATTTTATCCTTTTTCTTATATTTCTTTATCTCTCTTTTTTTTAATTATATTAACAGAAAGAATTACGAGAAAGTCATTATTTATTATTTAATAATTTTAATCATTATATTTTAACAAAAATAAATTTGTAAAATTTACAAATTTTATAATTCAAAATTTTGTATTATTCATGAATTTTTATGTTAAAATTTAAACTTCAAAAATTACGATAAAAAAATTTGTTAATTTTAGCACAAAAAAATTTGTGTTTCATTTGTAACGCTTATGTGTGTTGAAATAAAAATTTTTTTTTACTGTGTGTATCGCAAATTAGATATCAAAGTTAACAAACCTAACCTCAAAATAATATTGATTGAGAACTTGTATATAACTTGTCAAGTATAAGATTTCGGTAGATTTCTTTAGTTGTCCGCACTTAAGTTGAATCCTACAACTTTTTTTTTTAAATAAAAAAAACCCGATTCAATTCATCATCTACTCATAAACTTGGATTAGAAATATTATCAGGAGGGAAAGCTTCATCAAGTTCTTCACTAATATTATAAATACGTCTTCGAACACTAGAACATTATCATATTCGATAAATTTAGTGGAGCCATAAGACCCCAAGCATCTTGCCCGGGGTCAGTAGTTCTTATTTTGACTACTTCATTTAATTTGCATTATATTTTATGGTAACACTTTTCAATTAAGAGCAGGCCGGACTCGCTGTCCTTGTCTAATTGGCATTTTTGTTATTTACTCAAGTTTTAATCGGTGTATCTTCAAATTAAAGATCGAGCGCAATAGATATTATTATTATGAACATCTATGCACAAGAAAAAAAATATCTACCGGTTTGTTTTTGAGAAAAGTAAGTAACGCCAAAGTAAAAGTTTATGTTTATAATATTTTCGCGTTACTTACTTTTCTCAAAAACAAAGAGGTAGATATTTTTTTTCTTGTGCATAGATGTTCATAATAATAATATCTATTGCGCTCGACCTTTAATTTGAAGATACACCGATTAAAACTTGAGTAAATAACAAACAACTCAATTGTTACTCGGTTGGTATCAGGTTCTACTCTGGCCTACCGTTAAGGATCGGCTTTCGACTAACTTAACCGATCGAAAATAGCTAAAAAAGATATTTAGTTTTTATTTTTTTTTGGCTTGTTCTTTGAATTTTAACAAATTTATTCGCTCCCGTTTCTCATTTGTTAAAATGAATAGATATTTACAAGTAAAAGCAATTCTGATAAATATTTTTATTAAAAATAAACGAAATTTCTCCTTCCACTACTTTTGATCAATAAAAAATGTCTAAAACCTCGTCTAAAATTGACCTTTAACATAACGAATAGTATAATAATGAAATACATGTATTACCTTACCTTTAACGTTTAGACTTACATTACATACGAATATAATTCTTATCATAAAAACTATGTGAATAGTCCGTATGAATATAATTATATATCATGGTTTCAAATTGTATTCAAGCTCGATTTTAAAATTTTTCAAATAACGTTAGATTCACGACTGAATTAGAAAAACAAGAAATAAGATTGCAATAATACTCTAAAATAGAATTAGAATTAATAATTTTTGAGTTATAAGAACCTATATTATTTAAATTTATATGATGCAATTGTAAATGATATGTGAAAATAATTTATCAGTATGATGAAAAAAAGATATTAAGTACTAAGTCACTGTCAGTTCATTGAAGGTAGTTTGTCATAATATTCCAAGACATGAATAAAGCTGCAACTGTTTTTACGGCGGCATGTAAATTGTGTAACAATTGGTAAAACGTGTTATGCCGTAAATCTAAACCAGATGCAGCGTGCGTCATAGAACGACATTACCTATTGATTAGAAAAACTGTCATTAATCAGTGGACTGACCCCGAACCTCGTATACATGATTTCGTCTGTGATATGAAATAAGTAACTCAATTTGTAACTACACAAATTCTGTACAAACCTTTGTATACGAACGGCATCGCTCCAGACCTCACTAAAAAGTGATGGCCTTCTCGAGTGTAAAATGCTATATGCATAATTGTAGTGACTAGTTTCTTAACTATTACTTGTAAATATCGTCTGAATCTTTGTAAAAAATTTGTTTGTTTTTATTATTATTTAATCGCCAAGTATAATTATGCTCGAATATAGTTTCATCATAATCCATAATAACATGCTTTAGATAACGATTGTTTTGTAGATGTAGAGTAGAATCATTTAATCGTAATGTTAGAATATATAAAAATTAATTGAATTATAGATTAAATTTCATATTTGATGTCCTTGACATTGATTACAGCTATAAGTGTAGGAGAAAATAAAATTTTTTTGTACACGAGATCTCACGTGAGATCTCATGTGAGATAGGGTATTGGGAAAAATTAATTTTTTTGCACATGAGATCTCACCTGAGATTTCACGTGAGATCAGGTATCAGGAAAAATCAAATTTCGCGGTACATGAGATCTGACATTCATTTACTTACCCAGTAACTGGTAAATGGTCTGACCATTTCCAGTTACTCACCTAGTAACTACTAACTGGTCCGACCATTTACCATTTACTCACCCAGTAACTGGTAAATGGTCCGACCATTCACTTGCTCTGTAAATGGTAAATGGTACGAGCATTTTCAATTACTTAACAATTTCAAATGAAAAACTATTTCCTCATTTACAACTCTGCTCTTAACAGGCTTTCTGATGTCTCAAACCTTATAGGACTCTCCAGAATCAGAGTAATTTGTTTTATTTAAGATTTTTATTATTGGTAAAAATAATATTAGTAATATATATATATATATATATATATATATATATATATATATATATATATATATAAATGTAAAATAATAGAAAAAAAGAGAATGTAAAGCTACGTTAGAATGTGGAATAAAATTTTATAAATTAAATTGTGAAAATGAAAATGGAAATAAATGATATTAAATTAACAAATTCAATTTATATTTTAATTTTTAGATTTATTAAAACTTCATCTTACTTTTCCAATTGGTATAAAAAGAGAGAGAGAGAGATGTACTTGTAGATAACTTGAACTGTAGATGACTGGAATTGCAGAAAATTTGTATTTGTAGATAACTTGTATTGTAAATAACTTGAATTGTAGATGACTTGAATTGTAAATAATTTGTATTTGTAGATAACTTGTATTGTAGAAAATTTGTATTTGTAGATAACTTGTATTGTAGAAAATTTGTATTTGTAGATAACTTGTATTGTAGATAACTTGAGTTGTAGAAAATTTGTATTTGTAGATAACTTGTATTGTAAATAACTTGAATTGTAGATAACTTGTATTGTAAATAAGTTGTATTGTAAATAACTTGAATTGTAGAAAATTTGTATTTGTAGATAACTTGTATTGAAAATAACTTGAATTGTAGAAAATTTGTGTTTGTAGATAACTTGTATTGAAAAAAAACTTGAATTGCAGATTAAGACTGAAGAACACTACTCGAGTGTATGAAAGAGACTGACTCAAAAAGGAACGCTATCTTGAGTTTTATTTTATCTCTAAAAGCTGTCCCGAAAACTTTTGAAAATTTCCAAAATTTTCCCTTGCTCTAGGGCAGAATTGTAAATTTTTCCATTTACCGAGTAAGCAACTGGTAAATGGTCGGACTATTTACCAGTTACTGGGTGACTAAATGGTGAATGGTCGGACCATTTACCATTTACAGAGCAAGTAAATGGTAAATGTTCTAACCAGTTCCCAGTTACAGAACAAGTAACTGGAAATGATCGTACCATTTACCAGTTACTGGGTGAGTAAATGGTAAATGGTCGGACTATTTACCATTTGCAGAGCAAGTAAATGGTAAATAGTCTAACCAGTTCCCAGTTACTGAGCAAGTAACTGGAAATGATCGAACCATTTACCAGTTACTGGGTGAGTAAATGGTAAATAGTCTCATCAGTTTCCAGTTGCAGAGCAAGGAACTGGAAATGGTCGACCCATTTACCAGTTACTAGGTGAGTAAATGGTAAATGGTCGGACCATTTACCAGTTGCTGAGCGAGTAAATGATGAATGGTCAAACCATTTACCAGTTACTAGGTGAGTAAGTGGTAAATGGTCCGACTATTTACCATTTCCTCACTCAGTAACTGGTAAATGGTTTGACCATTTCTAGTTACTCACCGAGTAACTATCAACTGATCCGACCATTTACCATTTACTCACTCAGTAACTGGTAAATGGTTCGACCATTTACCATTTACTTACTCAGTAACTGGTCAATGGTCCGACCATTCAACATTTACTCACCCAGTAACTGGTAAATGGTCCAAGCATTTACCAGTCGCTCTGTAACTGTTCCGACCATTTACCATTTACCCAGGTCGTAACTGCAAACTGGTTGAATCATTTATCATTTACCCACCCGCTTACTGCGAACTGATTCATTTACGAGTTACCAGCGTTGTAAATAAGGAAATAGTTTTTTCATTTGAAATGGTGAAGTAATTGAGAATATTCGCACCATTTACCATTTACAGATCAAGTAACTGGTAAATGGTCTGACCATTTACCATTCACAGTGCAAGTAAATGGTAAATGGTCTGATCAGTTCCCAGTTACAGAGCAGGTAACTGGGAATCATCAAATCTGAAATTTGGTCTATAATTCAAATAATTTTTAAATATTTTAACATTACGATTAAATGATTCTACTTTACATCTACAAAACAATCGTTATCTAAAGCATGCTATTATGAATAATGGTTTCAAACTATATTCGAGCATGATTATACTTGGCGATTAAATAATAATAAAATAATCTAATTTTTTACAAAGATTTAGACGATGTTTACAAGTAATAGTTAAGAAACTAGTCACTATAATTATATATATCGCCTTTTATACTCAAGAAGGCCATCACTTTTCAGTGAAGTCTGGAGCGATGCCGTTCGTATACAAAGTTTTGTACAAAATTTGCGTATTCACAAATTGAGTTACTCATTTCATATCACAGACGAAATCATGTATACGAGGCTTGGGGTCAGTTCACTGATTAATGACAGTTTTTCTAATCAATAGGTAGCGTCGTTCTATGACACACGCTGAATCTGGTTTAGATTTACGGCATAACACGTCTTACCAATTGTTATACAATTTGCATGTCGCCGAAAAACAGTTGCAGCTTTATTTATGTCTTAGAACATTATGACAAACTACCTCCAATGAACCGACAGTGACTTAGTACTTAATATCTTTTTTATCATACTGATAAATTATTTTTACATATCGTTTACAATTGCATCATACAGATTTAAATAATATCGGTTTTTATAACTCAAGAATTATTGATATTACTTTTATTTTAGAGTATTATCGCATGTCTTATTGCTTGTTTTACTAATAATTTCAAACCATAATATGTAATCATATCCATACAGACATTTCACATAGTTTTTATAATAAGAATTATATTTGTATGCAATGTAAGTCTAAACGTTAAAAGTAAGGTAATACACATATTTTATTATTATACTATTCGTTATGTTAAAGGTCAGTTGTAGACGAGGTTTTAGACATTTTTTACTGATCGAAAGTAGCGAAAGAAGTAATTTCGTTTATTTTCAATAAAAATGTATATCGGAATTGCTTTTACTTGTAAATATCTATTTTAACAAATGAGAAATAGAAGCGTGTAAATTTGTTAACACGATGTCGTAGTTGTTAGAATCGAATTTTGCTTTTTTTATCTTACTGATATCTTTTTAAATTCACTATTTAGACAAATATAATGACTTGTCCGCGCTAAAACTATATTAATACAATAATTTTTGTTAAATTAAAAATTCAATTTAGCTTCATATTTTTTTATGAACTTTAAATGAAAATTAGATATCAAGCTCGATGAACCTAACCTCAAAATAGTATATATCGAAAGTTTGTTTATAACTTTTTATGTATATTATTTTGATAAATTTCTTGACTTGTCCGCGCTAAGGATTAATCTTACGAATTTTCTTACTGAAGTGAAAGAATTTGATTTGACGCACTGTTTACTCATGAACTTCGAATAAAAATATTATTAGGAGGAGCAGAACTACGATATCCTCTTAATATTCAAAGAATGAGCCAAAAAAAATAAATAAAAACTAAATATCTTTTTTAGCTAGTTTCGATCGGTAAAGTTGGTCAAAAGCTGATCTTTAATTGGAAAGTGTCACCATAAAATACAATGTTCGAAGACGTATTTATAATATTAGTGTAATTATAAGGGCATAATGAAGCTTCCCCTTCTGATAATATTTCTAATCCAAATTTATGAGTAAATAGTGAATTTAATCGGGTTTTTTTCACTTCAAAAAAAAATCGGTAGGATTCAACTTGAGTGCGGACAACTAAAGAAATCTAACAAAATCTTATACTGAAAAAGTTATATAAAAGTTTTCAATTTATAGTATTTTAAGGTTGGGATTATCAACTTTGATATCTGAATTGCGATCTAAGTTCATAAAAAAATAACAGCTCGAAAGGATTTTTTATTTTAACTAAAGTGATCGTACTAATATAGCTAATGTCAAAATTTGTCAAAATTTAAAGAACTAGACAAAAAAATTAGAAAAGTAATAAATATATTTTTAAAATTTTTTAAATTGAATAAAATATGTAAGAGCTCCCATGTGAGATCACATATGAGATCGCACACGAGATTGTATATGAGATGTCACATGAAATCGCCTATGAGATCGCATATGAAATCGAATGTATATTCGTTAAATTTTCAAAATAAAATAAATATATGTGCGATCTGACATGAGATCTCACATATATTTATTTTATTTTAAAATTTCAACGAATATGTATGAGATTTCATAGGCGATTTCATATGAGATCCCACATGAGAGCTCATACAAAATTTTCAGTAGGGATGATTTTTCTTGGCTTGTTCTTGAAATTCATACATATTTACACTCTTCCGATTCTCATTTATTTAAAATAAGTTCATACCTATAAGTACAATCGGTGGTAGCGCAGGGACTAAGGCTCTTGGCTCATGCTGTAGTAGACCGGAGTTTAGTCTCTGGGAAAATTTTGGAAAAATATTTCTGAATTTTTCTTTGTGAAATAGAATTAGGAGACCAGAAAAAACCAATTAAAAATTGTCCCTGGTCAATAAAAATTACGGGTCTCAGTCCACAGCGATCAAGAGACCCACTGTCAATGAAATAGAGGAGAAGATGATATCTCCAATCCCTAGTGGAAATATAAAATGTGCATTACTGTTTAAAATAGTTTTGAATTATTAAAAACTGTTTAAAACTGTTCAAAATAGTTTATAAGTGTGAAATTTTTGACATTTAAAACAGTTATAAAAAGTTTTCAACATTTTTGAACAGTTTTGAGCAGTACAGAATAATTTTAAACTAAAGTGAACATATTCTCGTATATATTATAAAAATTTTAATATATATAATAAAATTTTTACAAAGACAAAATTATGAAACACTGTTTGAAATCATTTCGAAATTTTTGAAACTTTTTGAAACTGTTTAAAAATGTAGTTGTTCAAAACTTTTTAAAACCATTCAGAACTGTTCAAGTTGATAAAAAATAGTTTATATTGGTATAAACTATTTTTATTGTATATGGTAAATAGTCGGACCATTAACCAGTTGCTGAGTGAGTAAATGGTAAATGGTCAGACCATTTGCTCTCTTAGTAACTAGTAAATAGTTTGACCATTTCCATTTACTTACCCAGTAACTGGTAAATGGTTCGACCATTTACCATTTACTTACGCAGTAACTGGTAAATGGTTCGACCATTTACCATTTACTTACGCAGTAACTGGTAAATGGTGCGAGCATTTTCAATTACTTGACTATTTCAAATGAAAAACCATTTCCTCATTTACAACTCTGCTCTAGGGTCGTGTTGTAGGATTTGCCAAATTTTCCTTCCTATTCGGCTCTTTTTGCTTATTCATAAAAGAAACATTGTATCAATAAAAAAATTTTTTTATTATTTTTTCATTAATTTGTACATATTTGAACTCCGGGAGTCGAAGAAAGTGGTTTCAAGAAAATGTCTGTGTGTATGTGTGTGTGTGTGTGGATGTATGATTCCGGTTAGTAAATTGTATCTTGAAAACTACTCTATGGATTTGCTTCTAATTTTGCATGGAATTTATTTTATTGACTAACTTGCTGGGAAGCTATTGATAATTGGTTCTTTTAGCGTAGTTTTAATTTTAAAGTCGTTTTAAAAAAAAAAAAAATTTTAATTTCTAATTTTTTTTTATTTTTTTTGTTTACTATTCGATGAATTTGCTTCAAAATTTGCATAAAAATTATTTGTGATTGCCCAAATAAAAGAAATTTTTGAAAACTGATTTTCTTAGCTTAGTTTTAATTTAATAGCATGTTGAAATTTTTGAAAAAATGTTTCTATTTATTAAGCCAATAAAATCTTAAAAACTACTTAATGAATTCACTTCAAATTTTCCATACAATTCAATTTTTCGATCAACTGGTGCGGAAGCTATTGAGAATTGGTTTTCTTAGCGTAGTTTTTTTTTAAGTCATTTTAAGAATTTTAAGAAATTTTGATTTTTCATTTTTTTTGTATTTTACGTAAACTACTCGAAGAATTTGTTTGAAAATTGGTATGGAACTTAATTTCGACTGCCGTAAGTAGAAAGACTTTTGAAAACTGATTTTCTTACCTTCTTTTTAATTTTAAAGCATTTTAAAAAATTTTTAAAAAATTTTTATTTTTAATTTTTTTTATATTATACGAAAACCATTTGATAGATTTGCTCCAAAATTTGTATGCAAGTTATTTGCTACTGTCTGAAAAAAACAAGCTTTGGAAAACTAATTTTCTCAGCGCAGTTTCAATTTAAGAACATTTTGAAAATTTTCATTCAAATTTTTTTCTTATTTTTTTTGTATTTAAAAATTTGTTTGTAATTTATTTTTGACTGCCAAAAGAAGAAAAACTTTTGAAAACTACAAAATATTTATTAAATAGAAATATAACAATGCCTGACTTTAATTGCCTTATACATTTATATACATAAATTATATCTAGCGATGATAAATTGTAAAAGTCATTTTGATTTTTCTTCACAAATTTGAATTTTTATAATACTTTTTGAGAAGTTAGCATGGATGCCTTTATTATTTTGTTCTACTGATACGAACTAAATAAATTTTTGATGAAAGGACATTTATCATGAATTTGGTAGTGTGTCACCCAATTTAACTCAGCATCATTACCAAAAAATTCCTTAACAGGTCCATTTGTTAAAATTGCTAAAAAGTATTAAAACATAAATTTAAGAGCATTTTGAAAATTTTCATAAAAATTTTTTTTTTTTTTTTTTGTATTTTACGTAAACTACGCGAAGATTATTGATTACTTGGTGCTTTAAAATACATTATAAATGTTGGAAAGGCAATCAGCTAGCATATATGTTCGAGATTTATAAAGTACAATATGAGTGAATATTAATGTTAGACAATTTTTTTATATTAAAATCACATTTAAATAAATATAAAAAAATTAATGAAACTCAAAAAGTTCTATGAAAAGCCATTCCGCCAAAGCACTTGGCAGCGTTTTTTACTTTTTATCCATTTTACGTAAACTACTCGATAAATTCGCTCTAAAATTTGTATACAAGTTATTTGCTACTGTCTTTATAAAACAAGCTTTTAAAAAATAATTTTCTTAGCGTAGCTCTTTGATCATTTCTTTTGATTTCTGATTCAACGCTTTCACTAACTCTTTTCTTATGTCCTCACTTCCTCTCTGTCTTTCTATCTTAGATTGATCCTCATTTTTACCCTATTTTTATCCATCCCTGACTCTCTCTTCCTATTTCCTAATCACTTTCTCACACTCACTAATTTTTCTTGAATAGAAATTATGTTTTTTACATTGAAATCACATTTAAAAAAATGAATACTCATTACTCTAAATCAATGAGCTCTATGAGAAAGCATTGCGCCAAAGCACTTGGCAGCGTTTTCCAACTTCCGGTCGCAAAATTTTCGGTGAAACTCATAGTTCTTGTTTTTCTTACTAGGGGTAGTTGTAGTCGTTCGTCTATTTTCTCTCTCTCTCCTCTGGCTCTTATGAAAACCATAAGCTCTTACATTGAAATTCTTTTCTTAATAATTATAATTATAATGTTAAAAATAATAATAATGATAATGTTATATTATAACATGATTTTAATAATTAAAAATTTTTCGTCATTGAATTTTAATTAATTAATTTTATTTTACCATTATTTTATCAATACAAAAGAAAAATACGGAAATTTAAATAAGAAGGAGGATTTAAAGAATTATTGAAATCACGTTATTTCATATAAGCTAGTAAATAAAATTAAAATATGTTTTAATGTTTCCATTTTAAGTTTGTTTATTAATTTTAAACCTTTTAATTGTTAATACTTTCTAGTTATCATTGTAAAGAAAAAGGTTAATTTATTATTTTAGATGTGGATAAAAAATAAATATAAAAACAAAAATAGTTTATATGAAAGTATGAACAACTAATTACATCATAGTATAAACGCTATATTTTATTAAATTGCACTAATATATTCGCAGGGTTTATATAGAATAAAATTTTACGCACGTGTTGTAATTTAGAATAAAATAAATAAATATATTGCTATATATTTTCTAAAATTTGGAAAGAAAGCTATTTATGTGTAAGGTAATGAATTTTCAATTAAGTATCAAACAAAATAATAAAAGAATAATAATGCAATATATGTATTTATAAAGAAAAATATTTGTATGTATAGTTTACAAGGTTAGTTATCGGTCGATTTATTTATAATATCGAAAAATAGTTAAGCACAAAGGAAAACAAAAGGAAAGGTGATTTATTTGTTTAGTTGATGTTAAGTGACAGAAATAAATTCTTAATTTATTCAAATTTATTTAATAAATTTTTAATTAGATTTTGTAGTGTTGTAGTTTGGGTTGAGAATTGTTTTAAATTTTTAAGCTTGAATTGTAGCATTATAGAGTTTAACTGCATTGAAGATGTTGCTTCTGCGTAAAAAAATATCGAGTAACACTTTTAAGGCTAAATACCAGCGTGACCATTGTGCTGACCATGCAACACGTGTAGCTACCTGCAGTACTTGTTGCTAGTGGCCAGACAATGATGCACCAATGACATAGCTTGACTCTCTCCTACTTTAAATTAAGTAGTGAGATAAGCATAGCTACTGTCGTGATTTTTGCGCACTACGACGAGGAGAAGCGTGCCGGCTTGATCCGCTGCAACATCTTCTAGACGATAGCACCTAGGCCTACCATGGATTTCTAGACGCGACGCAGACGCATTTGGCAGCCACATTGACTGAGAGTTAAATTATTTTTCTTAAAGTTTTTTTTTTAATTTGTTCGCGGTTGATTGTCATTTAATTCAGTTTTAACTTAATTTTAAAACAGTACATCAACTCATCCATCAAATGATAAGGAACGTCATGCAACAAGGACAACCAGGAATTTTGTACAGATAAGTCTTTTTCTTGTTTTGATTGGACATTGTAGTCTTTTAAATTTGCTATGCTATGAGTAAAAACTTAATGTTAATTCTTGTTTTTCTTTAAAAACATATTAACTTCACACAGCATATGTTTTATGTTATTGCAACAATTATTTATTATAACAACAAGGCTTATTTCTGTTTATTTGTGGTTTCATTAAAAATAAATAATTATATATGTAACTAAATAATTAAATATGGTAGTATTCTTACTTTAATACAATGAATCATATCCCAACTTATTTACATTACACAGTTTGTAGAAATATTGTGAAGGGTTTTTCTGGGGCTTTTCTAATCCGGAAAAGCCCATAACAGTTGATAAAAAAAATAGAATTAAAAGGTTGATATTGATTATTATTTTGATAATTGAATTCGCCTATTTATTTAATTTTTCAATTATTGAAAGATTTACCCTATGGAACTTGGTTTAAAAAAAAAAAGGAGTAGAATACAATTTGTTGTTGTTTCTTTTTATTAAAAAAAAAAATAGTTTAGTTATTATTGAAAAAGAATATAATATTCATAAATTTTCTATTTGAAATATCCCGTTATACAATCTATACAGTAAGGGATATTCCCAGGTTACTTATTTATAATGTTCGGCGCCAAGTTTTATTACTTAATCTGTCCTATGTTTGCTAAAGTTTCGAGAAATGGATAATACAAAAAATAAAGTATGCATTTACTGTAATACTAGAATACCTTGAAAACTTAAATACTACACAAAGAAAAGATAGCGAATATTTATTTGAATCATTTGCTTGATAATAATATGAAAGAAAAGAATTGTTTGTATATGTTTTTGAAAATTGTTTGTTTACGGTAAATTAGTTTTGTTAACAGGCGTAAATCGTTCAAATAGATATTGCAATATTTACGCAAATATTTATAGTAATGATAATAATAGTAGTGTTAAGGACTAAATGTATCTTTGGGATAAAAACCATAATTGTTCGATATATATTTGTTTTTCTATAAGATTTAAAAAAAAAATGTGAATCTAATGAGTAAGATATATATGGGTAATTCTTTCATACTTTTAAAAATCATGTTACTGCGTCATTTCTCCTAAATATGAGATAGCACATCTTGTTAGCAAATGTTCACTGATTTATTGAGTTATTAGAAACTAATTTTGTTATATTTTTAATGATAATTAGACGTGTCATTTTATGGCGGATGGGGAAAAGGGGTTTTTTTTTTGAAATTTAAATGTTACCAGGCCATGTAAAATGATAAATTACCGCTATAAAAAAATGACTACTGCTTTTTTTATTTGAAATTCACACCAAAGCTTTATCTATACACATACTTTTGGAAAATCAAGAGCATGGGTGTGTGCCTGTTAACAAAAGTACTTTCTGAAAGGTTATTAAAATGTTACCAAAAATTTATATATTTTACTTTTTTCTGGAAAATACGATGCTGTAAAAAAGACTATTCAGCGGTGACATTTTAAACTACATCAAAAGGTAATATTTAGAATCACAAAGAGAAATTTTTTTATTAGGAACGTGTGCCTAGTGTAGATAAAGTTCTTTGTTCGTTTGAAATTATACTTAAAAAACGTGACTCACTTTTGAAAATAGGTTTTTATCCACTAATATGAAAACCTAAGCTTTGATTCATCTTTTCTCTGTTGTGAACTTTGTAATTTACTATTTTATAATACTCAATGTAATCTTTAAGTTGCTTTTGAAGTATTATTTCGAGTATTCTGGAAATCATTGAATTTTTCCCGGCTATTAAATTTTCCAAATTTACATCGATTACCTAGTTTCTATCAATGTTTTAATTCTAAAGAGTTTAAACTTTAAAAAGCTCAGTTTTAGTATGTATTTAATAGCTTACACCTAGAACGTTGAGTTGAATCATCACTGAAATTTCTAGATTTTAAATTTAAAATTTTTAGATTTAATGTTTATTAAATAAACTAAAATATTTGGTTAAAAGGAATATAAGTATTTTTATTCGAAAACATAAACTACACAAATCTATGTCAAATTTCATACCCTAAGATTGACAATTTTAGCAAAAATAAATTGATATTCCACTCACTTATGATTTGTAATCAGGAATCCCAAAAGCCATTGGGTAACTAATATCACTCAATTTTAATACCCGAATCGCCAAAAATGAATTTTCCAAAAAAATTGCCATTTCTGGCATATTTTATTTATTACAAAAATTTTGTAATTATTAATGTAAATTGCGTATTTAAATATTTTCTGTAACATATTAAACATGTAAAAATGAAAAAGCTCAATGGAAAATGATCTATTATAGCCCAAAATACTTAAAAAACTGATCTGAGATGGGTAAAATATTATACCTGGATGTGATAATAATGAATATATTTAAATGTCTTATATTAAAAAAAGCTATCTTCAAAAGTGAGTAATGCGATTTTTTCTTTTATTATCATTTTAATATATCAACATTTAAAAAAAATAAATTTGATACATGTGTCTTCAATTTTTTTTAATTTATTGAAAGTAAATTTTAACACTATGAAAAATTTACTCGAAAATCTGTCTTTTGATGTTTGTTAAAAAAACTACCCTTAAAAGTGAGTAACACGATTTTTTTCTTTCATTATAATACGTCAACATTCAGAGAAAATTAGTTTTACACGTGTGCCTGTATTTTTTTTTTTTAATTTGTTGCAGGTGAAATTTTAACATTATGAAAGATTTACCCATATATATATATATATATGGGACGTTTCACGTCAACTCACCGAGCAAAAAAATAAAATTCGTTGCAAATCTGTGAAAATGTTCCATTTCATACCCAAAATATACAAAAAAATTTTCAGAGGTATAAATCAAATGGATTAAGAGTAATGAGTAATGAAATATTATGATTTTTCAAAATTTTTTTGTAAATTCATCAAATTAATTATTGTTTTACTCAAAAACTAAGGGTCCTAGAGATTTACTCATTAAGACATTTCTTGCTGCAAATTAAGCGTAGAATCTTCACAAATTTTTTCAAAGCTCAAGATTGCTATCTTCTGATTGGTCCATTTTGTAATTTCATGTAATTTGCAATTACTTGACTTCGAGCAGGTTGATTTCACTCCTGTTGGAGTATGTTGTGTCTTCTGATAACATCTTGAAGTAAGCTTTTGCTCAACTTGGGTGGACCACTAGGAGAGGAGCTATAGAACTTTGAATATTGAAAAATTTTTTATTTTGAATTTAACACATATATCTACATTTTGTTCTTCGATGTTCATAGATAATACAATATACGAATGCATGATTGTCTAAATATCTTAACATTTATCTATTTCTTTATGATGCAAGTGTTCATTTTGATTCTTAATTAAAATATTAATTATGCATTACGTACACATCATCAAGATACACTCATAACCAAAAAAATTTTATTTGTTTCAATAAATTGTCATTATAACTAACTTTTGCATACGTATTCTAAAATTATTTTAATTTATATATTTAGGAATTACAATTTATATTATCTTTGGAAATAGTAAAGATTAAGTTCAATAAATCATACATACATTAAATTTATTTACTGTAAAGATTTTTTTCAAAATGAAAGAATCTTATTTTCATGGATTTTAGAACTTTTTACATTCATTCTATTATTTATATCCATCATAATGAAATTTTAATTTTATAGTTAAAAAAAAATAGTCATGAGTAATTAAAATTTATTACAGAGGGATGACTAAATCTGTTTTTTACAATTATAACTTAAACTAAGAATATTCAAATTTTTTTTATAAAAAATGTTATTTATTTCTAAGAGAAAATCTTTAATTCTTTAATACACGAATGAAATTAAATTAGAAAATTATAGTGTCTATATAAACATTGTCTTCTGAATACAGCTTTGCTCTAACAGTACCATCCATTGGAATTAAACAGTGTTGTCGTTGAAGATGTTGTATACGTCTGTTTTTTTGAAATCGTCTAGCTAAAAATTTCTTATTTTCATCATAATTTTCTTGTGAAGAATATTTGAAAGTAATATTTGGCATTCTTTCAGTTGTGTTTAACCAATTGAATAGATCTTCACTAGTTAGAATTGGGTTTACTGTTGATTTCTGAAGGCTTGCTCTAAGAGCTCCTCTTTTTATTGTTGTCCCAAGACCATCACACGGACCTTTTCCATGGGCTGTTGGATAAAAGTGCCACTCAGCATCACAACCGAAGTCCATTTTATGATGAGCTAAATTGATTACGTTTTTATAATTTTTATACTGTTGAGGGGCACCATCAGAGAAATAATAGATCTTTTTTATCGAGGAAAATTCATCATTCAAATAATTAATAATTATTTTATGGAACGAATAAACTGCTACAGCATCATGAATTAAACAATCTGAAATTATAACCAAACTCTAATGTTTAGTAATTTCATTATCTTTATAATAAATTACAACATTATAGATTGTAGCCTGGTTATTGTTCCAATGGAAACCAGGAGCAGCATCTTGAATTGTGAATGCATAATTTTCAGCAAAATCCACAATTATTTGAAAATCATTTAATTCCAGATTGTCCTTTAATGTTCTCGAATACAAAGATTGTTTTGATGCTATTAATGCATGAGGAAGTAATTCTCTAACTTTCATAGAAAAATATGTTACAAATTCAGACGTATCTTTGATTAAAGTTTCTAAAGTAGTATGTGGATTATTAATCCACTGCTTAAAGAAAATTGAGGTAACATAATTCTCTTCAAAAACTTTTAATAAAAATTTCTCTAGATTCATAGATGGTGGACATTTCTCGCATGTGTTGAAATAACATAAGTCAGATGGTGATTCACATATTAAATAATCAAAACAATCTGTATAGGATGTTATTTTTTGTTCTTCATTTTTTGTTAAATCAGCTAAATGACTATCTGGAAATAAAATAAGCCATAAAAATTAGAATTATTATTACTTATATTAAGATGTATGATCAGAATAAATAAAATTACCTAAAATCATTAACTTTATATTTTGATGATACGAACAGACACATATACTGTGAGTTCCACTGCTTCCTGCTAATACACAGTTTTTAGGACGGAATAAAGTAAATTTTGTGAAACCAATTTTATTTTCAGGAAATTCTAATTTATAAAGTTCGTATAATTCCTTTAAATTCAACAAAATCAATCGTTTTTGAAGCTTCTCTTTCATTCCATTACTATTTTTTACACATATAACATCTTTCATACCAGGCATGGTCCAGCTTACATCATCTCTTAAATAAAAGTTTGTAACTGAAGAGATTATTTCACAAGATGTAGATTTACCTAAACAGAAAATATTTCATATAAAATTAAATATTCACGATAGTATTCATTATAAAGAACTCTTGTTTGTCTGGCATTGTTTTAATAACTATTCGGTAATCATAGCTAATTTTATTTCAAATACGTAAACATATTTCATTTAAATAGTAAAGAATAATGATAATAAAGAATAATGTGAATGTTATGATTATACTAGAAGTACATCTTATATTATTTAAGTAGAATAGAAAATATTTCAAATGTTGATATGAAGTGATGCTTAATTGATAATTTTTATTCAAACACAACTTCAAATTTAAATTATTCAAGATTTAAAAATTAAAATATTTATAAAAAATTTTAATTACATAAGAATAATAAAATATAAACCTGTTTTCTGATAAGGTGATGACAATATCCCTTTGTCTTGCATAAGACTGCGAGCATGTTTGATCATATGATCAGTAACATTAAAATATTGTTTTATTTCATTATGATTCCATGTGCTTGGCAAAATTGTTATAATTTTTATTTTCATACTTTTTGACGTTGATAAATCATGAAAAATTAATTTGAAGTTATTTAGTATTTCAACAGAATCATTGATAATATCTGATGGTAAAGTATTCGCTGCACAGGAATCATCCAACAACAATTCATCTAAAATCTCATTTAAATTATTATTAACACAATCATTACTAAATCTAGATACATATTCTGCAGTAGATGAATTTTCTACACTATCCACTTCCATGACTGCAAGGAGTAGAAAAGCACACAAAGAAATAAGCCATATCACAAAACTTACAAAAAAAATATAAAAAAACATTCATGAAGAGATACAAGTATTGTAAAAGTCAATTTGAAAAAATTAAAATATAAATAAAATATTTAATAGATGTCATTAAAATTTTTTAACGAAGCCCAACTTCTACAAAACTAAAAAGCTACTTGAAAATAATGATTGTTGCAACATCACACTTAATCAAACTATAATAAAAGATATTTATATGTCACAACTTATTGAAAAAGATACATAGAAAAACATGCGTTAAGAGATTTTTTAAAATCAAATTTGAAATAATTTAATTAAAAATAAAATATTTAATAGATTGTATTATAATTTTTTTATAGATCTCAACTTTTAAACAACTATTAAACTATTAGAAAGTATTATTATCAAACTATTAGAAATATATTGATTACTACATCACACATAATCAAACTATAATAAAAAATATTTATATGATACATTTTACAGAAAAATAAAGATAAAAAGACATGCATAAAAAGATTTTGAAAGAGCGAATTAAAAGTAATTTAAATAAAAATAAAATATTTAATAAATGCTATTAGAATTTTTTAACGAATCTCAACTTTTACAGAACTATAAAACTACTATGGAGTAATGATTGTTACATCACACATAATGAAAATAGAATAAAAGATATCTCAATTATGCATCTTATTGGAAAAATTATATATTTTGATTACTCTTAATAAATATTTTTAATATCAAGAAAAGATTAAAAATTTATATCTTTTAGTTGATATTTTCAAGCAACCGTTACCTAATTATTAATCTTTCAACAGAAGTTTTGTAAACTACACTTTTTACAATTAATATTATCTAAAACATAGAAATCGCATGCAAAATTTACATAAAAGATAACATATTAATTAATATTAAAAAAACAAGATTTTTTCTAAAAAATTCAATAGATGAATAATTACGTTGCATGTCATTATATTCTTTTCTAGCTCGTTTTCTGCATTAACTACATAACCTTTGATCTAACGAAATGTTTTTCAGAACTTTTTTAATGTCTTCCGTTACTTTCCGTAAAGCTTTATTTTTACTATGATTTTTTAATTTATATGGATTACAACAATTATTATAATTTGTTTTTGAATTAGCGAATACCATTTTTATTTTTATAAACTTATTGATATAAACAAAGTTTGTGAATTGGAGCTCAAGGTATCTGCGAAGTTAGCAACCAGGCCCGTATTCTGCAACTGTAACTGTCTCGCGAACGAGACCCAATGAACCTCTCTGATTGGTGAATACGAGTTGTGTATAATACATAAATCGATGAAAAATTAAATGCTCATTATTAATATGTTTATTAAAAAATTGCTCGTTACTTAGTTTTCTCAATATTCATAAAAACTGTAATTGTTAATTATCTCAAATAAATTTTTATTCTTGATGAATGAAAACTGTCGTAAATTAAAGAGACCATTTTATTGCTCATTTTATGCTTATTGAAAATCTATTTTAAGTTTTTAATAATAATGAAAATATATCATCATAATAAATTAATAAATAAATTGATAATTTATACATTTCTCAATTGTCCGTGCGTTGTCAATCTATCTGCTTCATCGTTCCGTGATCTATAAGCAATGTTTGGTTAACTGGGGGGCTGCTCTGCAAACTGTATCAACGCTTTATTACAAAGGTACAAGATATAAAATCAATGTGCTAAACAAAGACAGCAATATATAGTTTATCGTTCAGGAGCAACATCCCTGATATAAACAATTTATACAAACACGTCTAGTAGAGTCTCGTGTCCTTTTAAATTAAGTAAAATGATAAAAATAATAAGAATAATAATAAAATGAAATAATGTTAAGAAAATGAAAAAAAGTGAGTATGGAAAAACAAAATTTCTATCGCGACAACAAAACGCTTGAATAATGAATTTATAAATTATTCATGTGATTTTCGTTTCATTTTATAACGTGAATAATTCACGTATATTATCCAGGTAAATAATTCTTAATAATAATAACCCTTACTGTTCATTTGAGCAATCATTACTGCGCATTTTAACAACGAGTAATAATATATTTATTATTTACTGCTTAATTATTTATTATAAACTTATTCACGTAAATATTTTATGGGAATTATTTACTAAATGAAATAAAACAAAAACTTAGCGAATAATTTACTTGAAAAATTCGCGACAATTTTTTCAATAGAATTGGCTCTTTGCTAAGTTCGCATATGTTTTTTTATGTGTTAAATTGAGTTATGTAGCAATTAATAAAAAAGCGTTATGACAATATATAAATGAGTTTGATCTTTATTTAATAAGTACAGAGTTGCTACAGTGTATGTATATGCGCAAGAGAAGAGCGACTAGCTCAGGCACAGTGAGAAGCACGACTACGACTGACGCCTCACATTTAAAATACCTAACGGCTCTCACCAACATGTATTAATCACGCACACACTCATACACACAGCAATACAGAGAGAGAATATGAGAACCAATATATTTACATTTCTAACACTCCCCCTGTTCGAATAATCTCTCTTCTAAAACATTCATCATCCTCTTTAAAACATCGAACTGCGATTTAGCAAGACTCTTTGTAAGAATGTCAGCCAGCTGTTCTTTAGTACTAACATTCTTAACAATCACAGTGCCATTTTCTACTTGTTCTCTTATAAAATGAAACCGGAGTTCAATATGCTTAGTGCATCTATTATTACTTGGGTGCTTAGATAATTCAATTGCACTTCTATTATCCACAAACAAATCACAACCCTGTGCACATTCAACTCCTATTTCATTTAAGAACCTTTTCAACCACACAAGTTCCTTACATGCCTCACACGCAGCAACGTATTCCGCTTCAGTTGTACTTTGCGCTACAATACTTTGTTTTCTCGAAAACCATATAACCGGTGCTGAAGCACATAAAATAACACAACCACTTGTAAACTTTCTTGTGTCTAAACAGCCAGCAAAATCTGTATCCGCATATGCAATCGGAGACATGTTAACAGAACTACCATTGTATAAAATTCCTACATTACTCGTCTTAATCAAATATCTAAAAACACGTTTCAAACATTTAACATGAGTTACATTAAAATTATTTACAAATCTACTCAATGTATTTACAATATAGGCTATATCTGGTCTTGTAACATTAGCCAGAAACAATAAAGAACCGATAGCCTCTCTATACGGATAATTAACATATTTGTCATTATTGTACAATTTACATAAAATCAAACCTAGTTCAGCAGGCGTATCAGTGGGATTCGCAGTATCCATATTAAACCTTCTAATAATCTTTTTACAATAACATTCCTAATTTATAAAAATCGTTTTCTTATCTAAATCTTTATTAATTTGAATTCCCACGAATATACCTACCGGACCAATAGTTGCTTCAAAACTATCACACAAATCTTTAATCACATTCTGTATATCATTTATATTACTACCAAAAATCATACCAGCATCCACTACAAGCGCTAGATACATAGATGACTCATTCTCTCTTTTACATACAAAAACAGACCATTCTGAATCACACTTCACAAAACCAAATTTATTTAAAAATTCACAGAAATGTGTATTCCAACATTTAGATGCCTGCTTGAGTCCATAAAGAGATTTCCTCAATCTACACGCTTTGTTCATCGCATCAGGAACATAAAGACCCTGTGGTATTTTAATATAAATTTCTTCCATCAATTCACTATACAGATATGCAGTCATATCAAATTGCAACATTTCCAAGTTCTTCTGTGCAGCCAATGCAAACAAAACTCTGATGGATTCATATCTTGCGACAGGTGCATAGGTATCAAAATAATCAATACCTGGACGCTGCATAAAACCACGAGCGCACAATCTTGCTTTGTATCTATCAACATTACCAGCTGAATCAGTCTTGACTTTAAAAACCCATGTCGTATCCAATAAGTTTGCATCCACCGGGGGAACGACAATGTCCCAAGTATTATTTACTTTATGAGAATGCAACTCCTCTGCCACAGCTGACTTCCACTGCACAACATCACCTCCATTCATGGCATCAGAGAAATTAATCGGCTCCTGAATATCGACAACATTGCCTTCATATCTTTTTGGCTTCTTTATCAAAGTTCTATCTCGTAAAGTCATATTAGACTCTTTTAAATTTCTTTTCAGGCCACGTTTTTGCTTGTAATTTACATTATCATCTTGAATATGCTGCTGCACAGGCTCTTCTTCTGACAGATCCATAGATTCTTCCATATCATTTGTACTGTTCGTACTTGCGTAATCTTCTTCATCTTCTAGTTCAGCTTCCAAAACTGACTCATCAGACAATTCCTCATCCTCATTCAAATTTGAAAACATCAATAACGGAACTGTAGACTCATTGTGAGCAACATTAAATTTTACATCACATGCTATCACAATTTTTCTGCTTATAGGATCAAACAATCTATAATTTGTTGAATCTTCATAATAACCTACCAAAATCATCTTTAAAGCTTTAGCATCAAACTTCTTTCTGAGGGCTTCATGCACAAAAGAATATGCATCACTTCCAAAAGGACGCATGTGACTTACATCAGGCTTTCTTCCATACCACATTTCAAATGGTGTAAGATTTCTGTTGTTAGCATTTGTTGTCCGATTCAACGAATATACGGCAGTATTGACAGCTTCGGCCCATAAATCCGTGGGTAACTGCTTTGCATGCATCATACTCCGGGCTGACTCAACAATAGTACGGTTCTCTCTTTCTATACGACCATTTTGTTTTGGCGTACGTGCAACGGAGGTACCTAACCTTATGCCTTCTCCAGAGAGAAATTTCTTGAAATTCTTATTGACAAATTCAGTGCCATTATTAACCCGAAATGTTAAAATAACTTTACCTTGACGAACTGCTTCCTTACAAAACTGCTTAAAACAATCAAATGCTTCATTTTTATGCTTGATGAAAAATACTCTTCTGAAGTGCGACCTTCTATCCTTGATCAAGAAAAAATATCTATTGCCTCCAACAGATAGAGACATAGAACCACAGAGGTCTGCATGAATTGATTCACCAACCTGATACTCTCGAGCATAAGTTCGCTCATGATCCGGCTTACGATGCATCTTACCAAGAATACAACCCTCACAGAAAGCTTCTTTACCAGTCACATTAGCAATACCATCAACAATTTTATTCTTAATCATATGCTTTAATTCAGCATGATTCACATGACCAAGTGTTTCGTGTAGGTCTCTCAATTTCAAATTTCCTGCGTTGGCTTGAGGCATCATAACTCTAAAAAACAAACAGCATATATCATTAAATGCTTTAACACCTTCTGCTACAACTTGACGTGTTCTCGCATTTTCAAGTTTCACTGATTTGGCCTCAAAAATTACACGAAAACCTTTACGTGTTGCGACATTAGTTGAGAATAAATTTTTCTTTAAAGCTGGTACAAAAAGTACATTCTCAATTCTGCCATCTATCCATTTATCTTCAATTAACCGTGCAATAAGTATAGTTCCAGTACCCATTGCATCACACTGTGTATTATCACCCAGATATACCTTAACTTTGTCTAACGGCTTAAAATCTACAAACCAGTCACGTCGCGGTGACATATGTACAGTACAAGCACTGTCGGTAAGCCAGACATCCATTATATCTGTAGTGTGTAGTTTATCCTTTATTTCAGAGATGGCGTTACATTCCAACTTTTCGAAATCATGTACAGTAGCGATAAGAGCGCTAGCCAACGTTGAATTTACTTGAAAATTAGATGAGTTATATTTACTACAATTCGGCTCACCTTGACCTTGGTTGTTTTGTTTACGAGCGGGCTTCGAACAATATTTGCTTATGTACCCGTATCCGTTACAGTTGTAGCATCTCAAATTTGAATTATAACGTGAAATAAAATTACCTTGCCTATTTTCCCGTGAAGCTCTTTGTTCATCTCTTTTACGATGCAAATTATATTTCATGCTTCGTTGACCATTAGGTCTACATTGTGACGTCACTGCCAGAGCGTTCAAATCTTGCTCATCATTATCCTTCTTCATTTTCTTTTCTTCTTTAATTAATCTTTCCTGAAAATTTTGAAACGTTTGACGCACAGGATCGGTACTGTCCCAAGCAGTAGGAAAATTTGAAAATTCCATCGATAGACCGCTCAACGTTTTGGACATAACTTGACTATCAGAAATATTTTCTCCTATGTCCTTGAGCTGACTCACAATATTTTCAATCTTCGATGTATACTCTAAAACGGTTTCACCTGATTCCAACTTACATTGGTGAAATTTATTAAGCAATAAAAGCTTATTGTTTTCCGAGTGCTCCTCATGTATGCTACATAACTTTTTCCAAATTTCATTTGCCGTTTCACACATAAGACAATTTCTCATTTGTTCGGTTGTCATTGTAGATGACAAAATTACTGCGGCTCTTGCGTCTTTTTCGTCCCATTTGTCCTGGGCTTCATTTGTATTATCAAGCGGGCGTATCTCTTCGTCAAGAGTGATTTTCTTTAATTTCAGAGATAGTAATACACGGACTATCTGAAACTTCCACAACTGAAAATTCGTACCATCAAACTTAACCACGTTTGCATGGTGAAACTGATTATTCGCTTTACTCATTTTGTATGCAACTTATTCAAACTTTCACGGCATTTAATATTATCATTTATCTGGGCCTATAACCTGTTAAATTGAGTTATGTAGCAATTAATAAAAAAGCGTTATGACAATATATAAATGAGTTTGATCTTTATTTAATAAGTACAGAGTTGCTACAGTGTATGTATATGCGCAAGAGAAGAGCGACTAGCTCAGGCACAGTGAGAAGCACGACTACGACTGACGCCTCACATTCAAAGTAACTAATGGCTCTCACCAACATGTATTAATCACGCACACACTCATACACACAGCAATACAGAGAGAGAATATGAGAACCAATATATTTACATTTCTAACATTATGTATGGCAGAGAGAACTTTACTTAATAAACTAAATTAAAAATAAAAAGACAGTAACTGATAATCCAGTAATAAATGCAAATATAACATTCTTACATATGATGTATTCGACTAGAGCAGTTGGTATTGATATTGAATTTTTACATCTACTGATCACGTAAACTGAATGAAATTGTAAACCTGGTCAACTTGTACAATAATGTTTCTTGCTATGTTCAACAATATACAAAAGAAATTTATAATCAGTGAACTTTGCTACAGTTTTCGACTAAATCATCTTTGAAACTTCAGTTTTCTTTTCAGGTAAAAAATAAATTGTTTCATATCATTAAAAAGCTGCCAAGCTAAAGAGTTTTTTTGTTATCTTTTTGCAGGTTTCTGTTACTTTCTTACTGTATAACACTACAGATATAAAGGAGATAAGATGTAAGCATCAAAATACTTTTTACTTAAAATACACTTGAGATTTTCAATTTAAGAGGAGGTCACGTATCTCTGTCCTTTTCTAATCAAAGAATTGAATTTTTTACAGAAACTGATAATTTTATCAAAAAATGAAGAGAAAGCCGCATCTCGTAATAAAAAAAGCAATATTTTCTTTTATAAGAAAGAATTAATTCAATTGCTTCGTTTTCAAGAAAACCTTGAAAAACTTAAATCATAGAGGTTAGGGTGGACAATTTGGTTTTTCAAGGTTTTCTTGAAAACGAAGCAATAAAATTAATTCTTTCTTATCAAAGAAAATATTGCTTTTTTTGATACAAGATGCGGCTTTCTCTTCATTTTCTGATAAAGTTATTAGTTTTTGTAAAAAAATCATTTCTTTGATTAGAAAAGGACAGAGATACGTGACCTCCTCTTAATGGATGTATCATTTAGTAATATTATTTAAAACAATTATTTTAAAAAGAATACAAATTTATAGTTATTGGAATAAAATTGAAAACAGAATCAAAATATTTTAATAAGAAATAATTATGAGAATCTTAAATAATTGGAATACATGGAATATACTATTAATAAGATGTATTAAATTTTCTTCTTTCATTGTTCTTTTTTGAACATTGAGACAGAATATGTACGCAGACACAAGCATTTTTCAATTAATTATGTTTTAAACAAAGGTTCCATGCAGTAAAAACTTTTGGATTTAAAGATGATTCCCTATTAAGAAATGATATTAATGAGATAAATCAAACTTGCTTTCGATATTGCTTTTGATATATTGTTTTAGATTATGATATTTAATATTAAAGTATTGGTCATTATTAAATTTATTATTTTGATTATTTTATATTAGATGAGAATAATAATAATAATTAGTATTATTATTATTAATATTATTATTATTACTATTATAATAAATAGTTTCTTAAAACTGAAATGATTAAGATAAAACAAACTAGCTTTAAATATTGGTTTAAAATATGATTCTAAAAGACACTAGAGTAACAGTCATTGTGATCTGTTTATTCACTGAATAATTAAGTTAAACATTATCATTATTGAGTAACATTTTTCTAAAAAAAAATTACTCATAATTTTTTTTCTAAATTGAAATAGTATTTAGAAATTAAAATGTCATTAGAATGGAGATAAATTAAGAATTAGTTGTTAAAAGTTACACAATACACGAATAACAGATTCTTTCATTTTGTAATAAATTTTTATATTAAATAAATTTTATCTGTATAGAATTTATTTAACTTCATCCTTTTTATTTCCAGATATATAATATAAATTTTAATTCCTAAATATATAAATTAAAATAATTTTAGAAAACGTATGCAAAAGTTAGTTATAATGACAATTTATTGAAACAAATAAAATTTTTTTGGTTATGAGTGTATCTTGATGATGTGTACGTAATGCATAATTAATATTTTAATTAAGAATCAAAATGAACACTTGCATCATAAAGAAATAGATAAATGTTAAGATATTTAGACAATCATGCATTTGTATATTGTATTATCTATGAACATCGAAGAACAAAATGTAGATATATGTGTTAAATTCAAAATAAAAAATTTTTCAATATTCAAAGTTCTATAGCTCCTCTCCTAGTGGTCCACCCAAGTTGAGCAAAAGCTTACTTCAAGATGTTATCAGAAGACACAACATACTCCAACAGGAGTGAAATCAACCTGCTCGAAGTCAAGTAATTGCAAATTACATGAAATTACAAAATGGACCAATCAGAAGATAGCAATCTTGAGCTTTGAAAAAATTTGTGAAGATTCTACGCTTATTTTGCAGCAAGAAATGTCTTAATGAGTAAATCTCTAGGACCCTTAGTTTTTGAGTAAAACAATAATTAATTTGATGAATTTACAAAAAATTTTGAAAAATCATAATATTTCATTACTCATTACTCTTAATCCATTTGATTTATACCTTTGAAAATTTTTTTGTATATTTTGGGTATGAAATGGAATATTTTCACAGATTTGCAACGAATTTAATTTTTTTGCTCGGTGAGTTGACGTGAAACGTCCCATATATATATATATATATATATATATATATATATATATATATATATATATATATATATATATATAAATAATCTCAACTACAAAAAAATTTTCTTTGATCTGAAAAATACATTTATTCTTTTATGGTTAGAAGAACAAAATATTTTTAGCGATACAAAAAAATTCTGTGTACGAAATTTATATGAAAGTTTTCTATTTTAGGAAATTTTAACATCTGTGTAAAAGCAATTAGTTTTATTGATGCAAACAAAAACAATATAAGAAAAAGAAATTTTCTATTATTTTAAAAATGTGTAGTTTCTTTACTATTCTAAACACATGCGTAAATTGCTATTTCATAGAAATTCCGTACATTTGGTTAATTCAGGTCTTTATTGTCTACAATTTAGACAAACCTTGCAAGACGCTTGGGTACCGGCAAAGGATGTCCTTTTTTTTTCTTTTGCGTTATGTGAACCAGAGGCTATTTATGTATGAGAAAAGAATATAATATATTGAAAAAAATTTTTGTCCCTTTATTTAGATAGTTTTTATTCGACATTAGAGTCTGAAAAAAATAAGCTTTTATAAACTATTTTTCTCAGCGTGGTTACAATTTTAAAAAATTTTAAAGATTTTAAAAAAAATTTTGATTATTCTTTTTTTATTTTACGTAGAGTATTTGATAGATTTGTTCTAAAATTCGCAGGGAAATTATTTGCAACTGCCAAGAGAAAGAAAATTTTCAAAAATTGATTTTCCTGGCGTAGTTTTAATTTAAGAGCATTTTGAAAATTATGAAAAAGAAATTCTCAAAAGAAAATTGTATTTATTTAGCCATTTAAATTTCGTATACTATCTATTATTTCGTCTAAGTACGTGGGAGGCTATTGAAAATAGGTTTTCTTAGTGTAGTTTTGATTTTAGAACCATCTAAAATTTTTTTTAATTCTAAAAAATTTTTATTTTTAATTTTTTTTTATCATGAAAATTATTTGATACATTTGCTCCAAAATTTGTATGCAAGTTATTCGCTATTGTCTGAAGAAAACTGGCTTTGAAAAACTTATTTTCTTAGTGCAGTTTTAATTTTAGATCATTTCGAAAATTTTGAAAAAAAATCAATCTTCATTTTTATATGTTACGTAACATACTCGATGAAATTGCTCTAAAATTTGTATGCAGGCTATTCGCTATTGTCTGAAGAAAACTAGTTTAAAATTAAAAAAAAATTTTAATTTTCCATTTTTTTTCATTTTCCGTAAACTACTCGATAGATTTACTCTAAAATTTGTATACAAGTTATTTGCTACAGTCTTTATAAAAAAAGCTTTTAAATAATAATTTTCTTAGTGTAGTTCTTTGATCACTCCTTTTATTTTTTTATTTAACGCTTTCACTAACTTTTTTCTTACTTCCTCTCTGCCTATCTATCTTAGATTGATCCTCATTTTACCCGATTTTTATCTATCCCTGACTCTCTTTTCCTATTTTCTAATCACTTTCTCACTAATTTTTCTTGAATAGAAATTATGTTTTTTACATTGAAATCACTTAAAAAAATTAAAATAAATTACTCTAACTCAATAAGCTCTATGAGAAAACATTGCGCCAAAGTACTTGGCAGCGTTTTTAAACTAGATTAGCATCAATAATTATTCTACATATATATGGCTAGAGTTATTAATAAAGTTAGATGTACATTATTGTCTCAGTATACCATAAATCGTTGTATAGAAATATTTTATAATTTTTATTTCACTTGCAGCGCCACAAAGCAGCGAATGGTTCTGACCACCTCTTAATTAGTTTATCTCTGTAATATTCCATAAAAGATTCGCATAAGATTTTTTAAAAGCATTAGCGAGTACACTGAAAAAATTATTGCAAGATTTCCCAAAAGATTTTTTGGCAGGTATAAAGAAAAATTTTTACAATGATTCATGAGAGTTCTCAGCGAGATTTCATAAAAATTTCCAGCATGGTTTCTTGAAATGTTTCTGTAAAGTTTTCTTATAGCTTTCTGCAAAATTTCTTGACAGGTTTCTATGAAGTTTCCTGTAAAGTTGCAGCAAAATTTCTTAAATGGTTACTGCAAGATTTCGTGCAAGGGAGCTGCCAAAATTTTTGCAAACTTTCAGCAAGGATTCCTGCAAAGTTCCAGCGAGGTTTCTTACAAAGTTTTTACAAGATTTTCTGCAAGGTTTCTGCGAGGTTTCTCGAAAATTTTCTACGAAATTTTCTGCAAGTTTGTTGCAAAGTTACTTGCAATGTTTCTGCAAGGTTTCTTAAAAAGTTCCTGCGAGGTTTCCTGCAAGATTGCTGCAAGGTTTCCTGCAAAGTTTTTGCAAGATTCTCAGCAAAGTTCCAGCAAAGTTTTTGAAAATATTTTAACCAGGTTCTAGCGTGGACATAGAAAGGCTGCTGCAACCTTTTCTGAAAGATTTCAGCGAGGTTTCTTGAAATGATTCTGCAATGTTTCCTGCAAGGTTTCCGCAAGATTCTCTGCAAAGTTTCTTTAAGATTTTCCGTAAGGTTTCTGCAAGATTTCCTGCAAGGTTCAGCAAGGTTTTTAGAAATTATTTCAACCAGGTTCTAGTGCGTACATATAAAGGTTGCTACAATCTTTCACGAAAGATTGCTACAAGGTTTCGAAACTTTCATAAAACCTTGTAGCAACCTTGCAGCAATCTTTCATGCTGTGTGGACTTGAATGGTTTATTCTGTTTTAATTTCTTGGGGTGAGTATACGCCATTTATTTTCTTGAGCACAGTTAACTTTTTTTTTTTTGTAAAGTATATGTGAAATATTGTACTAGTATTTTTTTTAGATGATCATCAAGTTAAACGTTAGTACCCATGTCTGCTGCTATTATAGTTTGATTACTATGTTGTAAGTCTTTTAGGTACAATTTTTTTTATCGGTTACTCACGTGATACCGTTTATCAATGATTTAACGGAGACGTTTTTATAATAAATGGGCAGTGGTTTTTATTGCTTTATTGATTGTTTTTATGTTACGTATATTACTGGTACTATTATCTCCTATTTCGCGTTTTCCTTCTTTGTCTAACACATTGGATATACTAGCTTACAATATGTCATTTTAAGGTTGTTGATTTGTTTTACTGGAGTCGTGAGCCGCCTTTATAATTTTTTTTAAACTTAATTATTATTCACTAGTTGGAAAATATTTTCTTTAAAACCGTCTGTCATATTTTCTTCTAGCAAGCCTCTGCTTGAGGCTATGATCATTGCAGCATTGGTCTGGTCGCCATTTTTTTACGTTAGTGTCCAATATGTGAAAAGCTCTTTCGGCTAGAAGGTTAGATTTTACTTAACTTTGCTTCCTCATTAAAAATTCTTTTAATACTTTTTCGTATTTCTTATTGAAAAGATTAGTAATGGGCATTGATAAAATAGAAATATTAAATCTTTAATGAAATATTTCTGAAAGATTCTTTGAAAACTCCATGGATCTCCATAGAAACTCCATAGAACTCCAAAGATCCATGGATTCAGATATTTTATAAAATATTTCTAGAATATTCCACGAAATTTTTATGAAATCTTCTACTAAAAAATTCCGCAGAAAGTTTACAGCCTTCTTCCTCTAAAAAATTTCTTGAACGATTTCCCTAACATTTATGTAATATTTCAATAAATGATTTAAAAATTAATTGAGATCTTCTAACAAAATCTTGATGGAATCTTCCAGGAATCTTTCACAAAATATTCTGCAAAAGATTAAAACATTCTTTTACTGAAATATTTCGCAAAGATTCCCAAAATATTTATGTAATATTTAGATAAGCAATCTGAAAATTCATTGGAATTTATCAAAATTTTGTGAAATTTTCCAAAAAACTTTTACAAATTATTCTGGTGGAAGCATGCAGTAATCTTTCTATCAAATTAATCTTTCCACCAAATATTTCGTGAAAGGTTCTCGAAATATTCATGTGAAATTCCGCAGAAAAATTTTGGAATCAATTATAATCTTTCAAAGAAATCTTTATTAACGCTTCTGTGAATCTATCACGAAATTTTCTGCATGAAGATTAAGGTATTCTTCTACTGGAATATTTCGTGAAAAATTCCTAAAATATTTATGTAAACTTAATGATTCGAAAATTCATCCAGATTCTTCAACAAAACTTTATGTCAGTTTTCTAGAAATCTTTAACAAAATATTTTAGTGGGATGATGATATAATCTTTTAACAAAACAGGGGAGAAGAGTTTTCGAAAGATTTCTGAGATGTTTCGCTAAACAGTTAAGAATTTTTTGAGTTCTTCCAACGAAATCTTCATAAAAGATTTCTAAAATTTTTCACTGAAACATTCTAGTGACATAATATAAATTTTCAGCAAAATATTTTGTGAAATATTTTCGAAAAATTTATATAATATTTCGCTGAAAAAATTCTAAATATTTTAATATATTATATAATAGAGGGGCGATTGGCGTAATCGAGTAAGGCGCTGTGCAGATGTGCCTGCCAGTTGACACAATCGAACCTCGAGGAGCGCGGGATCGATTCCCCGCTAGGGCGAATTTCACGGAAGCGTTGTCTGCTGTACATTGTTTTTCCGGATTTTCGTAGCTGGGATCGATGTCGTGAACCGACCAGTCTAGGGTGGTCTGTCACCACAGAAAAAAAATGTCAAAAAATTAAATCTCAGGCGTGGTCTGACACCACAATAAAAAATGTCAAAGATTAATCTAGGTCAAATGGGATAATTCCCGTAGAGAAATTAAAAAAGAAATAAAATATCTTTCGATGAACCCTTCTGAAAATAATCGCGGAATTTATGATGCAATATTTTGCGTCACTTTTCGTGCCACTTTTTGCGTCACTTTTTATATCACTTTTCGTGTCGCTTTATCGAGCCGAAAGTGACGCAACTTTTTGAGCAACTAATTGCGCAACTTTTCCAAAAATATAATATTAAATAAATTATGAATATTTTTTTTAATTCAATTTACATAATTTAAAAGATGTTAAAATACAAAATTAAAAATATTTAGAGCATGATTTAATTGTCCACGTTTAAAGAATTAATTTGGAAGAAATCTCTCAAATAAATTGAAAATTCTTTATCTGAATTATTAAAGGAGTGTTAATAGTCCAATCAATAGAGCAAAAAAAAAAGGCTATTTTAGACTTTAATTAGGGGCTTAATAAAACCTATATAAAGTTGTTAAAATATACCCTATATAGAATTTAACCAAAAAAAAAACGGTAGAAAATGCTCCAGGAGGCTGCAAAGTTGGCCAAAACAGCTTTTTTAATTCTCTGAAGCAACCTATGCGTTTTAGCAAAAAAAGTAAATAATAAAAGTATTAGAGAATAAAAAAATCTACAATTTTAGTACTGCTGCAATTATTTTCGTCAATTGATTATTGTAAAAAAGCCAAATAACCATAAAAAATTGCCATTTCTTGGATATCAATTATTTATTGCAAAAATAATTTTTAAACTATTTCTAAACTTTCAGAAGGAAGCCTTCATAAATATGAACATAAAGAGAGGTTGTAACAGCAAATTAATTAATTTTTTGCTGAGATATTCCCTATTATTTATCCCAACACGCATAATGTTTATTGCTATAATTTTTTTTTTGGCTGAACATATTGAGTTGCATAAGGGCTTAAACTCATCATGAGAGTTCAAATTTCCATATTTCGTTAAGAGCAAATGAGAAAATTGAATTGCAACATTTTTTATAACGCTTTAAAAAAAGGGTGTTTTTTTTATAAATAAATGAAGCTGAGGCTTTACTTATAACTTTTACGAATTTGCTATTTGAATATTCTTATAGCTTTGTTAAAAATAAAGATTTAAAAAAAAAGAACTTTCTAAGGCCAATAGGAGTCGAGATAAGATTTTTTTTTTAAATCACAATCACTTTGTTTATAACAATTAAGAAACGAATCAAGCGTCATTTTTTAGTTGAAGACTTATATATTAAAAATATATGATTGGATTTTTAAAAATGCGACTCTTTATTATTAAAACTAAAATAATAATAGCATACAAATAATAACGTCAAAGTCGGAGTCGTAGTGAGAATGCTTATCTTTACACGGAGAAAAGTTAACGAAGGACCCCATTCCAATAAAATTTGTAAAAATTCACCGTATCTCCGTAAATAATGGACCAATTTTTAAGTTTTTTTCTTAATCTGGGGTACCTTAAAGAATTATTAATATTGGTGCAAATGCACGCGGATTTACATAAATGTTGTAAATGAACTTACCTTATTATTCCTCGTAATTATTACATTTGGAATTTGGAGACAAGTTTAATTAAAATTGTTATTGTTTCTATATTTTAACTAATTATTATGATTAATTCTTAATTTCAATAAATAAAAAGTAATTATTAATATTGCAAAAATTGTAATAGTGATAATAAAAATTGTTATCTCGTTTTTTTTTTCTTTTCTTTGTTTTTCATGCAAAAAAATTTTTACATCGTAAAATATATTTTTATTTTCTTTCTAAAATTAAACTTCTAAGATTTTGATTTAAGAAACATTTTAAAAATAACACAGAAAAAATCGATAAACAAAGGGTAATCAGAAAATTTTAATTTGTATTTAAATAGACATTGAATTTCAGCAATAGCTTCTCATATATTATATAGATTAAAGTTATTATTTCTAGCAATTGTAATGGGGAGAGTTGCTCCAATGTCGAAGCAATCGAAATCGAAAACGACACATGCGAAGAAAGCGATAATATAAATTGTAATATTTTTATAGAAGAAAACAAAAGCGAGCCAATTGCAAAAAAAAGAAAAATTAATATTTAATAAAAATATATTTTACACGAAAATAAACATTTTTTTATCCTTCTTCCATAAATTTTATTCTTTTATATCATAATTTTTTCGATAAATATTAATATTTTCTAATGAAATAAAAAATAAAAGTGATTCCAATTGAAAAGCAATTTTCCTATCAATTTTTTTATTACATTTAGGGAATATTCCTTACATGAAAATCGTAGTAGTTTAATTTTAGAAAGAAAATAAAAATATATTTGATGATGAAAAAATTTTTTTGCATGAAAAACAGAAAAGTAAAAAAAAAACGAGATAACAATTTTTATTATTATTATTAAAATTTTTGCGATTAATAATAATTATTTTTTTATTTATTGAAACAAAATTAATTATAATAATTAGTTTAAATATAGAAACAATAACAATTTTAATTAAACTTGTCTCCAAATTCCAAATGTAATTATTACGAGGAATAATAAGGTAAGTTCATTTACAACATTTACATAAATCCGCGCGCATTTCGTAAATATTGATAGTGATAAAACTCATGATATCTCATTTCAAAGTTCTTCCTTTTAGCTTTAAAATGAAATATTACACGTCTAAAAATATTGATTTAGTGAGCCACAACAATCATTTGCGTTTAAGGTGTCGGTATTGGGTACAGTTGTTTTAACTTAAATACACCCTCTTTTAAAAAACTATTTGCACCAATATTAATAATTTTTCAAAGTACCCCAGATAAAAAAAAACATCAAAATCAGTCCATTTTTTAGGGAACGGGGTCCTTCGTTAACTTTTCTCACGCGCAAAGATAAGCATCCCCACCACGACTCCGACTTTGACGTTATCATTTGTATGCTATTATTATTTTAGTTTTAATAATAAAGAGTCGCATTTTTAGAAATCTAATCATAGATTTTTAAAATATAAGTCTTCTACTAAAAAATGACGCTTGATTCGTTTCTTAATTGTTATAAGCAAAGTGATTGTGATTTAAAAAAAAATCTTATCTCGGCTCCTATTGGCCTTAGAAAGTTCTTTTTTTTTTAAATCTTCGTTTCGAACAGAGCTTTAAGAATATTCAAATAGCAAATTCGTAAAAGTTATAAATGAAGCCCCAGCTTCATTTACAAAAATACCCTCTTTTTTAAAGCGTTATAAAAAATATTGCAATTCAATTTTCTCATTTGCTCTTAACGAAATATAAAAATTTGAACCTTCGTGAAGAGTTTAAGCCCTTATGCAACTCAATATGATCAGCCAAAAAAAAATTATAGCAGTAAACATTATGCGTGTTGGGATTAATAATTGGGAAATATGACACCATATATATAGCTAACCAATATGGCGTTCAGTGATCGGGAAATAACATAGAGCCTTATGTAGACTCAAAGCATTTTTACTATTTTAAATAGTAATTAACATATTTGCTGTACAAAGTTGATAAAAATAAATAAGAAAAGAAAATTTCCGAAGATGAAAATATTTTAGAAGCTTCGCACGTTATATTTTGTGATGGGGAAGTGAAAAATATGAAAAAAGTGAGGTTAAGATAGCATCGTCGCGTGAGAAACCGTAACACATTGAAAGAGAATCTATGTTCATATGAGCGGTCTGTGTAAACATAACATCGACAGCTGATCGTACTCAACCACAATTTTGATTTCATAGTACATAATAATTTAAATACAACTTGCATAATTATAAACTTTCATCAAATTTATTAGTTATTCATATACTTATTTATTTTCATCAACTTTGTACAGCAAAGATGTGAAATACTATTTAAAATAGTAAAAATGCTTCGAGGCTACATAAGGCTCTATGTTATTTCCCGATTACTAAACGCCATCTTAGTTAGCTATATATATGGTGTCATATTTCCCAATAGAGAATATCTCAGCAACAAATTAACCAATATACTGTTACAACCTCTCTTTCTATTCGTATTTATGAAGGCTTCCTTTTAAAAGTTAAAAAATATTCAAAAAATTATTTACTACTTATACTTTTATTAATTACTTTTTCTGCTAAAATGCATAGGTTGCTTCAGAAAATTAAAAAAGCTGATTTGGCTAACTTTGCAGCTTCCTGGAGCATTTTCTACTGTTTTTTTTTGTTACATTTTATATAGGGTATGTTTTTTCCTCGCCCTTAAAAACTCTATATAGGTTTTATTAAGCCCCTAATTAATGTCCTCAAAATGTCTCTATTGATTGGACTATAATAAAATAAAAACATTATTGAAAATTAAAAAGTTCAATTTTTTATGATAGAATGTGTATGTGTGTAGGCGTGTATGTGTGTGTATTTGTATACATGTGCATCTATATATCGACGGTGGCTACGAAAAATATCAAAGCTGTATGATTGACTACGAAAAAAACACATCTCTAAAAAAACGCATCTCCAAATGTGCGGAAAAAAACACATCTTCAAAAGCGCGGCGAAAAAAACACATCTCCAAAAGTGCAGCGAAAAAAAACACATCTTTAAAAGTGCGGCGAAGAAAAACACCTCTTGAAAACACAGTGAAAATTTTCAAGGGCTGTTTTTTTTCGCCGCACTCTTGAAGATGTGTTTTTTTCGCCGTATTTTTGGAGATGTTTTTTTTCGCGTCACTTTTAGAGATGTTTTTTTCGCCGCGCTTTCAAAGATGTGTTTTTTTCGCCGCACTTTTGGAGATGTGTTTTTTTCGTAGTCAATTACACAGCTGTGATTATTTTCGTAGCCACTATCGATATATACATTGTAACGTTTTTGCTTTCCTTTTTGTTTATTGCTATATAAATTTATTATTACGTATATATATAATGAGCAAAGAGAGTGGGAAAGAAAACGTTGCCTCCTGTTGCCAGATGCTTCAGAGAGTAACCAGGATTCGGAGCAGGAGGCGGTCTGGGACGGACGGCGGAAGAATAGGAAAATAAAGGGTTTCAACACGGTTGATTTTATGCTTGGGAGTACCTTAGCTTTATTACAAGACAGTAAAAGAAAAGGTACAACGACGATAACAATTTAACATAAATAAATAAGAAAACGACTCTATATAAACCAAAGAAATAAAAGTATTAGACGCGTCAAAAAAAAAAAAGAATAAGTTTGTTTTCTTGGTAATAAAGTTTTGCCACTTATCGGCCGATGATAACAAAAATGCAATTTTTTTAAAAGAGAGACGTTATTCGTCTGTGATAACGGCCCGGGCGGTCGGTTATCCGGTGGCGTCCTCTACCTGAAACATAGGTCGTGGAAGAGAAACTTGTTAATACTAAATTATCAATTAAAGGGAGAGTTTGAGTGGCCGGCACTCTTAGAACTTAAATTTACTAATAATATTATCTTATGGACTAATAAAGAAAACGTTGGGTGGATGACACCCTTAACATACTACTATTACAATAAGAAATAATTATTTACAAGTGGGTATACGGAACCCTTACGGTAACAGAGCGAGAAGAGCTCTGCTTTATCGGCGGTTTATAAAAGTATTATCAGATTTTGGGTGGACGGCACCCTTAATTTTAATGCGGCGGAAGCGGCAGGATGAAGCGTATATGCGGTTTATTCGATTGCATTTAATCTAGGCCAGCGAGCACACTCGGCGAAGATTGTCTGCAATTTGACTTACTACTAATGGTTTGATGCATTAGAGTAAGCGAGAGAGCAAGCTTTTCTTATACAGAGTGGGAGCTCCATGTAAGAGAAGCCAGTACTGTATCTACTCTCTCTCTCTCTAGGCCAGCGAGCGCACTCGGCTAAGAGAGGGGGAGAGCACAGTCCACAGTGCTTGCCTTATGGCTGAGCCGTTGGTCTTATATGTAAACGAGCTCGCTGTTCCTCTTGCGGGAGCAGCAAAAACTTACGATTTAAACCGTGCTTACTGCACGATTATAGATAATCGTTGCACACCCTCCTTACTTCGGAGAGTGAACGTGTAGTGAACGTTGGTGTACCGGTATCATAAAAAAAAATGAATAATAAGGAAAAGAGAATCATACCTATATGGGGGCCATACTAGCCTTTAGGATTCTGCCGGTGGATGGATTGAGTCGGAGGCTCCACTTAACCGCCGCCGTTCGCACACGAAACTTTTTGGCTCCCACCGGTACTTCGACAAATGATCCGTCTGGTATCTTCACCAATCTCCTTTTTTTTCGTTTGTCGGTGGATGGAATCTGTTTCCAAAGTATTGGCTTGCTGGCTTTGAAGTATTGGTCGCTTTTCACTTTAAGTGTCGTGGTTGTTGTTGAAGTACCGGTGTGAGTGTGTGCGTGAGGTGGGGGTGAAGGTGGTATGGGTGAGTGGGGTTTCGGTGGGTGTGGAAAAACTGGAGAAAAGAGCATGAATCGGGTGTGTGTGTTTGTGTGCATGTTTTTGTGAGTATGTTTGTTTTTAGTGCGAGTGGGTCTGTGATCGGGTCTGGAGGTGTAGGTGTAGGTATGTTGGCTGGTGGTCGGGTGAGGTGTGCGGGTAATTTTGTGGTGCGTCTGGTGTGTGTGTGAGCAGGTGTAGACGACTGCTCCCACAGTTCGTCGAACTCCGCTTTTAGGCCCTTATAAATTTTGTATGTGGTTGACTATGGTTAAGTTATTGCGGATGCGGGCTATTTAAGTATTCTATAGGTGGTGTTTTCTACTGTGGGAGAGGTGTTTTTATGCGGCGTCTAGCGGGATTTTTTTGAACTAAAAAAAAATTTTACTTTCGGAATGGTTTTAGGTCTTTGATGTGTACTCTTTCCGTTACGACATTATTGCTGTTGATGATGTCGTACACTACTGGAGATAATATTTTATGTACTTTGTACGGGCCATTGAACGAGTGGTGCAATTTTGACGAGAAGTCTTTTGCTTTATCGGATAGAGTGTGTATTTTCTTAAGCACTTTTTCACCTAATTTCGGAGACCAATTTCGATGGCGTTTGTCATAATGGCCTTTTTGTTTGAAGAAGCTTAATTTGAGGTTGTTGCGTGTTTCTTCTAATGATTTCTGCAGGTTACTTATGCGTATGTAAGGTGTGGATTTTCGGGACGGCAGGTTGTTTATTGCTCCTGGTGGAGTCATTTCACGACCTGTGTTTAGAAAAGCTGGTGTGAATCCCGTTGATTTACTCTTTGCTGTGTTATAAGCAAAAGCTAATTGTTTGATATTTTCGTCCCAAGTTTTATGGTTTGCGCCAACGTATTGCCTTATCATTGTTTTGACTACTTTATTAGTTCTCTCCACTGGGTTACATTGCGGAGAATACGTTGGGGTTAGCCTGTGTTTGATGTTGTTGGATTTTAGGTATTCTTGGAACTCATAACCTATAAACTGGCTGCCGTTATCGCTAATTATGGTGTTAGGACAACCATGTTGCAATATAATCTGATCAGTAATTGCCTTAGTGATAATTTTTGTGGTTGCTCGTTTTACTGGTTTGAGTTCTACCCATTTTGTGAATCTGTCTTGCATCACTATTAGACTAGTATTTAGTGATTTTGACTTCGGAAATGGACCCATTAGATCTACTGAAACTGTTTCCCAAGGTACGTCTACTTTGGAAAACTGCATGAGTCCCGGCGGATATTTTTGTTGCGGTTTGTATTTTTGGCAGTTTAAACATGTTCGGACATGTTCAGCGCCATCGGTGAGCATATGTGGCCAATGGTATCTTGTTTTTAGACGTTGTAGTGTCTTAAAAATACCGAGGTGTCCTGCGGTTACAGAGTCATGGACTTCGTTGAGTACGTTATTGCGTTGATTAAACGGAGCGCATAACTTGTACTCCGGATTGGTTGACGGATTTAACGGATTGCTCTTTTTATGCAGGAATAATTTTTTATTTATTATACGGTAATCTGGAAAGGCCGCGGGATTTCCTTTAACCTTGTTGTACAGATTGTGGTACCAATTGTCTTCGGCATTCGAAGCTGCGCATACTTTCACTGGTTGTCGTGAAAGAATGTCGGCAATGGTGTTTTCTGTACCTTTCCGGTATTTTACTTCGTAATCGTACTGACTCAGTTCGAGAGCCCAGCGGGCGAGTCTGCCTGTTGGGTTGTCGATTTGGTCGAGCCATTTTAAAGATAAATGGTCTGTGATTACTACGAAGTGGTAGTTTTCTAGGTAATCTCTCATTTTCCATATTGCCCATTTGACGGCTAGGCATTCTTGCTCTGTGACTGAGTAGTTTTTCTCTGCTGCAGTGAGAGTTCTACTAGCATATGCTATAACTCTTTCTTTGCCGTCTATTTCTTGTGTGAGAACTGCGCCTAGACCTTCGTTGCTTGCATCAGTTTGCAATATGAACATTTTTGTCCAGTCTGGACACGCTAGAACGGGGGCTTCTGTTAACAGAGTTTTGAGAGTTACGAAGGCTTGTTGTTGATCTGGTCCCCATAACCATTCTACTTTTTTCTTAAGCAGGTGGTTAAGTGGTGCGGAGATGTGTGACGCGTTCTTTACGAAGCGTCTGTACCAAGACACGAGTCCTAGAAACCTTCTCAGTTCTTTGATGTTTGACGGTGGTGGAAGTTCTGAGATTGGTTTTGTCTTATCTGGGTCTGTATGCAGGCCTGTTTCGTTTATTGTGTGACCCAGGTATTTTAATTCCTTCTTGGCGAAACAGCATTTTTCTGCATTAGGCTTCAGATTTGCCTGGCGTAGTCTGTAAAAGACTTCTCGCAGATGATTTATGTGTTCTTCGAAGGTAGATGACACGATTATTATGTCATCTAAATATGCAAAAGCGTTTGGAGACATGTCTGGCGTTATCACTGCATCTAGGAGTCTTTGAAAAGTTGCGGTTGCGGAATGTAGGCCAAAAGGCATAACGTTAAATTCAAACAATCTTTTGCCTGCTACGGTGAATGCTGTGAGTGGTTTGGATTCTTCCGTCAATGGTACTTGCCAGTAGCCATTTTTGAGGTCTATTGTACTCAGGAATTTAGCACCTCTTAACTTGTTTAAAATGGAGTTTATTTGCGGCAAAGGGTACGCATCTTTGCGAGTGACTGAATTTAATTTGCGGAAATCTATACAGAAACGTTGTTTTCCGTCTTTTTTCTTCACTAAGACTACAGGTGAACTCCAGGGGCTGGACGAAGGACGTATGATGTTGTTTGCTAACATCTCTTCTACTTCTGCGTTTATCTTGGCTTGTGTTAGCGGATTTCTAGGCCTATACCTTTGTTTGATTGGTGTAGGGTCTGACAGCTTGATCTTGTGTTTAGCCAGTGGAGTTTTTCCTTTTATTTGCTCGAACAGTTTGAATTCTTCATCCAAGAATTTTTCCAGCAGGAGTTTTTCATTATCGGATGGTTCTATTAAGCCTGGTTCAGCTTTTATCGTGCATGCTGAATGTGTGTTCGGAGTTTTCAACAACTCTTCATTCAGGCTTACTTTTATCTTTAGTTTTGCTAATAAATCCATGCCGAACAAGATGTCAGAGTCCAAGTTAGGCATTATAGAAAAAGAGTGTTTTATAATGGTTCCGTTTGTATTTATTTTTCCTTTGATGGCTTGTTTTAGGGCTACGTTCTGGTTATCTGCGAGCACAACGGTTTTTGGATCAGAAAAAATTTTCCAAGTTCCTCTTTTTAGAATTTTTGCGTGTCTAGGGTGTATAAAGGAAGCAACGGCTCCTGGATCTACGAGTGCTGTCATGGTATGCGTGTCTGCTTTTACTCTTAGGTAATATCTTGGGTCATTCGTATTGAAGACTTGATTTCTTGCGAAAACGGTTCGGGTCGGTTTTTGCTGTTGTTGCCGACCCTCTATTGGTTTTTTGGACGTGGACACGGGCAATTTTTGGACATTACGTTGTCTGTGCCGCAGCGAGAACAGAAAATTTTTGCTTTATTCTTGCAAACGTCGCGGTGGTGTCCGGATTGTTTGCAGTTCCAGCACGTCTTTGAGGCGTTGTATTGCTTACCTACGGCAGCGGAGTTGGTCCTATTGGGCTGGTTATGCTGTTTTCTTGGTGTAAAGAATGTTCTTCTTTGCTGGTTAAACTGGAAATTCGGCGGTTTTGAGAATCTATTTTTATTTTCCGGTTTTATTTCTTTCATTGTTTCTTCCAGTTCTTCTGCCCTTTGAATTAGGTCCTCTGGTGTTTGTATGTCTCCTCGTTTGATGTGTAGGCGTAGCGATGGTTACATATTGTAATACAGGTTGTCTAGTTGTTCGGTTGCTGCTATATTACCTCGACGACGCATTAAGGTTGCCAAATCTATGACATATGAGCGGATGGATTCATTTTCTTTCTGTTTCCTTTCGGTGATTAATCTATCCAGTGTTCTACGTTCGGCTGGTGGCAGGTAGTATGCTCTTAGTTTGTCTTTGAGTTCGTTCCAACTCGTTATGCTGCTGGCGCAGTTTCTGTACCAGAGTTGTGCATTAGACCTTAGAAGTTCTGGAAAGCCTCTCAAGAAGTCTACATCTGAGACGTTGTATGCTGTTTTTAGCTCTTGTGCTCTTTCTAAGAATGCATATAGTTCTTTTCCATCAAAGTGACAATTCCATTTCCGCATCTTTTCTATGATGCATGTGTCGCTTTGTATGTAAACTGTTTCTCTTGGAGGTGTTGCGTTAGACGTGTTGGCGAAAACGGTTGTGGAAGTGTGTCCTCTGTTTGTTGCATTTATGCGACCGTCTCTTTCGGCTTGTGCTCGTTTTCTTGCTAATATGAGAGCTATTTCATCGAAGTCGGGCGGATCGGTAGGAAAATCTTCGTAGTCTTCTTGATGTGTCTTGACGTATGTTATTAGTTTCTCCAGGCGTTCATCTGTTGTACCTTTCGTGGACTGATTTATCGCCGCTAGATGGGTGATCACTTCCTCATCGGAGAGGTTGTAAACCCATTTAATTCGAGTGGCCATGATTTAGTTTGTTATTTACCTTTTGTATTAATTGAGAGAGTGTTTTTGGTTAGAACCTGTCTTAGCAGGGGGTCAAGACGTGATTAACCAGCGTTGAAGAGAAAAAAAAAAAAATTTTATGGTTAATTAAAAATTAAATTATACAGTTGTGTATCGAGAGTATTTTTAAGGTCTGGTTAATTACGTTAAATCCCGGTGTGTCTCAATTAATACAAGCCACTAGAGGTAGTTAGTTTTAGTAGTTGAGTTTTGACAACAGTTTCGGTTGATCGCCTTGATCGAGAAAAACGAAAAATAAAAAAAAAAAAAAATTTTTAACTAGAAACAGTAAACTGTTGTTAAATCTCAACTTACGTTTATGCTTATCGGCAACCCTTTAGTTTTCCGTGGATAAGGATGAAGGATTAGTGCGGTTAAGGATTGAAGTCCAAATAAGAGGAAGAAAAAGAAAAGAAGAAAAAATTAGGAGAAGAATTTGAATGAAGAAGGATACAGAAACAGGCGGGAATTTGGTTGGTAACAACTTCTTTCCGTCTGCAACATCCAGAGTAACGGAGATGGATGTACAACGGACGAGGGTTGTTTAACTGGCAGTTATTACCTTGTAGTTATTGACTACGATGGTAAAAAGAAGTAACCACGTGATGAAAATCACGCTGGTTGAAGAGTGTAAAAGTATTTTCTCGTAATCTTAATTACGATTGGCGGGAGAAAAGAAGAAAAAATAAAGAAAAATGTGATGTCTTTATTTTAGACACCATGTAACTAATGTTACAAATGGTGAGTGGTATATATATATATTTTATAATTTTACTTGCCTAACCAGCGGTTCATTTGTTCATGTGCCATGCAACGTTTTAGTTGCAAATGGCTAGCGAATTTTTCAATTAAAGCCATGTAACATTTTGTTGCAAGTGTCGAATGATTTAACATAAAATAACGTTAAACAATCAACCGGAAATCCATTTGTTCGGGCGCCATGTAACGTTTTTGCTTTCCTTTTTGTTTATTGCTATATAAATTTATTATTACGTATATATATAATGAGCAAAGAGAGTGGGAAAGAAAACGTTGCCTCCTGTTGCCAGATGCTTCAGAGAGTAACCAGGATTCGGAGCAGGAGGCGGTCTGGGACGGACGGCGGAAGAATAGGAAAATAAAGGGTTTCAACACAGTTGATTTTATGCTTGGGAGTACCTTAGCTTTATTAGAAGACAGTAAAAGAAAAGGTACAACGACGATAACAATTTAACATAAATAAATAAGAAAACGACTCTATATAAACCAAAGAAATAAAAGTATTAGACGCGTCAAAGAAAGAAAAGAATAAGTTTGTTTTCTTGGTAATAAAGTTTTGCCACTTATCGGCCGATGATAACAAAAATGCAATTTTTTTAAAAGAGAGACGTTATTCGTCTGTGATAACGGCCCGGGCGGTCGGTTATCCGGTGGCGTCCTCTACCTGAAACATAGGTCGTGGAAGAGAAACTTGTTAATACTAAATTATCAATTAAAGGGAGAGTTTGAGTGGCCGGCACTCTTAGAACTTAAATTTACTAATAATATTATCTTATGGACTAATAAAGAAAACGTTGGGTGGACGACACCCTTAACATACTACTATTACAATAAGAAATAATTATTTACAAGTGGGTATACGGAACCCTTACGGTAACAGAGCGAGAAGCGCTCTGCTTTATCGGCGGTTTATAAAAGTATTATCAGATTTTGGGTGGACGGCACCCTTAATTTTAATGCGGCGGAAGCGGCAGGATGAAGCGTATATGCGGTTTATTCGATTGCATTTAATCTAGGCCAGCGAGCACACTCGGCGAAGATTGTCTGCAATTTGACTTACTACTAATGGTTTGGTGCATTAGAGTAAGCGAGAGAGCAAGCTTTTCTTATACAGAGTGGGAGCTCCATGTAAGAGAAGCCAGTACTGTATCTATTCTCTCTCTCTAGGCCAGCGAGCGCACTCGGCTAAGAGAGGGGGAGAGCACAGTCCACAGTGCTTGCCTTATGGCTGAGCCGTTGATCTTATATGTACTCAAGCTCGCTGTTCCTCTTGCGGGAGCAGCAAAAACTTACGCCACCTGGCGACTGATCCTGCTACTACCCAGCCTCGCGGGAGATGTAAACCGTGCTTACTGCACGATTATAGATAATCGTTGCAACATGCACATGTATACAAATACACACACATACGCATTCTATCATAAAAAATTAAACTTCTTAATTTTCAATACTAGAAAATCCATGCGCGCAAGCGCGCCCTATATCTAATCTAAATCTATAAATTTTTAATGATTGATTGTGGATATAATTTATTATTTTCTGTTTATCATTAAAAAATAATAGTTGCATATCTACTAATACCTGCATTAGTAAAGAAATTGATATTATATACTAATGTATCAGAGCAGTCTATACGCGATTAATTAAATTCATTCAATACATAAGACACGAAAAAATTCGAAAAAAATAAATCTTATACAAAAAAAATATTATTACTTTATTCATTTTTTTATTATTATTTAAGAAAATTAAAGAAATAGTAAACTTTTATTATTATTTAGACTTCTTAAATCTTTAAAGCGTGCAAGCATTTTCAAAATTTAAGTAATTTAAACTATAACAAAATCAAAAGTTATTTTACAAATATAGCTTTTTATATACATAATTTTTTATTAACCTTTAAATATCGTCTTTGATTTCCAAGATATATCATAAGTGAATTCCAAAATCGATCTCTGGACATAGTCATGTAAAATTGTACATGATTAAAAACATGGGAACACAAAATTCTCAATAGCTAATGAATGAATTTATTTAAAAATTAATAATGTTTTCAACAATTAAATAGCTCAATTCTCAACGATTTGAACATCGTTCCTATTTTTAAAATATAAATGAAAATAAGAATTCTTCTAGTTTATATTTTCTTAATCATAGTATTATACTATTTTTCAAATAAAAGATTTTTATATTTTGTTTTGCAGAAAAACTTTTTATTCGAGGAATGATTCAATTTTGATATTTTAAAATATTAAAATAAATTTAATATTTTAATATTAAATAAACAAACTTTTTAGGCAAGTTTATTATTAAATAGTATTGCTTTCTTTATAATATTTAAAATATATATATGTTTATTTAAATTTCAACTTTTAACAGTACTTCATACACAATTTTAACTAACAAAAGTTTTGAAATCAATCAAGAAATTGTCAAATAATTTTGTATTTCATTGATTTTTTTTAATAATATAAAAATGATAAATTAACTATGGCATTATACTATACTTTTGAAAAAAACCTCCTCTTAAAGGATATCGCTTAAAGTGCACAAAATTTTAGCCATCTTCGAACGATTTTTAAATGAATGCAAATTATATTTATAATAAATTTAGCTAAAATAATAAACAATTGATCACTTTCAATGCATGCAACTAATATTTATGATAAATTTGGGAAAAATAATGATTCTTTGAAGTAGATAGGCTATGCTGATTCCAGCACACAGCGATACCGGCACAGCTCCTCCACTCCTCTGCAATACTGGCACACTTTCCCCGCCCCCTCTGCAATACTGGCACACTTGCATTTCTAACGCAGCGCGTCGATAAGATAGGAAATATTCCCAGATGCGGATATTTTTAATTTGAATATTTTAATTATTTTTTTATTTTTAAATAAATTAATTTTATATTATCTTTATTAATATTTTTTTAATAAAAATTTTTATTTAAAAATTTTTTTAGCGAAATAAAAAATTTTTTATAATAAATAATTATTAATAATTAATAATATTTAAAGATTTATTGAATAAATGAATAAAAATAAAATGTATCTGATGGACTTCGCCTATACAAGTTTCCAAAATTAATAAGTGTAGGTCGAGTGGTATAAGTGCTTGCCTCTCAACCAGAGGGTCACAGGATTAATCCCAACCCAAGTCGATTTTTTTTCATTTTAAAAATTTTATAAATCCTTGTGAGTGCCCGAGTATGTACGGCCCTAAAACCGTACGATACTCGAAGATGCGCGCGCAAACACCTAAAAAGACAAAAGTAGTTAAACATGCAAGCGCGCGTATGTATGTACACGCACTTGCATGTGAAAGTACCGCTGTAAGTATACGGCGGCTCTCTCTCTCTCTTCTAATAAGTTAGAAGAGAGACGGCGGGCGCTTGGCCATTGCATTGTCTTAAGCAAGGCATATTCTACACGTAGTTAACGTGCTTCCTTGTAAATTCAACTTGTATAGCAATTAACAATAAAGAGCTTATCCAAGCAAGCAACATTCCTTTCCTATTAACCTTGTGCTAAGCCCCGAATGTTAAGGCATTTGGTCCTTAATAATAGCAGGCTTTACACATAATAAACCCAAACATTATTAACAAATATCTCTCAAAAGTCAGCTATAGCTAGGCAAGGCGTCCTAGCTATGAACGACTTTAACAATAATAAAAGGAAATACAGGGTCCGCAATAGCTAGGCATGGCGCGCTAGTTATTTAACGATCCTTTAACGCGTTTTAATAAAAGAATATTCTAAATGAGATCATTCAAATAAAGAATAATAGGAAGGAACGTTACATCCTATTTCAAATTGAAAATATGTTTAATTTTAATTAAAAAAGCACTATGAAAATTTTTTCAAATTCATATCTTATTTAAAAACTGAATTTTTACGGTATCTCGCATATGTACAAGGAATCCCCGATCTTTGAAGTATCACGCCGTATCATAATCCACTACTTGGGCGCTAAGCAGCGTGTGTCTTTCCTCAAGAAAAGTAACGGAGTTCAAAACATAAAGGAAAGCAGCAATCGAGGGTTGAATATTTACTTGATCTTCGATAATTTCGAAAGTCAGACAGAAATTAAATTAATTTCAGCATGGAGTCAAAGGACGAATATCAACTAACCGAAGCGAACTACCGGCGACTGGCCCTTGCTCAAGTTTATGCTGTAGAGGTGACCCGGATCGTGGGAATAATTAGCTAACCATAATCAGTACAGTCTCAAAAAGTAACGGTGGATCAGGAAGTTCAAACCGATAACCAAGCAACGCACAAATGGGGCAAGGCTGAACAGGCAGCCAAAAAGAACGTGGCAGCAGCGAGAAGAAAGGCGAAGCAAGGAACCTCACAGTCTTCTCTATCAAAGTCAGATTTGAGAATTAAAAACTCTCAAACTCTGACTGAGGATGAAACGGCTGAGTTAGCCAAGTGTCTCCAAAAACGCTAGGCTTAGCCAAACGTCTTTGTAGACACTTGCCATTTTTTCAGGCTGATCTCTATCTTGAGATCGGCCGCACAATCAATTGAAAAAAAGTTTTTCAGCTTTTCTAAGTTTACATCAAGAATATTGCAATCATTCAAAAATGTAGAACTTGTAAATTTTCCAACTACATCCAATTGAATTTCGTTAAGAAGTTTGATTGATGTAAATAATTTGAATTCAGACTAAGTCCTTAAATATAATTTTCCATTTGATCGCTAGGTATCGTCATGCTTTCTATAGATAAAATAGCAAAGCCTAAAACATATAAAGATGAGTGATTGAGCATCGAGATACAATCAACTTCAGTAATATTATTTTAGATTGCTCTATAGTTGTCAAATTAAGAAGGATCATGGGGATCAAGAAGTATGTCTATATTAAACAGTTCGTAAATATATCTTTAATTTTTATTTTTACTTTCAGTACACATTTCGTCTTCAAAGGCAACAGCTAGCTTCGGAAAGAGTTGTAGAAATAAATAGAAAGTTGTCTTTAAAGCGCAGTCAAGAAAAAGAGCAGGAGCAGCCACCATCATCACTTTCTTCTTCTATTCAGTGGACCTAGGCCAAAATTAAGACGGAGTAGCTGTAACGATAAGCGAGGTAGGGAAATCTTAGCTGTGATGGATGTGAAAAGATTGAGAATGGTAGAAAATCTCAAGAAGAGAAACCTTGTAAAAAGGAGCTGTGAGAACCTACCTCGCTCACTTATAAATGTAAAAAGATTTTTAAAAAGTCGCAAATTGTAAATTAATTATTAAATTAAAGAAAATAAATTAAACGAGAATGAGAAAGTTGAAGAGGAGGAAAACTTGTAGTTGTTCCTCACATGTAGAGAGCGTTGATTGGAGCTCTTTAAAATAAATTATAAATGTTGAAAAAGCAAACAGCATATATGTTCGAAATTTATAAAGTACAATGAGTAAATATTAATGTTAGACAATTTTTTAATATTAAAAATCACATTTAAATAAATATAAAAAAATTAATGAAACTCAAAGAGCTCTATGAGAAAGCATTCCGCCAAAGCACTTGGCAGCGTTTTTTTAAGACATTGTAAATAAGAAAAGAAATCAAATATAAGATTTCACTAGAATGATTGTTTCATTTTGAACATAAATTCTTGTTTATATATTTATAAAATATTCAAAATTAACATAAAAAAAATAATTTTTTTTATTTCAAACTAGGCCATCAATGATAGTTTACATGAACATATTATATTCTAGACAAATTTTATTGAAAGAATCAAATGTGACAATTGTTACATGAAACCACTGATTCTAATAGTCTTTTTTCATAATTTGGATTGCATTTTTCAACTTCTAATAGTCTTTTTTCATAATTTGGATTGCATTTTTCAACTTCATACCTTCTTGATGTTTCTTTATAATCGTAATGAGATGATTCGACACTTTGCTCACTGAAAAATCCTAAAGGCTTATTAAAATTACTGCAAAATTTTGGAACATGAAAAATAATAGCATGGATTTTTGGCGTTATCGGTATATTCAATATTTCGTAGCTTTTCTGGAACTTAAGTATGCCTTCTTTGTAAGAGATATAATTAATTTTTTTCTTTAATTTGTCACTTTTATTTAATAAGATTTCACAACTATCACCATTAAATGAAGAACTATGAAATGTGACTGTTTTTCAACATAACAGTTACTTAACCATTGCTTAGTATCTTCTTCTTCACATTTTAACGTATTATCTACAATTTTATTTACCGCCCCCAACATCAGATGCAATTCTGGCGGTGGAACAACGTCAACAATTTTTAAAATGTTTTGCATCTTTTTTTATAGTTTCTGCCTCAGCCCATTTTTTATTATTTTCTTTTATGTTACCAAATGTACGATGAATACCACAAGTACTCAAGTTATTTTTATCCACTTCACACCAAGTGCATGGATGCATACTAGAATGTGACATCAGCCCAAATATAATATTGAGCATTTTAAAATCACTTGCTATATAACTTTTGAAATTATTAATTTTCAAAACTTCCAATAAGAACGAAACATTTTTATAATTTTCTTGAATATTTGGAGCAAGTGCCAGAATAATTAGTTTTTTACGTCTGAATCCTTCATTTTTGTTACTTTCAATTCGAATCATTATTAAATTGAGAATTTTTATGAATTTTATCTTCTCGGTCATCAGAAAAAGATTAAATAGAGAGACCAATTTTCAATGAACCACCTCCACTATTAACTCCTAGTTTCAAAAAAGTGTCATTAGTGACCATTCTCTCTACTTTTATATGATTACTCAGACCATTCAAATCTTTGCAAAATACAGCACATCCAGGTGTAGCGATTTCTTTATCTTTGTTAGCTTTAACAAAGTTGAAATTTTTACATCAAACTGATTTTCAAGCAATTTATTCATTTGTAAAAGTTTTTTTCCAACATGGGCTCAAATAAATTTCGACCTGGTTCATTACGAAAAAATGATGTCATATTGTTCATGTTTTTAAAGTTTGAGTTAATTTGATTTTGCAACGGCAAAACTTTTGTGGCGGAAATTTGTGTTTTTTTTCGTTTTAGTAAATTTGACTGTTACTGATAATATTTTTCCTCGCAATTGTTTAATGTATACAGTATGATCACCTTCATCCAGAAGATTTTCTTTTAATTTTAATGTGATAGATGTTACTTGATCTCTTTGACCTGGATGACACTTATTTTGTAATATTCCTTTTATATTATTAACAAGAGATGGAGGTGTACACTGATGGCGAAAGCCTTTTCTAATTAGACACATACACTTAGCACATTTTTTTTCTAGTTGTTCAATATGTTTCTTAGTGTTATCAACAGTAATATGTAAATTACTTTTTCTCCCTATCTCACATAAGTGGCAATCACAATCGTAATTACTCTCATTATGTTTTTGTCTGGTTCTAATTGCTGGTGCTTTAAGGAGACTATAATTTGGAAGTGTAATTTTTGCCGGAACATCATTAGATTTAGATGTAATATGTACTCTACAACTAACACATAAAACATTTGGTAAATTATAATTCACTTTGATTTTTAACAATTCCTCTAATTTGCAATTTAAATTCTTCGATAATTTATAGACACACTTTTTTTTCTTCAACATATTATACATATTCTGTTACGATTTTCTTCGTGGGTTGCGGCATGATCAAGTTTCGTTACAATTGTAGGTTTTACCATTTTAGAAAATAAAATACAAAAAAACTGTAATACAAAATTACATTTGAATGAATATATTTTTCAAAGTTGAAGCGACTAGCTCTGACAATACTGACACACTAATCAAAAGCAAAGATTGAAATTTTTTTTCATATACAAACAGGTGGCTGAATTCGAAAATCAGAACGACGTCTCCATTAATGTGTATTTATTGAAAAAGTCTGGCATCAACTATTCAGTACATCCATGTCATGGCAACTCTTTGAAAAAGGATCGTCACATCAATTTATTACTTATTCAAGACGTCTACGTCGATGTTGATAAAAAAACCGGCAGCAACAACGATGACTAACTTTCAAACTTCCATAATGTGTGGATTAAGAACTTTTCACGACTAGTAGGTAGTCAAGTAAGCATTCATGTATGCGATAATGTCTGCATTTCTTCAATAACGAAGAGAAATTAAAAAATCATAAAGTGGACTGCCAGCAAATGAACGAATGCAGGATTCGATTGCTTTCAGAGGATGATAATATGCTATTCCGTAACGACAGGAACAAGACAAAAGTTCCATTCACCAACTATGCAGATTTCGAATGCTTGTTGGAACCTGTGGAGGACGATGTTCAAGTCTACCAGCAACATCAAGCCTACAGCATCGGCTACTACTTAAAGTGCAGCTTCGATGATAAAAGGTCCGGCTACTTCAGCTACAGGCAAGAAGAAGAAGATGTGGAGACCAGCTCAGTGGTTCATGGGGAAACTTGGAGGATAAGCTAATAAATTAAATTCAATATATACTGATTCAAAATCCATGGATCTCACTAGAGAAGAGGAAGCTGAGTTCAAAGCAGCGAAATCTTGTCATATCTGCAATAAACCTTTTGTTCCTGCTACTATCAAAGTTCGAGATCACTGTCACCTTACAGGGAAATTCAGAGAAGCTGCTCATAAGGGATGCAATATCAACTTCAAAGACAAACGGTTCATTCCAGTAATATTCCACAATTTGACTGGCTACGATTCACACTTCATTATCAAGGATCTCGCTAGAACTGACAACTTCAAAGGACGAGTACAACCGATTCCAGAAAATAAGGAGCGTTACATTTCTTTCACCAAACACTTAGAAGGAAGCATTATAAGCTTCCGTGTTCTAGACTCCTTTAGATTCATGGCATCGTCTTTAGAGAAATTGGCCTCGTATTTGGACGAATTTGACATAACAACGCGGATCATCCAGGAATCCGACTACACAGACAAGCAGATTAAGTTGTTAGTGAGAAAAGGAGTCTTCTTTTACGATTATGTAAGTTGTTTGGAAAAGCTGGAAGACAAGGAGCTTTCGTCTTAAGAAGAATTTCACAATAAATTGAACGAGAGCGAGATCAGCATAGGAGATTATGAGCACGATAAAAATGTATGGGAGACTGAAGATTAGGTCGCTCGGAAAGTATTCAGATGTCTATTTGAAAACAGATGTTTTTATTGGCCGACGTCTTTGAAAATTTCAGAGCAACTTGCATGGGCGCATACGGGGTGGATCCGGCGCATTATTATACGACTCCAGGCTTGATATACGACGTCATGTTGAAACACACCAACATCAAACTGCAGCTATTAACAGACATCGATATGCTTATGTTTGTGGAGAGAAGAATCAGAGGAGGAGTCAGCCAATGTTCCAACCATTACGCCAAGGCTCACAACCAGTATATGGAAGATTATATTCCGGCTCAGGAAGATAAGTACCTCATGTACTTCTACGCCAACAATCTATATGGATGGGCGATGACTCAACATCTACCATATAGAGATTTCAAATGGGACAAAACCGATTAAATCAACGAGCATCTCGAAGTCATTCCAGAGATCCCAAATGATTTAGATATTGGATTTATTTTCGACGTGGATCTACAAAATCCTGCAGTAATTCACGATGTCTACAAGGATCTGCCTCTCGATCAACACCAAGCGATATCTGGTAGCAACCAGAAAAAATTATTGACGATTTTCCATGACGAACAACGTTATGTGATCCACTACAGAGCACCCCAACAAGCAGTAAAAAATGGACTGATGATCAAGAAAATATAGAGGATGGTGCAGTTTAAACAAAGTCCATGATTAAAGAAGTACGTGGATATGAACACGGAAAAAAGATAGCGATCGAAAAATGAGTTTGAAAAACTATTCTTCAAACTCATAATCAATGCAGTTTATGGCAAGACCATGGAGAACAAGCGCAAGAGAGTTTATGTTAAACTTGTCAACAGATGAAGTGGACGAGATGGCGCAGAGGCTTTAATTACAAGTCCTAATTTCCACAGCAGGTCAATATTTGACGAGAATCTCGTAGCGACTCAGTTGACTAGGACTGAGAGTACAATAAAGGAGCCTATCTACGCGGGACTTAGCGTGCTGGACATTTAAAAGACCTTGATCTACGACTTCCACGACGGGTACATGAAGAAGGAGATCAAAAGCAGATGCAAGTTACTCTACACAGATACAGATAGTCTCATCTACGAGATTCGAGATGAGAATATCTATGATCTGATGAAGAGGGATATCAAAAAGTTCGAAACTTTAGATTAACCCAAAAACAACCAGTTCGGACTTCCTCAGGCTAATAAGAAAGTCGTAGAACTCATAAAGGATGAATACAAAGGCAACATCATGATCGAATTCATTGGTTTATGCAGCAAGATGTATGCCGTCTGCATTCAAAATGAGAAGCCGATCAAGAAAGCCAAGGGAGTCAAGACTTCTGTAGTGAAGACCTATATTAACTTCGAGAACTACCGTAACTGTCTTTTCGATGGATCGACGATGTGATGCCATCAAAATAACATCAGATCCAAGGAGCATCGTGTACAGACAGTTGCGGAGAGTAAGGTCGCGTTAAGTCCTCACGACGATAGGCGTCGTCTGCTTCCTAACAAGACCAACACGCTATCTTGGGGCCATTACTCTGAACTAAGCGAGCAGAAAGCTCTTAAGATGATGAAGGAGTGGGAAGAAATCATTGTGTGGGTAACTGGAGAGAGGGAAAAAGCCCTTTATAAAGAGCCGTGGCAGCGACCAGAGCTCATTCAGTCGCTTGATGAGCCAGAGTGCAGAGAGCCTCTCAACAAAAGACCAAGATTTTGAAGAGAATCATATTATGTAAGTATTATAATAGAGTTTTGTATATTCATTTATTATAATAAAATAAAATACTTATCTCTTTTTCAGAATGACCTTTGCAATGCTCAATAGGGTTTGCTCCAATACTTTTCTTCCAAAGGAGAACTTGTCAGAGCTGGAGAAGGGTCAAACATATATGTTCACCAGGTTGAGACAAGTCGGCACCAAATTCGGTTTGAGAATAGTAATCGCCGTCAAAGAAGAGTTTCAAGTCTTCTTACCGGATCAAGTGTCTAAGGCGCTGAAGAATAACGATAAGTTGTTTAATGAATTAGCAGCTAAAGCTAAGAAACACACCTTATTTATATTGTATCATGCACCGAAAAAAATCCGTAACGCCAATGGTTCCATACCTCCTACAACTATTATTGTTCGCGAGGTTGAAACTATGGCGGTCTAAAATATGCGACGCACATTATTAGATAGGTATAGTAACAGAGTAGTTCACTGTAAATACTGCAATAGTTCGAGCGCTGAACGTTGGCTGTTGGGGGTAAATGAAATGCGATCCGCTTTACTAAAGCCTCATCGACGCTATATCATTCGAGTCTGGAATCGCGCGCGTTCGTGTATTTTGACGGATAGTATTTCATTTGCCCCCAACAGCCAACGTTCAGCGCTCGAACTATTGCAGTATTTACAGTAAATTACTCTGTTACTATACCTATCTAATAATGTGCGTCGCATATTTTAGACCGCTGTAGTTTTAACCTCGCGAACAATAATAGTTCTAGGAGGTATGGAACCACTGGCGTTACGGATTTTTTTCGGTGTGGAGACAATAAGAATGAATTTTGTTAATTGTAAATAAAAATTAAAAAAAATAACAAAAATAACAAAAATAAAGAGAAAGTTCGGAAGTTTGGAGGGGGAACGAGTTATAGGTTAGTCCTAGATAGTGGATTCGTTCATTATATAAGGCTAACAAATAATGATTTCATGAGTTGTTACTCACAGGTGTAGGCGAAAGCGAGACCTTACTATTTTCTCTTTATTAGTTTTTAATCATCAAACTTATTAATCCAGCTATTGTGAAAACTATCGAAACTAAGCCATTTTTACATAGACTTGATTACCACGTTTCTTCAAGACTTTGTCTACAAAGTATACATCTGGATACATTGCTTTCTGGAGTTTCTACTCGTAGGAGCCACCAGCAATAGGTTGATCACGATAATCTTTGAGATGATAAGTCACTGGTTTTGTCGCTGTCACTTTAATTATTGTGAATATCTCCGTGGACCAATTGGGGGTATATCTCTTCTCAAATAACTGCTTTACATTACTCACTCTAACTTTATCACCAACTTTAAATTTTGGCTTTTTAACTGGAACAATTTTTTTATTAAAACGTTCGACAACTTCTACTTTATTGGAAGCTGTAACTTTGTTAGGCTTCGTACTGATAGCTTGATGTTTTCTATCATTGTAAGCTGTTATTAGCTTGGGTAAGATATTAAGCCATTTATAGTTCCCACGTGAACTAAACTCTACCCACATCTTATTTTTCAGATGCTTTGGGATTGCTATACGTAGAGTATAGATTAATCTTGTATTTTTCCATGAGACTAAAAATTCGTATTAAAGAACTCTTTGCCTTTATCTGTTTATAAATTCTTTGGTACTTGTCTTTTGTGCAGAACAGATTTTATAGCATCAGCCACATCTTGTCCAATTTTTTGTTTAACAGGAACAGCCCGCGCGTACTTTGAAAATACATCTATTACAGTAAGCATATATTTAAATCCTTTATTCTCTTTAGAATAAGGTTGCATTTCTACTAGATCCGCTTACCATGTCTCGTCCAAACCTCGCACGTCAAACTTTTGACGTGGATAATTACGACGTGCTGGCTTGTGAAGCTCTTCTACTACTCTTTGACGTTGTTCTATCGATGGTTATCGATTGACTGTTTTGCACTAACAGTGATAATGCCTCTTTCATCATCTCAATTTACATCTGGCTCTGTACAAATTTCTTATCAAGTTCTTCTCTATGCATCTCTACGATTTTATCTAGATTATTAAGATTACTTCTGAAACTGCATATTGAATCTAATAATCTTTGAATTTCCAAACGTACAAATCGTTGTAAAGTATCTAAATTTATAGCTTCATTGAGTTGATTAGTTGATGCGTGATTACAAAGTCTCTTATTCTTCAAGTCATACTGACCATCAGATGTGATTTTATATCCAACACCTGGAGGACCACGACCACTTTCGCTTTTTTTAAGATTACGCCCGAATACGTCGATACTCATCTTGATAATGTTCAAGTATTTGCTTATGTCTCAGTATATATAGCCAGCTTTTTGTAGTTCTTCAATGATTCGATGGATTTCGTTTGTATGACTAGGGTTTCCAGCTTCTCGCTCGGCTATGAGTAATCGTAACCGATCGACAAGTTCATTAGGATCATTCCAATATACGTTCTCCATATCAGTTGAACTCATTTTTTTCTGATTAGGTTGTTTTGCTAATATCAACTCTAGCAAACTATTAGTTTTTGAATATTTTACATCTTTCACATTTCCATCTTCAAAGCAAATAAGTGAGTCGTCTATTACGTATTAGTTACCCTCTTTACGAACACGATAAATTTTATCCAACTCCTTGGCTTTATTTTTCATGAGTTCGGAAATATACTTATTATCATCTGTACCATTATCTTCATCACTGAGCGCTGATTCAAACTCTGTATCCGTATGTGGTCGAACAGTTTCATTCAAAAATGGTTCACTGGACTCGTAAGACTTCTCATAGCATCAGTAGCTTGTTCCTTTGTTTCAATATCTCGAGATTTTTTAGATGTCTCAACAATTTTCTGTAGAGGTCTGCATCAGTCTTCACTCAACCTTCGTAAGGTGATTATCGTACATTATCAACAGCGACAACGTCGACGTGGCCAAACTTTTCTTAATAAAGTTATCAATAACCTTCCATTTGAACTTCATATTTCAGGATATCAGTACTGCGGACCAGGTACGGAATTAGTTAAACGATTAGCTCGAGGTGACCCAGAAATCAATCTTCTCGACAAAGCTTGTAAGGAGCACAATATAACTTATTCACAAAACCGTGAGAACATTAAAGCAAGAAACACTGCAGATAAAGTGTTGGCAGAGAAAGCTTGGCAGCGAGTGAAATAAAAGGACGCAACCATAGGAGAGAAAGCAGCTGCTTTTGCTGTTAGTAAAGCAATGAAGTTAAAGTCTATATTCGATATGGGAATGACAAAAAAGAAGAAGGGAGCAACCATTACATTTGATAATATAGTAAAAGCTGCCTCAAAATCAATAGTTCCCAGCAATTGCGCTCGTAAAGTTATTTTATTATCATTAAAAGGTTCACGTGATGCCGTTCAAGCAGCAGGTGGTAAGGAAAACGTCAAGATTCCACGCAAACTATCGATTCCAAAGAAAGTCGGAGGATTTTTACCATTTCTCATACCGTTATTTGCCTATTTGAGTGCAGTTGGTGGTATTGCAGGTGACGCTGCTGGAATAGCTAAGGCAGTTAACGATTTTAAATCAGCTGATTCACAATTGGTGAAGATTAAGAGACATAATAAGAAAAAGGAAGAAATAGCTCCCCGTAAAGGGGTTTATTTACAGCCAAGTAAGAGTGGACTCGGACTTTGTCTGAAACCTTACCATGGTAAAAGCTTAAAAAAAATCGATATCTAAATTTGATATCCCTCGTGATCAATACGCAATGCTATACGACATGTACGCCAACTTTCAAAGTGCTTACTATTTTAAAGCTATCGAACGTATGCTAAAAAATCAACATTACATCGAGTACTTACCTTCAATCGTGATCGATTGTTCTTAACAAAATGAATCGTTAAAGAGTGCCGCTGTGGAGGTTCGACTGGAATTCGAATCGAGATGTAATTTTCCAGCCAGAATTTCTACTTACTGTTCAATATTACACAATCGTGTAGTTCAGTGCAGCTCCGCGAGCAATAACGCACAAAAACTTGTATAAGTCTTTCATTCAGGATAGAGTACTTGGTAGATATGCAAGGATTTTAACAGTCAGACAATGACTACATCCTCAAAGAATTAGCCATCGTTCTTCTAAAAAATGATTTCGATCCTGTTGTACTTTTATTCAAGAAGCCTTATTTTTGGCGTCGACTATCGGATAAATATAAAAGAGAAAACATATGGTTAGAAGAGTATTACTAGGGACTATCTTGGGATTCGGAAAACATTCCTTAAACAGATGTAGGGAAATCACTCAGAGAGGCATTACACGATGCTAGTAAAGTCTTGGTTATGGGCTCCATCAAGAAAGCATGGTTAGAACGCCTAAAGTGTAAGTTTATAATGTAGCAGAAATAGGTTTTCTACCGTTAGACAAGATCAAACTTGTCACGGTTTGCCCGCATCATAATAGAGCATACAGAGCTAGTTGCGCCCTTCACAAGTAAGACTCATAAGAAAATTCCTCACTGAGAGTGTTGTACTACTGTAAATAACAGATGTTTTTCGATTTTGGATTCATTTCAAAATGCGACAGGCTCCAACAAGCATAAGAAGATATAATTCTTCAGATTCCTCTGATCAAAATTGCTTGGAATATACACCGCTTCTTTTCGATAAAAGAGAGAATAATATAAACTGGTAAGAATATTTAGATAAAAAATATTCTAGTATTACACAACCCTTATCGAAAACAGAATCGTCGAATATTAAATATAAAAAATTATAATATTCAAAATAGTAGATATAGAAATCGCCAATGTCGGCGCCCTATAATTTATTAAAAATAAATGAAACATTCAGCTAAAAAAAATATTCCCTACCTTATAGACGCGCTGCGTTAGAAATGCAAGTGCGCCAGTATCACAGAGGGGGCAGGGAAGGTGCACTAGGATCGCAGTATGGAACTGGCATAGCCTATCTACTCGCCGATTTGCACGCATTTTCATAATGCAGAACGTTATTTAGAGATATTTCTAAAAATGCAAAATATTTGATTTATCTTCAAATGACTTTAAAATTCATGCAAAAAATGTGTGATAAATTTAGTTAAAATAAAAGACAATTGACGATTTTGCATGTATTTTCATTGCAAAGAATGTTATTAAAAGTTATTGCTAAAAAAGTAAAAATTATTAGGTATCTTTATAATAATACAATTAACTTAATAAACTTATGTAGACAAATAATCGATATTTAATTGTTTTTAAAAAATTATTAAAAAACAAAAAAGTTTAAATTGAAATTTAATGCTTAATATTAAAAAAATTCATTTCATTCCATATTCGTATCTTCATCACTATCATCAACATGAAAACCGTGATCTGGATTATTTTCATCATCGGAAATGTCCTTGTCGTAATCGTAATTATATACTCCATCATCTTCATCTGCTTCACCATCATCATCGTCGCTATTATCATCATTATCTTCATATCATTTTCTACATTATCTTCGATGGTCTCTGTAGATTCTGTAAAATAGTTTATGATTGAATGTAATAACAGGACTGTAAATATAAAACTAAGTGTTTCAGACTCTGTTAAATCATTTTGATATGCATTTTACCTCGAACCATATTTTTGTTGCATATTACATCTATCACAGTCTTCGGCATCGCGTCACCTTCAAACCCTTTGCATGATATATGCTCGTTATTCATGCACTAATCGTACTCCAGTGGATTTAAATTTGTTGGATTAACTTGATAAGAATTAATCTACAGCGATGCTACATAAATTGTTCTCCTAATTTGTTGCATCCGTTCTCGATGGAATGGTGGAAAATTACAAGCATCTAACGTTGTTGCTTTTTTTTAAGGCTTCTTTGTCAATAAAATTACCCATGCAGTAATTTGTACAGAATAAATACACTCTGGCCTCGTCAATGCTTGTAACTTTCATTTTATTAGTTTTTGTTGAATACATGTCACAAGCAAAGTATTCTAGGTCGTTCATTGCTGCTTTTGATTTTTCTGGTACAGTAATGTTAAAGAATGCATCATGATATTTATCATTTTTCATTAACAAAATAAAAGGCTTGGCTTTTCTTTTTCCAAAAAAACAAGGATTAAAGTCACACCCTGTAAAAGCACGAAAATCAGGCAAGGCGCGGCATACTTTTTCTCTAAGTTCATGGAAAATCTTATTAATATTTATAATTCTTTAAAGATTACCAGTTCCAAATTAAAGCCATATATTCATTTCCATATTGCCTAACAAGATGATTAAAATGTCTGTATGCGAGCAACGAATGACAACAAGCGAAAAATGCAATTTTTGTATCAGCCTCTTCATGGCCAGCGCACTCATACTCGCTTATAATTTGAACTGCTATTTCATTGTTAAAAATCTTATATTTATAGCATTTTTCGTGTGACACCAAAATAACATTATTGCCAATTATATTCGTCGTCTCGTTATGTGACCAATTTTCAATGATGAATTTTGTTAACGCATTTTCAAACTTCATATTCTTTAGCTCGTTGTTCAAAGCAGCTAGAAGGGTTTGACGAGGTCCTAGAACAATAAGCATGTTTCATGAAAAAATGTATTATATCCGTCAGGTAGAATACGAAAAAATGAAAGACCCATATTTTTTCTTTTTTCATGAAAATGAAAACTTGAAGAGATAGAAGCAGTTAAATTGGTGTGACGTCACAATCACATATGTGGTTGTGACTTCACGTATCGTGGTGCCATATCTATATATAAAAAAATTCTATTAACTTATACCGGCTATAACTTTTGCAATTCATCATATTTTTAAAAACAAAAAAATTCGGGTCTTTTATTTTTTCGTAATTTACCTGACGGATATAATACATTTTTTCATGAAACATGCTAATTATTTAATATTTTTTGCAATGCTTCCTAAACTGTCTAACAGTTTAAAATATTAGAGTATAATACTTTCAGTACTTGGGTTGAGAGAAAATCTCTTTAAAAAAAATATTAAATTGCAAAAAGCGAAAGAAAATAGTAAAAAGAACTTATATAATTTAAAAATTTTAACAATGGTAACTATTTTTGAAATTTGTACCATTTAAAACTTATACAAACTTATTGTAGAAAAGCTATTTATCAAGAAATATCAAACATTTATTTATTATTACTTGTGATACAGAAATCCGTTGAATAATTTTGTCTCATAGCGTACTCACAATCTTTAATAGAATTGGACTTGTAAACATAAAAAATTAAACTATTGTTGCAGCTGAAAGATCTTTTGTAATTAATTTTAAAAGTTGCAGTAAAAGTTCTCTAAACCTAGTCGCTACATTTTTTATTGTTCTAAGTATAAAAATACATCAACAATTTTTGCTCTGACATTACTAGGTACTCCGTGATCCTTGACCTGATTTGTTATACATATAATAGATATCAATGTGCTTTTGACATATTATTATATGGAGATATCTACACAACTATTAATTCTCTAATAATAGGTCATGTTACAGCTGTTCCTGGGTTTACCGCATGATGCACATTATTTAAACTAGGTTCAAATCTTTCGTGCTATCCTGTAACTCTATTTCTGATGTATTTTGTAAATTTTCCACAAACGGCGCAGTAGATATTTCTATAAAAAATTCATTTTTACACATAAAAAATTACCGTAATTTATCTTATGTGTAAATTTACTTTTTATAGAAATATCTACTGCGCCGTTTGTGGAAAATTTACAGAATACATCAGAAATAGAGTTACAGGATAGCACAAAAGATTTGAACCTAGTTTAAATAATGTGCATCATGCGGTAACCCAGGAACAGCAGTAATATGACCTGTTACTAGAGAATTAAAAGTTGTGTGTATATATTAGGTAAGGATTTATTGCTAACGAATAAAATCAACAAATAAAATAGTAATTTATTTTTTATAAATATTCAATATTTCTAATACACTTACTTAATAATTAAATGATCCTATTAATCAGTAACAATACTTTTATATTTAAACTAATTTATTAATGTTGGCTATAACAATCCCTACTAGTTACAAGTACGTAGTTTTATTAGTTTCTAATAGTAGACCTTTTTACTTCGATAAAATTAGTTAATAATCTTTAAAATGATTTTTTTACATACACTAAATAGAAACTTAAGTATATAATAATTTATAAATCTATGTGTTTGAAATGTACCTATATTTGTATACATATAATTAATATTTTCAAAAATCAGAATTTTTCTCAACATTGAATTATTGATATAAATTCATCTTTAATAGCTTAAGATGAATTTATAAAAGTATAAAATCTGATAAAAATTTTATAGGAAAAAGCGGCCATGAGTGAATTCAAATTTTAAAAATTTGATTTTTTTATATAATTACATCTTTATTCTTACTTTAAAAGTACAATGATGTTAACCTTTTTATATTTGCACTAAAAAATTAAAACCTAAAAATAAATTTACTAAGATACCACTGATAATAAACAATATGAACACCACATAATATTTTGCCAACAGTGAGAATTCAACAAGTTTTAAGGTTATCGATGATATTAATAACTACATATTATCAAAGGTTTTGGATTTATTATCTTAACCTTACACAAATTATAATTCGAATATTTCGCCCTAATGTTTTATCGAAAGATCTTCTTTAACATTTACAATAATAATTGTAACAAACCATTTAATATCGAATCAATTTTTATTATACAATGTTATTCTTATATTGTAATATTGCACATAAAAAATATTATGGTCTTAAACTACAATTTCGTTAGAAATAAATCTTTACCTAATATATAAAATTAATAAATATAGGATTTCATTTTTTATACTTATCTTCATAGTACTGTTTCAATACTAATATTCGTTATTTTATTCACAAAATATTTTACGTGTTACTTTTCTTCAGTGATGAAATAGCGTTTATCATAATTTTTTTTATAGTTCGAATTCATAGACCTATTTCAAGTCTAAGGTTAGAAGTTATAGTCGTTACTCAGTTCTCAAATATTCTATCCTTGTTCTTCTTATGGAAAAACGGTAAGAAGAACATAGATAGAATATCTGAGAACTGGATAAAAACTATAATTTCCAGCCTAACGATTGTTACTTGAGTTACGTTACTGAATTCGTACCTATGTCAATGGAGATAATATAATGCAATACATGATATAAGTGCAAACTTTATTTATAATCTTTAAAACGATGGCAAATGTCATAAAATAATTGCAAATAATATGCGCTTTTTAACAAAAATATATTTAATATTGTAAAATTATTATGAGACATGTAAACAAGATTTCAATGTACTCGCACGCTCACATTTTTTTACACAGTGTAAAAATAGACCACGTAGCTCTCGCGAGTGTGACTCAAATGCAGATTTAGATTACATAGTGTTAAAAATGCTAAAGTCAAGGTTCATATTATTAAATCATGATTCTAATGTTTGTATTGATAAGTTTTACTTACGAAATATAAATTCATTAATTCATATGTAATCTTAAGTTGATATTTTGACCGTACTTAATATAGCTATACCCGTGAAATGTCTTATTTATCAAAAAATTTTCTTTTATTAAAGTAATATAATATTTGAAAGATTTTATCACATATAAAGTAGTGAAATATCAACAAAATTATGAAAGAAGTGTTTAAATACCTAATCTAAAATGTGGATTTGAGCAAAAATATGATGCGAATATTTGCAAATCTTATTTTTCTGACTTGATTGCATAATTAAATTTATAAATAAAGTTCTAGAATACAATTTTATGATATAAATAATAATACAAAGTCTGCAAATCAGCTAAAATCAGCCAAAAACGTCCAAAAAATGAGTTTTTTTGCATTTTTAACTATGGCCCAACTACAGGAATTATCTGAAAAAATTCAGGTAAGTACTTTTAAACAAAATACAAGTTTTTTGCATGAATTGGCCCTGTACCGCATTTCCCGTGAAAATAGGAAGGGTTTTAATTTTTTTTCCATCCTTTTAGGTTATATAGCATCATCAAATCTTTATGAAAAAATTATACAGGATCTGTAAACATTCAAACTATAAGCACGATTTTTTTTGGGGGTTTCTTTACCGACTAGATTCGGAGACAAAAAATAAATAATGTAAAAGTCATTTTTTTATGCTCTGGACAGGGAGAGGGAGGTCGTAGTCTGCAAATATGACAAAAACTATTTATTTTTTATCTAAAACAAAGTTGCCAGGTCAAACAAAAATTTCAGAGACAGTACAATTTTGACTATCTTAACGGGGGGTACCCTTTGGTTGACAGATGGTTCTAAGACAAAGGAAGGGGTGGGAGCTTTCTGCAGACCCAGGTACCAGGACAGCTACTGTTTACGCCTCGAAAACTATAATATGGCTATTCGGGCAGAGGTGTTTTCCATCAAGATATACGCGAAAACGCTTAATGATAGCGGCAGGAAAGGAGTAACCATATGGATTTGTTCGTATAGCCACGGAAAAAAGTAGTACTTGTTCAAAATTGGTGACTGAAACAATTTCCACGCAAAAATAACTAGGTAAGGCGAATAATCTCAATTTAACCTAAATTTCGAATCCCGATTCTGAGACATTCTGGATAGAAGGGAAATGAGAAAGTGAACGGATTAGCCAAACAAGGGTGCAAAACACAAGGCTCCATTGGGCGGATATAGCGTATGCCTTTTGCGAAGGGGAAAAATAGGATAGTAAAATACGTAAAAGGCCTCCGCACGGAAGAGTGGCATTCTACTAAGGGTTGCAAAAAAGCCAAGAACCTTTGGGGAAACACTGAGAGCGGTTGGAGTAATGAACTGCTCGCTCTCAGTAGGTGGCAACTCAAAACTGTTGTTGAAATAGTAGCTGGGCATTGTAACTTGAAAGGTTTTTAGCACAAGATAGGAAGAGTAGAATCTCTTCTTTGTGTTAGATGCGATGAAGATAAGGAGGAAACACCAATCCATCTCTTATGTGAATTTTCAGAGTCAGCGGATGCTAGGCTTAAGTGGTTTGAGAGAGGGATAATGATTGCGGAAGAAATCAGAGAATACAGCATCAAGTGGATTTTAGGCTACTATGGAGCAGTGGACTACCCTCGGTGCTGAGAATGCGGATTAGAACAGTGTACAATGGCGATAGCTAAGTGCAGTACCCCGCAAGGTGCCTCCGACGACTAATTCTATTTTATTCTAATATTATTCGACCGTGTTTACTAGGTACAAAATATAACTAGATATATATCTTTATGTATACAATAGATGTACCTTAGCATGGAGAGTTCGTGTATGAGAGAGCGAAGAATGGATTTGGATAAAACATTGTATAAATTTTATGATTGCGCACATATGTTAAAATAATGAATGTTACAACTTATATTCAACCTTGATCTCGTCTCACTCAAATCTTTTGAAACTTAACCTTTTCATAATTGAAAAAATATAATAATTTTAATAAGTTTACGTACCTATAAAAAAGTACGATCATTACAAGGTTTTTGAAATCTTTACTGACAAGGAAGGCTCCCCAACCCGACCTCACCGATATTGACCATTCTGTGATATGTTGTAGTACTCGAAAAAATAAGATACATGTATTTTGTTTTGCCGACATCCACTTAAAAGGGATGAAAAACTCCTTTAAGTTTTACCCCAAAAAATCGTTTTTCTGTCATATTTCAGCTTCTAATTAATATTTTTTGATAAAAAATATTTGTCATAAGAAGCGCAAGATACTAGATGTATTTATGACCCAAAGAATTGCAACCCTTATGTAATATTTAAAATAAACTAGGTATTTAATGCTTTTTCTCTATAAAAACCAGGATACGAGCTCAAAAAAAAATTACGCATTTATGTTTACTTTAATGAATATTTCAATTGACGTGTTTTAGCATTTTTTAAGTTACCAAACATCGTGAATCACTTCGTAAAATAATTGACCGCATGTGAATAATAAAAAATTATTTTTTTCTCAAGATTTCTAGCACGGAAAAACGGAATGTAAATTAAGACAAAAGCAACTACGTTATACGTTTTTTGCAATTACTTTAAACATAAATATTTTAATCTGATTTAAAATACAACTTAAAAAATTGAAAATATCAGTATTATATTTACTTATCAAAGCCAGAAGTTATTTAAATGTACTATCTTGCTCATACATTCCTGAAGGAAGATATCTCATTAAAAATACGTTAATCTCACTTACGGTATACAAAAAAAAAATTTACTGAATTTATCCTTATTGAATGAAGTTCCAGAGAAATAAAACAATCATTTTTCTAAATGCCGACTCTTGAAAACATTTAATCTTTTATAGTTAAGTTTCTAAAATAAATTTACATCGAATAAGTTCTAGAGGTATTTCTACAATTAATTTTCTAATTTTTGGGTGCTTACGTTAGTATTTTATAATTTATATTTATAAACCCATTAATTATTTATCCTAATGAAATGTTATCATTTAATGCTTTTATTTTATAGTTAGATTTAAAGATGAAGATCAATCCCTTAAATGTAGTTAATTTATTACTAGCGTACTTTCAAACTTTGCAAATACCAAATAGCGAGACAAATTTTCAAGAAATTAAATTGTCAGAAAAATTAAAACAAATAATTAATGCAACAAATGAGTTTTATTACGTTGACATGGTTGATGAGGAAACCCTGGATTTCCAAGAAGATTTTAAGGATTGTGATGTTAAAATAGTTGAGGATGAAGTTCCACATCATTTTCCTGATCCCGGCTTTGCACCAACAAATCAGTGTATGCATGATACTGAAGACGTTGATTTTGATTACAAACAAAAAGTTGTACAATATTAAAGAAGCTGGAAAAAAGGAATCTTAAAAATTTAAACATTTCAAAAAAGATTCAGGAAAGTCTCATCAAAGAGTCAACTAAAAAGTTAGGCTCACACTATTAATAATGGTGGTACGTATAGAGAAAAAATTGCAAGAATCTTTCAATATATACTAGATAATTTTAAAGCTGTAGTTGAAAGTGGTTTAATAATTCACGATCGCAATTTACGTAGATAGGCGTTACAAGCTCAAAAAGAAATTGAATCTAAAGATAACAGATTTAAGGAGGCTCCTCAGTCTCCAATGTTATTTTCTAAACTAAATGAATTTTTATGAAACTTGGAAAAAATGTTCATTGACCTTCCATCTTTTCGTTGCTTAAAAAAATATAGGGTAAGCCATCAAAGTTAAAAGAAATCAATGTGTCAAATCATTGTTCTTATACACATGCCTTATGTGAAAAACGCATGATGGAACTACAAATGTTATCGTAATTAAATCTCTAGGCAAAGATTTTTTACAAAAAACTAGAGGGATATATATTTTTTAATGAGAATTACAATGCAATTAAGAAAAAAGAGGGTAAGCCATCAAAACAAAGAGAAATTAAGTGTAAAAGTTGAAAATATTTAATTAACGTAGAATCAAAAGAATCAGCTGATATATACTGCGCATGAGTGATAATGCTAAGACGCTCAGAGTGCGTGTATACATATTGCGAAGTCCGCTGTATAGTGCCGTATATAAGTAAATAGACGCAAGAGCTTTTCAAGAAAAAAAAAAATTTTTTTTCTTAGCATATATTTATGCAATGATTTTTGTTCTTGAAATAATAATAATTATATTTTAGAAACATAGAGTGTATTCATCTATGAAAATTTGCAATAATACAAATACCACCAAGGAACCCAAAACATGATATGGTTCTAGCTTGATGAGCCTTCTTAAAAGCTTCTAAAAATTGGCCAACGAAATTTAAAAAGGCTCACAGAATAGTGCCTAGAAAAATAACTAAATTTATTACTTAGAAAATATTAGAAAATAATTTAGAGCTTCAAACGAAAGCTTAAGTATTCATTGCTGACGTGAAATTTTGCATGTCATCAATTGGGATCGAAAATGTGTATAATTTAGATCAAAGTGGGTTCCAATTGCAAATGCATTCTGGAAGAACATTAGCAGTCGAATGAGAAAAACAAGTGCAATTTAATCAACAACTCAAAGCTACACGATACAACCACTCATATCAGCTACTGGACAACTTTTCTCACCACTTGTTGTGGACAACTCTTAATTTTTATCAATAATCATTAGTTTTTCCAAAATCTTACATTTTTTAATTAGAAAAGGATAGAGAGATCCAACGTCCTCTTAACCTCAAAACGACAATTTTGATATCAGTTACGAGGTTCTTATGATAAAAAATACTATTCCGAACTTGCGCGAGGTATTTTTCTATTTTGCTCAAAGTTATTTTTCCGTAAAAAAGTATTATTTGGTCATTTACATGCGGTCAATTATTTTACGGGGTGGTTTACGATGTTTGGGTAGTAACTTAAAAAATGCTAAAATACGTCAATTAAAGTATTCGATAAAGTAGACAAAAATGCTTTATTTTTTTTGAGCTCATATCCTAGTTTTTATAGAGAAAAAAAGCATAAAAAATCTAGTTTTTTAAAAATATAACATAAGGGTTGCAATCCCTTGGGTCATAAATACATATAGTATCTTATGCTTATGACAAATATTTTGCACTTTGTTGTATCAAAAAATATTGATTAGAAGCCGAGGTATGACAAAAAAACGATTTTTGGGGTAAAATTTAGGGGAGTTTTTCATCCCTTTAAAGTATATATTAGCATAAAGAAAATACGTGTCTCTTATTTTTTTGAATATAACAACTGTAACATGGCAAATTGACCATGTTACTTATATGTATAGTAATAACGCATAAAAACGACAGAAAGAAGCATACGACTGTCGGTAAAACGGAAAGCAGATCACGCGAGTCAAACGCGTAACACCATACCCAAGATCGTTGGCACACACGCGCGAATTGATAAAGCCAGTACAATGTGCAAAGATAGGGCTAGCAAGCGCTTGACTTGAGTAGCTAAGTTGGGGTCCGTTAAGGATTGTTTGTCTCTCGCTTGCGGCACGCGCAGCATACCGTAAAAGCAATGAGCTTGGTCGACAGAAGGAACACGCCATTGCATCATTCTTTCTGTCGTCATCAAAGCAAAGAGAGCGTTACGACCGGCTGCAAATTTACCGTACTTTTTTTTGTGTGCGCTATAATAATTTTTGGCGTGAGTGAGACGAATTAGCTTTATCTTTTATTGTATTTAAAATCAAGCCTCGTATTATTGCTCTAGTGCTACGTAAAATAGCATAATTTATTGCTTTATTTGTGCGACGTGTGTGCCGGACGATCTCGTGCGCGTCCTATTGCTATTTCCCATTCGTGCTATTATAACTCTTTTTTTTGTGTGCTCGTGCCCCTTTTTGCATGTGTCCGTTTTTTTTATAACTATCTGCTTTTATTCTTGCCGATACTTCCGTTGCTAGTGCAAGCGGCGTCGCGTACGCTATACGCGGCTGGCGTCCATCTTGAGCGCGCGTACTACAATTGTGTAATTAGTAAAATAAAGCCCTTTTTATTCAATTAATTGACAACCCGCATATTATCTAATCTATACCCCAGTGCAACCTCCTGATCCCCAAGGTTGTCACAACTGACGCAACCAACGTGGGGCCGACAAAAATTTTGGTGAAAATTTTTGCTTAAAATCACGGGTTTAGAAAATTAAAAGAAAAAATTTTGTGTTTAAAAATTAAAACGAAAAAAATTGTGCTTAATTGTATAAAAAAAAAAAACTATGCTTAAAAATAATAGAAAAACTGTGGTTAAAATTAAAACGAGAAAAAAATGTTGTGCTTAACATTAAATAGAAAAAAAACGGTGTTTAAATCCGAGAGATCAAAGAGTTGCATCCGAGAGACAATTGTCTGTGTGAGTAAACAGAACTTTTTCATAAATACTCATGCGTTTCCGGTTCGCCACGTGGTTGCCATTACGAACGACGCACACACGACGAGGCTGAAACGAGACGCTCTGGAGACATAATTTTTTTTTGCTTTTGCTCAGGATTAATATATATATATATATATCTACATATATAGTTGTAACAGTCGGGCGGTAGAACAAACAGTTCTAGTCGCCATTACACAAGCTAACGCAAAAACAATTTTCTTTAGCATTTCGCGCGTGGCGAATTTTAATCGCTGTAAATTTACGCTATAGCTTAAAAGGTAGTAGTGCGCAATTCATTTAGCATAGTACAAATTTTTGTTAATACGTATTGCTTTAGCTTGTTACGAGTGCACAACTGTATAGAGCCATCATTATACATATACATATATCTATACATATGCATATTCATATCTGTATCGTTTCATCACGTAGTCGTGCCACGCAGTCAGAGAACAAATCGTTCCTTTGACTGTGCTTCGTAAAGTGCTTCTTGGCTAATTTTTTTTTGTGCTGGCTATTAAAATATTTTTTTTCTATTAATAATTTTCAATAAAAATTTTTTTTTGCTTTAATAATTCTTAGTGTTTATGCATTTGAATATTTGTAAAATTCTTTGTATACAGTCTATCTAACAGCTTAACATTTTCAAGCCTTTAGTAGCTATCTTGATTTTGTGTGCTTCAATAAAATAACTGTAAAGCTTCTTTTGAGAGTAGAAACTTAACTATAAAACTAAGATGTTTTTGTTAAGTTTGAACCGCGTAGCACAATTACGTTATACCATACATATAATATTATTTTGTCTGTGCTAGTCCATTTTTTTTTGTACCTTGCAATACCTACCCTTATAGCATCCTAACCATCCAGCATACATTCCTTTAAGCGACGCCTTGGTAGTAGTTTATTCAATTTGATAAGAACTCTTACCATCTATTGTGCGCTCTCTCATACCCACAGCGACGCGGTGACTGTACCGACTGGAAAATACCGTCGGCTTATATAGTTCATTTTAGTTGAAAAATTTTCTTGCTTGACTTTAACGTTTTTTTTATTCACCTTTTCTTACGAATGAAAATTTTTTTTTGTTACACTCGATTTAAAAGTTTTTATAACTTCTCTTAACGGTAATAACTTATTTTTTAACTGTTAGTTTTCTTGCATTTGTTACGTAAATTTACTCAACACCTCGAAGACAGTTTTTTTTTTCATCTCAGTGTGATTGTTAGATAATCGTGTGAGTAAAATTTCCTGCTGCGTTGACGTTGTCTGCTTTTAGGTTTTAATTTTTCTTACATCGAAAGTCTATATGTAGACGCTGGCTATAAATTAACAGTTTTTTTGCTTTCGTAGAGAAATAGTGCCATACGTAAAATATTTTAATACTAATATAAGACGTTTATTTTTTTAATCGAAAACTTTTTAATAATTTCTCTAAGTGGTATAATTTTTTTTTGCTTGCTTTTGGTAATAAAATTTTTTTTGTCTGTTAACCTGAAATCTGATTGCATAACCTGTTGAAAATTTAATTTAAGGCTGATTCCATTTCAAATCGAACAGTCAGTATACACTCAAGTCACCAATTACTGCGCTAATGGAGTATGTTATTCTACCCTAAAAATAAGGGTAAACGTATTTTTTTATTTTGCTGAAATATCAAAATTGCATCAGATATGCACTTTTGAAAATTGCATACAAAAACTAAATGTTAAAACTGAAAATGTTGAGAATAACTTTAGAGGGCTATCGTTTTACCAATTTTCAATGAATTTTGGTAAACCTTATTTTGTTTTATTATGTTTTAAGCCCTCTTTAATTCAGTGCAAGAAATTTCAAAAAAGACTAAAAAATGACTAAGATATGTGCATTTTACCAAAAAATGCACTTTTTATGCACATGCATTTTTCTCGAAAAACCCATTTTTTTTTGCTGAAATTTTTTGTGCTCATAGAGGACCAAATTACCTATCTAATGGTACTTGGTTGATCCCGTACTTATTTGTTTGAAGCGAGAAAAAAAATTCACAAATTTTATTGGTGAAAAATTTTTGTATATACGTTCGGAAATTTTAAGCAATGTAGATTTAAACACTATCCTTCTTTCAGCATTACCCAGGAACAACGACGTGGACGTAGAAGGTTTCTGTTCCCTTCGGGGTGCTTTTTTAAAGTGAGGTCCCCTTGCCTCTCACTGTTGGGATGCGTCAAAAATATAATTATAAATAATTACTTTTTTTTATTTTTGCACTTATTATTTTTAGTTCTAAGTGTAGCCTTATGACGTTTGACTTTTTTTTCTTGTCTTTCACTTTAGTCAGTGCATGTATAGCTGTTCTGCCAACAAATATATGCGATTTCAATTCCCCAAGTTGTTTTAACCACATATGACTTTTTTGAATCCCATTATATTTAGGAACTGTACTCCATTCAATATTTTTTTCTTTTCTAAATTTTTCAACCTCATTTATTGGTAATAATATGATTTTGATTGCACTAGTGTACTTTTGAACCCAATTTATAAAATCGTCAGCATTTTGTATCGATTCTTCATGAACTCTTTTTAAGTTATGTGAAGTAGCATAATGCTTTAGAAGCCCACCTATTCCATCAACAGCTCCTTTCCCATGACCAGTCGCAGAAAATAACCATTTCATTTGATAAGAAAAATGTTTGAATTCATGTAGCTGAAAACGATTTTTAAATTGGCTTGCAGCTCCATCTGATATAATAGTGACTTTAGTAACTAAATCATTTTTCATAAGATCGATAATTTTATTTATTGCTAATAGCGCATATGCAGTATCATGCTTTTTGTCGTCACTAACGATCGCAAAGCTTTGCGTTATCTCTACTTAGTAACAGACTGCAATAAAAATAGAAATTTGGTTATTTACCCAATGATTTCCCTGAACAGCTTTATTATTTATTACAGACCAATTTTCTGCAAAATCAACGTGAATAATTAACTTAGTAGGATCAGCTTTACCTTCTTCTTTTTCTTTTTTTATAGCTTCACGTTGAATATTTTTTATGTATACGTGAGTATTTGCTTTTAGTGCGCAGATTGAAAATTTTTCTTTAAAAACTGATAAGCTTACTGTTTGTTTGATAAGATACCATTATCCCACAAAGCAAACGTAATTTCATCTTCACAATTTTCTTTCAGTTTTAACAATTTTAATGTGATACCCTCACTACCGGGGCAATAATTGCATTCTTGCAAGAAACACGAATCAGATGGTTCAGAACACAACATTGCGTTAGTTATTTCTGAACGAATTAAATCTAATTCAGAATTATTATCGCCTCTAAAACGAATTAAACTTGTAAGAAACAGTTCAAAATTTTCGCGATGTACACAAAGACAAGTTTCCTTCAGAGGGCTTGTTAAGACAAAACTTGGTCTTAGACTATAGAATTTCGATTTTCCTATTTGTAAGTTTGGATTTTCTTGTCTTAATTGACTATATGTTTCTTTTAAGCTTCGAGTAAGAAACCGTTTAACTTTTTTGGTTTTAGTATTATTAACTTTAACAGTAACAACATCAGATTTATTTGGACTTTGTCTACTACAATTAAAATCATCATTTAAAAAATATTCCATAGCGATATTTTTTGTATTTTCATCAATAGGATGACCAGTATATGAATCTGGCTCCGAATAAACTCCTTTATTTTTCACGAGATTTCTTGATTTATTTATCATGTACTCGCTTATATTCGGTAATAGTGAGCAAATTTTTATTTTGCTTAATTTTGAAGGTAGTAGAGTTAGAAGTTTTATTTTCTCCGAAACAGAAGAACATTTTTCTAAAGCCGATTTAAAATTTTCTACAAATTCGTTCCAATAGTTTTCAGTCAAACTTTTGTCCGAATCTATTGATTCAACTGAAATGCCATACGCATCTTCTAATTTACTTCCGACAGTAGCAGAAAAAGCTGAAATTAAAGATTTTTTCTTTTTAGATACGTAATTTTCTGTTAAATTTTTAGGTATTGCAGTTTTTCTTTTTAGCGGCGAGACGCATTGAGGTAAAATTGTATTAATACTCTCGTTTAATTCCTGTATTCGTTCGGGTGTCTTGGGGATAAAATCATCATGTTTTCCGCTAAAAAGTTCAGTGATTTCATTTTCAGATGTAGATTCAAGATCACTTGAAATCATTTTTGATATGCGTTCATGGCAATTTTTGCATACATTAGTAGAGGGCAGTATCTTTAAATCTGGATAAAGCTGTGCTAAATTAATGGCCAAATCTTCCAACGGTCTAAAACGTAAATTTCTGCTTTTATAAACTACCTTCTTATGCATTTGAAAAAAATCGGGACATCGAATTCTTGTAGAAGAGTGAATTTCGGACATCGTAATTGCAGAGTTTTGTTTACTTTTTCACAAGTCCGAAAAGTACCTTTCAAAGCAGACGTAAGAATAACTAGCTTGTATATAACAATTCTAATATGCTGTTTTGGTTACGCGAGGTATTTGTCCGCGAATGAGCCTCCTATTGTCTGTACATCGAAACATACATAATATAGATATAGACGAATAGAATTATTATTTTCCATTTTTTAATATATATATATATATATATATATATATATATATATATCACTATTGATGATATATACATACATACAAAGGTAAACAAATAATGAGCGAAGCATGCGACAGCGTTGGAATGAACATTGTTTAAGACTTTCGAACGTATATACAAAAATTTTTCACCAATAAAATTTGTGAATTTTTTTTCTCGCTTCAAACAAATAAGTACAGGATCAACCAAGTACCATTAGATATGTAATTTGGTCCTCTATGAGCATAAAAAATTTCAGCAAAAAAAAAATGGGTTTTTCGAGAAAAATGCATGTGCATAAAAAGTGCATTTTTTGGTAAAATGCACATATCTTAGTCATTTTTTAGTCTTTTTTGAAATTTCTTGCACTGAATTAAAGAGGGCTTAAAACATAATAAAACAAAATAAGGTTTACTAAAATTCATTGAAAATTGGTAAAACGATAGCCCTCTAAAGTTATTCTTAACATTTTCAGTTTTAACATTTAGTTTTTGTATGCAATTTTCAAAAGTGCATATCTGATGCAATTTTGATATTTCAGCAAAATAAAAAAATACGTATACCCTTATTTTTAGGGTAGAATAACATACTCCATTAGCGCAGTAATTGGTGACTTGAGTGTATACTGACTGTTCGATTTGAAATGGAATCAGCCTTAACTTAACTAATAGTAGTAGAGTGCCTAAGCTTTAAAGTTAAGTTTATGTTTTTTTTTATTAACTTTTCTTACAGTTAAATAAAATTTAATCTTGTTTTAATTTTAATCCGGAATAACTGTACTGAGAATTTCCTTTAAGCAACCCTCCTGAGATAAGGTCTTGTAATAAATTATTAGCAGCTTCTTTTTGCCATAGGCAAACTCTATGTAGTATAATAGCATGAAACATTCCTTTTTTTATTATGCAAATGGCGAACCAACATTTAAACTTAGAACCCCTTTGGGTCTCGGCCGATTTGTGTCGTCGGGACGTTTTTAGTGCGGCTGATGAGATCACCAACTTAGCACCGAGAGAAACATACTAGCCAGATTTTTTCCAATTGGCATATTTCATTTAAAGGAGATAGAAAAAAGGACCCTGAATCTTTTTTGACTAATTTGCAAGGGTGTAGAGCAGCCCATGGCCTCACTGTGGATACAATTATTAGGGCGTTACCTGCAGTACTGGATGAAGAGGCCTATCCATGGTTTCGTAGAGAAAATCAAAATTGGTGCCCGTTTGAAGATCTAGTCGAAGCTTTTCGCCTGCAGTTCTGCATGGAGGACGTGCAAGAACATCTTAAAATCGAATTAGAGCGCAGAACGCAAGGCTCTCAGGAAGATGTTAGTACTTATCTATCGAAATTGAGAGACCTTATGGACCAAGTTTGTTCACTGATGACCTTAGATGAGCAATTGAATCGAGCCTACTGAAATCTGCATCCTAGCTACCGTCAACGAATTTACAGGGACCAGTTTAATAGTTTCACGGAATTGCAACGCCTTGGCAAGAGAGAAGGAACCCGCAGAGCCCAAGATAAAGTTTACTGGCCCCATCCAGCCCCAAATCAGTCGTTATTTCCTACTACAGCTTGCACAGGTATTAAGCAGTCTCGATAAAATAACACTACTCTCATTTCCCTTCTTGGCTACACTGATGAGCAACAGCATCATGACCAAACTCCTGTGTTAGCTCCTGTCACCAGTACCCATCAAGCACCTGTCACAAACCCTGCAGCTGTCACCACAGAGGAAACCGGAACGTGGCCGAATTCAGCAGAAACCCGCTTTAAAAAATTCCAACGCGCGCTTTACTAATAAATCCGGAACTTATAATAATAATCGAGTTATGTCTTTCAAGGACCAATCGCGTACTCAGGGCCAAAATAGTGCAAAGTTTCCCTTAAATAAAAACCCGACCCCGATAGTTGAAGATTTTTAGCGAAAACAAAAAGAACCGTGTTTTAGGTGCGGAAAATTGGGCCATTGGTTGCGCGAGTGCACTCAACCTTTTAAATATTATGGTTGTGGACAACTAAATACTCACATTAAAGAGTGCAAACGGTGTAATCTAGCAGGAAACGAACTACGGAGGGAACATTAAGAGTCGCTGTTTCTTCCGATGAAGCGCGTCGGACTCGACCGCTTCTAAGTAGACAATTTAATCCGTCCACATGCTTAAACGACCCTAACAACATAGAGCGAAACGTAGTTCGGCTATTAGAAGCGGATCATAAGTTAGAAGAGAGCAATACGGCAGGCAGTTTGCGTCACTATAAATTGACTGTTAATTCTTACCTTTGTTATTTTCGACCCAAGTCTCTCCTATATACATATACAATCAAGCCCAAGCTGTTTTTCCCAAAAGCATGTTCTAACACATGAAATTTAATTTTCATACCATGTCAATACACATACATAATTGAGTATTTCAACTATTTACTTATTTCAAGTTTAAATATTATTGCTCAATTACACAATAATATTTTTTCAAAAATATCGTTTCAGGTTAAGAGTGAGAGTTTCAGTTGTTTTTTTTTAGGCAGATCCTATCTAGATACTTTCAACTTACGAATCTAGCTAAATTTTAGTAAGTCCCACCGGTTAATTTTCTATCAGGGTTGTACTTAGAAAATTGTATAACTTTTTATGAGATTTAGAAAAAAAAAATACAACGGCGTGTCGGAGTTTCCTCCCTCTTAATAATATTTTTATTAAAAGTTTATGAATAAACGGTGAGTCGAATCAAGTTTTTACGTTACTGTTAAGAATAGCGTAATTTTGTATTCTACTAATACCATTTCATTCTAGTAAATGTACTTGTGAGTGAGTGTGTGTATTGCGCTGAGCATGATGCGGCAATGCGGGGTACTAGTTGTTGTACAATGATGGCCAAGAAGGCAAGGTACGAGAGTGAGATTCATGCACCATATATATTGTAATTATCTCGATGATCCTAAAGTGTAGTCATTAAAAAGTTTATTTAGATTAATAAGAAACAGACTTAATAATAAATAAAAGTATTATTTATTTGATAAAAGAACCCACTATTTTCAACATGGTAGCAGAGCGTGGTTATAAATAAAGTGAGGTTATGTTCAAGCCACGTGTAATCGAAAAAGAAAAAAGAAATGTTGAAGAAACAAGTGAATTGAGATTTGAAAAAAGTTATTTACAAGAATTATTAGTGAAACAAATTGAAAGGATTTTAATATTAAAAGCTAAAATTTTTAAGAAAGAAAATACAAAGAAAATGTTTTGCAAAGAAGAAATAAAGTTTCAAGTTTTTGATGGGCGTGACTACAATATTTGGAAAAAAAAATTTTATTATATTTAAAGTGGAAAAAGTGCGATGAACCAGCTATCAGAAGTAGATTGAATACTGAAAGTGAAACAGAGTGGAATGAGAAAAATTTAAAGGCCATGAATTACATATACTGTAGTATATCGAACGAACAACTGGAGTTCGTTGGTGAAAAAGACACGGCTATGAGAATATTAAAAAAATTCAATGATTTATATAAAAAAAAATCAACAGCACTACAAATCTGTATTAGGAACAGACTAGACAGGATAAAACTAAAAGATTTTGAGGACTTAAGTACCTTTTTCTCAGAGTTTGGTGACTTAATTGACTCTATAAAAGATAGTGATCGTACCTGTGAATTTATAAAAAATAAAATTGATATGTGGGAAAAGCATGGACAAATTGAAAATAATAAAAAAAGATCAAGTGTATTTAAGGTGGAGTTTAAAGATATAATGTGTCACGGTTGTAATCAACGCGGTCATATAAATAAAAATTGCCGAAATTTATGGCGACGTGGCATAGGGAGAGGTGGATCAAGTGTAGCGCCACAATGGTCAGGAGGTGCACGCTATACACAGCAACAGCAACAATATCAATCATCAGAACTACCTCAGCAAAATAGGGGGCGTGATAGTCGCGGATACACAAGAGGTTATGTACATCGAGGAAGAAGCTGGCAGCAACACCGTGAAGGACAACATAATGCGCGATATTCATGCAACGAAAGCTACGATGCTCAAGATTCTGGATGCTTTGTAACACAAGTAGAATGCGATGATGTAAATGTGTATGCTAGCGATATGAGTAGAATAGATTGGATATTGGATAGTGGATGCTCAGATTATATCATTAGCAATGATTCTCACTTTTCTGAATGTGTAAATTTACAAAAACTGATTAATGTAAAAGTAGGTGATGGTAGAATTTTAAAGGGGACAAAAGTAGGTAAAGTAAAAACTTATTTTTTTGTAAATAATAAAAGAACTGAGATTACAATATCCAATGTATTCTACGTCAAAGAAATGGATAAAAATTTGATTAGTTAAGCGAAAGTAACAGATAAAAATAAAATTTTTTCAGAGGGCAAAATATCAAAAATTTTCAATAATAAAAATAAAATTATTGCAGTCGCGTACAAGGAATTTAGTTTATATAAAATGAATAGTTATTTAGAGATTCAAACGGTTGATGTTAAAACTGTCGAAAAACTGACATTAAAAGAAAAATTTCACAAAATGTTGGGGCACGTGAATTTTAAATATTTAAATATTATGAGTAAAAAAGGGCTAGTTGAAGGAATACCAGAAAGTTTTGAGAATGAAATTCTAAAATGTGCAACTTGTGTCCAAAATAAAATGCACAATTTACCTTTTCTAAATAACCGTAGCGGTACAAGTGACATTTTAGAATTAGTTCACACTGATTTAAATGGTCCCCATAATAATATAGGATATGATGGGTCTAAATATTTTTTGACATTTATAGACGATTACAGTAAATGCGCTTTGATATATACAATAAAGTCAAAACATGAAGTTTTTAATTGTTTCATAGATTATATAAACCAAGTTGAAAATTTTACTGGTAAAAGGATAAAACGATTAAGGTGCGACTATGGTAAAGAGTATCTAAATAAAGAAATGTTAAATTTACTTAAAGAAAAGGGAATTTACTTAGAGCGTTGTCCACCATACGTACATAAACTGAATGGAACTGCCAAGCGTTATAATAGAACAATAATGAATTCAGCTAGATGCCTACTATCTGATTCAAACTTAAATATTAAATATTGGCCTGAAATAGTCAAAGCCGCAGCTTATCTGAAAAATAGAATAATAATTGTGAAAGTAAAACACCTTTAGAAATATTTTTTAAGAGAAAACCGAATATTAAAAATTTAAGAGTATACGGCAGTAAGGTTTTTATAAGAATACCTGAGGTAAAAAGAAGTTCAAAGTGGGCGAGCAAAGCCGATATTGGTATACTTGTAGCTTATGAGCAAATGGGATACAGAGTTTTAATCAATAATAGAATAGTAATCGCAAGACATGTATATTTTGTGAATGAAAATGAAAAATTAGTAGGTTTTAAAGGTGATGATGAAACAGAAGAACCTATTATTGATGGAAACTCTGAATCTACTGAAATTAAAGGAAAAATTCATGATAAAAAAGAAACTGAAATAAAAGAATACGAAAAAAAGGAAAAATTGAATTATGAATATGATGATTGTAAAGAAAACGAATTGAGGAGATCTGTTCGTAATAAAAGTAAACCAGAAAGATATGGTCAAGTAAATACCAATTATATATACGTAAATGTAGTTAGCGCTGATACTCCTACAACGCATGAAGAGGCATTAAAAAGAAATGATTATGATTTATGGAAAGAAGCCATAGATAGAGAGATAGGGTGCTTAATAAAAAATAAAACATGGCATATAGTAGAAAAACCTAAAAATAAAAAAGTCGTAGATCTTAAGTGGGTTTTTACAAATAAGTCTGATAACCGAAAAAAGGCGAGATTAGTAGTTTGTGGTTATCAACAAAAAGAAGTAATGGAAGATTTGTACTCCCTAGTAGCTAGAATTCAAACTTTAAAATTACTGTTATCTTATTGTTGTCTAAATGCTTTATTAATTGAACAAATGGATGTAGAAACAGCCTTTTTGAACGGTGCAGTAAAATCAGAAGTACTTGTAAAACAACCAACAGGTTATGATGATAAAAGTGACCGAGTATATAAATTGGATAAAGCTCTATATGGCTTGCGAGAAAGTCCAAGAGCATGGTACGAGTGTTTCGATAAATACTTAAAATACTTGGGATTTCTGAGAAGCAAAAGTGATTATTGTTTGTATATGAAGTATGAAAATAACGACACAATATACTTAATTCTTTTTGTAAATGATTTATTAATTTGTGGGAGTAATGTAAATAAAATTAACGAGATAAAAAATAATTTATCATGTAAGTTTGCAATGAAAGATTTAGGCGAAGTTAAGACCTATTTAGGGATCAATATTGATTATAATTATAAAAAAGGTAAAATGAAATTGAACCAAAGTGAGTATATTGAGTCATTGGCGAGAAAATATAATATTATAGGTAGTAAATTAAATTATACACCTATGGAACAAAATTTTAGTTTAGAGCCAGCACAATCAGTATCAGCTGATATCAAATTTAGAAATCTAATTGGAGCTTTAATATATATTAATTCTGGAACAAAATTAGATATTAGTTATAGCTTAAACTATTTAAGTCACTTCCAAAATAGCTACAATGATACTCACCATAGACATGCCTTAAAAATATTAAAATATCTATATTTAACAAAGGATTTACAATTAAATTATAAAAGAAATGTAAATGTTGAAATACTAGATTGCTTTGTAGATGCTGACTGGGCTGGAGATAAAGTAGATAGGAAATCTACTACCAGCTATTTAATAAGATTCTTTGAAAATGTTATCTATTGGAAAACAAAAAAACAAGGCAGCGTTACAAAATCTTCAACAGCTGCCGAATACGTAGCTTTGTCAGAAGCAGTAAGTGAGGTCAAAGTAGTAAAGAATCTGTTAGAAGATTTTAAAATAAAATTAGAAAAACCAATTAAAATTTACGAGGATAATTCGGGGGCTATTGCCATATCAAAATTTGGAAATTTAACAAAAAACTCCAAACACATTGAAGTACATTACCATTTTATAAATGAATATTATGAAAAAGGAGAAATTGACATAATTAAAGTAAACTCAGAAAATAATGCAGCTAACATACTAACAAAAGCTCTAGGTAGAAATAAATTTGAAAAATTTAGATTCCTTTTAAATATTTTGTAACTCTTTAAAATAAAAAAAAAAAGGGTATTATATTGTAGCATCTTATATATTATCTTATGTATTACTCTATTATTGTAGAATCAAAATTAAGAAGGTGTGTTAAGAATAGCGTAATTTTGTATTCTACTAATACCATTTCATTCTAGTAAATGTACTTGTGAGTGAGTGTGTGTATTGCGCTGAGCATGATGCGGCGTACTGGTTGTTGTACAATGATAGCCAAGAAGGCAAGGTACGAGAGTGAGAATCACGCACCATATATTGTAATTATCTCGATAATCCTAAAGTGTAGTCATTAAAAAGTTTATTTAGATTAATAAGAAATAAACTTAATAATAAATAAAACTATTATTTATTTGATAAAAGAACCCACTATGTTCAACAGTTACAGTAAGAAAATTTGTAATATTAATCCTGAGTGCGGACAAGTTAATAAATTCACGAAAACACTATACATAAAAAGTTATTATCAAATTTTCGATCTATAGTATTTTGAGGTTAGGTTTATCGATCTTGATATCTAATTTTCATTAAAAGTTTATAAAAGAATTACAAGCTCAACTGAATTCTTATTTTAACAAAAATTATTGTAACAACATAGCTTTAGTGCGAACAAGTCATTACATTAGTTTAAAAAATGAATTTAAAAAGATAAAAGATCAATAAAATAAAAAAAGCAAAAATCGATTCCAACAGCTCCGACATCCCATTAAGTAACAAACTGAAATAAAATGTAATGTTACATTGTTTTATTTACTTATATATTAATATTTTGTTATTAAGTAGTGTTCAAATAATGGTTGGAAATAAATTTAAACTCTAAATTTATTTCTGTTGCTAATAAAATTAAAGCAACAAAAAAGGTTTACTTTACCTTTTTATACATAACGTAGAAGTGTCTATGGTTATAAATCTAATCAAGTATTGGTTTCTTTTATACTTTAAGAATAGGGATTAAAAAAAAAACCATTATTTCCAAGATTTGGATTTATATAAAAACTATTCATTTATTTATGTTTAAATGGTTTGGTGTTAAAAAAATATCGATAAAAATTTTTATTTTAAACTTATTTAAATTTTAATAAAATCAACAATATCAGATAAAGAAATATACTAAAAGCTGTATTTTCAATAATGTTTGTTAACGAAAGAAAGCATTACATTTTTAATAATTGTATTTTTCATTTTAATTATAATGATTACAATTCTTGTGTCGATTGAATTCATTATATTTATTTAAACTACGTACCGCACAGTACAAAACGACCAAGAGCGCGCGCTTTTGTAAGATGCAAAAGAAAAATCATATATATAGATATACAACCGAATGCAAGCAGACAGACAGCAGCTCGTTCGATTAATTTGGGATCAATTATTGATTTTAGGGCGTACTTCCGGGTAGCGGAGCAAGAAAGATAATATACGACACACGGCCAGAAGGTTCGATATCCGAATCGGCAAAGTTTGGGAAGCTTCGCTTCAAAACTTCATCGGCCCGAAAATCCAATTTTGTAACACGGCGTTCGGAAAATTCGTTTTTCGGTGCCTGATTTCCATACCGAAAATGCCTGTTTACCGCACGAAAAATTAAGCGTGCGAAAATTTAAAAAGCGTGTAGAAAATTCATTTCTTGATTGAGGAATGAATTTTTCGCGCGCTTTTTAGATTTTCGCGCACTTAATTTTTCGTGCAGTAAACAGGAATTCTTGATGTGGAATTGAGACATCGGAAATCAAAAACGCTTTTTAATGCGAACGTAAAACATCACAGACTGCCCGTATGAAAATATCATTTCAAATATATTGAGTCAAGCAATTGCTTTTTATATCCCCACTCTTCTATGTATTTTTTGTTTAAATAATTTTCTTACAATGCTTACGCGCAAACATTAGATTCTCGTTTTTATAATATTAAACATATAACAAATTTATTCTATTTGTTATAATATTATTTTTCTTTTTTAAAATTTTAATTTATTATTTTTTTTTTTTAATTATTATCTACCTCAACTGTAATAAAATTTAAAAACTTTCTTTATTTTTGTTATAATGTTCTTTCTTTGATTAGAAAATTATTTTATTATTTTATTTTTTTTTGTTTATAAAATACCATTTATTGGTTGTAGTATAATTTTTTTATTTGGGAGTCAAATAAAATGAAACAATACGCTTCTTGATGCGAACGTAAACTATTACTGACCGCTCGTTAAAACTATATTTCAAATACATTGAATTTAGCACTTGCTTTTTGTATCCCCACTCTTCTATATTTTTTCCTTTGTTTTAATAATTTTTTTACTTACAATAATTGCGCGAAAACTTTAGATTCCCTTTAGATAAAAAAAAAGGTACATAACACGTGCATAAGATAGGTCTTTACCGCATGCGCGTTGAAGAATGCTCTCGCTGCACTCGAGCGGCAATCTTCGCGCGTGCGGTAAAGACCTATTTTCTGCACTAGTTAAGTAAATACCATTTCTGACCTTGGGTCGTAATATACTATTTTTGAAATTATTCACATTCTAGCTCTAAAAATTTATATTTTCAACAATTTCTCACATATAAATATTATTTAAATAAATACTAGGACTTTCTTTTTGGAAAATTTACCATCTTATTGGTAAATAGACCTATTTTTCTATGCCATAACTTGAAAATTCGGTAACAACTAATAAAGTTTTATATTTTATCAACATCTTTTGGAGTTGAATGATTTAAGATAAGATTTTGGTATGATTTTAGTGACAAACTTCGTACAGATTCCATATATAAAATTCTAACAGGAATATAGTGAAAATATTTAGAACCTAATGAAATTATTACCAAGGGTGCTTGTAAATGACTACGAACACGTGATGCAAGCGTTGGTACGCTCCATGCTCGAGGTAAAGTTCCTTGAAGTTCCGGGTATTTTTCAATTCCGGTAATGTTGAGACACCTATGCAACACATTAGGTCTTGGTGAATCTTCACTTATTCGAGATAATTGTACAGATTGTGTTTGCACTGGTTGTTGATGTTGCAATAAGTTTACAGACAATTGCGTTGTCAGTGTACCTGTTACATCTGGTGATGCTTGGAATTGACTGACCGTTGCAACTATTTCACCAGCTGCACCCTGTAATATTAATTACTTATATTAATTAAATTACTTTTTTTAAACAAAAAAAAATATAAAAATTTGATAAATACATTATTTTTATTACCATTATAACATTCTTATTTTTTATACACAATAAATTTATAAGTTTTATAAAAGATTTTTTATAAAACTTATAAATTACAATTTCATAAACAAAACAGAAATTCATACACGGAAAAAATATTAGTGTATTGGGGTCCCAAGAAATAGAGGTTAATAATAGTCCATTTATGTTTAAGTCTCAATATGTATAATATAGAGCAAAAAGAATTCTTCACATATTTACGAACACTCCAACCAATCACAGTACCAAATGCAACTAGCACAAAGGACTATGAATAGCTTACTATCTCCAGTCTACCCTCGCTATGAAACTATCTTGGTTTCACGCACGGGCCACAATCTGTTCCATGAACTGTTTTTCACTCTTCTTATACTCGACGCGTTGCGACAGGGCTTCTACGTAAATGTGTAAGAGTCCCGTCACTTGCAATGTATTACGCAGTAATATAATTTAGTTTCGCACTTATCAAGAACTTATTTAATTAATTATCCATACATATGATATTATATTTCTGTATTTTAAATAATAGCATACGTTAAAATGTTAATTATCTTTTTTATTATTACAAATAATCATAAGTTCAAAAGCTTATTTGAATCGTACAGGGTGAGATAAACATGTATCACTTCGTGTATTATACTATTATATATTCTAACCGTGTTAGTCTAGTGGGTAACGCGTTTGCTTTTAATTTTAGTATCCTGGATCAAATCCTAGCATGATCATTTTCTTTTATAATTTAATCCATCTTAATTATTTTTCATTGTTATATAACCATTTTTTTGTATAAAATTTGTATATAATTGTCTTTTTTAAATTAAAAATAACATTATATTGTATAATTTAAAAAAATTAACGTATTCATTCAAACACGTAATATTTTTATAAATGAAATAGTTGCTTCTTTCTATCTAAATTTTTTTTCTGATAACAAAAGAAATATATTTTTACAAAACTTCATATACAAAAATAATTAACGTATTACAACTACTTTGTTGATAAAAGTATAAAATGGCAAATATTGTTAGGTCTCCACTTTGTACACGTTGATAAAAGTTTATAATGATAACTAGTGTAGAAACGCTGGGACAATTTATTTAGCTAACCATGTACAAAACGGTTGTTTACCGTTCCTATTAATTTAGAAACCTTTGTTATGAGTATAGTGAAGCCTTAGAGCATATACTACTGGAGGCAGCTTTGAATGCGCCGTGCGTGTGGTTAAGTTGAGTAAGAGAAAGGTATATTGAGGTTGACAGATATCTCTTTTTCTTCGGCACGTGATGGGTTTGTTTTGTTTCCTACTCCTTTATCACATGACGGAGAGATAGAGATAGTTATCAACCTTAGTAGATCTTTCTCTTTCCCAACCTAACCACGCGCATGGTGAATTCAGAGCTGCCTCCAGTAGTATATGCTCTAAGAGTAAAGTCAACGCATAGATTAAACATTATCAAAATGTTTGTTTTTTGTTAAATTTTAGTTTTAGATAACTTTGTTGTACAGAAGCAGGCCTGAGAGTGATCTCTTTACATGTTCGACTTTAACACATTGACTCTTATTTGAGCCACCAACGCTTATTTCTCTTATCTTACACTATAGAGAGGGGACATTATAGGTATTAAATATAGAGCGCAAAACCTCCCAAAATGAAATGCGTTTGGGAATCAAAAAGCATTTCATTTCTACTAATTAGCATTCGCTTCAACATAAAAAGAGATAAATTTATTAGTTCCGCTTTCTTATAGAGAAATCATTGTATCAGTAAAAAATTATTTCCCTATTTTTTCACTTATTTGTGTATATTTGGACTTAGGGAGTCGAAGAATGTGATTTCCAGCAAATGTCTGTACTTATGTGTGTGTGTATTTAGTAAGCCACTAGATCTCGAAAACTACGCTATGAATTTGCTTAAAAATTTTCATGGGAATTATTTTCGATCGCTAAAATAAAAGAAATTATCGAAAACTATTTTTTTTAGAGCAGTTTTAATTTTAGAAACTTTTGAATTTTTTAAAAAAATGTTTTTTATATAAAAGAAATTAGGAAATGTTGCTGATGAGTGATTTTTTTTACATTGAAGTCACATTTAAAAATAAAATAAACACCAACTCAATGAGCTCTGTGAGAAAGCATTGCGCCTGTTAAGAGCATGACGAAGCTGTCCGCCTTCTAATAATATTTCCAATCCTAACTTATGAATAAACAATGCGTTTAATCGAGTTTTTTTGCTATAAAGAAAAAGTTTGTAAGATTAAACTCTAGTGCGGACAACTCAAGAAAACCACCAAAATATTATAAATACAAAGTTATAATAAAAACTTTCAATATATCGTATTTTAAGGTTAGGTTTGTCGAGTTTAATATCTAATTTCCAATCCAAGCTCATAAAAAAATAACAAGTTTAAATGATTTTTTATTTTAACAAAAATTATTGTATTAATATAACTTTAGTGCGGACAAGTTATTATATTTGTTTAATTTAAGAATTTAAAAAGATATCGATAAAATAAAAAAAGTAAAACTCGATTGCTGCAGCTCCGACATGCCGTTAAGACCGAACTTGGTTCGGTCGTTGAGTTCTTAATCAAAAATTATTTATTTTCGTTGGGAACCAGTCTACCGTCCCAGGACTTATCTCGTCACTCTGTTTATTAATAATCTATTAACAAATATAAGATATATATATATATATATATATATATATATATATGCATGTTTACATATATCTATGTATTTCTATATATATCTAATACCGATCAATTTATTAATGTCAAATACTTTATTTGTTTTATTTATTATATTTTTATACTATTGAAATTTTTAAACTATGAATTAGTATTACTAAGTCGTTGATGAGTTACGCAGTGCGCACGTTTAGATGTGTCACAAATCACGATTAAATATACGTCCGCGCGAGTGACGCTGTGCGCACATTCGACTACTGAGTGTCACCTTCGTCACTGGCCATTGTTATTTGTCTCATTTGTTATGAATTTGGTCATGTTTATATATATACAGGGTGGGCCAAAAGTACCGGAGCGGCGAAATAACTCTGCGGGATTGTATTTTAGGAGAAAAAGCTCAAAACAAAAGATAGAAGATATTTTCTTGGCTATTCGACGGTGATAATGACCATGACTTTGACCATAACCTTGAATGTCATTTCAAGGTCAAGTTAATTTCTTGAAATAAGAACCCATAATTTTTACCTCAGAAATAAAAAGAGCGGAAAATTTTACGTAAATACATATCCGGACGTAAAATTTTCCGCTCTTTTGGCCCACCCTGTATATGTGTGTGTATATATATTTATCAAATATGTGTATATATGTAAGATTATTTATTTAATTAAATTAAATAACACACAAACATTATTATAATTGGTTTTTGTTCGTTTAAAGATTTTTTTATTATTCTTTATTCTAGATATTGTTAGTTTGGTTCGTAAATTTCATTAATATAAGTGAACTCACTAATTAAGAGAGAAAGAGTAGAATTTGTTTCCGACTCGATCGTCCTGATGTTTTCTATACTCGGACTTCTTAAACTACACGGTGAGAATGTCCGTGGCAAGATAAAGTTGGGCTTCCTCCTTTAATCGCTCGAACGTTCGGTCAATATTTCAGATTATTACCTCAAACGTCACCTTGATTCACCTTAGATCTCAAGTTTTCACTTGTTGTCACTATTAACTGATTTTAATTTAATTCAAAATTTTGTAATTAAATTTGAATCTTATATCTTAGTGTTCTCTTATTTTTATTTATAATTGAAGTAGGGCTCTAATCTACTCACTAATATTTTATATTAAAATAACTAAGGTAATAAGGACTTAAAGTAACACTGATTTTCCCAGTGGACCTGGCAGAGCCAACTCCTGCGGTTGCCGTCTTGTTGTGACTAAAGGCGGTGTAGTGACGTAGAAGTTTGTTTTTATTACCTCGCGCCCTGGCCAGGTACCTCTGACTTTTTTTCGAAAGAAAATTAGTGTATCTGCCATTTAAATCGCGACTCTTAAAAAATTCTACCTTATTGGGTATCGGTTGATTGTTGGTTACAAAAGTGGCTGACCATCGGTAGTCAAAGTTTTCGGTATGGTGTATCAGACAGTCTAACCTGATGTAATGTGTTAAACGGGAACCGGATTAGGCTTCCTCGAAATCACCATATGAAAAGGGTTAACATATAGAGGACAATATCCTCATATATTAACTTTTTTTCTTAAAAAAAAAAAAACTAACGATTTAATGCTTTACGATAATTAAGTTTCTTCCTTTACCTATATGTATTCTTCCCGAATTCTTGTGGGTTTTTCTTGTTTTAGTGTTTAGCTTCTTTGATGCTTGCACCATTCCTATCAGTACATATGTATATTTTCTTATTTCTCTTGAAATGAAATTTTTTATCAATAATTTATATTTCTTCTTTGATCCTTTATGGTCAGAATTCTTGCAAATTTCATGTAGTGTTTCATTTATTAGTTCTTCACGTTTTATAATTTTATTGTTTGTTATTTTAATTTTATTTTTGCTCAACCTAGCTTTTTTGAAATTGTATATTAGCTTATATATTAATGCTTTTTTAAATTAATTTTTATCAATAACTTTTATCCAATGTTGTGTGATGATAATTGATCAGTGGCATTACTCAATACTTGTTTATATTAAGAAAATGAATCTATTCATTCAATTTCTTGCTTTAGTATTTCATTTTCACCTTTTTAAATTTTTTTATGGATCTCATCGTTTGTGAGTCCATGATTTATGTAATTTTCTCTTTCAATGAATTCACATGTATATGAGTCTTTGTTCTCATGTGATTCCTTTTATTTGTTTATGAGTGTACTCATTTCATTTGAGCTTTTGCTCATTATAAACTCGGTACAACAATTAGCTTGCTTCCTAAAATTTTCGTAAAAAATATGCATTTTTCAAACAGTCATTACACCGTTAATTTTTATCAGATTGCTTTTTTTACATTCAAGGTCAAAAGTTCAGCTTTTCGGCTATTGTATTAAAAATATTTTTAAATCAGAATCTTAGATGACACTGTTGTCAATTGTTCAAACTTATCAAACTTAGCAAAAAAAATTCAACTCTAAACCATTGAATCAGCTTTACGATTGTTAGTTCAGTATGTTTTTGCAACGAAATTAAAAATTTAAAGTCTCCTAAAAATAAAAAAAAACATCAAAATCCAATCATTTTTCACAAGGTTATGGACATTAAAAAAAAAGAAGTTTCTTTAGTTTTTTTACCATAACTCTGACTGTATTCGTCGAAATTTGTTCTTTTTTTTTAAATTGAAGCTGAAAACTTCAGCTCTTTGAATATGTTATTTAAAACCAGTTTTAGCAAGACTCATAAAAAATAAACGCACGAATAAAAGTGAAAAACTGCTATACATTGAACAAGCATAGGCACTCATGCATAAATGTGTTATTGTATTGTTTGACACTTGTCAACGCATAGCAGATTTTATACGAATAAATGCATGCAAAATTAAGCATTTTTACGCATTTTTAACAAATTTTTATCATTTATCATGAATTATCATCATTACAAAAATTTATCTGAGTTTCATTAAAATTAAACTTAACACTTTTATGCATGAGTGCGTATGCTCGTTCAATGTATAGCAGTTTTCCACGTTTATTTGTGTTGTTTATTCGTGCGGTTATTTTTGAACAGTCTCGCTAAAAGTAGTTTTAAATAACAGATTAAAAAAGCTGAAGTTTCCAACTTTAAGAGGCGGTCGGAACCAAATCGGTGACTTGCGGTATATATCAAGTCAGCATTTTTCGCTTTACGATAATATTTTGTATATTTTTATGGCTTAAACTATTTTAAATTATTCTTTATATACATGACTAGAGGAAATGACTATATTTTTACCATATAAATAAGTAAATAAATTATTATGAGCATTTATTACAAATATCAAACTGACTTGACATATACCGCATGCAAAAAACTGTCGTGTCAATTGTTCGGTGGCATTTTTCGCTTTATAACAATATTTTGTATATTTTTGTAGCTTTAACTATTTTAAATTATTCTTTATATACATGACTGGAGGAAATGACTATATTTTTACCATATTAATAAATGAATAAATTATTATAAGCATTTATTACAAGCACTGAATTAAGTTACCGATTTGGTTCCGACCGCCTCTTAATTTGAAAAAAAGAAACAATTTTGACGAATATAGTCAGAGTTATGGACGAGAAACTGAAAAAACCTCTTTTTTTTCAATGCCCATAATCTTGTGAAAAATGATTGCATTTCGACTTTTTTTTTTAATTTTTCAGGAGGTTACAAATTTTTAAATTTTGTTCCAAAAACATACTGAACTAACAATTGTAAAGCTGATTCAATGGTTTAAAGTTGATTTTTTTTTTTGCAGAATTTGATAAGTTTAAACAATTAATAACAACGCCATCTGTTCTAATTGAAAAATATTTTTAATATAATAGTCAAAAAGCTAAACTTTCGACTTTGAATTTAAAAAAAAAGAAATAATTCAGATAAAAATTGACGGAGTTATAACTGTTTGAAAAATGCATATTTTTATGAAAATTTTAGGGGGCCTGCTAGTTGTTGTGTTGAGTGTATTTCAAGTTGACATATTTGTCATTTTTAGTATTTTTTAATAATATTTTTTTATGCACTATTTTTTTTATCATCATCTTTAACATTTTTTTGATATCATATGAGATACATTTTTTTATTAAATTTGGAATCGTTACATTTTAGAAGTATTGACTGGCCTTTTTTGAGCCTTCCTAGAATGGCAGAATACAATCTGTCTAAAGTTTTGATTTTTTTGTATTTTTGGGGTATAAGCATTCGTTACATCTCTGACCCCGTCTTTTTGAGAGGCAACTTCCTTCAGTTTTCCTGATTATTTTCCGACTCATTATTGATGTTTAACACGTCAATTTATTCATAGCTTTTTCTAGCTGCCTTGTTATCTATTGGGGGTTTTAGTTTTCCATATGCGGCTTTTTCTTTGGTGTTTCTATTTACCATTTTTGTTTCCTTTATTTGCTCATATCTGTTATACGGCTTCTTATATTCATTTCTGTAAGTGTTCATTCCTGGTTTATTCCATGATAAGTTACCCATTGCATTGTTTACATAATAATGTTTTTGATCATAATTTGTATTCTTACTTCGGTCTTGACTGTTGTAGTTACTTGTATTCTTTCTATTTTTTTCGTTGTTATTAAATCCATTACTTTGTATGTTGTTTTATTTTGACCAGTATGATGTCCTAGTTTGCGTTTTCTTTTCTTAGATTTTGTCATCTTTTGTTACTATGACTTGTAATCCAAGGTGGAAATAGTTAAGAAGAGTCTTAAAAAAATTTCCTGTAGGTACCACTTTTAATGATATTTCTAATATAACAGTTAGATTATTCTATACCAAATTCAATAAATTACTTGATGATATTGTTAAAAAAAGTACAGTCAGCTCGGTGAATACCGCCGCTTCTCCTCCGTTCGCTCAAGTCGATGCTTTGCCTACCAATAGCCCAAGTCTCTTAGCACGTTCGAGTTCTCAGAAATTAACTTCGATGTCGGTGAATAATGCCGCTCAACTTTGATGCGTTTTTAAAAAGTATTGAATAAATTTCTACTTTTATTATGATTTTTTTTGAATAAACAATAACTACAAAATAATCTCAAACAGATCAGAAAATTATGGACGAAATAAAATTAATAACGAGTGATTTAATAGATGATGATTCATGTAGAAATTTAAATAGCTTAATCCATCAAAATGTTCATATAAATTATATGACTATCGTATAGAATTTTAAATGATTAAATTAAATTTATAATAATTTCATTAATATTTAATTTATTTTTTGTCAATTCTATCAATATTTCATGTAAATGTGCATGTAAGTTGAGCGGCATTATTCGCCGACATCGGAGTTAATTTCTTAGAACTTGAGCGCGCTAAAAAAATTGGTAGGGGAAGCATCAATGCGAGCCAACGGAGGAGAAGCGGCGGTATTCACCGAGCCGACTGCATTTTTGTCAAAGTTATTGCTTATGCATACACGATTGAATTTCAAAAAAGTGGTTCACCACATGTTAATATTCTTATAACGTTGCATCTTGGTGATAAATTAATAATAAGAGAAAATAGATGAATATGTTTCAGCTGAGATTCCGAATTAGTAATCAAACACATGTTGCATGGACCGTATAATAATAATTCACCATGTTATAATAAAAATAAAAAATATTCAAAAAATTTTGTGAATAATACTACTATTAAAAAAATGGATTTTCGGAATTTAAACAAAAAAATAAGATACATGAGCCCTATGGAGGCAGCTTGGAGATTATCAGAATTTCCGTTATGTGGAAGAAGTCATATAGTTGTTAGATTGGCTGTTCATACAAAAAATCAGCAAAAAATTATATTCAAAGGAAACAAAGAATCAAAAGCTTTAGAAAAATGGAAAACAACATTAACTCCATGGTTTGATCTTAATACTAAAGACTAATTTACAAAACAAATAAAATACAGTAATATACCTAAATATAACGTATTCAATAAAGATAAATGTTGGATCAAACGTACTCGTGAAAAACATAAGACTATTGGAAGATTAAATATTGTATCTCCTGAAGATACTAAAAGATTTCATTTGAAATTAATTTTAAATCGTGTTAGAAGCATAACTTCATTTATAGAATTGAGAATTTTCGAAAACATAACGTATAATACATCTAAAGAAACAGCAGCTGCAATGGGGCTAATAGAAAGTTCTTCACAAATATTTGATATATTTTCTGAAACTTGCACCATTATGCTACCGAGTCAGTTACGTAAATATTTTACATAGCTACTTTCATCAGAAAATATTCAAGGTATTGAAACATGGAATAAATTTAAAGAATATTTTAGTGAAGATTTTGAAGATGATAAAGAAAATGAAGCATTGAATGAAATTAATAAAATATTGTTGACAGGAAAAATGACTCATAAAAATTATGGTTTGCCAGAACCAATAGGAAAAATTAACTATGAAAATAAAGAAGAAAACTAAAAAATTATTGATTATAATAAAAATATGTTTAAAAAAATATATTTATTACTAAACGAAGATCAAAAATTTATTTTTTAAGACATAGTAAAATATTCATCTAAATTATATTTTATTGATGGACCAGGTGGAACTGGAAAAACAATTTTGTATAAAACATTAATTCATTATTTTTCATACAAACGTTAAAAAGTATTATTAATGGCGTGGACTGGAATGGCATCAATTTTATAACTTAAAGGAATAACAAGTCATAGGACTTTTAGATTACGTTTAGATTTAGATAATATAGAAATCGCATTCCTTAAATTAGAAAGTGATAAATAAAAATTACGAGATGCAGACATTATTATATGGAACAAAGTTTCAATGATACCAAGCTCTACAAATTGTTAATAAAACTTGAAAAGATTTATGTTGTAATGATTTACCATTTGGTGATAAATTAGTAATTTTAGGAGGTGATTTTCGCCAAATACTTACTGTTATAAAAAAAATAGTTTCGAAGACATAATAGTACAAAATAATTCAAAATATTCTTATTCATGGCCTTTATTTAAAATTTAAAAATTGAATAAAAATATCCGTTACAATAATAAATCATTTGATTCTTTATTACTACAAATAGGTTAAAGTTAAATTCAATCATTTCGAATTTTTGATAAATAGAAAACTAATGATATTTGTTTAAAAATTTATAATAATGACAATATAAATCGAGTAATATTAGCAGCTTATAATGATGTCACAAATAATTTAAATAAAAGAATATTAAAATTACTTAAGGGTGAATCGACAACTTACTATAGCATAGAATATGCTACTCATAAAGCAGTTGATCAAAGTAATCATAATAGTGAATCGAATTATGCAATAGAAACCCTTAATAAAATAAAAGAAGGTCTACCGCCACACATATTGAAATTCAAAGTTAATACCATAGTCATATTAACTAGAAATTTAAGTGTTTCTTGAGGTTTATATAATATAATAAGATTAAAAATTATAAAATTGTATAAATATAATCTTTGAGCTGAAATCATAACTGGAAAAAAAAATTGATAATAAAGTTTTCCTTCCAAGAATAACATTAAATACTGGTGAATCGTTACCTTTATCTTTTATACTTTATAGAAAACAATTTCCTTTAACGTTAGGTTTTGTTATGACTATTAAGAAATCTCAAGGTCAGTTTTGATGAGATTGGATTATTTATTAAAAGACCTTTATTTTCTCATGGACAGCTTTATGTTGCACTATTCAGATGCAAAAATTCTAACAGTATATACATACAAAATAAATTCAAAAATAAATATAAAATAATAAATATTGTTTAAATAGAAATTTTTAATTGTTAATTCAATCTATAAAATAATTTTAGAAATAAATTAAATTTATGCAAAAAAAATATAAAATAAATTACTATAGTAGTTTGTTGTTATTTACTCAAGTATTAATCGGTGTATCTTCGAATTAAAGGTTGAGCGCAATAGATATTATTATTATGAACACCTATGCACAAGAAAAAAAATTACTAAAAAAAACTACCGCTTTGTTTTTGAGAAAAGTAAGGAACGCCGAAGTAAAAGTTTATGTTTATAATATTTTCGCGTTCCTTACTTTTCTCAAAAACAAAGCGGTAGATTTTTTTTCTTGTGCATACATATTTGTAATAATATCTATTGCGCTTAACCTTCAATTTGCAGATACACCGATTAATACTTGAGTAAATAACAAAGATCTCAATTAGACAAGGACAGCGAATCCGGCCTGCTCTTAATTAATATAAAGTAAATTAATATATTGGATAAGCATGAACAATAATATGAAGATAACATGGAAAACGATAAAGAAATTAATATGGAATATGATATTGAAAATCAAAGAAAATAACATAGATAATAACATTAAAAAAATTGACAATAGTAACAGGCATTGGCAAATTATGGAATGGGATCCAACTAATAACATGTATGTTGAACCAATATCTAATAAGGAATTAGAAGAATTATGCAATTTCAATGCTGAAATTGATGAATATGAAGGAATGGAATATCTTTAAGAATTAGAAGATGAAGAAAATTATTACAAATATATAGAAGAACGAAAATTATCGAAATGGGCTGAATTAATACAAAATATCAATATCGAATATTATACACACCACTATAAACAATGGAAAGATGTTTCTAAATGTTCTTAATTTCAGGTTCGAGAAATTTATCAATTTCTAATAAATAATATCGAATATACAAAGTATTGAAAATGATGAAAATTATTATAAAGATTTATTAAGTAATATCATGCATGAATTATAGTTTTAAAAAAATAAATTTTATATATACATTTTTAAATTTTTCCAAAAAATAAGAATAATACTTATATATAATAAAAACACTCATAATCTCTTAGCATTTATTAACAATATAATCTAATAAATAAAATTAATCAATTTTGATTTCTATGAATATGTAATTTTCAAAGCGACAGTAAAAATTAAATCTGTAAACTTATCTTGTCAACTGTGGAGAATTAATTTGTAAGCTTCTGTAAGCAACAATAAAAATAATTTTGTAAGTTTTTTAAAGCGACGATAAAAATAATTTTTTAAGTTTCGTTAAACAATAATAAAAATAAAAAAACTTCTTTTAGCGATAGTAAAAAAAAAGTTTTTGAGGTTCTTTTAGCGACAGTAAAAAAAAATCTGTAAGCATTTTTTAGCGACAGTAAAAAATAAGTCCGAAAATTTCTTTTAGCAACAAACAAAAAAAAAGCATATATAAGTTTCTTTGTTTACAATAAAATATGAATTCGTAAGCTTTTTATAGCGATAATTTAAAATATAGGTCTGTAAAATTCTTTTAGCGACAGTAAAGAAAAATCAGTAAGCTTCTTTTAGCGACAATAAAAAATAAATATGTAAGCTTTTTTTAGCTAAAATGAAACATAAATTCATAAGCTTCTTTTAGCTACAATGGGACATAAATTTATAAGCTTTTTTCAGCGACAGTGAAAAATAAATCAGTAAGCTTTGTTTAGCTACAGTAAAAAATAATTTTGTAAGCTTCTTTTAGCAACAGTAAAAAAACACATGTCAAATATGTAAGCTTCTTTAGCTACGATGAAACATAAATTTGTAAGCTTCTTTTAGCAAAAATAATAAATAAATCTGTATTTTCTTTAGCGACAGTGAGAAATAAATCTGTAAGCTTCTTTTAGCGATAGTGAAGAATAAATCTGTAAGCTTTTTTTAGCAATGAAGAAGAATGAATCTGTAATTTTTTTTAGCGACATTAAAAAATAAATCTATAACCTTTTTTTATCGACAGTAAATAAAAAATCTGTAAGCTTCTTTTAGCGACAGTAAATAATAATTTTGTGAGCTTCTTTTAGCGACAGTAAAAATAAATATGTAAGCTTCTTTTAGCGACAATAAAGAATAAATATGTAAGCTTTTTTTAGCTACAGTAAAAAATAAAAATGTAAGCTTCTTTAGCTACAATACAACATAAATTTGTAAGCTTTTTCTAGCGACAATGAAGAATGAATCTGAGAGTTTTTTAGCGACGTTAAAAAATAAACCTATAACCTTTTTTTAGCAGCAGTAAATAAAAAATCTGTTAGCTTCTTTTAGCGACACTTATAATTAATTTGTAAGCTTCTTTTAGCGACAGTGTGAAATAAATATGTAAGCTTCTTTTAGCTACAATGAAATATGAATGTGTAAGCTTTTTAAGCGACAATAAAAATTTATCTGTAAGTTTCTTTTAGCGACACTAAAAAATAAATTAAGCGACAATTTAAGTTTTTCATGCAGCCATATATTTATATGCTTGTCTCAATCCCAGAAATCCTTTATTAAAATAAATATATAAATATCTCATTTTTAGTTAAAGAAAAATTATGTTTGGTTAAAATAAAAGTTTTAGTAAAGTGACTATAGATATTAAGTTGAATTTTGATTCTGCAGTTTATAATTTACCATTTAAATTAGTAAATTTTCTTTATGATACAAATAAATATACTGTTCGCACGACTCCGCTTAGGCGGATTAGAACACGTGGCCTCCTTCCCGCCTCAGCTCACAGCTATATATTCTCGTGACACTCTCGCCAGTCAGTCAGTCCTTAGCACGATGTCGAAATGTCCGGTTGTTTTGTTAAGCGTTCTTTCAAGGTTTATCATACTTAATTATGGCTTTCTGTTATCACAGGTCCAATTAGATTTTAGTTTTGTTTTCTTCTTTGTACTTGCTTTTTTATTTAATAAAGAGTTCATTAAACATATTTAATGAAAAGAAATTTGTTGTAAAAGTTGTAATTGTTGTTATATTTATTAAATATTAATAATGATAATATTTTTTCATTATTGAAACACAAAATCAGAGTGTACATGAAATGCTTTGAAGAAGCTTCGTATTATCAATTAGTTATAATTGTTTTTATAATAATAGAATATTATTAATAATAATGATATTTTTTTTATACTAAAACATAATATCAGAGTGAGAAGGGGCTGAGGGAAGGGGGGGCTAAAGAATTGAAGAGGGGCTGAAGGGGGCTGAGAGGGGACCTCAGTTTTTCAAAACGAAATGATAAATCAAAATAACTATTTAAAACAAAGATTACAACGTTATTTGGAGGGGGGGCTACATTGAGGGGACCGAGGAGGGGGTCGGTTGAATCTTGGTCTTACGAATATATATAGATAGATATATATAGATATGTATATGCATATATATATATATAAATATATATGTAATGTCAATACTTTTCGCCAAATTTCGTTTGGGGGGGGGGTACTGGGATTTTCACCAAATTATAGTATTGGCCGTTTTTTCATGTGTCTTATGAATAAACAGTACGGTGAGAATTTCAGCCCTCTGGTAGCCTTAGGACCAGAGCTATGATCACTTTAATGTCAAAAAATGGTCCATTTTTGCCCCTTTTTGAGAGCTTATATCGCGACTCCCTGTTAACCGATTTTAATTTACCAATTTTTATTTTTTTTTTTTGTTATGTCTAGTATATTTTATGATTTTTTTATATTTTCAATTATTAATTTCCATTTATGACAACCAAATTTCAACAAAAGGAATTTTAAAAAATTTGATCATCTTCAAATCGCTGCTAAGCTTTATTATACAAAACCATTCATATATTACAAAAAATCGAAATTAATATCAAAATCCTGAATTTAAGCCCTATTAAAAGTCTGTAGGCATCATAGGAGCAGAGCTACAACCATTTTAAGATTTTTTAAATTTTCAAGTATCGAATCTGTAAAAGCATTTTTTTTATTTTGAACTATATTCTTAAAACTATTACATTTTTTATTTTATACTGTGAACATTTTTGCAAGAATGAATAAATAAACTTCATTTCACCTGTTGCGCTAATCTATTATCAGGAATTGCTTTTTATCATACAGTATTTTAAATTTTAATCTATTCGATTTAAAAAAAAATATATTTAGATATATATTTACTCGAACTAATTATTAAACGCCTAATCAGTTAAGATATTGAGTTATTAACAATTTCTCATGCGCTCACAAGCTAGAGGATTTCACGCAATTCCACAATCTTTCATACATACTACTTTTCCACTTATTGGACCAATATTATGTCGTATTTTCAATGTTTCTTTACGAGAGTGCGTTTTTCTTTATTTCTCGAGGATCTCGTTGGTTACTACCATCAACAAGGTTTCTTCTCCACGCACTATGGGTTATATCAGGCCGATCTCTTTACTATGTTTCATGTCCAAGGTTCTTGAGCGCCTTATCTATTATCAACTTTATTCCTACTTGTCAACAAGTCAGTTACTTGACGCTCACTAGACTAGCTTAAGAACTGGACACAGTACTCAGACTGCTATAAGTTTAAGGAAGGCTCACCTCAATTAAAACATTTCCTGAAACCAGATCAAATCACTGTTTTATTCCATGTGATGGAGACTCGATGGAAATGAAGGTCACCTCTTTTGACAACGTTGAAAAAATATAGAATCTGATGAAAATTCGCTGGTATATATAATTATAAATGAATCGTGGAATTTTTAGTTAAAGCCCTCGAATTTACAAATCATAGTCATAACTGACGCTTTTTCAATTTGCAATTACTTTTTTGTTTGTGAATTAAAATATATTTAATTAAGAATTTTATTAGAATTTTTAATCAAAGTCCTTTTAATTCACGATAACGTTTTATTTTCTTGATTGAAATTTATTTAATTAAGGATTTCTTTTGAATTTGTAAGAAAAGCTCTTTTAATTCGCGATTACATTTAGATTTCTTAATTGAAATTTATTCAAAGATTCCTTTCGAATTTGTAATTGAAGTCCTTTTAATTCACGATTACATTTTGATTTTTCAATTAAAATTTATTTAATTAAGAAGAGGCCGAACTATGTCTTTGTCCAATAGTGTTTTTCATCATTTACATAAACACCATTGGCTGTAACACAAAAAAAATCGTAGCCCCCGCTAGATATTAGTACAATGGTTAAATTTTATAATAAGAACAAAATAATTTAATTATATAGTTTTTGAATAATATGAGACCTACCAAAAAAGATAGGTTATATTTTAGATTTTTAATAGGTCTTATATTATTCAAAAACCACGTGATGAAATTATTTTGTTCTCATTATAAAATTTATCCATTATACTTGTATCTAACAGGGGCTGCCATTTTTTTTAGTGTTACAGCCAATAGTGGTTAGTTTATATAAATGATGAAAAACACTATTAAACAAGAACAGATAGTTCGGCCTGCTCTTAAGGATTCCTTTCGGATTTGTAATTAAAGTCCTTTTAATTCACGATTACATTTTGATTTCTGAATTGAAATTCAAGAATTCCTTTTGATTTTTTAATTGAAACCTTTTCAATCCACGATTAGATTTTGATTGTTTAATTAAAATATGTTTAATTATCAATTTGAAAGCAATTGTTAATTGATTAAACTTCAATTACGAATTCAAAAAGGATTCGTGAATTAAAATTCTTTTGAAGCGCAAAATGATTTAAATATTTGCAACCCTGGATATTATTTAAAATACAAAAATATAATATTATACGTATAGATAATTAATTAAATAAGTTCTTGATAAGTGTGAGACCAAATTATATTACTGCATAATACATGGCAAGCGATGAAACTCTCACAAGTCTACGTAATAGTCCTGTCGGAGCACGTCAAGTATTCTTTCTTTTCTTTCTTTATCTTTTATTGGCCTTTGGACTTTTCGTCATAGGCCATCATCAATTTTTTTTTGTTCCGAGGAACTCTCTATTTTGTATTTTTTTTGCGTTCTTCGGGTTCTCTTCCCCACGGAAAACTACGAAAATTGTTTTTCCCAATTTTCCCAGGGAGTCAAACCCCGATCCGCTAGGACGCAAGCCAGCTGCCTTAAGCAACTGAGTTACTTTTCGTCCTTTAACGATGGAGCTCGAAAGTTTGTTCATAAGAACAAAGCACATGTAACAGAGGTGCTTGCTTGAAAAACAGCCGCGAGCGCGATTCGATGCACGGTCCCCCGAGAATACGAATCCAATGCTCTTACCGACTGTGCCACAGCCCGGCTCGCGCCAAGTATTAGACGAGTGAGGAACAGTTCATGGAACAGAAAGTGGCTCGTGCGTGAAACGAAGATAGTTTCATAGCAAAGGGAGACATGCGTAAGTTACATTTGGTACTGTAATTGGTGGGAGTATTAGTAAATATATGAAGAACTCTTTTGGGCTCTATAATATACATATTGAGGCTTAAACACAAATAGACTATTATTAACCTTTCTTTCTTGAGATCTAAATACACCAATATTTTTTTCCGTGTAGAATACATAAATTTAAAACCTTTGTTGTGTGCAAATCATTTTATATCCATTATAAAATCATTCTATAAAAGCAACATATCACATTTATCTTATGAAAAAACTTACATCATTTTCGGATATACATTAATTTCGGATTATATATTACGGTCTAATTATTTATTGAACTTTTTGCAATTGTGAAATATATTTTTGTAGTTACTATCTAGTTTTCATTCTATTTTTATAAGAATGTAATAATAAGGGAAGAACAATTACATGTACAATAAAAATGATAGTCAGAAGGATTATTATTATCAATGGCAACATCTTGAAAGTTCAGGGTTTTCAAGATTAAAAAGCAATATGTTTTAGGCAAAGCTAAAATATAAAATTGGTAAATAAAAAAAATGTTCATTTATCACAATGAGAGAAATTTTACTCTAAAAATTATTAGATTAGCATTGTAACGTACTCATAGACTACAAAAATGTGCTATTCCTAACTTCGGAGTATTATTAAGTTCCTAAAATTATTTACAAAATAAACAGCAAAAATTGGTGGGCCGTTTTTGAAATATTGCAAAAAAATCTTAAAATAATAACAATGGCAATAAATATTTAGTAAAATTTCAAACGTTTTGATTATTTAAATAACACCTATAAATTTGAACTGTTTTATCTAATAATTTTTGTCGTGTTCATTGTAAAAACCCTTTTTTTTATGAAAATACCCTTTGCGCATACGCAGGTTGATTACCAAACAAGAGAAAATAATGCTGACAGCTTACGATTCCGACATATGTTAACCTTAATAATCTTGGCACTTGGCGCGTTAAAATTTAGTGTTTAACTTCCGCAAGTGGTGAGACTTCAGTACGCTTCGTGTATAGTGAATTTTTAAAATGAAGGCCATTTTGCTTTTATCGACTTTTTTTTAAATTTATTTAAATAATAATTTTTTTTCTACAGTAATTTATTATTCAATCTGCTTTGAAAGAAAACAAAACGGCCATCGATAGAACTTAAAATTACAAAAATTCTGAGACGTATAACTTTTAAATAAACGCATAGTAGTTCTGGACAATATATATATATATATATATATAAATATATATTAATCGGATGTTTTACGTTAACCGAGCCACTTAACTGCCAAAAATTGGTTTGCATCTATTTTAAAGTTATACGTCTCAAAATGTTGGTGATTTCAAACTCTATCAAAGGCCGTTTGTTGATTAAAAAAAAAGATGACAGTTTCAATATGGCGTCTGAAATTATAAGAACTTGTGCTAATGGAGTTTCACTGATATCTAACGAATATAAAAAAATAATTTTTACATTTAAGAATAACTTGTCTCTATGACCTCATAAAATGTCAGAAAATGATGAACATCATTCTGCGATAAATATTATAGTCGATTCACCTTATCTTCATGTTTTCGGAGTTGCTGTATTCAAATCAAATATCAGTTAAGTCCTATCTGGTCACTATTTATCACAAATCTAAAAAAATTACAGAAAATGATGGACTAAGCTGAATAAGAAAGTCAAACCATCGTACCTTGTTGATTGTGGAGCAGATTGTTCAAATCCTGTTATCAAAAACAGTTCATTTAGGTGACCAAGATCCAATAAATACTGTACTCTACTAAATATAAAAATACTAAAAGTTAAAATCAATAGAAAAAAAAGACAAAAAAAAAAACAATAAAAAGAAGGACACATTTTACCTCTGCGTGTTATAGGGTTGAGACTGTCATTATGCTAATTACATAATGCCCGTATAATTTTTTTTTTAGTTCTATAATTTTTAGAACTTTATCATTTTTATATTAAGTAGCGTATAATATTTATTGGATTTTAATTACTTGAAACCTGTAGCTGTTCAATGTTATATCAGATACTACAAATGAGTGTGCACTTTAAATATAGTATACGTATGATGTTTCATTAACCCATTAAAGCCCATGACCATACCGGTACAGATAGAGCCAAACTAACAGTTGAATGGCACTGTTATGGAACTGCTCACGGTAAAGAGTCACCTGACGGGGTTGGAGCTACTTTTAAAAGAGAAGCAATACTGGATTTAACAGCACTATTTAATTGTGAAAAAAAATTTCAGATCTAAGGATTTACTATTATAGCAAGACAGATCATGGCAGAGTTCGATGTCATTTTAAGAAAAGATTTAACCCATTAAAGCTCATGGCCACACCAGTACAGATAGATTGAAACTAACAAATCGAAGTGTGCTATGGATTAAAAATGGGTTACACGTATTTTTTTGATTAGTTCATTAATCGTTAATGAAAAAATTGTTACAACAAATTATTGCGAAATTGAGTTTTTGCAGATTCTGACAGCGGCAATTAATTCTACAGCAAAACTTACATAGAAAACATGTATAACAGCTTGTCAAAATATGAATTGTTCATTAGTAAAATTTAAATAAACAAATTAGCATATTTGTACTCTGGCTCTGCCCATGGCTAAACAATGTGAGATGCAGAAAAACAAATTGCGGAATGTGTGCCATAGCTAAAAATAAAAGGTTTTCTTAAAAAAACAATGTTGAAATGATTTGTTTATTAACGAATTTTTTAAACAGATTATTGAAAATTGAGTTTTTGCAAAATCTAACTGTGTCTCTATTCTACAGGAAAAATTACATAAAACCATGTATAACAGCATACCAAAATACCAATGGTTTATTGGTGAAATTCAAATAAAAAAATTAGCATATCTGTACTCTGGCTTTGCTTATGGCTAAATAATTCAGGATACCGAAAAACAAACTGTCGGATGTGTGCCATGGTTAAAAATGAAAGTTTTTCATGGAAAAACATTGTTGAAATAATTTTTTTATTGAACAATTAGTTGAAATTATTTGTTTATTAAACAATACGTTAATAAATTATTCCAACAATGTTTTTTCATAAAAAACTTTCATTTCAGAACCTACCTTATTTAATATAATGAGGAGAGAGGTGATCGATCTTACACTGTGTTCATGAAACTTTATTTATGCTGTGCAGAGTTAAAGAGTGCCAGATGCATCGACGCTCTCTGACCGTGCAGAGATAGCGTTTATTATTTGTTTTTTATTTTCGGAGGTCAAATGGATTAGAAACCCAAGGAATACAGACTGAGCGTATTTCCGAAAGAACATCAGGAACAGGGAAGAGGTAGAAGGGATGGCAGAAACGCTCCAACAGTCCATCATCTCTGCATACTCCAAGAGCTATTCTCTTGAAAAAGCAAGGAAAAGGTATAAGTCTTCATGGTGGAACAAATTGGAAACTCTCAAGGAGGCAGTTAGAAGACTGTTTAAGAAGGCTAAGAAATCCAAATCGGACTTATCTTGGCGGAAGTGGAAGAACAAGCAAAAAGAGTGCAGAAAAGAGGCCAGAAGAGCCCACATAAAAAGATGGAAGAAGTTCTACTCGGAAGTGAAGCAGGGTCTGAAGGCATCTCGACTAGACAAACAACTTGCATGTAACCCGGAGGCATAGTCGGGTGCTATTAAGCTTCCAGAGGGTAGGTACTTGGCTACGGACGGGAAGACATTGGGATGCCTGATGCGGACGCACTTTCTGGATTTTACTAACCTGCAAGGTGCGGAGAGTAAACAAGCTAATAACCTTTCATGAGTGAATTAGGGCTCTGGTCATGGTAAAGCCTCTGACAAGTCGGATAGGATGAAGCTTGCGGCTAGAATTGTCTCCCCAGACAAGGTCAGATTATCTTAGGTCTCCTTCGGGCTGCTTAAGTCTTTAGGGGTGGATGGGGTGTACCCGGTCCTGCTTCAGCAAGGCATGAAGGTTATCCTCGGTTCATTCGTAAGACTGGCAAGAGCCAGTATCACGATCCTGTTCGTAATTAGATTACATACCTAATAACTGGAATAAATCAAGAGTAGTGTTCATTTCGAAACCAGGCAGAAGCAGCTACTCTACTGAAAAGGACTTTAAACTGATTTGCCTGGTGTCCTTTATGCTCATCGACAGATACATCAAGGAAACGGTTCTTACTCAGAATCCGTTATCACCAAAACAATACACCTATACAGAAAGCAAATCTACGGAAATGGCACTGCACAAAGCAGTGTCACTAATCGAGGAAGAAATCGAAGAAGGAAGATTTGCTATAGGAGCTCTCTCGGACGTAAAGGGGGATTTCAATAATACCCTAACAGAGGCTATTTGCAAAGCAGCCAAGAACAAAGGAGTGCAGGCCATGATCATGGACTGGATTCAAGATATGTTAAGTCACCGACAATTGGAAGTAACAAGGGGGATATCGCGGTCAGAGTCACAGTCGCAAATGGTTGCCCTTAGGGTGGTGTGATTTCCCCTAAGAATAGAACTTCGTAACAAAGGGTGTCTTAACTTGTGTTAAAGAAACCGGATGCCATGTTATAGGATACGCTGACGATGTGATGATAGAGGTGAGGGGACGATGTCTTGAACCACTGACAGATATATTACAGGTAGTCCTGGATAGACTTTGGTACTGGTGCACAACCAACAAACTGTCTATCAACCCTAGTAGAACAGAGGTGGTGGTCTTCACGAGGAAGTACAAGTAATGACTGCACAGAATCTTAAAGCTAGGAGGTCAGGTGTAAAAACCAAAACCCGAGGCCGAATACTTAAGGGTGATACTGGACAGCAAACTACACTGGAAATTCCGGGTTGAAGCGCGGTGTAGGAAGCTTGCTAACATGCTTTGGCTTAGTAGGAGAACTATTGGAAGGAACCTGGAGCTTGAACCCACCACCATTCTCTGGATGTTTAGAGCAATCTTAATTCGTAGACTAACTTTCATAGCAATGGTATGGTGGAGACGTACCAGTCAAGCCACAACAGCGAAGCTCCTAGACAGGCTAAGGGGGTTAATCCTAAAAGCCATGATAGAAGCAATGAGGACCGCTCCTATTGAAGCCCTAGGCTTCTTAATGGGAGTTGCACCCCTACAACTATATGTTTAAGAGGTTCCTACAAGGTCTGCATGCAGACTGGTTGCTCTTTACATGTATACAGGAAAAGGAGAACACACTAACCTTCTTTGTCTTAAACAGAATGTACTGCTTACGACAAGGTCAGATCTTATGTTGAAGAGATATCACTTTTCATCTGGTACACTAATGGATTAAAGTCCGCAATTGGTACTGGAGCAAGCATCTACTGTAAGGAGCTTGGGAAGGGTACCATCATACCTCCAGGTAAACAGGCTTTAATTTTCCAAGCAGAACTAGTGACTATTCTGATCTGCGTTCAGATGGCACTGAATACGAACAACCAAGACATAGTGAACATCTGTTTAAATAGCAGAGGGGCTCTTATAGCCTTAGAGAGCTACAAAACTAAGTCTTGCTTAGTGGAAGAGTGCATTAACTTACTACATATTTTAGGAAAAAGATGCAGGAATTTCTACCTTTACTGTGCTCCCAGTTATGCGGGAATCAAAGGCAATGGGGTAGCAGACGACCTGGCAAAACTGTCTGCTAAAACACCATTTATCGGCCCTGAACCTGTGTTAGAAATTCAGATGAACCAAATGAAAGAAAGAATGTGTCATTGATTGAAGACACAACATAGGACAATCTGGAGGAATACGCCAGGTTGTAGACAAGCGAAAGCTATGCTGCGTGATGATTCCAATCATGCTAGGCTGGTGCGGAGGGTGAACCTAAGCAAAGAAGACGTAAATATAGTTCACAAATAGCGACGGGGCATGGAAAACTAAACTAACACATGTATAACATAAAGGTAGTTGGTTCTCAGACATATAAATGGTGCGGAGCCGCCCTAGAAACGGCTCAGCGCATTCTCGGTGAATGTGAGGAAGTGCTGACAACCAGAATGGAACATATAGGAATGAAGTACTTCGATATCGACAAAATTAAAGTGCTTTCCTCAAAGAATGTGATCTCCTTGTACAAAAAAATCACAAAATAATGCTTACCCAATCTTGTTTGACCGAACATGCCCTAAAACTATCTATAAGGTTATGGTGAGGGGTCGCTGGTGGAAATATACTATAGGGTTGCAAAGGGCTTCGGCCTAAGCAACATCAGGTGGCTCTATTCCCTACGGTAAATTACCAGAAATCTTCTAATAATAATAATAATAACGAGCAAAATTTACCTCGCTCCTGACGTCGCTCAGCTGCATTTTCATATATTATATTATTATATATAAATTTGCTGATTTCATTGACAATAGCAGTTCATCATAAAATATGTACTTAATTTTTTTCATATATTCATATCATTATATTGTACTGCATTAAAATAAAATTTTCAATTTTTTGTAAATTAATAAGCTTTAATAAAAGTAAATAATTATTATTGATAATCATAGTATAAGGAAAATGTTCATGTTACCATCAACTTTTACAGGAAGCCCGTGTTCCTCATAGCAAAATTTTCTTGATCCCATGACATTGGTACGAAGAATTGAAAAACCAGATTTTTTCATTACTATGACATGCAATCAGAAATGGGAAGAAATCACAAATAATATAGGACAAAGTAAAGAAGTAACAGATAGACGAGATATCGTTGTTGAAATATTTTATCAAAAATTAAAACTACTAATAGAGCAAATATCTAAAAAACATAGTTTGTGAAAATGCATTGCATATTCATACGTAGTAGAAATTCAGAAGAGAGAATTACTGCATGCCTATATGCTAATATTTTTAAGTAAAGATGATAAAATTTACAATAGTGATGATGTTGATAAATTTACAGTAGCTCAAATTCCGAATGAAAATGAGAATCCCAGATTATATACAATAGTTAAACAATTTTTTATCCGTGGCCTTTGTGAAGATCAGAACAGAATCTCATCTAGTATGGATAAAGAATCAGGAAAGTGTACAAAAAACTTTCCGAAACGATTTAATGAAACTATAACAATGACAAATGGTTATCCTATTTATCGACAAAGAAATAATAAAAATGAGATATTATACACAAAAAACAAGTGGGCAGACAATAGATTTATGGTTTCTTACAAGCCGTATTTATTACTAAAGTTTAACTATCATATTAATATTGAATTATGTTTAACAATAGAAGTTATAAAATACTCATTTAAATACTGCTTCAAAGGAAATGATTTTGCATTTATCGAAATTAAAGCAAGTTAAATAAATACTGAAAGTAATATTAATGATGAAACGGATAAAATGAATGGTTTAGATATGTTTTATGATGAAATTAAACAATATGTAAACGCAAGATACGTTTGCCCACCAGAAGCTATGCATCGCATGTTGGAATATAATATTAGTGAACTTTCACATACAATTTATTATATTAGATTAGCTGTTCATAATAAAAATGAACAATATGTGTATTTTAAATAAGGATCGGAACACGAGATTGATAAGAAAAATGTAAATACAACACTAACAGCGTGGTTTGAACTTAATAAGAGTGACCCAGAGGCACATAATTACTTTTATTCTAATATACCGCAAAATTATGTTTTTAATCGAATACATAAAACATGAACGAAAAGAATAAAAACTATGAAACCTATTCTTACCAGAATGTACTGAATTAATCCAAAACAAAGAGAAAGATTCTTTTTAAGATTACTTCTGTTTCACGTTAAAGCTGCAATATCTTTTGCAAGCTTAGAAACTTTTGATGGAATTACATACCCAACATTCTTTGAAGCAGGAAAAGCAAGAAATTTAATTAAAATCGATGATGAATAGGATAAATATTTAGAAGAATCATGTAAATCTCGATTTCCAGAAGCTCTTTGTCAATTATTTAGTTATATTTGACCATTTCACAATCCAATTAATGCTCGAGAATCATATGAGAAATATAAAATCTATTTTCATCCTCCAAAAATGAATGAATAAAAAGGTGAAGAATATGTATTAAGCATAATTAATGATATTTTAACTAATAATGGATTCCAATTAAGTGACTTTAATTTACCTACTTCAGAATACTAAATTGAAAACAACGAAATTGAATGTAGTACAGTAAATAATGTTAATAATATTGGGTCAATCATTGATATTCTAACAGATGCTCAAACGGCTACTTTTAATACAGAAATAACTTCATTGAATACAGACTGCATTAAAAAGTATATATATAGACAGTCCAGGTGGAAGTGGTAAAAGCTACTTATTAAATACAATTATAACTTATCTAGAAATTCATGAAATCAAGTATTTAGTTGTATCACGGACAGGTATAGCGGCCAATTCATTACAAGACAGTGTGACAGTACATATAGCATTTGAATTACCGATGAACATATCTGAAGACCCAATATGTGATATTAGTGCAAACAGCGAAAAAGGTAAAAAAAATAAGAAATGTATCAATTGTTATTGGGGACGAAATCACAATAACATCAAAATACGCTTTTGAAACCGTCGATCGTATGTTTAAAGATGAATGTGATAATAATTATCCGTTTGAAGAGAAAACATTTATCATATCAGGTGATTTTAGACAAACATTGCCAATAATAAAAAATGGAAATAGAACACAGATAGTAGAAAATTGTGTAAAAAAAGCTATTTATGGGAACATTTTTAATGTACGTCTTTAAAAGAAAATAAACGTTTATCGGAATCAGATAATAAATTTAAAAATTGGTTACTTAATATAGGAAATGGTAATTTTCATTTAAAATATGGAGCGGAAATAAAGTTATACACATTTTAAAAGAAATATTGTCAAAGGGCAGTCTAATTGATGAAATTTATTGGCATAATATAAATATTGAAAATTGTGACTATTACGAAAATATTATAAAAAAAAACTTTGGTGGTTTCCACGTATACATTTTTTACGTGTTTTTACGTATCCCCCACACCTTTATTTATCTTTTCCATTTTAATCACCCCTCTACCCATCCCATCCCATTCCGCATTCGCCCGGGGTAATGCCCGTGAAGAAGGAAAAACTCTGTAGCCAAACCCAGTGGGATAAATGCTTAGGGAAAACCTTCTCTGAAATGGGTCGGTGTATATAGCAAATTCGGTATTAAGTAACCCTTGAACAAGAGTACTTGCACCGTATTTGCCACACCTCCCGCTCACATTGTAAAGTGGCCAGCACGCCCAAGCGACCGTCACATAAAGCAAGTCAGAACCGGCCGCACGGGGCACTTGAGCGATCATCCATCCAAGTACTAACCGTGGCCGATGCTGTTTAACTTTGCAGATCGCCTGGCGCGCATGGAACCACTCGGCCAATGCGTCGGTACTACGAAAATATTATATTAGCACCGAAAAATGAGATGTAACAGGAATGAATGGAAAAATTTTATCAAAAATAAATGAACCAGTAAGAGAGTACTTGAGCGTTGACTCTGCAAAAGATGTAAATGACGAAAGTTCAGATGTAATTTTGCCAAAAGAATTTTGAACTTCTTTAACGCCTAACGATTTATCTCCACATAGATTATAATTAAAAAAAGGAGTTTTATTCATGCTTTTCAGAAATGTTAATTTGAATGAAGGACTTTGTTACGAAACCCGATTAGTAATAACGAAATTATAACAATTTACTATTATCGCGCAAATATTAACAGAAAGTAAAAAAAGAGCACTATATTGTTACCACGTATGACCTTATCAACAAATGATGAACTGCCATTCTAGATGACCAGAAAACAGTTTCCTGTAAAACTTGCTCATGCAATGACTATTAATAAGTAGCAAGGACAGTCATTTAAAAAAGTAGGAGTGTTTTTACCAACACCAATTTTCAGTCATGGGCAGTTATACATGACACTTTCAAAGACAACTAATAAAAAAAAATTGAAAATATTAACAGAAAAATCAAGAAAAGTTAAAGATAAAATGGTCCATACAAACATCGTTTACATACAATACAACAATTAAATATAATGAATAAGAAAATAAAATCGAGCATTTGAAACTTTAATATAACATTAAATTTAAAAAAATTGAAAATCATGAAATGAACTTTAGCGCTGTGTGGTTAAAAATCACGGTTGCTGTTGTTAATTTTATGCCATTCAAAAAACGCGACTGCTTTTTTAAATGCTGTGTGGTTAAAAAATACATGGTTGCTATTGTAAGTGCTGTGATGGGGAAGAATGCTAAAATTACTGTAAGCGCTGTATAATTACAAATTCGTGACTGCTTTTTAGAGCACTATCTGGTTTAAAAAACGCGGCTGCTATTTTAAGAGCTAAAGATGAAAAACGCAACAACTATTGTAAGCGCTGTGTAATTATAAATTCGCGACTGCTTTTCAGAGTACTATCTAGTTTAAAAAACGCAGCTACTATTTCAAGAGCTAAAGATGAAAAACGCAACAACTATTGTAAGCACTGTGTAATTGAAAATTCGTGGCAGCTATTTTCAGCGCTGTGTGGTTAAAAAAACGCGGCTGCCATTGTAAATGCTGTGTACTTAAAAAACACAACAACTATTGTAAGCGCTGTGTAATAACAAATTCGCGGCTGCTATTTTGAGCGCTGTGTAGTTAAAAAAACGTGGCTGCTGTTGTAAGCACAGTGTAATTAAAAATTTACAGTTGCTATTTTGAGCGCTGTGTGGTTACAAATTCACGGCTGCTATTTTGAGCGCTGTGTGGTTAAAAATACGCAGCTACTATTGTAAGCGCTGTGTAATTAAGTACTCACGGTTGTTATTTTGAACGCTGTGTAGTTAAAGGAACTCAAACGCCAATGTGAGCACGGTGTTATTGATAAAACGCGACTTTTATTATAAACATTGTATGATAGAAATAACACGATTGCCATTGTAAGCGCTGGGTAATTAAAGGAACAAGAATATTAATATTGGTGCTGAGAAAAAAAAACTGAAATTATTATTAAAAGTAACGTCTAAAGCACGATCTGTTATAATAAAGAAGACAATCTGAATGAATCAAATAATACAAGAAAATATAATTAAAAATAATCACTATAGAATCGAGCCTTGATGCGCCCTCAATAAAAGCTTTAGTTGATGATTTTTTAATATACTTCTAATAAATTACAAATATAAGTTCAGAATTGAATAGAAGATTACTTAACAAGCGAGCAAAATAGGTCCTTTCCACGAGTCGTTTGTCACTCGAGCGTCGCAAGAGTGACAATGAAGACGAGTGGGGGACCTATTTTGCCGCAAGTCGAGTATGGAATTTTTTCCAACAAGGTGAACGGAATTCGATTTTCATTGAGCAAAATACGACATACCCTCGCGAGGGTATGTGGTATTTTGCTCACGCAAAACAGCCAACGAAAATCGATTTTTGTTCTCAGCGTTGGGAAAAATATTTATATAGAAATTTTTTAACAGAAAAATGGAGACACACGGAGACGTAAAAACGGAGATGGAGAGACGGAGATGGAGAGATGAATGCTAAGTGAGAGACGGAGAGGGAGAAGGAAAGGCGGAGATGAAGAGACGAAGACTAAGTGAGAGATGAAGAGGGAGACGAAGATGGAGAGACGAAGATGGAGAGGGAGATGGAGAGGCAAAGAGACGGATACAAAGAGACGGAGCCAGAGAGACAAAGATGGAGGAGCGAAAACGAAAAGACAAAGATGAAAAACTGAGATAAGAAGATAAAGATGGAAGAATGAAGGCAAAGAGACGAAGACACATGGATACGGAGAGACGAAGACGGTGAGGGAGATAAAGAGACGAAGATGAAGAGACAAAGAGACGGAGACAGAAAAACGAAGACACACGGAGACGGAAAAACGGAGATGGAGAGACGGAGATGGAAAGACAAAGACTAAGTAGAAGACGGAGAGACGAAGAGGGTGATGGAGAGGTGGAAATGGAGAGACCAAGACGGAGAGGGAGATGGATACAGAGAGACGGAGACAAAGAGACGAAGCCGAAGAGACAAAGATGGAGGAACCGAAACGGAAAGACAAAGATGAAAAACGGAGATAAGGAGACAAAGACGGAAGAACGGAGGCAAAGAGAAATGGAGACGGCGGGACGGAAACGTAGAGACGATGATGGAGTGATGGAGTGATGGAGATGGAGGAACGGAGACGGAAAAACAGAGACGGAGAGTCGGAAACGGAAACGGAGAGACAGAGGCGGATGGACGAAGACGGGAAGGCAAAGACAGAGAAACGGAGGCGAAGAGATGGAGAGACGGAAAGACGGAGACAGAGAGACAGGGACAGAGAGACGGAAAGATGGAGACAGAGGGGCTATTCAAGCAGTGATACATATGTATATATCACGCTGTATGTATGCGCGCGCATACTTTTTATTCTCTTCCCCATACATATCGTCGCGATACATACATTTGTATCGCTACTTGAATAGCCCCTCAGAGAGACAGGGACAGAGAGACGGAGACAGAAAAACGGAGACAGACGGAGACATAGAGACGGATACATAGAGACGGAGACGGAGAGACGCAAAGACGAAGACAGAGAAACGGAGACAGACGGAGATATAGGGACGGAAAGACGGAGATGGGAACGGAGACGGAGTTGGCAAGACGGGAACGGAGACGGAGAGATGGAGTGACGAATATTGTGTATGTGTGTGTATGTGTCCGTATATGAGTATGTATGTATGTGTATATGTGTATGTCAATGCTGCACTTGTGTATGTGTATGTATGTATGTGACAATAATGCAAAAGATATTCACATAAGAAAAAAAAAGTCTTGATTCTTCACTTTAATATAATAGTAGTAATAGTGATATTGGCATCCGTGCTGCTTAATTCTTATATAAAGTCGTCTATTCAAAGAAATTGCTTCGCAAGAGTACATCTATCTGTAAAATTCTACAAGACAAATATAATTTCACTCATGTTGTAACGAGTCCGAAATGCATTTTGATTATTAAAATAAATAGAAATATTTTAATTTAGTAAATATGAAGGTTCGGTCGATAAGGTGGATCAGTTTTAATGTATTTTAAGATGAAAAAAATATAGTAATTAGAAAAATTTATTTTTTATTAAAGAACACATAGAAATAGATGATAGAATTCTTTATAAAAAAATTGTAAGGTGTATAAGGGTGCAGAAAAGCTGCCCTTATCCTGTGGACACCACGTGCATTTTATGCCTGGTGAAGCACGGGTTATCGCACACCAGGGATTAGGGCTATCTTGTCTGTTTCAGGTTATGTTCGATAAAACGAAGTTGCACACGACCTATTTTAACAAGAAGATATATATATTAAAAGAAAAGCTGAAGAAAATCGAAAGTGGTTCTTCTTTTTTTTTTATAATTGTTAGATTTTTTTCCTTATAAAATTCAATTTAATTATTTTTATGTTTCATTTTTTTTCAAATTAAATTTAGATATTCAAACCTAATAATTTTCTTGTGAGATATTGAGTTTAATATGATTAAAGTAAATTTAAAGTATTTAGACATTCGACATACGATTAACTAATAAATTATTTGTTTTTTATTTACTCAACAACGAAACTATGTATCAAATCTAAAACAAATGAAAATAATTTACAAAAGATGTCAGATACATGATCAACTCAAACAAAAAGATAATGTTATTTATTTCACAAACCATCTTATGTCAATTTTATGTGGGTCGTATATTAAGTGTAAATTTGCATGCTAATCTGTTATGTCCAATATATAAAAGAATTAAAAGAATTTTTATGTGACCTCAAATCAACGAACCCTTTGAACATTGCTAAGTCGTAAAGTCGGCGAGTATACTAACTTTACAAAGAAGAAGGCAAGATTGGTAACATTTATTGAGGTTCAATATTTTTCTTCTGCTGCTTATTCGTAAATAATTGTTTTAAGAATAATAAATACATACATATATTTTGATAAGAAAATAGAAAGGTAAGATTAATTAATAAAACGAAAATTGAATATTAAATTAAGTCTATCCAATCTTGCTATATCTTAATATTTGACGTTACATAAATGGTACCCCTGGTGGGACTCATACAAAAAAAATTGACTGTGGGAGTGAAATAAAGACAATTTAATAACCATTTCCGATTTTTAGATAACTATATCTTAAAGCAATCAATAAATAAAATAAAAATTTGAGTTAAATATGCGAGTTAAAAACAAAAATCTGTCTTTCTACGTTACAGATGAGAAGGAAGTCCATTGCAAAATTCATTAAAGAGTCCGTTAGTGCGTGTGAAACTTACGAACGGAATCGTAAAAGATCTCAAGTATAGGAAGAGAGAATTAGTGAAAAATTAGGAGAATTAGACCAGGTTGTCGATGCGTCAAACCGAAATTTCGATGTAATCAAGTCAAGGTTGAGCGCACTCGTGAGTGAAATTGAGGAACAATTAGAAGACCTAGATCGAAATTCTTAAAAGTCGCGAGTCAGTTGAAGTTCCTAGGCGAATCGTACCAACCGTTCGAAGAAAAAGTCGAGGACTACGATGACGTATAAGAATTTCTCACGCGAAGAATGAACATTTTGAAAGAAAATCAAAAGAAAATCGTTGATTTCATTATAAAAGTGCAAGGTTCGGCGCGAAGATCGAGGTTAGATACAATTTCTCTGTAGTACTGGTCGTACCTAAATAAATCCTGCCTCTTTGTGTAAAAAACGGGTCGTTAAATGTTGTAATTAAATAGATTTAACAATTCGTCAATCCGTAATTTTATTCTAAAATCGGAAGAACGTTTATTCGTGATCTAAGTTAAAAATTACTAACAAGACAAACGTGGTAGTGGTGATCGCGATCGTTATAAGCATTCGTTCATCGAATATTTTCCGCAAGATACCGGAAATCGGAGTGATCGAGAAAATTTAACTCCTGCGAGTCAACAGATCGAACCGGTAGCTAACTCACCTTCAATATCTCAGATCCAACGAAGAAGGATAGGGTCATTGCCCGACATCTCGTTCAATAGCCGGAAAACGAATGTGATACCCCCAGGTACAAGAGAACGACACATCGTCGTCAGCGAAGAACTCCAACAAGAAATTATTGGACGTCTTCGAGAATTACGACTTCGGAATAAACGCACAAATGTCGACAATGAGAAAAATTTACAAATTCTTCGGGATCTAGAGGAGAGATGTAAGGCATTAGAAAGCTGGAGCCAACGAATTTTGTCCGTTAGCCAGAGCGACATAAATACCTCCGATCGAGATACGGATCATATTCGTGCGACATCCCCGCGAAAACCCGAAAACTGAGTTAATCAAGGAAGCGAAATTCTTGCGGATTTAATCGCCGATAAAGATAGATTACGTCCATTAGAGGAACAATCAAAAGAATCAGAAACCATTAGCCAACGAGTTCTTGAGAAAAGTCGAACTAGTAGGCTAACGGCCAAACGAAATGTGGTAGATACCCACGTTTTGTCGGGTGATCTAAGTGATTTAGATCAAGAAGCCTGGAGACCAGGAGATGAGGTTTCAAAGTTGAAAATCTATCGTCTGGGTCAGATACGAAGAGTTAATCTTCAACAAAAAATTCTTCAAGAAGAAGAATGTACGAAAATTGTGCAACGGAAATGGCTACAAGGTGCACAAGAACTGACCGTAACAAAACACAGTAGTGTAGCGTCAGCTTCTTTATTCGCTGCGGAGAAAAAATCAAAAGAGCATATAGGAGTTCTGCCGTCCAAAGTATAAAAGTGGTTAACTACATTGGAATCCCATTGGAGTTAAGGTTTTCTTACTTTGGACGGCAGAGTTGCCTCGGATAATTTAAAACCCAATGCAACAAGATGCCAAAAAATTTTAAGGAGCTGGCGGGACAGAGAAACCACGACCAGTGAGCATGTTAATTGTATACCAAATGGAAAAATTGTGTTATTAGAAAAAACATGCCAGGAGTCCACTTTAATCGTCAATGAGAATGTCCAAGGTATTTTCGGTTTGGAATTGGAAAAAATGCATACAGACGTGCAAATATTGATTTTAACTAATGATGCACCATGACAAAAGGAAAAATCAATTTCAATTAAAACAACAAAACAAGAAGATGCGGGGGAAAGGACTTACCACAGTAAGGATATTCCTTTTCGAATATCCTTACTGTGGTAAGTCCGAATGAAAATGAGCGAAAAAGCGCTAGCATGGGTTGCAAAGTTGATAATAGTACATGAAAATAATCTTCTAAGATCTTCTAGAGTTTAAATTTACTTATCAAACTCATTTCATTACGCCAGGCGCAGATTTTGGTATCTATTTATGAACAAAAAACGTACGGCAATTTACAGAAGGAAAATTTTTTCTATCATTTTAATAGGAGGACTATGCAACGAGTCCGAAATGCATTTTTATTAATAAAATGAGGGAAAAATTTTGATTAAGTTAATATGCTGGATCAGCCGATAAAGTAGATCGGTTTTAAGAGGAGGTCACGTATCTCTGTCCTTTTCTAATCTAAGAAATTTTTTTTTTTTTTAAACTAATAACTTTAGCAAAAAATGAAGAGAAAGCCGCATCTTAACTCAAAAAAAGCAATATTTTCTTTGATAAGAAAAAATTAATTTCATTGCTTTATTCTTAAGAAAACCTTGAAAAACCAAATCGTCCACCCTGACCTCTATGATTTCAGTTTTTCAAGGTTTTCTTGAAAACGAAGCAATAAAATTAATTCTTTCTTATCAAAGAAAATATTGCTTTTATTGATTCGAGATGCGGCTTTTTCTTCATTTTTTGCTAAAGTTATTAGCTTCTGTAAAAAACTCAATTCTTTGATTAGAAAAGGACAGAGATACGTGACCTCCTCTTAAGGTATTTTCAAGATAAAGAATAAATAATAATAATTAGAAAAATTTATTTTTTATTCAAGAACACATAGAAATAGATAATAGAATTTTCTATGAAAAAATTTTCAATAAATTATTAACTTTTTTGAAATTAAATATTAATTCAAATTTGAATGAAAAGCCCGCTGTAGCTCGGTTCGCGTGTTCGAATCTCATTCGTCGAGGGACTAACAGAGAATATAGCCTCTCACTTTTGGTAAGAGAGAGAGGCAAAGAGATGCGATGCTAACGCGTCGGTACGATGTTACAGTTAATTATAACATTAATTCAATGAATTTCTTGATCATTTAACTTAACAAATAAGGGAGTTATTAAAGAAATAATTCAAGATAAGCATTTTTTTTCATTATTACATAATTTTAAGATTTTAAATCAATTAACAGATAAAGTAATCGATATGAAAAATATATAAGTTTGAATCCCTAGCGTAAACAGGGCTTTTAAAGCATCTAATTACTAGCAAAGACTTTAGAACGGAATCAATTGAATTAAATGATAATTTTTAAGAAAAAAATATAGTGATTCTATGATTTAATATTTTTTTTTATAAAATAAATACTTTTCATAAATAAGTTTGCTTTTTTAAGGGCAATTTCTTATTTAAGGAATATATTTATTATCTAATGCAGTGTGTAGATGGGGGTATCCATGTACGCTAGAAATGAATATAAAGGAGTCTCCACGCATATCTATTTGACAGCCTAGATGAAGTAGATTATCTAGATAACCATTAAAGTAAGAGGCGATCAGTGAACTCCAGCTCACGCAGCAAGAGGAACTAATCATCATTCTCTCTCGCACCGTCTTAGATTTTTCTGCTATTAGACTTCAATTAATTGTTTTATTTGTCTTTTCTCTATTAAAAGTAAGAAAGAGACGTGATTTTTTAATTTTTTTGAATGTTTTTTTTTATTTTCTTGCTCGTCATATATTTTTTATTTATTTGTAATAAATAAAACAACTGTTAAATAAAGGATAAAAGAAATACCTTTGAAATCATTTCTCGAGTGACCTCGAATTTGTTTTTTTTTTGTTTTGCTCTTATTAGTAATCCTGCGTATAAGTTGGATCTTTGCAGGATTACTGGCAATAATTTTTTATTAAAAATAGAGTCAGTGTAATAATAGTAATCGTGTATTAACCAATATAACAAACAAAAATAATTTTTTTTTTAATAAAAATGGGAAAGACTAGGCCTTCGGCCGAAAAGCTCCGAGTGGTGGCTTTATTGTTTAATAAAGTTGCTGCGCATTGCACAAAAGCCTGATGGTGATGGGTGTAAAAGGGTGATGAAAAACTACCCTTATCCTGTGGACACCACGTGCATTTTATGCCTGGTGAAGCACGGGTTATCGCACACCAGGGATTAGGGCTATCTTGTCTGTTTCAGGTTATGTTCGATAAAACGAAGTTGCACACGACCTATTTTAACAAGAAGATATATATATTAAAAGAAAAGCTGAAGAAAATCGAAAGTGGTTCTTCTTTTTTTTTTATAATTGTTAGATTTTTTTCCTTATAAAATTCAATTTAATTATTTTTATGTTTCATTTTTTTTCAAATTAAATTTAGATATTCAAACCTAATAATTTTCTTGTGAGATATTGAGTTTAATATGATTAAAGTAAATTTAAAGTATTTAGACATTCGACATACGATTAACTAATAAATTATTTGTTTTATTTACTCAACAACGAAACTATGTATCAAATCTAAAATAAATGACAATAATTTACAAAAGATGTCAGATACATGACCAACTCAAACAAAAAGATAGTGTTATTTATTTTAAAAACCATCTTATGTCAATTTTATGTGGGTCGTATATTAAGTGTAAATTTGCATGCTAATATGTTATGTCCAATATATAAAATAATTCAACAAATTTTTATGTAACCTCAAATCTACGAACCCTATGGACATTGCTGAGTCGTAGAGTCGGCGAGTATAATAACTTTACAAAGAAGAAGGCAAGATTGGTAAAGTTTATTGAGATTCAGTATTTTTCTTTTGCTGCTTATTCATAAATGATTGTTTAAAGAATAATATATACATACATATATTTTGATAAGAAAATAGAAAGGTAAGATCGATTAATGAAACGAAAATTAAATATTAAATTAAGTCTATACAATCTTGTTATATCTTAATATTTGACGTTACAATGTTTTTCTTTTCTAATGTTTTAGTTATGTAATTTATAAATTATTCTATTTTAGGGCAGGATTAGCATACTCTAAGATAACACTTATCCTTGGCTTTTTCACACACGACCAATGAAAAGCAATCCTTGTAATCTGTAAGCAGTTGGTTCGAATCACTGGCGTTCTTTTTTAAATTAGCATCATCAATCGTGTTTTTAAATTTTTCATGTATTATACAAACGTATGCAGTGGGAGTACCTTTTGTATCTGTCAAGATTTATCACTTGCGACGAAATTGAGAAAACTTAGTAAGTTTTATAGCTCTGGATTTAACTTCTTAAAATCTTCATTTAATGACTTAATATCAGATAACACCAGCCGTTTTTGTGCCTTTTGTTTCTTTTCATTAACGATTATATTAATTGCTTCATTTTTATCAAGAATTACCCTACTACTAATATTATGTTTGTAAAATTCTTTTACTTTTACCACAGTATCTTCTGGTAACGTTTTTTTTACGTTTTAAAGTTGGCAAAACTAACACGCCCTCTAGTTGCCTTAATAACTTAGCCGACTTGGGTATTCTCCTAGAAATATTGAATTCCAGAGCTAGTTGTCGAGTACTTCAAGACAGGAACGATTATAAAAATAGAAAAACTTAGGGGTTTCTTTTATCTAAGAAGCAAATTTACATTTTATTTCATATAACAATTCTCCAAGATGATCTTCCTTAGACAGGTATTTATGTTTGGTACAAGATTGATCACAATCGATTTTAGAGTCCTGTGATTGCACTTTATTCTGACTATTCTGAGGCTGAAGAAATAAAAATTCTTTTTTACACTGTAACATGGCAAATTCTCATGTTACTTGAAGCTTACTTTTATAATAAGATATATACAACAGAAGGAAGACATTGAATTCGTGCGCGGTTAAGAGAAAGACAACGCCAGTTAACCCAAAGCCAACCCCAAGCCACCAACCATACACGCGTGCACAGCACATCACTATACAATTAATATACAGCACAGCCAAGCTTAGCCAACGTATCTAGTATACGTATAGTATTGTAGTTGTATAGGTAGCAGTGTTTAAATAACTTCACTTAATGTACACTATAGAGACTATATTAATTTATTATTAATACTAAAAACTGTTATTACAAAAATAATATTATAAAGATAGTTCGATTTTAAGTCGATTTATCTTGTACGTTCTGACTCGTGTAGAGGTAGCGAAAGTTAGACAAAGAAAACGCTACAGCTGCGGCGGTTGGTAAATGGGTGTGCGAGTATCTCGGTTGCTCACACGATTCTAATTCAGCCCAAGGATCTCACGCGGTATAAGCGTTTGCTTGCATTGTCTTAGGGCGCTCGTGTTGCTTGATGTCGTTGGATGGTGGCGCCGGTCCTCGGCGTGAGCAGTTATCGACGGCGCACAGTGGGAAATTGTGAGAATTTTGTTTCAAAATTCGAAAAGTGACTCAATTTTTAATCAATCTTGGTAAAATTTCTTTTAAAATGGTCGCAATAGATTGTACTTTAACGGAACACTGCCAAAAAAGTAATGTCACATCTAAAAATAGGTTCGAAAAACAAAAAAGTGAAAAAAATCTTCATTCTTCTTACTTGCAGCTTATTAATAAACCAATAAAACCTAAAATCGTTAACTTTAAACCCATATGTCCTAAGCCCATAAACCCTAAAATCATAAACCATAAACCCATTAACCCATAAACCCATAAACCATGCACCCATAAAAACCATAAAACCATAAACCATAAATTCATAAACCCATAAACTATAAACCCATAAACCAATAACCCTAAACGCATGAACCCATGAACCCATTAATCCTAGACCCCCTACCCTACACTAATATACCCTACAACCTATAAACATTAAACCCGTAAACCCCTTTGACTGTAATTTTTAAATGTCTGATACTATAACTTCAAAACATACTTCTAATATCAAGAGTTATTAAAACATTTTGTCACATTCGTTAACTAAGTTATTAGATAATAAGTGATAATTATAATCACCATTAAAAGAAAATAAGCAAAAGAATCTATTGAAAAATTAATTATTAAAAAAAATATTTGTTTCTAAATTATTTTTTTTGACAAATAAATGCAGTGGTGAAAATGACAGTAACTATGCAAACTTATCAACTGTATAGTGGATTATTTATCTACAATAATAAGTACTTATAGTTGCTGCAGTAACTATTGTTATTGTTGTTATAGTTAAAATGAATATTAAAGGTTAAAGTTAATATTTCTTTAAAAATTAAAACAAAATTTGAAATTGGATTTATTTTTTCTAATTTCTTCAAATGTTTTTGTTGTTTTGTTACCAAAGAATAAATAATTTCAAAAATATTTATTTTGAAATATTTATATAATTACCTATATAATTTTCTATTACCATAGCAACGGTACTATGTTGATGTCAAATTAATATTACTGATGTATGATCGCAATATGATTACATTGATATTGCTATTAGAGGACTATTTTTCCTTCATTGTAGAAGTAAACTGCGTATGTGAATATACCTATATAAACATAACAATTTGAAAATAACGATTTGATATTTCGCGGCAAGAATAGTGCTTGTTCATTGTTTTTTTTTATAAAAAAATTGTTTAGTTATTAAAATGTAAGTATCTTTGTATTGGTTAACTTTTTTCTTTCAAATTTCTGAAATTAGTTGAATGGGTACATTATTCATTTGATTTATAAAATTGTATAAATTTTTTACAGAATAGAATTGAAACTACCACTATTATGATTATTAGAAAAAAATATTTAGAATTATTTAATTTTATTTGGGGATCTCCTAGTAAAGAAAACATTGATGTTATTTTAAATTATTTGAAATGTGAAGTAGCTTTCTTGGATATTCAGAACAAGTTAATTAGAAAACAACTACAAGCTACGTTTGTTAAGCAATTTAATGAATAGTATCAAAAAGTATGTCGCAAAAAAGATTTATTTAAATCAAGATTTAAAGATTTCTTAGAAAAAGAATTTGTGTTTGATTTTGCTGAGGCTTTACAAAGTGCTGAATCTGAAAATGGGAACGTTCATCAGAATATAAAAGTAGGACGTCCAAGAGTAACTTCTAATGATTATAGCAAAAGCACTAAGTATAGATGTGCCAAAGAACTTGCATTAAATTTCACTCTGGAGAAACTTTCTTTAGCTGTAAAATTGAAACAAAAAGATTTCGAAACAGAGAACAAAGTAGAAACTGAAGCTACTGCAGATAGTCGACCAGATCACGAAAAAGAAGAATACAATTATAAAGTTTTGGCAATATATGTAGATTTAGATCTTATAAAAAGTAAATACGAAAACTTGAAAGATTATAATAAAAATTTGTTTAGTGAAGAATTATATCCTACTTACGTTGAAATTGCTGAAATGGAAAAAAGATGTTTCCCGATCATATTGAAATTAGCGATAGAGGAGCCAAAAAGTTGACATATTTTCATTACTTGAACATACCACAAAAAGAATTTTAAAACTATTAGTTAAAAGTATTTTGAAAAATTTAGAAAATGTAAAGTTAACACCACTTGGGAAATGGGGTATGGATGGAGCATCAGGGCAACAAACGACTCGGCAAAAATGGTTTGGTGAACTTCAGCAGAATGAAGAAGTTAGTACACTGAGAGAAATTATATATTGAATATTACAAGAATAAACTAGTAGTTAAGTCACAGACTATGAAACGTGCTCTTTTTTCTAGCGTTTATAGTAAATTTTATTAGGTTCATAGTAAATTTTATTAGGTTCTTAAAATTATTTACAATGCTATTTTTGAAATAGTACAAGACATTCTTAAAAATATTACAATGTCAACATAGTAAAATTTCAAACATTTTAATTATTTCAATAATACCTATAAATTTTTACTAATCCACATGGTAATTTTTCTCATATCCATTGTAGAAACCCTATATAATTTCTTGTAAAAATACCCCTTGCACATGCGCAAGTTAATTTCCAAGCAAGAGAGAACGATATCAACAGCCGACGATACCGACATATCTTAACCTCAAAAATCCTGATGCTCGACACGTTAAAATTTGTGTCCAACTCCCGCAAGTGGTAAGAGTTGAGTTCACTTAGTATATAAGACCGATCCATTTGGCCGTTACTAAAATGCGCGCGTGTTTTCAACCGACCTGTTAGATAGTATGCGTTTACATTTAGTTTAGGTGTAGGTTAGATTAAATCATTGTTATGCGAGGTACGATAATCTAAAATAAACAATTGTATCTAAAATCGATTCTCAAAATAATACTTGTATTTGAAATTAATATGCTATTCATAAAATAAAAATTAATGATCAAAACATTTTTTATCGTTTGAATATATATATATATATATATATATATATATATATATATATATATATATAATTTATTGTGTAGGAATAAAATTAACATAACTATATTAAAATAATTATATAACATTGTAATTTTAACGCAGTGGAAAAGTTTACAAAGCTACATAGTGAAATTTTAAAGATGTCCGTCTGTGTGTTGGTTACCAGCGTATATGGTAAAAAGTTCTTATAATTCTTATAATATTTACTATGAAATTTCTCTTAGTGTAATGAATTGATGTCAGAGGAAAAATATTCAGATAGCACAGTCTTCCTAATAACGTTCTCTCCCTTACAATTAAGAGCTGAAGATAATATTTTATGGCAAAATAAAAAAACAAATCCCACTTTTTATTGCCGTACCATGGAATTCATTTTTAATTCAGAATCTGACATGTTGGTAAAAAATACTTACAATTTTTATGAAAACCAATTAAATAAAGTTAAAACTTATTGTTTTGGAAACATGTCATTTCGGATACATTTTGATTTGAGACATACTATGATTGATGGAAAAATTCACAATATATTGAGTGAACAACGAACTTCTAATTCTTGTAATATTTGTCTTGTAGGACCCAAATATATTCATGATATTTCTTACGTTACAAAGCTTCCTTGTAAAACAGAATGTTATAAATTCAGTTTGGCTAGCTTGCATTGCTGGATTAGAACTATAGAATATATTTTCCATATTTCTTACTCTCTTGGTGGTGTGAAACACCTTGAGTATACAAATAAAAAACCAAATAATAAAAAAATCAAAATTTCAAAAGAAAAAAAAAAGAAATTGAGAAAGAAAAAAGAGGAAACAAGAAAGAAAGAGCATTATACGAAAAGAACTTCAAAATCAATTGTCTTTAACGGTGGATGTTGTAAAGCAAGAGGCTGGAACAACTAACACTGGAAACGATGCTAGAGTTTTTTTTAGTGAAGCTAAAACTGTTTCAGTTATCACAGGAGTCAATGAAGAACTAATTGGAAGATTCCATAATTCATTGCAAATAATTACTAGCAGAAGATAAGTTTCTCATGAGAAATTTAAGGAGTATTCTGTAAAAACTGCGAAAATGTGCGTCAACTTATACCCATGGTACATAATGCCACCTTCAGTCCATCGTTATTCAATTCATGGTTGTGACATCATGAAAGAGCTTGGCTATCCATGTGACTGGTTTTCAGAAGAACCACAAGAAGCTTCTCATAAAATATTCCGAAAATGCAGATTACATAATTGTAGAATGTTTCACAGACATAAAACAAATAAAGATATAATGCATTATCTGCTTATATCTTCTGATTCCTTCATAACTAATTTAAGAGCTGTGCGTGATAAAGAAACAAAGGAAATGACCAAAGAAGCAAAGAAATTGTTAAGATTGTAAAAGTTGTTCGGCTAACAGTATATTAATATTAATATTATTATATGTGATATATTATTATTATTATATGTAATATATCAGATAGTATCACATTTTATATGTATACATGGTAATATTAACTATAATTAATAATGGTTTAAATGTTTAAAAAAGAGTAATAGTTTATTTACAATAAAATATATAACATATCTTTGACGAGACACACTGTATTTTTTATTTCCTTTCTATTACTTCTGAATTCCTAAAATTTGAAAAGATAATATCATAGGCAGTGAGTCCTCATATTACAGCGGATCAAGAAATATCATGCACAAATAGATTCATTGAGTAGCTTATACTAAAATAACTATTTTTCACAAGTTCCTAAACTTTATATTGTTCTTTTCTGTCTCTTTTTCTTATTGAATTGGTATGATTACCAACAACTTTCTACGAAAACTTAATTTTTTTTGCTTTCCCAAAGAGAAAACTTTGCATCAATAACAGTTTACAGTTGAAAACAGTCACTTTCTGCAAAAAATATATTATTAATATACGTCGAAAAGTCAATTTTATTATAGTATATTATTAAAGTTACAAATTTATACATAAATGTTTAGGATTTATGGGTTTGGGGTTTATGGGTTTAGGGTTCATGAGTTTAGGGTTTATGGGTTTGGGGTTTATGAGTTTAGGGTTTATGGGTCTGGGGCTTATGAGTTTGGGGTTTATGGGTTTGGGGTTTATGAGTTTTGGGTTTATGGGTTTAGAGTTTATGGTTTATGGGTTTATGGTTTATTGTTTATCGTTTTTTGGGTTTATGAGTTTATGGTTTATGGGTTTATGGGTTTAAGGTTGTTGGGTTTATGGGTTGATGGTCGATGGATTATGGTTTATGCGTTTATGGGTTTATGGTTTATGGGTTTATGTTTTATGGGTTTATGTTTTATGGGTTTATAGTTTATGGGTTTATGAATTTATGGGTTTGGGGCAAATGGGTTTAAAGTTAACGATTTTAGGGTTTATTGGTTTATTAATAAGCTGTAAGTAAGAAGAACAAAGATTTTTCTCACTTTTTTGTTTTTCTAACCTATTTTTAGATGTGACATCACTTTTTTCGCAGTGTTCCGTTAAAGTACAATCTATCGCGACTATTTTAATAAAAAATTTACCAAGATTGATTAAAAATTGAGATACGTCTCGAATTTTGAAACAAAATTCTCACAGATTTCTGACTATGCGGCGAGACCGCAACAGCATGACTCTAGCAGTCAAGTAGACAAAAAAGGTAAGAGCATAAGGTAGCGCGCAAAACGAGCCGCGTGAAGAAGGAAGAACATCCATCTTGAGATGCTCATTCCTTTTACCGCTAGCCTTCAAATCGGTTGACGTACCTTATATCTTATCTGCGCAGCAGATTATACAAGGCGGAGCCTTTTACTTATACGTTTTTTTTTGAGTTTTTGTGTGTGAAGTAGTGGGAATTACGCATGAGTGCTTAAAGCATAAATGCTTTGCAATATTCTAGATTTTATTGGCTTTAACGATAAATATATCGTTTCTTTTTTTTTGCTTTGTGCGCGTGTGTGTTGGTGACCACAGCGCGGCTTTAGATAGTGCGTTTGTATCTTTTCTTTCTAGCTCTCGTTCAAACTAATTACCACTGTAGCTTGCGGGTTAACGTACACTTATTCGTTAATTCAGCGCATCATTGGCTTTCTTTTTGCCACGTTTGTGGTATATAGATATAATTAGGATACCTAACGGAGTCGCGTTATTACCATGCGACTGGCGCCCTTTTCTGTGTATAGCTAGTGTTTAAGTGTAGTTTAATAAAATCTATAAGTTCGTATATTTCAGCTTATTTCTTTTTTATGTATTTTATTGTGTAGTTGTGAGTTTTACTTCTAGCTATACATTTAGCTACATTTGTGCGGCCACCTGATTCCTATGGCCGTTACAACACTTTGGACAAATTTTAGTTGATAATGACACATTCAGAAATTTATTCTAAACATTTTTCGATGCTGATTGTAAGTCTTTATCAACATGTCCGTCATGACTAAATGGATCGCAACATCCATCAGATTTAATAATTGTAGATAAATTTTGTTTTTAAATTTTTTAATTATTTTTATTTATTTAAGCCTACCCAAACCTGTACTGGGTTTATATAGCTTAAAATTTTTTTAAATATGAATAGAAAATAATAATTTCATATTGTACAGAGAGAAAATATGTGAAATAGAATTTACAATGAAATATCACAGTCTTTTAGAAAATCAATAACAATTCCAATCACTTTGAATTTTAAAGTCTTTAGAATATTACAAAGTATTTGAAGTAATTTATGCCTTTATAAGTACCTAATTTTTGGATAGTACTGTTTGTATTTTCATGAGCAAGATTTTTTAAACGAATTTAAAATCTGAATACAGAACCTTAAAGTTTCTTGAAAAGGATCTTGTAGTAGTTTTGGCATGGAGATAAGCTGGTTCGTTTTCGTAAATGCCCATATTAGCAGGAATCCATATGAATTGTAAAGGTGATTCCACTGGGCTATTATTTGTTATCTGCAAAATTTAATATTTCGCTGAAGCTATCAAAGAATCACTGGAGATAGTTTATGACTTTGTAAGCTCTGAAACACACTTTGAGAGTCTGAAAAGATAATATGCCTTTTATTACTATTTTCATCACTAAATCAAGGGCGAAGTTTATTGCTGCAGCTTCAGCTGTGAAAGTAGAGGAATGATTATTGATACTTATAGTATTGACTATTTTTGAATCCTCGGTAACACAAGCAGCACCAACAGATAAAGAATTTATTTTGAAACCATCAGTGAAATATCCTTTTAATTCTGAAATAAAATAGCAGAGAACCAGAATGAGATCAGGATTACAAGACTTACGTAGAAGTTTTCCCGGTTCAAAATCAACATGTGGGGATATATTGCTTTGTAATCATAAGAATAGATGTAGTCACGTCTACAAGTATGTAAGATTTCATTGATGATAGCTGAAACCCTAATGACACATTTTGTGATTAATCTTTTCCTCTTGAGTGTATTATTTTGGTGTGTAATATAATATTGTTTAGCAGTCTTATGTGAGAAGTTTGATTCATTTAGGAGAGCTTTAGATGAGTAATTATAACCTAAATAGAGTGCTTTGTCCATGATAGTTGTGAGTTTGGCTTCAACTAGGATAACATTTTTGGGTGTGGAGAGTCTACATCTTATAGCCGTTTATAGTGCTGAGTATTTTAAATTTTCTATGATTTCAGCAAGTAAATTTGTTCTTGGGTAATAGATGAAAATAACGCAATCGATGACCGAACGTATAAAAGTTTTGTATAGATTTAATAAGGTTTCGGGATGAGATCCCACCATGCTCCCTAGATGTACTTCGAAATTGAATAAGCTCTTTGACATTTTAAGGCAACATTCTTAACCTGTTGCTTAAATGAAAGTTCATAATTAAATATGATTCCAAGAAACCTTGTAGCTCCAGAAGATATTATTTTTTATCTAGTGTTGCCTGGAACTATTTTTTTTCCGTTGAAATGGATTAATTTAGTTTTCTTAACCGTAGGCCGGAGTAGAACCTGATACCGACCGAGTAACAATTAAGTTGTTTGTTATTTACTAAAGTTTTAATCGGTATATCTTCAAATTAAAGGTCGAGCGCAATAGATATTATTATTATGAACATCTATGCACAAGAAAAAAAATATCTGCCGGTTTGTTTTTGAGAAAAGTAAGTAACGGAAAATATTATAAACATAAACTTTTACTTTGGCGTTACTTACTTTTCTCAAAAACAAACCGGTAGATATTTTTTTTCTTGTGCATAGATGTTCATAATAATAATAATATCTATTGCGCTCGACCTTGAATTTAAAGATACACCGATTAAAACTTGAGTAAATAACAAAAATGTCAATTAGACAAGGACAGCGAATCCGGCCTGCTCTTAAGGTTTAACGTAAGCCCCAAATTTAGCAGATTAGTCCGAATGGTTCCGACTCCTTTTTTCAGTCATCTTTTACCCTTAGTAAAAGGTAGTATGTTGGTGTAGAGTACAATGTCATCTGCGAATTGGGATACCTGAATAAATATAGAAAGACCTTCTATTATATTAGCCACATGGATTACGTATAATAATTAACTTAACACCCCCTCTTGAGGTATTCCTTTCCAAGAGTAACGAGAATTGTTATGGCGAAACTCAGTGAAGATGTTGCGTTGAGATTTGAGGTGTTGTGCGAGTCTAAGAACAGAAAATAAACAGCCGATTTCTTCGAGTCTATCTAATCAAATTACATGATCTACATTATCGAATGCTCCCTGGACATCTGAGAAAGCCACCAATGTGCCTTTACATTTTAGCAGTCCATCTTCAATATATAGCGTTGAGTTAGTGAGATTGTCATCATATGAACGTCCCTTTCTAAAACTAAAATTGACATTAGGTTAGATTAAATTATGTTGGCAGTACCATTGTAGCCTGTTTTTACCATAAGTTCGTAAATTTTGCATAAACAATAAATCATGGCAATAGGTCTGAGGCCAGTTCCATCAGGCTTATTAATGAAGTGCACAAATGATTCTTACCAACTTGTAGGAAAATCGCATCATATTGTAGTAGCTCCTAATTCAATGCGAGAATGCGGAACAGACATGTTTAATATTTTAAAATCAATAATGGTCCTCACTATAAAGATAATACCTTTTCCTACTCCCTGCTAAGTAGGGCGATCAATTTCGTGAATATTATACCATGAAAATGTACTGTTGTAGCTTGAATCCAGCCATGTTTTTACTCTAACTATAACATCATAGTCTTGGTTTATATTTTCCAATTTATACTTTGTGGAGTTTAAAATCTTAAAATTGTAGAACAAAGTATTCAACTTTTTGAAGTTACAACTTTTATTATTTTTTTGGATGTGATAAAACATTAATAAATTTTTTAAACTTAAAGATGAGTAAATTTAAATGTATCAAAAATATTAAGAATTTGTTTTTTCTATTTCTACTTTATCAATACTCAAGCGATTTAAATCTATTTTTAAGATTTCCGTCGAGTATCTTGGATTCTATAACGGTTAGCCAGTCGATTAAGGATATAGTGTCGGGAGAAAATGTTTTACTGTTTGATAACACGTTTCTTTAAACTTTCACTTTGTTTAGTAAGCTTTTTAAGCTGTTTACAACTCATAACATTTTGAAAATCATCTTGATTGTGTATATTAACTGGAGCCAATGCATTATCTAGGTTTTCATCTTGGTCTTACACTTCACTGTTTTCACTAATATCATCATTGCTTAAGCCAAGATTTTTGTCTAATTTTATTTTTTTATAAATTTTATTATTTTTCTCTAGTTCCTTTTCAATTGTAAGAGATGGTTGCTAAAAGCTGGCATTATATAAATTACACAGACCCACAAAAAAGTGTCAAAACCCACGGACCAGACCATATACATCTTATGTTTTTGGAATCCCTGAATCCGAATCCGTGGTGCGCTTGACCCCATGACCTCAGGGTCAAGGTCATTTGAAGGTCAAATCTACGAAATTAGTGGAAACCATATTTTATCAGTATATATTTATGTTTTTGGGGTCGCTCAATTCGAATCCGTGGTGCGTTTGACCCCATGACCTCAGGGTCAAGGTCATTTGATGGTCAAATCTACGAAATTAGTAGGAACCATATTTTATCAGTATATATTTATGTTTTCGGGGTCGCTAAATCCGAATCCGTGGTCCGTTCAAGCCCATGACCTCAGGGTCAAGGTCATTTAAAGATCAAATCTACGAAATTAGTGAAAACCATATTTTATCAGTGTATATTTATGTTTTTGGGGTCGCTGAATCCGAATCCATGGTCCGTTTGACCCCATGACCTCAGCGTCCAGGTCATTTGGAGGTCAAATGTACGAAATTAGTGGGAACCATATTTTAACAGTATATATTTATGTTTTTGGGGTCGCTGAATCCGAATCCGTGGTGCGTTTGACCCCATGACCTCAGGGTCAAGGTCATTTGAAGGTCAAATCTACGACATTAGTGGAAACCATATTTTAACAGTAAATATTTATGTTTTCGGGGTCGCTAAATCCGAATCCGTGGTCCGTTTGACCTTATGACCTCGAAGTGATAGTTAATTTAAAGTAAAATATACAAAATTTGCGTAACAGAAACCAAATCTCATGCCATTCATTTTTTCTTACTATAACTTACACGTTTCTCGTCAAATGATCGGTACAAAGATTTCCTTCTACATTTTTTCCAGTAGTTTTGCAATCTCTTTTCAACATCTAGCAGTAATCAGTCAGCATACTAGCATCCCATCTACCTTGATAACGCTTCTCTATTACTTTAATGTCTTGGTGAAAACGCTCTCCCCGTTCTTCACTATAATCTCCACAGTTGTCAGGAAAACTCAACAAGTGATTGTGTAGAAAATGTAATTTATAGTTCATTGGGCAACCCATTTTCTCAAAGTTCTCAACCATTTTGGATTCAATTTCTTTGTAATTAAAGCTTCTGCGATCACCCAAGAATTTTTCGGTAACTTCCTGAAAGCTAAGCCATGCAGCTCTTTCAATGTTTGTCATGGAACTAATAAACTGATCATCAGACATCATTTTCCTAATTTTTGGACCATGAAAAATATCTTTCTTCAATTTCGCATCTGATTCATTTGGAAACTTGCTTTCTAAGTATTTGAAGCACTGACCATCTTTATTTGAAGCCTTAACGAATTGTTTCATTACACCAAGTTTCATGTGTGATGGCGGAATGAGAACTCTTTTAGGGTCAACCAATGAAGTAGCTATAACGTTACTTTTTCCAACTTCGAGTGATTGTCTTCAAGGCCATTTATGATTTGTATAGTGCTTTAGTGGTATGCGCTATAGGAACTGTGGCATAGTAGTTGCTGTTGTGTAGTAATACAGCTTTCAAACTTTTGTTTGATGAATCTATGAACAATCTTCATTCTTCGACTTTATATACATTAGGCTTAATTTTATTCATCAAACCTTTCACATCTTTACAATATACAATTTCTTTACCATCATGTTTCATTTCTTTAAAATATGGTTCGAAACTTTTGCTTCTTGTTCTGTAAAAAGATACTTTAGTAGAATTTGCCAAATAATTCATGCTCTTTAATGCTGAAGCTAAATGTTCTTCTCCATCTTTAGGTAATTTAAGCTCTCTTGCTAAGTCGTTTGGTTTGGAGCCCATGACTTTACGCTTTTGTTTTTTTGGCCCGCTGGAAGGAAAAGGTCGTCATCGTCATCATCATCGTCATCGTAATTTTCAGTTTCTTCATAACCATCGCTCTCATAAGATTCATGTTTTAAATTATTCTTATCAATTGTATCTCCATGAATGCCGTCATGGACTTCGTTGTTATCTTAATCATCATGTTTTTTATCGTTGGAATCTGATTCAATTGATAACCTCTCAAGAAGATCTATTTCTTCGTCTCTTCTCGTTTTTTCGATAGGTATTTTTACAGAAATGACATCAGCATAATTCACATTTGTTTTATGTTTACTATTAATTCCAATAATTTCGGTGTGGCAGCAGTAACAATCCTCTCTTCTATCTGCTCGATACACTTCCATTCTGCTATCAAATTTAACTCTGTCATCTTCTTCTTCGTCATTATCTTCGTCATCATGGTGACAAGACCATGGACAGCTTGTTTTTCAGGTCGCTGAATGAGAATTCGTAGTCCGTTCAACTCATCACATCAGGATCAAGGCCATTTCAGAGTCAAATCTACAAAATTGATTATAAAGTCAAATCTACAAAGGTAATTTTAAGGTCGAATATATTAATTTCATGCAAAATAAACCTAATCCACGGTATTTCAGGGTTGTTGTAAAATATTAAATAATTTCAATTGAATACAAGGTTACTATAAAGAATAAAAGATCATATTTAATTTTCTCTTATTTGTGAGATCGTACATTATACAATTTCAAAATGCATTAGAGTTTTCTGTGATACGTGAAGAATTTTGTAAAAAATTAGCGTGTCTTTTCTAATTGTATAAATATACGTTTAAATAGATAAGAAAAATTTAAACATGAATTTTTTTTGTTAAAATAACCTTTACCTGCTGCCTCGAAAAAAGCTGTGACGGTGACACTGCCCCAAATGGGGATGTGTGAGATAATCCGCTCATAAGCTTGTCGAGATAACGATGCCAGTAGAAGCGCACTGCCTTGCAGGAAGACGTTAGGGTGTGAGGATGAAACTGTAGTGTGTCCGACGACAAGTTGACATTGTCCTTGTCAAAGTCGGAAAGCTCTTATACTTAGCTCCGGAGAGGTATAAGAGTTATCACCTCCGGAACAGCAGACTCACCTGCGATTGAACCAGGATCCCTAACGTGCGGGGTTATGTTAAAGACCATGGATTATTCACCTTCTAAATCTCGGGGGCATATTTATTCAAAAAACAGAAATCTTTTTTGTTTTGTCTGTGGAGTATTCACTCCGCTAAAATCTCGAAAACATTTTAATGAAAATCTTCAAAACATTCACAAAACCTGCTTTAAATTGAAAACAGTAGTGAATATAAAAAAGTGGACTCCATGTAGTATCTGCGAACAATGTCGCAAAATGCTTTGCATGTGGGATAAAACAAAAGAAGATGACAAAGTTAAATTTGACAGCCCAATGGAATGGTATCAACCAGATAGAATAAAAGATTGTTACTTCTGTAACACCAAAATTATTGGAATGAATAGTAAAAACAAAACTACTGTAAATTATGCTGGTGTTATTTCTGTAAAAAGACCCATCGAAAAAACGAGAAGAGATGAAGAATTAGATTTTCTTGAGAGGTTATCAATTGAATCAGATTCCGACGATAAAAAACATGATGATTAAGATAACAACGAAGTCCATGACGGCATTCATGGAGATACAATTAATAAGAATGATTTAAAAGATGAATCCTATAAAAGCGATAGTTATGAGGAAATTGAAAATAACGGTGATGATGATGATGACGACGATGACAACCTTTTCCTTCCAGCGGGCCAGAAAGACAAAAGCGTAAGGTAATGGTCTCAAAATAAACTAAACGACTTAGTTAGAGAGCTCAACTTACCTAAAGATGGAGCAGAACATTTAGCTTCATCTTTAAAAGCCATGAATCAGTTGGCAAATTCTACTAAAATATCTTTTTACAGAACAAGAAGCAAAAGTTTCGAACCATATTTTGAAGAAATAAATCATGATGGCGATAAAATAGTATATTGTAAAGATGTAGAAGGTTTGATGAATAAAATTAAGCCTAATGTATATACAGTCGAAGAATGCAGATTGTTCATAGATTCATCAAACAGAAGTTTAAAAGCTGTATTACTACACAACAGGAACCACTATGCCTCAGTTCCAATAGCGCGCTCCACTACAATGTAGGGAACATATGACAATCTAAAAATTATAATACGAAAAATTCAGTATGACAAGCATAAATGGCTTATATATGGCGATTTAAAAGTTTCTAGAATATTGTTAGGACAGCAGTCTGGATTTACGAAGACGCCATGTTTCCTGTGCTGATGGGATAGTAGAGACCGTGCAAAGCACTATACAAATCATAAATGGCCTGAAAGAAAATCTCTCGAAGTCGGAAAAAGTAACGTTATACCTACTCCATTGGTTGACCCGAAAAAAGTTCTCATTCCGCCATTACACATATAACTTAGTGTGATGAAACAATTCGTTAAGGCTTCAAATAAAGATGGTCAGTGCTTCAAATACTTAGAAAGCAAGTTTCCAAATAAATCAGATGCGAAATTGAAGAAAGATATTTTTCATGGTCCAAAAATTAGGAAAATGATGTCTGATGATCAGTTTATTAGTTCCATGACAAACATTGAAAGAGCTGCATGGCTTAGCTTTCAGGAAGTTACCGAAAAATTCTTGGGTGATCGCAGAAGCTTTAATTACAAAGAAATTGTATCCAAAATGGTTGAGAACTTTGAGAAAATGGGTTGCCCAATGAACTATAAATTACATTTTCTACACAATCACTTGTTGAGTTTTCCTGACAACTGTGGAGATTATAGTGAAGAACGGGGAGAGCGTTTTCACCAAGACATTAAAGTAATAGAGAAGCGTTATCAAGGTAGATGGGATACTAGTATGCTGGCTGATTACTGCTGGATGTTGAAAAGAGATTGTTAAACCACTGGGAAAAAACGTCAAAGGAAACCTTTGCACCGATCATTTGATGAAAAACATGTGAGATACAGTAAGAAAAAATAAATGGCATGAATTTAGGTTTGTTCTACGCGAATTTTGTACATTTAACCTTGGAATAACCTTCAGTTTAAAGTGATAGGATCAAACGGACCACGGATTCGGATTAAGCGATTCCAAAAACATAAATATATACTGTTAAAATATAATTCCCACTAATATCGTAGATTTGACCTTCAAATGACCTTGACCCTGAGGTCATGGGGTCAAACGGACCACGGATTCGGATTCAGCGACCCCAAAAACATAAATATATACTGATAAAATATGGTTCCCACTAATTTCGTAGATTTGACCTTCAAATGACCTTGACCCTGAGGTCATGGGGTCAAACGCACCACGGATTCGAATTCAGCGACCCCAAAAACATAAATATATACTGTTAAAATATGGTTCCCACTAATTTCGTAGATTTGACCTTCAAATGACCTTGACTCTGAGGTCGTGAGGTCAAACGCACCACGGATTCGGATTCAGCGACCCCAAAAACATAAATATATACTGTTAAAATATGGTTCCCACTAATTTCGTACATTTGACCTCCAAATGACCTTGACTCTGAGGTCGTGGGGTCAAACGCACCACGGATTCGGATTCAGCGACCCCAAAAACATAAATATATACTGTTAAAATATGGTTCCCACTAATTTCGTACATTTGACCTCCAAATGACCTTGACTCTGAGGTCATGGGGTCAAACGGAAAACGGACTCGGATTCAGCGACCCCAAAAACATAAGATGTATATATATGGTCTGGTCCGTGGGTTTTGACACTTTTTTTTGTGGGGCTGTGTTATCAGTAGTTTTATTTGTATTATGAGAAGCAGAGCTAAAGCTTGTAGCAGAGTCTAAAGGCCTTTTCTGGTAAGAGAGATGGAGAGAAGCTCTGCGCGTATAAAAGCACGAGTCTCGCTGACTCGCGCGCCTTATTCTTCAATCAACTCTGACGGGTAACACATCGGGACATACAAGCGCTTAGGCTTAACGCCCTTTGTTTACCTGAGTTAATATTAAATCAAAAATTTAATTTAATTTCTTTCTTGGACTTAGAGAAACGATTGGGACATACAAGCACTTAAGCTTAACGCCCTTTGTTTCTTAAAGCCAGAATTAAAAATAGAACTCAATTTTTTAAACCGGTAACAATTGGGACATATAAGCGTCTAAACTTAACGCCCTTTGTTATTTAAGGGTTTATATTTATTAAAAAAGAAATTTAAGTTGAGCTCTATTGACTCTGGGGACATACAAGCGCTCTAGGCTTACATAACTGAAGGACGCTCTTTTACGTATGTCAGATTATTAAAAATAATTATAGCACGATTAAAATGCGTTTGAAATTGAAAATTCTTTGCGAGTATGTTACGTAATTCAATAAAAAAACCAGGTGTTGCAGTCATGGGGACTGGCCTACAGAAGTTAATACTTCTTTTGGTTTAGTGACAGTCTTGCTTTTCATAGAATGAACAATTTTCCGTCACACTTTGTTTAAAAATATATTTTATATTAAATAAATATGTATTCGCACAACAAATTATCAACTCATGAAGTAGAATAATGGTAGTTTGGGGTTAAGAGAAGGCCTCCTAAACACATTTGCAACTTACTAAGCTAATTACAAGGAAGGGTCCCCAGGTGAACCTCACCGACTTTGATCATTTTGTGATATGTTGTAGTACTCGAGAAGATATTAGACATGTGTTTTTCTTACGTGCTAACTCGTCGATTTAAGGGGTGAAAATCACGCCCAGCAGTTTGCCCCCAAAAATAGGTTTTTTCTAATATCTCAAAAATTATTTGAAGTTTTTAAATAAAACCTACGCCAAATTCTTTATTGTAAAAAGACGCTACTATAGGCATAACTTTTACCCCGAAGGGTGTCAACCCCTATTTTTTTAGGGGTGAATCTGCAATTTTTCGCTATTTTTCCAATGTGAAATTGATCAAATCAGCTAGATTTGGTTAAAAATTGCATTATCATCGAGAAAATAAAAAATTAAAGTTGACGTTTTTCGAGATTTACGAAGAAAAAATTTTTTTTCCTAATTGTTTTACCCTTGAGGTTATTTCTTAATTTTATCTTTAAATGAAAAATTATATCCATAAATTATTTTTAATTTATTTGCAGATTTACAAATTCATTGTATATTTTTTAATTTTTAATAAAACCATATTGAATATCGATGAAAATCATTTTATTTTACAATGAATTATTGCAGGTTTGGAATAAATTCAAATTTTTAACTCTTGTGTAATCAATTTAATTTCGAATACATTCTACAAACTTATAATATTACAATTATTTAAAATATGCAATTTATGTGTAATACATCGGTAATTGGAAATTGCATAATTTTCTTAATTGTTATCAAGGATCATAAGTAGAGCAATAATGATAATTATCAAAAATGTATTTCAAACATAAAGATTTTTTACACCATAAACATCGAACAATTACGCAGTTTGAAACTCCTGTTTAATTCAAATAAAATGTTTGAAATGTATGAAAAAGAAACATTTGTATAAAGCGAATTAAAATCATTGACCCTTGCCAAAGTCAAAGTTCAATTATGATCAAGCTTAGTCTTATTAAGATTTAGCTGAGTCTTTTATTTTTATTTATTTTCGAAATACATTATAACCTTAACGACATCTGAATGAATCTAAAGTAAATACTCAAGCATACGATGGCCACTTTATTCATTTTTTACATTATAATTCTGCTATTTGAAGATATAATAATTTAAAATGGAAATAATATAAAATTTGAAGATGAATATTTCGAAAATAAGAGCAACGATTTAATTTAGTTTGATTAAAAGTTATCTTAAATTATAGAAAAATGTTTATCTTAAATTATATAAAAATTTATTTATTTTTCACATCATATTTCTTCTTTTATATTATCCATTTGAAACTCTTAATTTTCAAAAAAATTGTTCACATTCATACGAAGAACTTCCTTAATTAATAAATTAATAATGTTGATCAAAGATTAATAATAAGTACAGCATTCTCATTTAGTTTATTATAGACATTAACGATTGAAATGATGATGCTTTTAAAATTATTTAACATTTTTTTCAATTATTTACAATTTTTCAATTCTCTAATTTGTTTAAGGGGAGACACAAGTGAAACTGTGTTTCTCAACAAAAAAATGACGTTTTTTATTTTTAATTTTTAACCCATAGCACCTACAACGTAACCCATGCGTAATGTTGTTCAAAATCATCTGAAAAATCTATAAATAAATTTTCAGCCTGAAATATTAAAAACTGTGAGACTAGTTCCATTTTAGCTGCTGCCTCATTTACCAGTAAACCAAGCAGCAGTTAAAATGAAACTAGTCTCACAATTTTTAATATTTCAGGCTGAAAATTTATTTATAGATTTTTCAGATGATTTTGAACAACATTACGCATGGGTTACGTTGTAGGTGCTATGGGTTAAAAATTAAAAATAAAAAACGTCATTTTTTTGTTGAAAAACGCAGTTTTACTTGTGTCTCCCCTTAAACAATATTAAAAATTAATATCAAATAGGTTCTCATTTAGTAGATGAAATAACATAAGATTAAGCACTTTTTATGTAAAATAGACGAATAAATGTTTAAAAAAATACAAATTTTTTATCTCATGACTTAAAGTTATGTTAATATAATAAATTATACGCATAATTAATTATTTATCATAAAATATTTGAATTCCTTGACTTCCGGCACATCGAAAAAAAAAAGATGAAGATCGGACCATTAGAAGCCGAAATAATTGCATTTTTAGAGCGCGCTGTAGTTTTTAGATCTTGATTTCACTTTTCAATCAGCTTCCTCCATCACGTGACCCGCATACGTTTTCAACGACTTTTCGAGTGATCCGAGTAATTTTAATCGATACTTTCTATATCTTTCCAAAGAGCGCATGTTTTGAAAACTTTTACCTAATAAGTGTTTGGAGAAATAAAGCTCATTACGCTTTAATTGACTTTCTATTGTTTATTGTTTAATAATAAACACAAATTAACTTTGGTGAGTCATAGTTCAAAAACTATCGAGCGGAATTTGATTTTTCTTTTTTTTAAATGAATGCCTTTCAGAGTATTTTCAAACAAAAGTTTTTGGGTTTCATTGAATTCAAAATTGAAAAAGATATTCAATTTGTTTATAAGCATAAATTTAACTATATTTTTTAAAAACTTCCTAAGACTCTCCCAATCAACCAATTTCAATTGTTCAGAGTGCATTTAAAAGCTTTGATAGTCTGTTATATGTATAAAAATCAGCACTCATCTAAAAGCATTATTTTATTTGTAATGAAGTTTTGAAATTTTTGCATTTTTTTGCGGGACGCTTAATGGTTAAATTATTGTGAAGCAATGAACAAACCGATTCTAATGAAATTTGCTGGGCTATTTTATCATATGAAAAAGTTTTCTGTAGCCCAATATTAAAATCATATAATAAATATAAATAATTAAAACAATGATTTAAAAAAAAATTAATTTTTGGGCAGTTTTTTCGCAATTGTTGTCGTTTTTCTAACATAAAAAATGAAATTTTTTATTTCTATAGTTTAATATTTCATGTAAAATTTTATCACACAACTTTTTTTTCCTCTTACATTTTTCTCTAAAATAAATATTTAAGGAGTTATAAATAAAAAAAGGATGAAAAAAATCGTTTTTCTCGAGATTTTTTCACTATTTGTTCAATAGCGAATTTAGCACAACTTTTCCAACTGGCGCATATCGAAATTATCATATCTAACATGATTTCGGAGACATTTAAACAAAAATTAGCGACTATATACGAAACATTCAAACCAAAACAGATCCCGCCTGGACTACAAATTCACCAGTTTTTTTTTTAAGATTGATAAAAAGAGGGGAAAGAAGTCTACCATCACCAGATATTGTTAGTTGTATTGTATAGTTATGAGTCGTAGCAGCTGCAGATTGCACCAAGCATTCTACTTGCCTTTCCCCTTCGATTGCTAATGTACGGCCAGAATGGACTTCTAACTGAAATCCACTTTGATCTGAATAATAAACATTTTCTATTCCTTTTTCTTTAATAAGATTTTTTACTTCAATATCAAATTCATAAGCTTTTTTTGTAAATAATCTGCTCTTTCTATTGTTTTTTGGTGATAAATTTATTAATTTTTTTTCCAACAATTCTATGGGCTCTCTTAAAATTTTTCACCCAATGTTTTGATGCTTTGAAACGAAAATTTTTATGACCAATATCCTTTTGTGCTTGCAGGACCCATTTCTGTAAATCTATATCATGGATAATATGTCCAGCATCAACAGCAGCTTTGAAATTTTCTAACACAAATGAACAAATTCTAGCTATTTTTTCTCTATAAGTTCCACCTTTATTTAAAGTTTTTGCCCAACGTTTGAATTGTGTTATTGATGTCACCTTTTGAAACCTATTTTGTACGGTTTTTAAATTTAAATTTTTATTAACACCACTCCTCTAAAACTCTACTGTTCTTGCTTCATAATCATGATACAACCTGCATTTGAATATCTTTATAAGGTTCTGTAAAATCAAGAATTTCATCCTCAAAAACATCGAATTCATGCATAGAGTTTAATAAAATTTGTTCAATATGCTCTTCTAAATCTTTTTCTCGCTGTGTTATTGCAGTTTCTTTCAGATTAAGTGCTTGAAATGTTATTAAAAGCAAGTTTAACACGTTCATGGGATTCACCATCATTTTATTTCACTCTAAAGATTTAATACTGTAAAATGAAAAGCTGTTTTTGTTGTTTTTATACTGTTATATTTAACACGTTGAAGTACACTTTTAAACTCAAAAAAACACAAAGTAGAACTGACCAAAGTAATTAAAAATGCCAATTTCAATGCTTTCACAAGTTGCAGAATTACAAATAAAAATAAATTTATCACAGATTACTATCATCAACTGATCAATAGCATTATCATCAACATATTATATAGCAAGTACTATAATTAAATATTATTGAATATGTAGATGTACTCACTTAATTTATAATGTATTTCAATAACATATCATTATATGTGTTTTAAAACTTTAATGTGATATATATATATATATATATATATATATATATATATATATATATATATATATATATATATATATATATATGTGTGTGTGTATGTATATATTTGAAAAATTTTTAAATACTAATGACTCCTATAATTTTTGTATAAGATTTCCTATGAGGTTTACGTATGAATGCATTTTTGATGAAGAGTGTATTTTTTTTATTTTTGATATGATACAAATTTTAAGAATCCTGAAATATGTCATTGTTTAAAATTATCTAATCTTGTTAAAAACTTTCAGAATCAATTATAAATTAATAGTTTAAAATTATAGAATTTAAAATAAATCATCGAAGAAACTTGTTACGTGGCAATTTCCCGGACCTCCGAGTGAATTCCCGAAGCCACGAACTTACCTGGGTTCACAAATTTATTTTGATTTTTAATTAAGCGCCAGTGAACCCTGCCCAGCTAGCTGGGTAGAGCAACTGAAGAGGGGGTCAATACTTACTGGCCTGCTTCGGGTTGCAGGCTAATTCTAACGATCAAAGTGGTCCAGAAAATTTCAATGTAATTTATGATTTAATAAAGAAAGAAATAAGAAGTTAGAAAAAACAATTTGTAATATAGAAAAAGGCAAAGTAAAATTTTTAATTTATAAAGAAATACTATTGATATTAAATGACCAATTATTCTAAAAAAAATGAATGGTATAATTAATTTTCTTTAACTTATAATTCTTATCCTGAAAAGAGGGAAAGGAAAAAATAACTATTTAACTCTCTATTTAAACTTTAAATCTGACTTTTTATATTCTTAACTTGAAGGGAAACTTCGCTTACAAATAGCAATCAAAAACAATAAAGGAATCGCCGCTCTAATTAATTTACCATACTTAGGCTGTGCGCATGCACAGAAATTCAAGAATTTATAATTCCGTTACACGCGCATTCAATTTAATCACCTTTTAGGTTAAAACCGTATAAAGAATAATTATTTGAAACTTAAGTTACGCGACGCTCGATTTCCTTACCGCGCAGTCGCACATTAATATCACTCGCGCTACTCATTACAAAATAAAGAAAGAACTATAAATTTCAATTAATAACTACGTATTGCTATCTAGCTCGCACCCCTTTAACAATGGCTGCCGCGTCGTCTCTTTCTTACTATTTAACTATTTATTCTTCACAATAATATAGGTATATATATATAAAACAATCTTAGTAATTAGAATACGATAAGAGCAATTTTTATTCAACTTGACTATTCACGATTTCCACATTTAATTTATAAAACAAAATTGGGTCACGTCGCCAAGTAATAACGCCTTCGCACGTTTTTTCTTTTATTTTCTTTTAAATTTCACTTGTTTATTATTAAGATATTTGTTCGCATTTTCGTTAAACCGTGCTGACTCTATGTATAAAGGTAATAATAAGAAAAAAATTTATCTCTTAAAGAGGACCGAGAAAGATATCGGGGAAAACCAACAGAATTAAAAATACTATTTCTCACTTGCTAACCCGCTGGTAAAATTCCACTTACAGTCGCTCTGCTGCAGATTCCCTCTCAGTAGTCAAAAACGAAAAAGAACGTGAAGCTGGTTGAAAAAGAAGAAAATGGTGTGGTCAAAGAAAAAAAAACGATAGTGGTTTCAATAGAAGGTCGAGCCCGGTCGCAGGCTCGCCGCCTCTGGAGATGTCTCACCGCAGCTTTCTTTCTTTTCCTTTATTTCTGATTTTCCTTTTATTTAGTCCACGACTTCTCTGCTCTTGTTTCTCTCTTTGCTCCTTGATTTATTTAGTGGTGAGTCGCTATCGATTACTTAATCGACTCTTGGTTGCGAATCTCCTATCTCTGTCACTTTAGTCAAAAGACTGACGGAAAACCACACTGTACTTAAAGTTTCTATGTTGCTTTACGTAGTAGAAACATCAATTATCGAAAAGTTCTACTCATAGCTATCTCTCATTAATTGATCTTCTCTATGTATGTACAAATACAAATGAACATGGCGCGTCGCTTGAATCTTTAATTGTATACGCGTATATTCCTTTTATTCTTTTTATTTCTTCATAGCCTAAACGTTATAGTACGCCTCTATGTGTTTCACATACGTATTTCACTATATGCCGCTCCTCTTCTTCGCGACTGGGCATATATGCTATACGTGCTCATACTTCTTGCGTGCATAGCTTCAAGTCATCTGTTTCTTTCATTTCTCTCACTCTCCTGGCGTCACCATGTTAACTTCTGCTTTGTCGCGTCATTTGCAACTTCGTGTTACCGCTCGATTATAACTCCTCGTGATTCCTTTATGTTATAAAAGTTGTAAAGGTGTTAATTAGTGTATGTGCACATCTTTAGTATCGTACTCATCTCTGGGTTGGTTGTGGTGTAATGTGCGCCATGTGTGTATACTTATCTTAAGCTACTGTAGGGCCCTAAACTAGAACCTGGTTGACGTTTTCTTCTCGTTATTAATTTCTTGTATACTCTTAAAATGTTTCTTGTGGACTGAGTTTCTGGTGCATCTAGGATGTGTATATGTCCTTGCATATACGCGTCGTGTTCATGAAGCCTTCCTCATTTGCCGCACGCATGATCATAATCTTCTTTCTCTTTCTCACTTGTGTGCATCACTACAGCTGATCCTTCTAGCTGTGCTTCTATTTTTGCGTCTGTCGTTGTCTTTGGTTCAATATTAGTATCTCATCTCGCTTCACATCTTTAGTTTCCTACTTAAATAATTAAATTCTATTTCTTCCGATTCAACCGGATATTTTTTTAATAACTACTGATTACTTTATTTTTACTTTTGGTTTTTCCCCATAGTTTTCTCAACCCTCTTTTACATTTCTTAATTTCTTACGCTTAAAATTATATTAAAGAAATTAAAAATAAAATCTAAGATTTAAAAATCATAAATAACTATACTCACTTGTTTTCAATTAATATTTTATACTTAATAAATATTTTATACTAAATAATCTATTTAAGATTTTATTACTTGTGATGTACTTTATACATCACAAACTCTACAAATAAATGAAAAAAAAATCAGGAAGTAAATGTTTTAATTTTATATTGCTTACCAAACATTTTGGAATTGAAAAATTATTTATGGATATAATTTTTCATTTAAAGATAAAATTAAGAAATAACCTCAAGGGTAAAACAATTAGGAAAAAAAATTTTTTCTTCGTAAATCTCGAAAAACGTCAACTTTAATTTTTTATTTTCTCGATGATAATGCAATTTTTAACCAAATCTAGCTGATTTGATCAATTTCACATTGGAAAAATAGCGAAAAATTGCAGATTCACCCCTAAAAAAAATAGGGATTGACACCCTTCGGGGTAAAATTTATGCCTATAGTAGCGTCTTTTTATAATAAAGAATTTGGCGTTGGTTTTATTTCAAAACTCCAAGTAGTTTTTGAGATATTAGAAAAAACCTGTTTTTGGGGGCAAACTGCTGGGGTGATTTTCACCCCTTAAATCGACGAGTTAGCACGTAAAAAAAACATATGTCTAATATCTTTCTGAGTACTACAACATATCACAAAATGATCAAAATCGGTCAGGTTTACCTGGGGACCCTTCCTTGTTAGAAGCATACAGAAATTGTTTAAATAATAAGCATACAATGATAATAAATATCAAAACAATTAATTTATTAAAATTTTTTAACGTTTTATGATAATTATTAAATTCAATATTGGAATCCTATATTATAATAATCTTTTTTATGCAAATTTAAAACTTTACTCAATGATAGCAAAAAATATAATTCATATTTTTTCTTATAGTTTTTTAAAAATATTACAAAAATGCACAGTGCGTATGTGAATTATAATTGCAGTTCTAAACTACAGTTTAATCGATGTTTTTTTTTTTTTTTGAAACTTTGAATCGAGCACTAAATATAAATCATTTAAAAATTAATATTTTTACTGTAAGCATGTTAAAATATTAGAATTTAACTTTTTAGTATATCTACCAGCAATTTCAATTAATCAATGATGGAAAATATTTGCAAGACTATTCTTCACTTTAGGTCTAACCAGGAGAGGCTATGAGCTTTGGGTCACAGATCTTGATGAAACTTTGAGATATGTTTTCAGGTACCAAAATATGATTAAAGCCAGAGCGGTACGGTCTAACGCTTCGAAAAACTGAAATTATAGACGTTTCTAGTCTTATTTTAAGAAAAATGTAAAAAAAATGCTCCTAATTAAAGTGTAAATAATTCAGTCTAGAAATGTCTTTAATAAATCAACAGAAACTAAAATAAAAGTAGAGAAAGAAAGCTTTAATTTGCCGTTTTGAGAATTAAGAAATAATAATTAGAACCAGAGATATGTTTGTTCAAAGTTAAGCAGCAAGAAAGTACCAAAAATCATCTAAATTCTGAAGGACAGTGATTTTTGGTACTTTCTTGCTGCTTAACTTTGAACAAACATATCTCTGGTTCTAATTATTATTTCTTAATTCTCAAAACGGCAAATTAAAGCTTTCTTTCTCTACTTTTATTTTAGTTTCTGTTGATTTATTAAAGACATTTCTAGACTGAATTATTTACACTTTAATTAGGAACATTTTTTTTACATTTTTCTTAAAATAAGACTAGAAACGTCTATAATTTCAGTTTTTCGAAGCGTTAGACCGTACCGCTCTGGCTTTAATCATATTTTGGTACCTGAAAACATATCCCAAAGTTTCATCAAGATCTGTGACCCAAAGCTCATAGCCTCTCCTGGTAAGCAGCGTGATGACATGGCTTTTAATTGTAAACTAATTCGCGATTTGCCTACGTTTCTCTACTGACAACTAACCTCAAACCGTCAGAAATTCAAAAGAAAAAATTTAGATAACAAGTGCTTATTCAAATAGTATTAACTCTGGTTCTAATTGTTACACAAAAAAAATAAAACAAGTAATAAAAGGTTATTCTATTTTTATCCTCTTATAAAATTTGTAAAAATTTCAAATTCAAAAAAATTTTTTTCAATTGTATATTTTTCAATAATTACTAAAAAATTTAAACGGAAATGAAGAGAATTTAAAAAAATAAAAAAATTCAACTCTGATTTTTTATTGTTCTTATGCTTTTTAATAAAGTTATAAGCAATTGAAATATCAAAAGTGAAAATTTGATTAACAATTACGTTTAACATGTTATTATATACATTATCATCATTTTCCTAGAAATAAATTTTAGTTTTTTAAAGAAATTTGAAAAAAAATTTGAATTTGAATAATTTTGATTCGAATTTGATTTTTTACGATCACTTGTAACTTTATTGAAAAGTCTCGTAACAGAAAAAACATCTGTAAAGAATACTAGATTTTTGAAAATTCTTTCGGTTTCTGTTTGAATTTTTCCTAATCATCATTTTAAAAAAAAATTAAAAACTTAGTATTTTGTATCTAATTTAATTTGTTTTTATGATATTTGTTGTGCGACTATCAAAGACAATACTGTTTTGAAGGAGCGCTATATATATAATATAATATAAATATATATATATATATATATATATATATATATATATATATATACAGCGCTCATACATACATACATAATACAAACATACAGGAAGATGTATCTGCGTGTGAGTGCGCGCTTTATACATACTGAACGTTCATGTGGTAACCCAATACCCAAACAGTATATACGCAACGATTTGTGTGCCGATGTGCCTTCTTTCTCCCCTCCTATATACTTAGCTTGTGTAGTGCGTATTCGCTTGCTATACTCTCCTTCTCTCTCTCTCTTTCTTCCTTTTTCTTAAATCCGGCTTGAATATATATTGCTTGGTATTAGTGATAAGATTATTTTCGGATTTTTTGACTATTAGAATTATTCGAATAAACGGATAATACTATCCGTGATGAAATAATCTGGATAGTCAAAAAATATTCGGATAATCAAAAAGCATTCGGATAACCAAAAAATATTCGGATAATAATTTTAATCGAATAATTGAATTGTGTGTGTGCGAGTGCGTGCGTGCGCGTGTATGCCTGTGTGCGTGCGTGCGTGCAGGTGCGGGTGCGGGTGCGGATGTGGATGCGGGTGCGCATCCACACCTGCATCCGCATCCGCACCCGCATCCACATCTGCACCCGCATGCTGATGCGGGTGCGGATACGCGCACAGATAGGGTCACACGTACATAACACATATTAAAATGTAACGTGAAGGCTATTTAGATTTTTATTCCCAGCAAATTTCCGAGGCGCGCCAAAAAAAGTATTAACTTCAAAAATTTAAATTGAACTTGTATTCAGGTTCCAAATGTTATAATAACGAGAAATAATAAGGTAAGTTCATTTACAACATTTACGTAAATCCGCATGCATTTCGTAAATATTGATTGCTATGAAACTCATGACATCTCATTTTAAAGTTCCTTCTTTTAGTTTTAAAATGAGATGTTACACGTCTAAAAAAATTGATTTAGTGAACCACAACAATCATTTGCGTTTAAAGTATCCGTATTAGGTACAGTTGTTTTAACTTAAATACATCCATTTTAAAAAAATATTTGCACCAATATTTATAAATCTTCAAGGTGCCCCAGATTAAAAAAAGAAACATCAAAATCGGTCCATTATCTACGGAGATACGGTTAATTTTTACGAAATTTATTAGAACGGGGTCTTTTATTAACTTTGCACACGCGCAAACATAAGCATCTTTACCACGACCCCCCGCTTATCGTTATTATTTGTATGTTATTATTATTTTAGTCTTAATAATAAAAAGTCGCATTTTTAAAAATCTAATCATAGATTTTTAAAATATGTCTTTAACTAACGAATGCCGCTTGATTCGTTAGTAGTAGGATAAGGGGTGGTACATGTGGACACCCCCTCCCCTCGTCTCGATATACCGCCCCCTTTTCCCCCTCGCCTCTTGTCTCCCCTTCATGTCTGGGGCTGTTATAGCGTACATGTGGTGGTAAAGTGTGACATTTTCCCTTCCCCCAGTCTGGGGCTGATATAGTGTCCATGGTGGGTCCTCTCCGTCTTCCCCTACCACTCTACTTGGGAGTGTTGTACACAGGGCTGTATAGTCTGAAAATAATTCTCTTTCCCCTCCCTCTAATATTTACGGTGATTAAAAAGTAATCTTTATACATACTTAATTTAAAATATAATTAAAATAATATGTTTACTAACTTTAAATATAAAAACTTTATGAAAATTTAAAATGTTAAATGAATAAAATTGTATATTTTATAATAATAATAATATCTATTTAAAAAAGTTTTAAAAATTGTTTGAAATTTAAAAATATGTATGAAAAAATTAATTATAAGAACATAAAAATTAATATCTTGTTAAATATTGTTATTAATTAATTTTTAAAATATGGTTTTAAATTTGATTTTTCTTTTTAATTAAAAAGTATACAATATAAATTTTTAAGGGATAGGTGGATAAATAAGGTTAATAAATGAAAATTAACGAATTAAATACGTTTAAATTTTTTATTCTATACCTTCGTATACATGAGTAGCCGTCGGCGGGTTACTCGATCTTCTATTATATAATAACAAGCGCTGAGGCTCTTGATTTATAATCGTATCAAACTCTTCTTTCGAGATCACATCTAAGAACTCTTCCCCTCCGTATGGGTATTTGGTGAGCTCTCCGTCGCTCTCGTACGTGACACGAACCTTCGCCGAATTTTGTGCAGCTTTATAGCGCCATATATAATTTATTGTATTTTTTCTTAGTGCTGTATGCATCAGAGTAGGGGTATGGATTTGGGCACTGAAAAAAATTGAAAATTATGAATACATTGAATTAAAAAGTAATAATTTTCAATAAAATTTTTCAAATAATTTAAAAGAATTTAAAAAATAGAAAAAAAAATCTATATATGAATTTACACGTTTTTTAATTACTAATAATTTAGTAAAATTTATTTAAAAAATTAAGCTTTTTTACAATTTAAAAAAAATATTTAAAAAAAATAATAATATTGAAACTTACTATGCTATTATTTTCGCCTGCAAGTATGAAATGTCCAGTAGCATATACTGCACGGTTTTTTTTTGTGATTTCTAGATGTTGAAGATTTGTATCCTTCTGAGGCCTCGCTACTGGGGTTAGGCTATTAAAGAATTCTTCCCCCGTCAGACTGAACGATTGAGTTGTTATTACGAGCGCGTTTGCGTGTACAATTTCTTGGGCCCAATGATAAATTATGCGTTTATCCTCAATACACCGTCGTTGGGCAACTCTGTTTGCCAGGAAATCAAGTTCCTTTTTGCACTGGCTTATAATGATTCCCAAATCTGTCAATTTTTTTAATTTCTCCATAGGCTCGAGAAATGCTGTTTCCCTCACTTTCGCGAAGTTTCTTACTCTTTCGTCTATTTCAGCTGTTTTTTTGTTTTTTTTTCTCCACTTTTTCTTCGAATATAACTTTAACTTCCTCAGCGTCGTTGAGGTTATTAATGTTTTGTGTGTCGTTATTAACACTATTATCCTCGATATCTATAACATCTATGTTTTCTTCATTTATAACTATAACTTCCTCTACATCGTTGAGGTTATTAATGTTTTGTGCGTCGTTATTAACACTATTATCCACGATATCTATAACATCTTCTATATTTTCTATTTCCTGCATTCCCGAACTTCTTTCAATAATTGCATCATACCACATAATTTGATTGTTTTGTTCTTCACTATTAATATTTTTTTTTGTCGCAATCAGTGTCACACAAGTCACTTGTTATAAAAGCAACAATCTTCCGAACGCGTTCTTCTTTCGTTCTCTCTTCTTCTTCACCAACTTTTTGAGAAACAACACTATTCGTCGATTGATTAATCAAATCCATAGTAATATCTTCTTCTACATTTTCTGGAAGAACAAAAGTTTCCAGCCATTCCATGTCGTCGTTTTCTTGTTCGTTATTTAGATTTTTGTATACACCACTTATCGATTCAGCAATATTCGGTGATATTGCTTTTTCCAATGCCTCTTTAACCATAGCATCAAACCATGACATTTCGTTTGATACTTGATTATTCTTTTCCATTTTTGTTTAAAAAAAATATTTTTCGTTCAAATTGAAAAAAAGCTAAGAAAAAGTATATCTTTCTCAATAAGTTTCGAAAATCAAACTAAAAAACTTTGAATATCGATCTTGCGAAAAAAACTCAGTGATGGGTATCTTTTCCATAAAATTATCTATGATTATATTTTATATTCATTTAGTAATATTAACATTTATATCGTTCATCACCTAAAAAAACATTAACAAGTTTAAATTAAAATTATTTTAAAAAATGTTATTAAATAATTTTTATAAAAATTTATAATCAATTTACTATTAATTTTACTAGTATTTCATTATTTAACAATTAATAATTCGTAATTTACTTCAACGAATCGTTTAAATGTGTATATTTGTATTGAATTTTAAATATTTTCGATACATCACATAACATTTGTTTGGGTAGTATAAATTTGTAAGAAAATGATTTATAATTTCATTTTTTGGTTCATAAAACTATAAATCAGTTATAAGATTTCATGTTAAATTTTCAATTTTTAAATAAATATTAATATTAAAAATATATATATATATATATATATATATATATATATATATATATATATGGGACATTTCACGCTAACTGATAGAGCAAAAAAATAAAAATCGTTAAAACTCTAAGAGTTTATTCTTTTTGTTACCCAAAATATGTAAAAAAATTTTCAAGGATCTAGATTGAAAGGATCAAGAGTTACAGGACCTTGAAATTTGAAAATTTTTCAAAATTTTTGGAAAAGTCCCAACTTTATCATTTTTTTTCTGAAAATCCTGATGTTTTAGAGAAAAATGCATAGTAACACTTCTTGTTTTTTATTAACTTTAAAATAAATTCTGGTTCGTGTAAGCAAAAGTCACCAATAAGGAGCTATCACAGTTTTAAATATACATTTTCATGTAAAATTTATTTTTCTTATTGAAAATAGCCTGTCACATACTAAACATGATCATTTGGTTTTAATACTCAAAAACTATTAAAATAAGTTTAAACTTATTTAAGAAGAAGAAGAAGAAGAAGAAGAAGAAGAAGAAGAAGAAGAAGAAGAAGAAGAAGAAGAAGAAGAAGAAGAAGAAGAAGAAGAAGAAGAAGAAGAAGAAGAAGAAGAAGAAGAAGAAGAAGAAGAAGAAAGAAGAAGAAGAAGAAGAAGAAGAAGAAGAAGAAGAAGAAGAAGAAGAAGAAGAAGAAGAAGAAGAAGAAGAAGAAGAAGAAGAAGAAGAAGAAGAAGAAGAAGAAGAAGAAGAAGAAGAAGAAGAAGAAGAAGAAGAAGAAGAAGAAGAAGAAGAAGAAGAAGAAGAAGAAGAAGAAGAAGAAGAAGAAGAAAAGAAGAAGAAGAAGAAGAAGAAGAAGAAGAAGAAGAAGAAGAAGAAAGAAGAAGAAGAAGAAGAAGAAGAAGAAGAAGAAGAAGAAGAAGAAGAAGAAGAAGAAGAAGAAGAAGAAGAAGAAGAAGAAGAAGAAGAAGAAGAAGAAGAATAAAGAAGAAGAAGAAGAAGAAGAAGAAGAAGAAGAAGAAAGAAGAAAGAAGAAGAAGAAGAAGAAAGAAGAAGAAGAAAGAATAAAGAATAAATAAAGAAAGAAGAAGAAGAAGAAGAAGAAGAAGAAGAAGAAGAAGAAGAAGAAGAAAAAGAGAAGAAGAAGAAGAAGAAGAAGAAGAAGAAAGAAGAAGAAGAAGAAGAAGAAGAAGAAGAAGAAAGAAGAAAGAAGAAGAAGAATAAAGAAGAAGAAGAAGAAGAAGAAGAAGAAGAAGAAGAAGAAGAAGAAGAAGAAGAAGAAGAAGAAGAAGAAGAAGAAGAAGAAGAAGAAGAAGAAGAAAGAAGAAGAAGAAGAAGAAGAAGAAGAAGAAGAAGAAGAAGAAGAAGAAGAAGAAGAAGAAGAAGAAGAAGAAGAAGAAGAAGAAGAAGAAGAAGAAGAAGAAGAAAGAAGAAGAAGAAGAAGAAGAAGAAGAAGAAGAAGAAGAAGAAGAAGAAGAAGAAGAAGAAGAAGAAGAAGAAGAAGAAGAAGAAGAAGAAGAAGAAGAAGAAGAAGAAGAAGAAGAAGAAGAAGAAGAAGAAGAAGAAGAAGAAGAAGAAGAAGAAGAAGAAGAAGAAGAAGAAGAAGAAGAAGAAGAAGAAGAAGAAGAAGAAGAAGAAGAAGAAGAAGAAGAAGAAGGAATGGAATCAGGCAAGAATAGCAGCCGCCAGAAATAATCGTTGATAGCGATGCCGAAACGGTCTTCAATAAAGAAGAAGAGGAACAACAAGAAAAAAGAGTTGAAAATAGCCGAAGTCCCATGCAGTTTCAACAGGAATTGGGAGAAAATTTTGAATCCGAGTCCGTTTTTGATTCTGAAGACAAAGAAGAAGTTAATGAAGAAATAATAAGACCGATCGGGCGACTAGCACGTACTATGTAAATTATCCAGAGCCATTGGGTGCTACCTTAACAGCCTTAAGCCATAATGGGCCTATATATGGTAATGGTAGCAACGATGTACTTAATGAGATAGAAAACAGGGCAGCAAATCCAGCAGGACCCTTTGAAAATAGGCAAGAACGGAGTATTCTGTTACACGGTTTTAATGCTCAAAGAGTACCGGAAAGAGAGAGATCGTTCCATCAAATCGTCGACCGCACGCGCATGATTTTCCACTCTTTTGATAAGGGCATGTTAGATCGACGAGTTAATGAGTGTAAGGGATTTTTATTATAATTATAATTTTTATTATTATTTTTTATTATTATTATTATTATTATTATTATTCTATTAATATTATTATTATTTTATTAATACTATTTATAAAATATTTTTTATTTATATAAAGTAATACGGAGAGAAGAAAACAGTGTTGATAACGTGACAAATCTAAATTCAAGATCTCTGGAGATTTATGCCCAAAGAATTAGACCAGTTCGACGGGCGCAAGAATAACGATGGTTTCATACTATGGCTGAAGATATCGAATCAGCATTGTTTACAGATTCGACTGCAGATTTAGCCGATCTACTCGATCGTGTACACGATAGTTTAAATGGTCCTCCAAAAGAATAAAAATTTTAAAAAATAATTTTTATTTTTCGTTTTTTAATTTTAAACGTTGCAAACATAAGTAAATAAATAATTTTAATAACAATAGTAATAAATAATATTAGTAATATTAATAATAATAGTAATAATGATAAGAATCATGTAATATAAAAATTAAAAATTCTTAATTAAATTTTCTAAATAAATTTTCAAAATATTTATTTAAATTTTTTGAAAATTCTAAACATAAAATATTTTTTATAGCAACGTCATCATCATCATCATCATCATCATCATCCCTCGTAGAAACATCAACACCAGTTGAAAACTATGCTACGTCTCTTTCTGTCACAGAAGAAGAAGAAGAAGAAGGGGGGGAAGAGTGAGGAGCCACAAATGCATCAGAGAGAGAACAGTTGGGTATGTCTACGAGCAGTAGCAGCGTCAACCATAGACATAGTAATAGCAGCGAGAGGGGGGAGTCCAACGCATATGTAAGCGAGAGCGTCAATAGGAATGAGTATGCACAAAAGAGTGAATCGTGCGTGAGTGAAGTAGAAAATGTTCAGATAGGTGGCGGTAGAGGCGCTAGTGCGGAGGAATTTTCAATAAGACCCCCATGCGTAAGATTCGATATTAATCAACAAAGAAATCATTACATAAGAAAATTTCAAATGAATGTGACAAGATTAGTACTTTGCATGCGTCTCCTTACAGAAAAATTTAATCCTGTTTTATACTAGACTTGGCATTGCAATACAAGTATATGATAAAAGTAATTTTGGAAGCGGAGAACCACCATTTTTTAATGGTCGTGCGTTAATTCAGCAATCCCAAAATAATGTGGATTTGCAAGGAGTTATAAATTTATATTATGATTCTGATGAACATCATTATCATACTATTTTAAATGTAAGCGGAGCAGCGGGTAATAATTTTTTCTCCGAATATTGTAATAAATGTTACAAATATACCGACTATCATCATGTGTAAAAGAAAACGGTATAATCTTGAAGTGTAACGAATGCCATAGAACATTTTTCAATAATGCTTGCTACAAAAATCATCGAATAAATGGAAGCTATAAGGCCAAAAATAAAAAAATTTGCGAACTTGTTAAAATTTGTCAAGTTTGTAATAAAGTTATTCATGTTCACAGAGATAAGCATGTATGTGGAGTTAATTGGTGTAAGCTTTGTCGAGGAAAACATTCTGTTAACGAGTTATGTTTCATGCGTCCTCTGTCCACGAATGACGATGACAATAGAAGCGACTTAAAAAAAATAAAGAAAACTCTGTTTGTATTCTACGATTTAGAAACACAGCAAGATACAGAATTTAGATGTCACACTACCACGCGATTACATGTTCCTAACCTCTGTGTTGTTCAGCAAACGTGTGATGATTGTTTGGAGAATAATGATTTTTCTTAAAGATGCGATACTTGTGGTATTCGAGAACATATTTTGCAAGAAAACCCAATTAGACAATTTTTAGATATGTATGTTCGCGAGAGAACAGTTTTTAACCAAATCATATGCATTGTACACAATGCTGGTGGTTTTGACGCACAATTTATGCTGAAAGAATTAGTGGAAAAATATAATCAGACATCACCCCAGGTGATTCTTAACGGACAAAATATAATTTTGTTACAATGCGGTCGAACAAAATTATCGATAGTTTAAGTTATTTCCGCATGAAACTAAGCTCATCAACAGAAACTTTTGGCTTACCACCCAGCGCGAAAAAGGGCTACTTTCCTCATCTGTTTAATACCGTAGAGAATGAAAATTATGTAGGTCCACTTCCAGATCCGCATTTTTACGCGCCTGATCCTATGTCTCATGAGGAAAAAGAGAAATTTTTCACGTGGTACAATTCCGAAACTCTGAGTGGACGCGTATTTGATTTTAAAAACGAAATCGTAGAATATTGTCGCATGGACGTTGAAATTTTAAGACGCGCATGTTTGGCCTTTAGAAAAATTTTCTTAAACGTAGGACGAATCTGTTCGTTTACAAGTGCGACTACTATCGCAAGCGCATGTTCTCTCGTTTATAGAAAGAATTTCTTATTACCCAAAACCATTGGCATGTATACCTCCTACAGGCTATCGTCGTGCTGTAAAACATTCTCAGAAGTCAATTGAATGGTTATTAGCCTATGAAAGAGAAATTGGTCGTAAAATAATTCATGCTGGTAGAACGAGAGAATTTATCTTGCCTGAAGGTTTTCTCGTAGACGGATTTTTACCTCCTGCATCAAGAAATCAGGGTGAAAAGGGTATAGTTTTCGAATATGAAGGTTGTTACGCGCATGGATGTCCCAAATGTGTTATTGAAAATCGGGATGCGCGCATCGCTTTTGGACGTACGTTTAACGAAGTTTATGAAAATACATTCGTAAAAATAAATAAAATTCAACAACATGGATACAAGGTTCGCTGTATATGGGAATGCGAATTCGATAAAATTAAACTTGAAAATCCAGAAATAGCTGAATACGTGTGTAATCACCCTGTAATGAGTAGAATAACGTTAAACCCTCAAGAAGCATTTTTCGGCGGAGAAACAGAAAATATAATTCCGTATTATAAAATTGAAGAGGGTGAGAAAATCAAATACACAGATATATGCTCCTTGTATCCTTACGTATATAAACGTGGGCAATTTCCCATTGGACATCCAAAAATTTTCATAGGGAGTGAGTGTCGTGAACGAACCGGAGGAAATAATAATGATTTGCAACGTGTCGAGGGTCTGATTAAGTGTAAAGTTTTACAACCCAGAAACTTGTACTTACCTTTGTTACCCGGTAAAATGCACGGTCGTTTGTTATTTGCACTTTGTCGTTCTTGTTGCGAGGAGAGGCGAGAAAGCGACTGTAATCACGAAAACGTTGGCAAGCGAGAATTCACGGGTACCTGGGTAGTCGACGAATTACGTAAATCTGTCGAACTTGGCTACCGTATAACGAAAATATATATTATATGGCAATACGAAATGACACGCTTTGATGGTATTAACGGAGGACTCTTTGCAGGATACGTAAATACGTTTTTAAAAATAAAACAAGAAGCAAGTGGATGGCTTGCTTGGTGTACAAATGACGACGAAGCGAAATTGCGGTACTTAAATGAATATGAGCGAAACGAAAATATTCGATTGGATCGTGACAAAATAGAAAAAAATAGTGGTCTGAGAGCTGTAGCTAAACTTTGCCTAAATTCTTTTTGGGGGAAGTTTGGACAACGCAGTAATTTAAAGCAAACGGAAATCGTGAAATCGCGCGAAAATCTCTTACCAACATTAACCTGTCCTGATAAAGAAGTTATCAGTATTTTACCTGTAAACGACGATATTTTATACGTTCATTGGCAGCTTACAGAAGAAGCTGTTAAAGCATCATCCAATACAAATGTGGTAATAGCAGCATTCACAACTGCACAAGCCAGGCTGGAATTGTACAAACATATGGAAAAGCTTGATAGACGTACTTTGTACTGTGATACTAATTCGTGTATTTCTGTAAAAAAGGACGATTCGGACGAATACGAGCCAGCCTTGGGAAACTTATTGGGTGATATGACGGATGAATTAAGATGTTACGCTTCTGGTACCTACATAGACACTATGATGTCTGCAGCACTAAAGTTTTACGCTTATCGTGCAATAACACCGTCAGAAAATATTTATGAATGTTGCAAAGTTAGGAGAATAACTTCAAATTTCAAAAATTCATTAAAAATAAATTTTAATAGTATTAGAACGCTCATAGACGAGGTATTCGCGAGAAAGCTTGGAGAAGAGAATGAGAAAGAGACGAATAAAAGCGAGATACGGTTGAATTTTAAATCTATACGACGCACACCTTATCACGAAGTCATAACAAGAGAAGAATTCAAAACCTGTAGCGTCGTTTTGAAAAAAAGACGCTATGTTTCCCTATCGCTTTCTCTTCCTTTTGGTTATGAGAACAAATGAACAACGAGTAAACGATAAAAAATATTGAATAAAAAAGGAAAAGTGTTTTCATGAAATCTATTATTATTATTTTACAAGCAATCATCAATAATTCATAGAAGATAACAATATGCTAACACTCCACGCGGTGATAAGCTTATACATTTCTTAATTAGCTGATTGACGCGGAAAATGAGCTTATTCCCGCACACGTGTTGAATAAACTAATAAAAACACGTGTGCCCGCGCCGCCACCGCCGCCCCTTCCACCCATCTAGGTCTCTTAATAATAATTAAAAAATAAAAAAATGTAAGAGGGTGCTTAACATAAAAAACATTAAACTTTTGTCCGTCTTTGTCAGTATTCAACATAGATACACGATGGAAACATCCCTTTACATGCATAATTTCAGGGCCGACTATGTGTGGAAAAACTGTTTTTGTCAAAAGATTTCTCGCCAGTTTACCCCAAATTTGTGACGTGAATTTTGATCGTATTCTCTTTTATTACGCGGAATGGCAAGAGGCCTATCGTAGCGAGTTCAAAGTAGAAGGAAATCAACGCATCGAATTTCGAGAAGGCTTACCACAAGCTAGTGATTATTCCAATGACAATGATAAAAAAAAATTGCTTATACTAGAAGATCTGTTGCGCGAATCATCAAACAATACGGTACTTGATTTATTTACAAAAGGTTGTCACCACAAAAATATCAGTGTTGTTTTTATTACGCAAAATATTTTTCATAGGGGGCCAAGCCGTGATTTATCATTGAATTCAAATTATATCGTATTGTTGAAAAATCCAAGAGATCGTGCGCAAATACAGTTTCTCGCTCGACAAGTTTACCTGGAAATTCTTGCAAGAAGCCTACATTGATACCTGTAGTCGGCCATTAAACTATCTCTTGTTAGATTTGAAACAAGATACTCCAGATGAGTTTCGCTTTCGTACCAACATATTTCCCGATGACAAGCTGCACTATGCTTACGTGCCTAAATTCTCATCGAGATTCAGGTAAACATGACTTAATAAAAAGAAAGAAGCATCTGTAGTCAAGAAGCAGTCTTGAAATAGCGATGGCTGGGACAACATCTATGGCCCCGTTCGTAACAAAAAGAAAACAAGGAGAAAAAAAAAGTTCCATAAAGTCTCGCGTCTCTTGCACACCTGAAAAGTTATATTCGAAAAAGCACGTCGCACTTTTGAATGCTCTGAGTCAAGCTAAAAGTCAACAGCGTTCAGCTTTGATTCGAACAGCCGATAAAAATCTCATAAAGTGCATTTGTGAGTGTGCACTGAACGTGTTGCAAGGTGTAGTAAAATTAAAAACTCCTGAACAAAAAAGCACAGAACTATTTTAAGGAAACTAGTAAGAAGTGGAAGAAGCAGTGGTGCCAATGCGTGGAAAGCTAAAAAACGTACTATAATTCAGAGTGGTGGTTCTTTTTTACCACTTCTTTTGGGCCCACTCATAAGTACAATTTTTTCAAAAATTTTGAGTATCAAAAATTAATTTTTTTCTCAAGATAAAATAGCCATGGAACGCGCTCGAAAAATGGTTATTGTCCCCGAAACAACTTTGGAACAAATACAAAGTTTTTCGCAGCAGCAGCAGCAGTAGTAACAACAAGGAGGAGCTGTACCTACGATTATTTTTAGGACTGATAACATGACTGAAAATGCTGAAAAAACCATAAAAACACCTGCTGATAATTTAACACGGCTTGATTTGGAAATGTACAAAATTTTTCATTCTAAAAGTTTTAGCAGTGAACGGGAAAAATGTAAAAATTATTTGCAAGTTTTGAGGCGCTATTTATTTTTCAAAGATAACGAACGTGTGGATGGCGTTGACATTGGTCGAGATATTGATGAAATCGAAGCTACACTGGTATCATTAACAGAAGAAAAAATACTCGATAATATACCTAAAATTTATGCTAGAAAAGCACGACTTTTACTAAAACATTGGCGCACTCTTGAGCTTGATCGATTAAAATGGGATAGTACTGGAAGCGTTATCGTAGATGGCAAACTTATATCACGAGCTAACATAGTAGAATTACTTAACGATGTTTTACAAAACAAAAAGAAAAAAATAGAGGAGGAAGATGATGAAGCACCTGTTGGTAGATTTGAATTTGCAAAGTTTATTGGAAGTTCGGAAACCCCTAATAATTTGATTAGAAATACAGAAATTCTAAAAATTGCCAAAAGACTAACGTCTCCTTTAAATACTGCGAAACGGAAAACCTCGTCACCAGTATTTACACCACCCGTAACGAGACATGGTGCTAAGCAAAAATGGTTAAAAGCCAATATCTGAAGAGAATGTCTTTGGAAAAACAGTATTACAAGCCTTCGCACGAAGCAGGTTATGCTGGAGCCCGAAATTTAATACGCGTAAATATAAAAGTCGTTGATAAACAGGGAAAAAGAGCAAGAACAAATACAAGAGTGGTTGAGTAATCAAGATGCTTACACGCTTCACCGCTCTATACGAAAAAAATTTCCTAGATTACACTATAACGTAACTAACATAGATGAAGTTTGGGAGGCAGATTTGTGTCAGTTAACGAGTCTAAAAAAAGAAAATGATGGTTATTCGTACTTACTAGTGGTGATCGACGTGCTCAGTAAGTATGCATGGGTAGAACCACTGCGGGATAAAACAGCACACGCTGTGTCGGCTGCATTCGAAAAGATTCTTAAGCGGGCCAATGGTCGTACACCTGTTTACTTACAAACTGACAAAGGTAAAGAATTTGTTGGTGCAGGTTTGCAAAATAGTCTTAAAAAATATGACATACAGTTTAGAGTGGCAAGGAACCCTGACATTAAGGCGGCTGTGGTAGAACGTCTCAATCAAACTCTCAAAGAACGTGTTTGGAGATATTTCACTCATCGCAATACACAAAGGTACATCGATGTAATACAAAAGACAGTTTATGCATACAACAATACAGTACATTCAAGTATAAAAATGAAACCTTCAGAGGTTAATTTGTATAACGTTGCTGAGGCACGAGTGAATCTACAGAGGCGCGCTCTTCAGCATAGAAAAAATCAAAGGCAGATAAAAGTCCATAAATACGAGGTTAATGACTACGTGAGGATCAGTTGCTCTAAGGGAACCTTTGCGAAAGGGTTCGAGAAGAATTATAGCGAGGAAGTATTTAAAGTCAAACGCTTTCCTACCAGGCAAAATCTTTATACCTACGAGTTACAAGATTTACAAGGAGAGGACATTGTAGGATTTTTTTATACAGAAGAATTGGCTCCTGTAGGATCACAACGACGGCTGGAAGATCAACATTTTAAGATTGAACGCGTTCTTCGGACTAAAGGAAGCGGAAATAAAAAACAGTTATTTGTAAAGTGGAAAGGATATCCAGATAAATTTAATTCTTGGATAAAAGCATCAGGCGTTGAAAGAGTTCGAAAATAATGGATAATCTAGATGATTTTTATTTAGTATTACCGAGTAACAGTAGTATGCGTTATTTTCCTGACAATACAACTACTTGTTTTACCACTTACTTATCCCGTGAAATTAGATTAATCGGTAATTGGCAGGTCGGTCTAGCTGAAATACACGTACCCTGTACTATCATGCATATTCAAGAACTTGAAGCTAATTATACTTTTAAGTTAGGTAGCGCTAAACCCAAAGTTTCGAAAAATAACGGGTTTTGTAATTTTCCTCACGGCGTATACAGTAGCATCGAACAGCTTGCGGAAGAAATAAATGAAGTACACGAGGCGCGTGAACATCAGAAGCTTGAACCGACTGAGTTTCAGAAAGGTTATTACATCTTAAAAAGGATTTGCAATTGCGAAGAGCCGCACTACACGACTTTCAACGAAAAAATTCGTCGAATTTTTGGCTTTAAAGATATTGTCCATTTCAAGCGTAGTCGTCAATTCCATAGCGATATGAGTTATTATATTCATTACTACGACGAGCAGGCTGGTGGTGGAAGCGGTATTAAAAACGTTTACTCTGGTTCAACGTTTCAAAGAGGCTCTGGAATTGGTAGCTTTCTTGGAGGATTATTTAGAAAAATTGTGCTATATCTTGCCAGCGGGGCCAAAGCAGTAGGCAAAGAAGCCGTCCGAACAGGCTTGAACGTGCTGGACGACGCGTCGAATAAGAGAGCGAATTTTAAAGAGTCTCTCAACACGCGTGTTCGAGAGTCGGGTCGAAATTTAAAAAGAAAAGCTGCTAATAAAATTTCCAATATCATGAAAATTAGTGGATATAAAGCTGTTACTGCTAAGCGCAAACGACAGTCAACGCGAGCTCGTGTTCCCGCACACAACGCATCGAGCAAGAAAAGGAAGACAAAGAGAAATACGAATAAGCGTGGTATAGGCAAGAGAAAGAAAACATCAAGGCGAAAGAAGAAAGTATTGAGAAGCGTATCCGACATTTTTGGACCTAAATAAATTATTTTTTAAAAAATGGCTTTCCTACACGCGTGCAGTGGTGAAGGTACGAAGAGCGAACTAGATATTTTTACTCTTCCTCGGACGCGAACATCGATTGAAAGCAGTTCTTTTCTCCACTACAAACCTGTATCATCTCTCAGCAATTAAAACGATTCACCTATAGAATTTTTGGTTCCTAGTCCAACCGGGCATTACATCGATCTAGCGCATACAATGTTACAAGTCAGCGTGGAAATCACACCCGTGGGAACCGACGCCGAGAATGCAAAAGTTGCTCCTATTAACAATTTTTTACATTCGTTGTTTGAGCAAACGGACATCTTTTTTAATTCAAAGCTAGTCTCACCCCCTAACAAAGCTTATCCTTACAGAGCTTACATAGAAACGCTCTTAAATTACGCTTCCCCTGCTTTAACATCACACCTAACCTCCGCACTTTGGTATGGGGACACAGCAGGATGTATGGATGCTTCACCAGCAATTGCTACTGAAACAGTTGGGGCCAATGTCGGTTCTCGGAATCTTCAATACTTTACAGCTGGCGGTAAAGGTGTCGATATGATTGGCCATCTCCATTGCGATGTATTTAATCAAGGTAAATTTTTGGTAAACGGTGTTGAAATGCGAGTGATGCTCGTTCGTAGCAAGGACGCGTTTTGTTTGATGGATTTCACCGATGACGGAAAATTTTCAGTACGCATCAGAGAAACGACGCTAATCGTCCGTCGAGCTAAAATAAGTCCAGCTGTACTATTAGCTCATGCTAATGCTTTGGCCAAAACTACTGCAAAATATCCAATAACGAGAGTGAAAGTCAAATCATTCACTATACATAGCGGAATTTTAGGAGATACTCTTGATAATGTTATATTGGGCCAGTTGCCAAAAAGAATCATCATAGGTTTTGTGAATAACCGAGCCTTCAACGGCAATCGACAATTGAATCCTTTCAACTTCCAACATTATTCTATCAATTTTCTCTCTCTTTACGTCGATGGAGTACAAATACCAAGCAAACCCCTACAGCCAAAATACACAGGGAATAATAAACTCTATGTAGACGCTTATCACACGCTATTCTCTGGTACTGGTATACATTTTCTCAACGAGGGTATCGATGTCAGCCGAACGTCTTATCCAGAAGGTTACTGTCTCTTTACATTCGACTTGACGCCTGATTTATCGGCTCATTTTTCATCACATTGGAATCTCGTGCAGGGTGCTCTGCGCATTGAAGTTCGCTTTGAGCAGGCTCTTAGGGAAACAATCAATTGCATCGTCTATGCAGAATTTGATAACGTGCTAGAAATCGATTCAAACAGACAAATTATTACGGATTTTAATGCTTAAGGTGGAGGGGGCACACGGCGAGAGGAATATTATAAGACCATTTGCTTCATACCCCACTGCTTCAGTTGCTTCTCACTCTCAGCCGTAGCACACACGCACTCGCTTTTTCGCCAAAATGGATTACGTAATAGATATTCAAGGCTTAAGAGATAAAGATAATAAATTTTTACCCAAGGAAGTGGCAGTAGTTTCTCCACAAGAACAAGTTATTGGTTATTGGATAATTGCACCACCTTACGAATTCGATAATTTGCCAGAAGATATAAAAATCAGTAACGATTACGTGTCGTCACGCCTCCACGGTTTACAATGGTTCGATGGAGATGTTATTCTACGAAAATTACGCTATCATTTTTATAATATAGCGAGAAACGCTACAAGAATTTATGTAAGAGGTGCTGAAAAGGCTCGCTATATCGAATCTATCATGGCCCGTAACGTTATAAACATAGAAGATTACACTACAACGGGTTTCACCAACTTACAAAGACAATTCTCTTCTCAGAAAGTATGCTGCTTTCACACCTGTCAAGAAAGCCTCTATCTCTAAGAAAGCCTCTAGCTAAGGGAGTATTGCGCCATGCAGAGATCACATTTATTGAGAGAGTGGCTTTATTCACTACTCCCTCAAGAATCTCAACAAAATTTGTCTAAAAAGAGTAGCGAACTCTTCTATGACTCTCTTCAAAAAGTTGCCGACAGGAAAAATAGCGTTGTGAGATTCGGGTCAAGTGTGGCTTTTACAGGGGTCGATGAGGTAGACGATGACGACGACGATAAAACCATAGAATACGCAAGTAGTGATGAGGGTTGTAGTTTAACACAAGAAAATAATACAAATGAATACCACCCAAATAAAGAGAGCCCTAGAAGGGTTGAAAGCCAAAACAATTGACGTATACGCAGCAGATCGAATTCCGAATGTAATGATAACACCGGTCGCGGTAGTGTGTAATACCGATGATCATACAAGACCTGGTACACATTGGGTGGCCATGTTCATCGATAAAAATGGATACGGAACGTATTTTGACAGTTACGGTTTCCCACCCATCTCAAAACATCATCTGGAACGACTCAGAAGAAACTGTAAAATTTTTCGATGGAATACCAAGAAACTGCAGAGCATTGATTCAACGTGTTGTGGTCAATATACTATTATGTTTTTATATCATATGTGTCACGGTGTTAGTTTGCGAACGTTTTGTAGCATCTTTTCAAATAACACGAAAAAAAATGATCGAATAGCTGAAAATTTTTATAAAAGAACTTCAAATAAAATTAGACATAGAAGATGTAAGCGCGCGGGTACATTCGGCAGAGAATGTTCTCAAGGTTCAAGCCATTGTAATCAAACATGTACTTCTAGGTTAAGATATTCATAATATATATAATTTTACTTTAAATATTATAATCAAATGTGTGTTTTAGATTTAAGTATAATCAATGTTAATTTTGGAATTTATATTTGAATAAATATACTATTGAGTGCACAAATAAAATATTTCTAAAATTTTTTCCCTTAATATTCCCCCTCCCTTCCCTCCTATCCATGAATGAAGAAACACCTGCCCTGCTGATTAGCTGTCTGTACGTTTTCCTCAGTACACCTGGTCTACTGATACCATCCCCTACCCGATCTTTCGTATCTACCCTAAATAAACACCTGCCCTGTTGCTACTATTTTATTAAAAACGTACCTATCCCCTCTACATACTATTTTGTCCAATGCGTGGTAGAGAAATATTCTTTCCAAGTTTTAGTAAGAGTTTAGCTTCAGTACGATCAAGACGTAAAAAAATGGCTCGTTGTGAATTACGTGAGTCGGGAAAACCCGAGTTGCCAAACCTTTTATTATCTACTACCTACGCGCTCAATAAGTCTAACTCGAAAAGAATTTGTGTCGGTCTTGAATATAGTGGTGGATATTATCACTAAGTGTTTAAACTAGTTTGTTCAGATGGCTCGCACAAAAGTGTCTCTCTTGATCGCCATAGCTGGGATATTCTGAAAGATCAATTTGACGCCATAACAGCTTATTTTCAAAATTCTTATTCTTTTTATCAAGATTTTGGAAGACCAACTAAACTCTTTCTTCCCAATCATGATTTGAGTTTCACCACATCGTACGGCACCAAATCTATCATCATCGACGAAAGACCACAACCGAACGAGATACCCGAGGACGAAGATACTCCTTGACAATCACTTTGCAAAAAGAGAAAAACTTTTAATCATCCACCAGGTATAGTCATGCAACACCAAACCTTTAAAGGTCTTCGTCAGCAAAGTGTCTTGGTAGATCTTCTTCTCAACGATTTAAGCGAGCGCGTCGGTAAAGTCAACCGTACTACCGATCATATTCTAGACTTTTTAAAAAATAAACTTGGACAAGAAGAACTGGACAATGCAAAAGTAATTCTTAATGACTTAAAATCATTCAAACAATACTATTCTTAATAACGAATTAGAAGGTTATGTCATGGAAAATATGGTAGACAATACTGATCATTATAAAAGTTTATATTTAAAATTTGTTTTACATGAAATTCTCGCATTCAGTTTACCTATGATTGCAAAAGATTTACGAGATATAATGATTCCTGAATAAAAAATGTGTGTTTATATCAATTAATTACTTTAATCATATAATTAACTTCGTTTGTTATTATGTATAATTAATCTATGCTTGTAAAAAGATTTATCATATAAAATGATTCATGTATCAAAATGTGTATTAGTATCAATAAATAACTTTAATGCTATATTTGACTTCATTTCTTTCTTTCTATAAATATAATCACCTTTTCAATTACCCATCATTTTTTTTATAACAGCCGGTCGAAACAGACATGGGACAATGCGCAGGTAAGATTGCTTCATTACGTTCTACAGACAAGGGAATAAAGAGAGAACGATGCAAAGAATATTATAAGAAAGAAACGGAAAAATTAGAACGTTTTCAAAGATATAATAAAAAAAAATAATACTCTTGAAAATATTAATTTAAAAACTTTTTACAATAAATACTTTTTCACGCATAGTCTCTTATCATATTTGTCTAACGTATAATTATTACGATGGGTCAAAACAGTTCCAGCAACGAAAAAACACCTTTACTACAAGGTGGGGAAAAGAAAATGAAGGAAAATCAACCACCATCCAGCTGGAAACAATATTCTGAAAAATTTTCAAGCAATACTTACTCTATTCCTGAAAGAAAAGGATATAAAAAATTTTAAATTAAAAAATATTTATATATTCACACACGGTCCTTTTCAGAACCAACAAATATATTAATCGTAGGAAATGATCAATAAATAAAATTGATAAACAAAATTGATAAATAAAATTAATAAATAAAATAGTACTCCATAACAGCCCCCAGACTGGGGGAAGGGGAAATGTCACACTATACCACCACATGTACGCTATAACAGCCCCAGACATGAAGGGGGAGACAGGAGGCGAGGGGGGTAAAGGGGGCGGTATAGCGAGACGAGGGGAGGGGGTGTCGAGTATATTCACACACGGTCCTTTTCAGGACCAACAACAGCTTCATTTATTTATAATAAAAACACCTTCTTTTTTAAAGCGTTATAAAAAATATTGCGATTCAATTTTCTTATTTGCTTTTCATGAAATATGAAAACTAGAATCTTAATGAAGAGTTTAAGCCGTTATGCAACTCAATACGTTCATTCGAAAAAGAAATTATAGCTATAAACATTATGCGTGTTGGGATAAATAATAGGGAATATCTCAACAACAAATTAACCAATTTGCTGTTACAACCTCTCTTTCTGTTTGTATTCATGAAGGCTTCCTTTTAAAAGTTTAAAAATATTTAAAAAATTATTTTTGCAATAAATAATTAATATGCAATAAATGGCTATTTTTGATGGTTTTTTGGCTTTTTTGCAATAACTAATTGACGAAAATAATCGCGACACAACTTAAATTGTAGATTTTTTTATTCTCTATAACTTTTATTCACTACTTTTTTTTCTAAATGTATACGTTGCTTCAGAGAATTAAAAAACCTGTTTCTGCCAACTTTGCAGCCTTCTGGAGCATTTTCTACCATTTTTTTTCGGTTACATTTTATGTAGGGTATGTTTTTTCATCACCCTTAACAACTCTATATAGGTTTTATTAAGCCCTGAATTAACGTCTAAAATAGCCTTTTTTTGCTGTATTGATTGGACTAATTAGGCATTTTCCTATTTAAACGAGGAGGTATACATGCATACATCATATTATACGTGTTGAGTTGCATGCAACGACTCGCGACGTGCTGCTATTAGAGGTCTAGACTTAGCTGCAGGAAGTTCCTTTTTCAAAAAGTAAAATCATCATTTGTCAAGACTGAATGATGTACGTTATAGATTATATACGGGTCTTTACGCCATAGACTATGACTGTAGAACTGTGGCTATAGCAGCACCGACCAAGATCGAAAAAAGAGAAAATGAGGTTCATAACTTGTAAATAACGTAACAACATTAGAAAAATATATAATTTATAAATAACAAAAAATTAATTTTAATAATAATCATTGAGATTGTATGTTTTCAGCCACTGTTTGAGGTTATAAATTGAAATTTTATTTTCATGAATAAAAAAAAATTACAATTCTTTCTCTCAGATGGCATCATAGATGATGAAATATCAAAACATTTTTATTTTAACCGACAATTTCAATAAATAAAATTTTTTTCTGGCTTAATTCCAAAAAATACTATTATAGAACTTATTGCAGTATATTTCCAACATCTAAAGCTAAGACCATGAATTTTTTAAAATCCAAAGCTTGGGTTGTTAGCTCTTTTATCCAATTTTTAAAGTTTGTTTTCTGATTTTAGATACCAGGATATCATTTTATAGCCTTGTAACTAACTTTTTCTGAAAATTCAGAAATTTTCGGATTTTCTATATATTTACCATTTTTACGACTTGATCTTCTAAGAATAAAATAGAGCTAAAAAACGTATCAAATCGCGAAAAAATGTTACTTCGAGATCACGCAGCTCCCTGAGTCGACTTTCTAATGATCTGAAAATTTTGAAAAACATTTGAGACAAAAAAACTTATTCCTTAAGTTTAAAAGGAATCTATTTTTTTGGGCACGATTTGGTTGAAGATCACCATAAATATCTTTCTATATTATATAGCAGTAAGGAAATGTGCTACCACTTTTGACACCCTCTTATAATCCTCTTCTCATCCTCTTCTGACTTTCTTCTATATTCTTAGTAATTTTCCGTTTTTTAACGTTATTTCGATTTTCATCCTTTTTTACATCCTCTTCTTATCCTATTCTCATCCTTCTCGCATACTCTTCCCATCCTCTCCCAATCCTTATTGGCATCCTCGGACATCCTTGAAAATCTTCAATAATCCTCGAATCCTCAATAATATCTCTATAATTTCCACACTACCTAGTTACCATGATTAAAAATTTAAATAAACATTTATATACTTTTTAGATAAAAATTTAAAAAATATTAAAAAAGAAAATAAAGCCAACGTCAAAATTTAAAAAACAAGAGTATAAATATATATTAAAAACAAAAAAAAAGTAATAACTAAAAAAAAAACGATTAATCGAATAGGAACAAACGTTCTATAGTAACTTCATCAGTTCCAATTGATGATAATATGGTTTACGATGAGCAATTACAATTTTTGAAAAATTATATTAATAAATCGTTGCCAGAAAAATTGGATGAACCTGAATGTTATTGCTTCGCATGATGCGATTTTTGCATGATATTTTTTAGTTTTCTATTCGTATTTTTTAAAATTCTCGCTATTATTAAGATTATTGCAATGTTTTAATAAGCCTCACTTCTACAACATCACATTTCTTAAATACAAGTACCAAGAGATGTTCATATAAATTCTATAAAACTTCATCACTGGTTTTATTCTTAAGCTTGTATACATTGAATATCGATCTTTCTGTTATAGGGAAATATATGAGTATTATACCATAAATGTGGCACAATAATTCAATGTATTTATGAGAATACTTAATTTTTTAAAGCGTATTTTTTCACTATTTTTATATTTATAAACCTTGTAATAAAATACTAATACTTGCAAATGAAAGATTATACATATTTTGAATTAATTTCATAGGGTTTTTTAACTACTTCCAACTTTATTTATTCAACTCATAGAAATTACAAATTTACTTATCTTTAGAAGAGCAATTTGAAAGTACTCTTAAGAAGGAAGGTTTGTACAGTTGACTTACTTTTAAGATACGATTTATAAGCTGTTGTAAGTATATTGTGTCTACAGCTTATAATTGTCATAAGTATTTTTTTTAATTTTTTCATTTTAACTAGGGGAAAGCCCCCTGCGCGCAAGCGTGCTAACCCCCATCTTGCTTTTATAACTTAAAAAAATATCCAAAAATTTGCAATTTTTTTAATAACTTTAATTTAAAATACTAAATAATTTTAATTATTCAAAAGTTTTCTTCAGTTAAATCTTCAATGATCTTTTAATGAATCTGATCATCTGTGAAGTCCTGGCTTTACACCAGGACAGAATTAATAATTTTGTATATTATGAGGGCTACCTGTATATGCTTTATTATAATATTAAATAAAGAATAAAGTTATTAATTAATTTATAAACATTTTATCAAATGTTAGTCTAGTGGTAGAAAGACTCTACCAATTTTAATTGATTTGAGTCGCTGTTACGATTAAATATACTTGAATTTTGAAAAAAAAATATATAGAAATTTAATTGTAATAATCTTACTATGATTCAGCTAAGTAGATACAGGCAGACAGTAAATAAGTACACTTTATTTAATAGTTTAATTATAGAGATTTTATTTGATACTTTTATAATAAACTGAATATAGTGCAATTTAATATATTGCGCGAATAATTGTATAATTTTAAAGTGCGAGAACTATAGTTGTAATAATTATATCTTTGGAAGTACTTATTGAAAAGTGCGGATAAAAGTGCTCGTAGAAGTTCTTTGAAAAAATGCTTCTTAATCTTGATTTCATATGTCTTTTTATATTGATGATTCCTGCTTTTGTTTAAGAAAAATTGTTTTATAATTTGAATTTCAAATTGATATCAAACGATGGAGCAATGCTTATTATCTATTTTGACTCTTATTAAATGATATGGTTAACGTGATAAATCTGGTTCATGTAGCCTTCGGACTGTTCTTGTTTTGTTGATTTTGCAAATCGCATTGTACTTTCTTTCGTCTCTTAAAGAATGACTTAATTTTACAATATGCTTACTAACAAGCAGAGGTCCCTACCTCCGGGAAAATGATTCGGCTGAAACTGCCAGATATAATTTTTTGATGAAAATAATAAAACTGTGTTTTTTCTTTCCGTCGAATAGGCCTCCTAGACAAAAATATAGACGTAAATATAGTAAAAAGGAACCTTTATAAGAACTTGAATATCCAAACAACTAAGACTTTTACAAAAAAATACATAAAAGATGAAATAAAGTGCAAATCTAATTCTTTGATTTAAACTTTGTTGCATTAAAAAAGCTTCAGTGGTTCAAAAGTTACAGGTAATTAGAAGATGCTAATGAAAAATTGATGATTTTTTATATGCTTAAAAAATTAACAAATATGTAGTAATTTTCAATAAAGCATAACTTTTGAACCACTAAAGCTTTTTTAATACAACAGAGCTTAAATTAAAGCATTTCATTTGCACTTTTTGCATTTTTCATGTATTTTTTTGTAAGAGTCTTAGTTGTTTGGATATTCAATTTCTTATAAAGGCTCCTTTTTATTATATTTTCGAAAAAATGTCTATATCCTTGTCTAGGGGGCCTATTCGACAAAAAGAAAAAACATGTGTTCATTTGTTTTCATTAAAAAATCATGTTTTGCAGTTTCAGCCGAATCCGTTTCCCGGAGGTGGGGACCTCTCCTTGTAAATCACATTATCTAATTGATTAATAACTGCATATTTTAGAATTACAAATTTTCAAATAAAATATACGTCGTGACGTAACACATCTACACAAATTTCTAAAAATGTGTTTGCAGAAAAAGTAACTATTATTTTTATATGTATATTATTAAATAAAAAGAATACCTACGTTGATTATAACATAATGAATTAAAAAATAGTTTTATTAGTCTATAGATCTATGAATCAAACGTTGTTTTTTCTCGTTTTTTTATCGATGTTTTCATGTTTTTTATTTAAAAATTTTTTTTTTATTGACGTTTCATTGTAAACAGGATTATTTTTTTTTCTCTAGATGTACATATAAATATTGATTGTTTCTATAACAAAATTAATAATACATGTAAATTATGTCATAAAATTTTCACGTATCGAAAACATCACTTAAGGTGGTTCTTCCATGAGACATAAAAAAACAAAACATTATCAAAATTTAGGAGGTCGTAAATAAAACCTATATTTTTATATTTATTAAATTTCAGACTCAAATATCAATGAAATAATGGAAAATAATGATTTTAAAATTGAGTGTTTTATGATATAATTTTGTATTCTAACCCTTAATTTCATGCTTAAACTTAATATTTTTATCATTTCAAATGAACATATATTAATAAAAAACTATTTATTGAATTCTGCGGAATTCATAGATTTAGAATATATAAAAAAGTATTAGGTTGATGAATTATCTAAAAAGATATTGAATATTAAAAAAATAAAAAATTGAAAAAATAATTGAAATTATGATTTTGTAATACTTGACAACGTTGTGGAATAAAAATGTAAACACGCATCTCGTTTCTTTCGAAAATGTGACATTTTACTTAGGTTATAATGAGTCTAACCATATGTAACAAATAATAATATAACAAACCGAAATTCACAACGTTGCCAGAATTCCAATATGTTTAGGAACGTATAAATAATCAAATTTTATAAAATTACATATTATTTTAGTATTATTTAAAAATATTGCATGAATTTACTTAATATTTATCAATAAAATGTTTAGAATGAATTTTTTATTCATAATACTGAGAATTTATACATTGAGTGGGGCCCTCCGGCTAAGCGCCCCCAATATACGAACCTGCATGGAAGAACCACCTTAACGGGATGTCGGAGCTATTAGAATCGATTTTTGATTTTTTATATGATTGATATCTCTTTAAATTGACTAATTAGACAAATAAAATGACTTATCCGCGCTAAAGCTACATTAATTCAATCATTTTTGTTGAAAAAAAATCACTTAGACTTGCTATTTTTTCATAAACTTTGAATGAAAATTAGATATCAAGCTCGATGAACCTAACCTCAAAATACTAAACATTGAAAGTTTGTTCATAACTTTTTATGTGTAATATTTTAATAAATTTCTTGAGTTGTCCGCACTCAGAATTAATCTTATAAATTTTCTTTCTGTAGTGAAAAAATATGATTTAACGCACTGTTTACTCGTGAACTTTGAATAAAAATATTAATAGGAGGAGATAACTACAATATCCTCTTAAGGGGATTTAATAATGTTTATGATTTATATTATACATAGCTAACAGCATTGTAGTTTTCCAAATTTTTAATCTTTATTAAAAAATTTCCCGAAATTCCTTTATATTAGGCTTTCTATTAATAAAAATGGAAGACAGTAATGAAGAGATATTTGAAACATTTTTGGATTAAGAATAAAAAATTTGGAAAACTGTGATGTCGGTGTTTTTTTACAAAATTAAATAAAAATTAAATAAATGTTTAATTTTGATTTCGATTCGACAAAATTTAAATTTAATCATTTAATTATTAAACTTCAATTTAGCCTTTTTAAAATGATATTTTCAACCCTACAATTTAAATAAAATCGTAAAATAATTAATTATTTGTATGATTAAACTTCACGATGATTACAGGATGATTAGCTAATTGTAAAAAAGATATTCTTACCTATTTTTCATCTATTATGAATCTTAAACTTATATATTATCATATATATTATTATACATCGTTATATACAAAACTTAAAATTAGCTATTACCAAGTTCACTACAAGCTTAAATTCAGCTAATTTCCAGCTATTTCAAAGCTTAAATTTAGCTTAATTTAATTATTTCTTAACTAGATAGATTAAATGCAAGGATATTTATGCCAATTTCTATAACAATATATATCTTTTCAATAAGCCAATTTACTGTCGTTTGAAAATCATTTTGCGATACACGATATTTTTGTAACTTTATATATTATTTCAAAGTTTTCATACACTTCCGATTTGTATGCTAATGCTTAAATATTTTTTTTACACATTTTCACATAGTCAATTGAATGTGATTGATTCAGTTGATTTTATGTATTCAAACATTTTTTCTTTGAATAAAAAAAATGTTTTTTATCAAGATTAATGATTGAGCCTAAAAAATATTTATTTAGTATAGAATAATTCAAAAAATTTGTTTTTCTAAATAGTATAAAAAAAATTAAAATTTTCACAAATTAATTATTTAATTATTTTTTTATATATGCATAAAATATTGCAAATTAAGATATATTATATCTTTCTATATTATAAAAGATTTTCGCCGCTGCCGCTGCTGCTGTCAGTCTCTCAAAATCCTCTCTTAACTCCTCCTTTTTACTGATAAATTTAGCTAATTTATGGTAAATTTTACCTAATTTATCGTAAATTTCAGCTAATTTATTGTAAATTTTAGCTAAAAATTTCATTTTTTAGCCAAGTTTAGCTAATTTATATTAATTTTAGCTAAAATTTTAATTTTTTAGCTAAGTTTAGCTAATTTATTATGAATTTTAGCTAAAATTTAAATTTTTTACTTAAAATCTGATAAATCAGGTCAATTTGATTTTAATTATCATAAGCTTTTTTTTTAGCTAATTTTAGCTGATTTATTGAGAATTTTTGCTAAAAATTTAATTTTTTAGCTAAGTTTAGCTAATTTATTGTAATTTTTATTTAAAATTTTAATTTTTTACTTAAAATCTGATAAATTAGGTCAATTTGATTTAAATTATCATAAGATTTATTTTCCTTTTTATATTATAAAAGATTTTAGAAATTTACAAAAAAGAAAATATTTGTTTATGCCAGATAGATAAAATAAGAATTGAGCCTTTAGAAGTTGGGAGGTGATTCTCGGAGCATAATGCGAAATGAAGATCGGTTGGAGATGGTGACCATAACAGCGTCTAATATGCGCTGTATAAATAAATATTCATATCATATGTTATATTTTATATTATGAGTATATTATTAATTATTGAAATATAAAAAATGTATAAATGTATATGAGTTTATGAATGTAAAATTATTACAAGAGATTATATACATTATAAAATCTATGTATTAAATTCTATGTATTAAATTCAAAAGGGAGTTGGCGAGCTAAGCGAGCAGGGGGGTATATATTATAAAAAGATTTCGCCGCTGCAGTAGTGTATAAGAATTCGATTTGTCCTTGGTTAGCTAGAAATTAGCTAGAATCTAGCTAAAATTAAGCTTAAAGTTAGTTGAAAATTAGCTGAAAGTTACATTGAAGTTAACTAAAAATTAGCTAAAATTTATATTAATTTTAAGCAATTTTAGGTAAATTTGGGTTTGATTTCAGCTGAATTTCAGCTGCAGTTTAGATCTATTTATATTATATTCTCTCTATACTATTGAAAGTATATCGCCGCTGTCATCGCCGTCATCGTCAGAAATGTGCCTCTCATTTTTGGACTTACGTAACAGCGTTAAATTTAGAATCTTTTTACTACTAGACTGACATTTGATAAAACGTTTATAAATCAATTACTGATTTTATTCTTTATTTAATATTATAATTAAACATATACATGTAGCTCTTATAACACACAACATTTAATTATTAATTCTGTCCTGGTATAAAGCTAGGACTTCACAGATGATTAGATTCATTAGAAGATCATTGAAGATTTACCTCGAGAAAACTTTTGAATAATTGATATTATTTAGTATTTTAAATAAAAGTTATTAAAAAAATTTCAAATTCCTAAATATTTTTTTAAAGTTATAAAAGCAAGATGGGGGTCGGCAGACTTGCGTGCAGAGGGCTTGCCCCCTAGTTTAAGTAAAAGGTGTAAATTGACATTGCGCTCCGTTACGCAATGGCTATAGTAAAATACTATATTTGTACAAACGCTAAATTATACTGAATATTCTACATTAAAACGAAACATTTCATTAATACATTAATTTAAATTATTAGAATTTTAATAAAGTTTTCCTTTAAAATTTTAACTATAAAAACAAAATATTAAGGGGAGAGCCTGCTTTAGAGGCTTCAAAAAGTCGAAATTTTTTTTTTGCCTAAATCTCTTCTTAAACTATCCAAGAATATGTCTCTAAAATTTCAGAACAAAATTCGGAATATTTTCGGAGATACAGAAGAAATAGTGAGCAAGCGTTGAGCAGGTATCCGAGCGACCGGACCGCCCGGAGCGCGCGCGCTCCGAACCTCGATCTATTATGTATATTATAATGGAAAGGGACTAGCGGTCTTTCGAAACAGTTTAACTGTCTATAGAAGGTCTCTATGAAGCTATGGTAGGGGCAAAACTATTATTGTAACGGTATATATGAGCTGGCAACGTCGGCTCGAACAGAGCTACATTTAGCTTTGTGGTTCAGTTTTAATTTGTCTCTCAGTACGTGAGCATCTTAAAAATATGGAGACCCATCCGAAAACGAGCAAATCTGCGAGTGAGCGTAGTGGAAGACCACGGAAGCGCGAATTCCACGGCAATCAATTTTTGAATGTTTCTTCATCAAACGATGGAAAAGCTAATACCAGCCGCAGTGAGCAGAAATTGGCATCGGCGACTACGGACGAAGTTATAGTTTATCCGTCTCATTGTTACCGCATAATCGAGTCTGTGTCTGTGTTTTTAGCAATTTCGGAGTTGGTTATTTGCAATTTGTGTAAGCAAAGAATAACGTTCGCCGAAAGCAACCATCGAGATTTAGGATTTAAAATTATTTTTTTGTGTCGCTGCAATAAACGAGAAATCCAATCCGGACCGTTGATTCACACCAACTACGAAATCAACTGAAGAATTGTGTTCGTCATGAGGCTTTTGGGTGTCGCACGAGAAGGCATAAACATTTTTTGTGGTCTTCTGGATTTATCTCAAGGCATAGGCTTAGCAAAATCGACGCATGACAAAATCGTGGAACATCTGTATACAGCATCGAAAACGATGTTTGGAAGTGCATGCAAAAGTGCTGTCGAAGAGGAAAAACAACTAAATGTGCAAAATGAAAGACCAGCTCGACGCCTCCTAATCATAAGATTCTACTTGAGAAGTGCTCGCAACAAAATGCTATTTCAAATCCAATTCAATAAAAGTCTCTTTCGAATCATAATGCAACACAATGCTGATTCCCGTAACGCGTCAACAAAATTCTCCTTCACAGACCAGTGCAACATAATTCTATTTCGGTGACCAATGCAATACAATTCTCATTCGAGCTCAGTACAATATAATTCTAACTCGTCGGACAGCGCAAGAAAATTCTACTTCGGATGTTAGAACAACAAAATTCTGTTTCGCAGAAATAAGAATTTACGATTGTTCTAAATTATTAGCATGCATAATTGATAATCTATTATTATTAAAATATATTGTATTAAACAGTAATGATATTATATTTTAATGCTATTAATACAAAAAAATATATAGTGATATAAATATGAATATATTCAATAAGCACGTACGAAAAAACTCGGACATTCTTAAAATGTTCTACGTGAAATAACAATCTGAAAAAATTCACAGCTACTCTTTGGACTAAATAGAATCATTTTAAGGGGACTTGTTTTTATATTTTTTTTTCGCTCCACTCTAATATATAGGCTTGTCTCTGAAACTTTTCACTTTTCAGTTATTGAAAAAAAATTATTCAAAAACATCATGAGAAAGTTAAAAGTTTTGAAGATTTGCCGATGTACATTATATTATCAAATACATTCTTATATATAAACATACGATAATTATTTAATGAAAATAAATGATGAATAAGTTTAGAAATTTTTTATCTTTTTCAGTTTATTTGGAAAACTGTTAAAAATATTAATAGCTTTGACATAGCTATTCTTACTACTAAAAGTTTGAATTTTTCGTCGTATGATAATATTTTTATGTACAGTACCGGCCAATAATTCTGAGCAGGTTATCAAATTTTTGCTTCGACTTTGAAAAAGCATATCTCCTTCAATTTTGATCCTAGAAAAAATTTTAAAAAAGCATTTTAAAGTATTCTTTAAAGCTTTCTTTTTGGCTTACTTACATTTTTTTAATTATATGTAAAAAAAAATAGCCGCTTAGGTAATTTTAAAATTTTTTTCACTTTTGCATTTTTGTTCAATCAGCTGTAGTTTTTTAATAATTGAGCTAGAAAAAATTTGAAAAAGATTTGAAAAGGGCTTCAAAAATTCTGTATGCAGCTACTTTTTAAAAAAATTTATACATTATTTTTTGTCAAGTTTTAAGCACTTAAACTTATAGATCTAATACTTTTGCAGTTGTAAAAAACACTTAAATAGTAAGTAGAAGGTGTACATAGGTGTAGTAGTAATTTAATTTTAATAGGAAATTATAACTATTCATTATTAATAATAAAACATAATAAAGTATGAAACAACCAAAAGATTTATTTTGTAAAAATGTCGTAGAAATCAAAAGTTTTGAATTATAATAATAATAAATTGATTAATATTATAAATTAATATTTACAAAACAGAATTTTGTTGTTCTAAGATCCGAAGTAGAATTTTGTTGCGCTGTTCGACGAGTTAGAATTATATTGTACTGATCTTGAATGAGAATTGTATTGCATTGGTCACCGAAATAGAATTATGTTGCACTGGTCTGTGAAGGAGAATTTTGTTGACGCGTTACGGGAATCAGCATTGTGTTGCATTATGATTCGAAAGAGACTTTTATTGAGTTGGATTTGAAATAGCATTTTGTTGCGAGCACTTCTGAAGTAGAATCTTATGATTAGGAGGCGTCGAGCTGACCATTTGAAAGTTTCGGGCAAAGGATCGTGGAAGAAATGTGGATTTAGTTCTCTGTACGGTGTAACTACACTTATTGGCTACTACAGTGGCAAAGTGATTGATCTCGATGTTAAAAGCGGATATTGTCATACCTGTACTCTCAAGAAAAATACGTTGAACGACAACGAGTATGAAGAATGGTATGAAACCCATACAGAAAATTGTTCTTCGAATCACGCAGGCTCCACCGGAAAGATGGAAGTTGATTTGATCACCGAAATGTTCTCAAGATCCATCGAGAAATTTGGAGTAATGTATAGCAATTATATTGGCGACGGCGACTCCAAAACATTTCTTGGCATCGTGAAGAATAATCCATACGGCGACAAGTGTACAGTGACTAAGTGCTGGGATGGACACACGCAGAATGTTAACGAGTCATTTAATTCAACCGTATGGCGCATGACGCCCAAACACCTTCATTCGGGGATTAAAATAGTTGAGACTGCTGCTTTCATCGCTGGAGGGATGTTTAATGAAGGCTACAGTGCAGTATTAAAGACTATGCACTTATTAGACTTCCAAATTTGGCTCCAGTGCAAAAATTTTTGCGATAAAGCGAACAAGGAGCGCATCACGCGTCAAAACAGGCGCGCCTCATTGGAACCCAAAGAGACAAGAACAGCCCGTCGAATGGAGCAATTGGCCAAAAACCAATTTTTTGAAGAGTCTGAAAGGCAGTTATATGTAGCAGGAATTGCTGATTAGCATATTAATAGGGTGAGTTCAAGAAATTTACGATTTTTTGTTAACGAAAACTTTGACACGCGATTTCTCGGATTTCCATTTTGATGATTTTTTCAAATTGGCGGGCAAGATAGGAAAAAAAGTAAACGTCCTATCGAAACGAGTCAAAATGCCTTATATTCGGGATTAAATTCTCTTCTAGGTAAACCTAAAATACCTTAAAAAAGTTAACATCGACCCGGTTTTTAAACGATCTAAAGTGAATTTTTTTTTTTTTTTAAGTGCAATTTTTTTTTAATCTGTGAAAAATTGTTGAATTTTTCACTTTTTGTTGAATTTTCTTGGTTCACCTAGTAAATACACTATTGAAAATTAAAAATTTCTTTTGGTTTTTTGTTTCAAATGAGAATTGCGACCTGCATCTTGCCCGCCACACAGAAAGTGCACACTCGAGGCGCCTCCGTAAATTTCTTGAAACATGAAGAATATCTTATGTATGATAATAAAAAAGTTTGAGAAGACTCTTCAAATATATAAGAATAAATCCTAAAAGTTTCATTTTAATCAGACATTTCTCTCCTTTCCAATATCGATTTTTTGAAGTTTTTAAAGCAGGCTCCGCCCTTAACAACTAAAATTTTACTATAATAGAGTGATATTGTACTTTTAATAAAAACAAAATTTATGTTATTTTATATTTAAAATAATATAAAATTCGAAAAAAAGTTCATTTCAAACTCACTTCTCCTAAAAAAGGTTAATAATAAAGTTGGTTCAAAAGGTCGAAAAAGATCAATAATTATATAGTTTTGTCAAAAATAAAGTCGCTTCTCAAAAAATAGGGTGATAATAAAGTTGATTCTCCAGAAAGGTTAATAATAAAATTGCTTCTTCAAAAATATTAATGATAAAGTCGCTTCTCAAAAAGGTTAATTATTAAAAATTTATAATTATTGAAAAACTTTTCAATTTATATTAAAATTTTTTCATTGTTAAAAGTTTAAATAAACATTTATATACTTTTTAAATAAAAATTTAAGAATTATTAAAAAAGAAAATAAAGCCAACGTCAAAATTTAACAAGAGTATAAATATATATATATATATTAGAAACCAAAAAAAGTAATGACTAAAAAAAATGAAATCGAATAGAAACAAATTAAAATTAAAGGTTTTAAATCTTTTATTTATTTATTTGAAAACGATGATTTTAGTATCTTTGAATTTTATCATGAAAGCATAGTATACATTGAAAGTAGTGATATATTAAAAATATATTGAGTTTTCACTAACAAGGAGAGTGCATTGCACTTGGGTTTCGGATTTTCTTCTAACTTTGGGATATTTTTTTCTACATAAAATTATGAAAAAAGCCGCGTCCATTCGGTCCAACGCTTGATTTTTTCCGAGTTATAAGCAGTTTTGTTTGTTTTGTTAAAAAGTTTGCATTTGCTTTATAGTTTTACAGTTTTTGAACTACTTATTCTATACGGTTTTTACTGATTGTATATTAAAGTTGAGATTAAAACCTATCGATCAAAAAAACATATCCATAAATCTCAAGCTGTTTACATGTTATAAGGGAATGAAAATAGGGCAACTATTTAGTTGAAAATATGCATAGAAAATTAATGCTGTATTTTAGTCTGAATTTCATTTTAATTTTCATCCCTTCATAACTTTTGAACAACTTGAGATTATTGAACACGTTTTTTTTTTAATTGATAGGTTTTAATCTCAACTTTAAAATACAATCAGTAAAAGCCTTATAGAATAAGTATATCGAAAACTGTAAAACTATAAAGCAGATGCAATTTTTTTCACAAAACAGACTAAACTGCTCATAACTCGGAAAAAATCGAGCGTTGGATCGAATGGATGCGGCATTTTTTATGATTTTATGTAAGTAAAAATATTCCAAAGTTAGGAAAAAATCCGAGACCCAAATGCAATGCACTCTCCTTGTAAGTATTTAAAATGACTATTTAATCAATAAGTTGAATAATAATTTATTGTATAGAGATATTCAAAAAATTTTCGAATCAAATATTTTAAAAATTATAATAATATTTTACATTTCCTTCTTGAAAAAAGGTTTCTTCTTTTCATTCGTATACACCCCACACAGCAGGAAAGGTTGCTGCAAGGTTTCAGTAATGATAATTTCATTACTGAAACCTTGCAACGACCTTTCATGTTGTGTAGGGCCGCGTCTTTTAATGCTTTCTAATATTCCTAGGATATCTTTAATACAATACCTTCATTTTTAGAAGGTATAAATAAACACATTCCACATAATAACTACATTCAAAAATTAATAAAATCATGTCTTATTTTAACAAATACTTCAATAAGAATTTATATACTTAATGATAAAATGTAGGCGACAAAATTAATAATTATTCAAGTATTCATTGTAGTTTTTAAATTATGAATTAAAATAATTGTTACAGTTATGGAGAAATGATCCTTGAGAATTATTTTTATACTGAATATACTGAAGTGATACATAGTATTTTTTTACATTTTAATCAAACTGTATACAGTTTAAAAATTTTGATGAAACAAAGATTATTATGTGCATTAATCAATCGTTATATGTAGAGTGAATAAAAAACTGATGAAAGTAAATAAGCAGTTCCTTATAATGACCAATTAATTTAACAAAAGAAAAAAACGTACATGACTTATTGAAGAAGGTTGATTGTTGGCTTTATGCTCGGGGCTTTGAAGATTTTCAGCTTTCCATTCGTTATCTGTTTCTTCAGAGTCATCGAACTGAGATTTCCATTGGGAAGCAAGAGTGAGACCAGCGCCACCTCTTGTAACCTGTTGCAATGCTGAAACATTATCATCATCGATTTGGGCGAATTGAGTAATCGAACAATCTCTTGTTACTGCTCTGCCGCTGCGAGTCTGTTGCCTGTTTTCAGATCTGCGCTTTGGTTCACGTCGCAAAGGTTCTCGCTGTTCCGTTACCTATAACCAAGTAATGAGAATTGACACAGCTTTAGTTTTTATGGACATTACTTTATTCGGATCATCAAATTGTAGATAAAATCATTTTTTAATATAAATAGATAAATATTGTTTTTATTTATATCAAAATAGAAAAAGCGTTTTATTTGTATCAAAGTACAAAATACAAAATACAGAAAAATTCTCAAACGAATTGAGGAGCTGCATGGAATAAGGCCTAAAGTCGATTCAACTCCTTTTTCCACTTATCAAGAAAAGGCAATCTCCAGATCAGAACTCACCTTCCGTTGAAAATTTATTTTTTGATAGATATTGTGCACGTAGATACATGCTAATTAAAAAAAAACGTTTTCTTATTTTGTATGATGTTTAATAATTATAATTAAGTTATTTTTGTATATTTTTACATTATGTTTTGTGTACTTTTATTAAAAATTCAAACAATAATCAGAATAAGGGATCAACTCGATTTTTTAAATAATCGATAACTATTTGTGTGGGTGAGAATGAGAGTGGCATAAGTCACATTTAAAAAAAAATTTAGTTAGTGGTATATTTCATTTCTTTAACATTAAAACCACTTATTTTTCAAAACAGAGTGGCTTTTTTGTTTATTTTTCTTTAATATTATAAGCACTGTAAAAATTGCATTCAATAGAAATGTATATAAATTTAAAACTTTAATATCGAAAATCTCGAAATCAGAAGTATGTGACTTATGCCACTCCCATTCTAACCCATACATTTAATAATACGTTAAATTAACTCCATTGATTATTAAATTTGCTTTATTCTAATTCTTAATTAATTATTTAAGGTTTATAAAATTTTATCAAAATTGTTTGGTCAGTATTAGATTTTTAATTTTTTATCGATTATCTAAGAACTTTTTCATTTCATCCTCTTATTCTGAATGGCCCCTCAATAAAAAGAAACTGTTATTAAAAAAAAACGAATTTATTTAAAAAAAGAATATCTTATTACAAGTAGAAACAAAGTATATCTTAAAACAATTTATCAGGAGAGGTAATGGCCAATTTTACTTGAATAAAATAACCTTAATAGTGGCAATAATGATTCATAATTAACACTACTAAATTTATTATTTGTTAATATATTGTAATTCTTTCAATATAGCTTCAAAGTTTCTAAATCAATCAATAATTAAGATTATTTAGTTTTGCATGTAAGGTCTAAATTAAAAATTATAAATCTATTACTGATAATTGAGTTTATAAATTGTTAATACTGACCAGGAAAAGTTATGACCATCGGGGCACAGATCTTGATGAAACTTTGGGATATCTTTTCAGGTACCAAAATATGAGTAAAGTCAAATTGGTACGATATAACGCTTCGAAAAAGTGAAGTTAGAGACGTTTATAGTCTTATTTTTAGAAAAATGTAAAAAAAAGCTAATTAAAGTCTAAATAATTCAATCTTGAAATGTTCTTAGTAAATTCACAATAACTAAAATGAAAGTAAAGAAAGGAAGTTTTAATTTCTTTTTTTCAGAATTGAGAAATAATAGTTAACACCAAAGTTATGCTTATTTAAAGTTAAACATCAAGAGAGTACTTAAAATCATGTACATTCTGAAGAACGGTGATTTTTAGTTCTCTCTTGATGCTCGAATTAAAACAAGCATAACTTTGGTTCTTATCATTATTTCTCAATTCTGAAAACAGCAAATTAAAAATTGCTTTCTTTACTTTCATTTTAGTTATTGTGAATTTACTAAAAATATTTCTAAATTGAATTATTCAGACTTCAATTAGCTTTTTTTACATTTTTCTAAAAATAAGACTATAAACGTCTCTAACTTCAGTTTTTCGAAGCGTTATACCGTACCGATTTGGCTTTACTCATATTTTGGTACCTGAAAAGATATCCCAAAGTTTTATCAAGATCTGTGCCACAATGGTCATAACTTTTCCTGGTCAGTATTAACAATTTATAAACTCAATTATCAGTAATAAATTTATAATTTTTAATTTAGACTTTACATGCAAAAATAAATAATTTCTTGATTATTGATTGATTTAGAAACTTTGAAGCTATATTGAAAGAATTGCAATATATTAACAAATGATAAATTTAATAGTGTTAAATTATGAATAATTATTGCCATTATTAAGGTTATTTTATTCAAGTAAAATTGTACATACAGGAAAATTGTTTAGGACTGGCAAACTACCTTAATGTTAACATTTTGTATTTTTTTATTTTGATATTCCTAATTAGCAGCTCCGAAGACCTACGAGTGAAAATTTTGACAGAAAATTACAATGACAAACAAATCAGAAAAATAGTGAAAGCTTAAAACAAGATATTTAAAATGGTATATTTATATTATTATTAATGATTTACTTTGATGGCTAAAAACATCGATGAAACATAATAATGTTGCTTATCACATCTAAAAAAGGCTTCGGAGGTTACATAAATTTCACTTATTCATACTTACGAATGAATCTAATCATACTCAAAAAAATTTAAGTTTTTAAGTCTAATAGCAAAGGAGCTACAGGCAATCACTTTAAATTGTTTTTTTTTTAGAATAGCCCATATACGATGCATATTAAAGCTTTGTGTTCATAAATTAGACACAAAGAGCACGCAGAAATTGTTGATTGCCTAATTTGTACTGAATGTTAATGTTTTTATTTGTTTCGATAAGGTGAAATTCTACTGATTTTATAGTTATCGATAATTTAAATAAATATAAAAATTATGAATTCTGCACATTAGTGTACGCATATAAGAAAAAGACAGCGATATTTGATTTTCTACCTCCATGCATTCGAACTTAATTTCAATACCAGTATTGTCATCAACTGTTTCATTATTCGTCGGCTTCGATTAAAATCCTACTATCTTAAAAAACTGTTGAAAAATCTGCCATTTCAAAAAATTCTTAGAAAACCTGATATTTTGATTTCGTTCGAAGAACATACTATTTCGCTCATTTAACCTTTAGAGTTTCGGTCTTTTTCAGTTTAGAGGTGATATTATAGTGCGAAGATTTACATATCCGCACATAAGCACATTCGAATCTGGCACGCCGCGCCGCCTAGTAACAAGAGTAGCCATTACACGCGTGCTTTTGCTTAACGAGAATAGAGCCTTGGGCATATAAGAATCGTTGCCAGCTATAGCGAGCATTGGCGTAGACCACTATTTCTGAGGGGCTACTACAGTTATGCTTGTCTAACACAGGTGCTCAAGTGTTAAGCCAACTTACTGTTAGTACCCGAATTTCGTCATAGTATACGGCGCTCTGTATACTATGATAATCTTATGCATCATTAAGCTGTTCGAGTTTTTAATTGAACCACCTTAAAAACTGCTCTTCTCCATGGGCCTTCTTCCTCTCCGTCTTCGCCGCCGCCTCAAATGATTTATCCAGCTCAGCTTTAAAGGTGATGTCCATCCATGCATATTATTTTTGTCAACTTTATTAAGGGTACCGTCTACCTCCGTTTCGATCTTATCTTTACCGTACAGAATACCGTCCAGTTCAGTTAATAGAATAATATATTTGCATACTGATTTATTATTTTGATTGTTTATTGCTTTACATTTTATCCGTCGTTGAAAATGGTTTCAGTTTGTGTTCAATAAAGCTTTAATACTTCTTAGTATAAAACAAAGTGCACATCCCGTCATTTTCCCGTCTTTTCCGCTGTCCATCCTTTCTACCTCCTTCAGTCTGACTACGGCTGAAGACTTCGAGAATGTAAGTCAGCTGCATGCAGACGATTCCTGACAATTTGTGCAGTCACTTGTCGGTTAGGGAACACAGCTTCTCGAGTCATCCTGTCACTCTGGGTAGGATTTCGGATTGTGACACGAAGAATTGACCGATCTTCGCAAAAGTTGGTTGCTCGTAGACGTCCTGAATCTGATCTATATTGTACGTTCCCAGTTTCTCGAAACCTGGCCCAAAGTCGTAAGACTACAGAATGATGGAGCCCCATCTGTCGTGCAACGCTTCGTGCAGTTTGATTATCTTCCATGCGCGCCATTATTTGACCATGTTGAAATTCTGTCAACTGTAGCATTTTGTAATAATGAAAATTTTAACTGTCAAAAGCAAATGAAAAAAATTTTATCGTTAACTATTCCGAATTTTTTCAACTAAGAATCCAAAATCAAGGTCTAGTATATTTTTTAAAAACTATTTAATACCACGACTTAAATTTGGTGATTTTGTTTAGAAATAGAAACCAAATATTCTTAATCTCAGACCATTATAGCTTCAATTTATTTAAATAACACAGGCCCACAAAATGAAAAAAAATGTCTGAACTTTTGACCGGACATACATATTCCCATGTATTTTTCGACGCTGAATCCGAATCTGTAATAAAAATATAGGGTTTTCCTACCTTTTCTCAGAGTTTTATTGAAAAAACCTCATTTTTTACGGTTTTTTTGTGGTTTTTCGAGTCTAGAAAAAACAAATCATGAGATACGGTTAATTGGACTTCAAAATCGAATTCCACGGGAAAAAATACACGGGAAACCATACCTTCAAATTTTTTTAACGCGATTCTAGTCCTCTGTATGGGGCTGAAAAGATGAGGAAATCAGTAAAAGTCGAAATTTTGCCTAAAATGGATTTAAACAATATTAAAATTTAATCATGCGTCTTTTGAAGAGTCGATAAACATTGGAAATACTATCCTGGGGGTTTTTCAGATTGCTGATCATGAATTTGAAGTCAGATTGTGTAAAAACTACTTCTAGAGGGCGGTGATAAGAACTGTATATGGTAAATTTATCGATTTTTTAAAAATTTTACGTCTGAAATACTAATTTTAGAGTCTTTCACAGCATTGACTGTAAATTCAAGATATTAACTTAGCCTATTGTGTACGTTAAACTTAACATTTTGTCTATGTTTGTCTCTCTCTCTCTCTCTCTCTCTTCCGATGTTTTTTTTAAATTGGCTTACGCTTACGTACACGTTTCTCTTCGAATGACCGATGTAGTGGATTTCTGACACGTTTTTGTCCTTTTTTCGCAGCTGTTTCTCTTTTTATCATCCAGCAGTAATCTGCTAACATGTTGATACCCCAGTTTCCTTGAAATTTACGTTCAAACTCCTTTAAATCTTGGTGAAATCGTTCACCATGCTCTTCACTAAAGTCTCCGTTATTTTCAGGAAACTGATCAACGTGTGAATCAAGAAAATGAAGTTTTAAGTTCATTAGACAACCCAATTTTTCAAAATTACGTACCATTCTTTTCACAATAGCTTTATAATTCGTGTCTTTGGCATTACCCAAAAATTTCGTCGATACCTCTTTAAAACTTAACCATGCTGCCTTTTCAACATCAGTCATGCTTTGTTCAAAGTTTTCGTCTCTAAATAAAGTTCGGATTTCAGGACCATCAAAAATACCTTCATTTAATTTAGCGTCAGATTTATGGGGAAATACTTTGCTTATATATTGGAAGCATTGACCGTCCTTGTCCAAAGCTTTAACTAATTGCTTGATCAATCCAAGCTTTATATGCAGAGGCGGTATCAAAATTTTCGAAGGATTAACGAGTGGATCTTTTATAACATTCTGTTTTCCAGGTTCAAACGATTCTCTTGATGGCCAAATTTTCTTTTTATAGTGTTTTTCTCTATCTCTGCTATCAAACATGCATAAATAACATGGGTACTTCGTAAATCCAGATTGTTGTCCAAGTATCATAGATAAAATCTTTAAATCGCCACATATTTGCCATTTATGTTCTCTATATTTTATTTTCGTTAAAAGTAGTTCAAGATTGGAATACTCTTCTTTAAGTACTGTTGAATGTGCTAATGGTATAGGAGCATATTTATTTGTGATATTGAGGAGTACTGCTTTAAGGCTGCGCTTTGATGAATCAATGAATAGTCGCCAATTTTCAGGTTTGTATATGTTGGGTTTCAATTCATCAATAAGACCTTTCACGTCCGTGCAATAAACCATATTAGAATCATTCTTGAAATAATTTCTAAAGCGCTCTTCTCGATTACGATATGCACATACTTTAGTACCCTTTGTCAACATATTTCGTCTCTTAAACTCAGAAGCCATAAACTCTGATTGTTCCTTAGATAAACCACTCTTTCTAAATAAATCGTTCAGACTTTTTTGATCAATCTTTTCAACAGTTCGTTCTTCACCCTTAGGAATATACTCTTCATCACTATCCAGAGAATGTTCTTCAGGTGAACTTAGATCTTCTTCATTTGGTGTGTTTGTGTCAGAGACAATTTGATCTGTCAATTTTTTATTTATACTTATTCTGTTGTAAAACTGGGTACTGTTGTTTAGAAATGAATTCGGTTTCATTTTAAAGCTCCGTTCAGTTAATCACTGTTGTACACTGTCATTGATCTTAAAGCATTGTTTATAAACGAATGGGACTTATGATCTTTTTCCAAAGCTATATATATATATATATATATATATATCAGTACTCTATAAGGGTACCTAAAAAAACCTGCTGCTGCGAAGTATTGGTCACGATGACAACTGCCCTGAAAATGGGATGTGTAGAATGATTCGGTGTACTCAATACTTTGCAGTAACGAACCCAGCGAAGGCGCGCTGTCCTGCAGGGGAGCACTAGGATGTGAGAATGATGCCGTAGTGTGTCCGACGACGAGTTGACATTGTCCTCGTCAAAGTCGGAAAGCTCTCATACTTAGGCCTGGGGAGGTATGAGAGTTATCACCCCTAGGACGGCGGACTCACCTGCGATCGGAACAGGATTCCTAGTGTGTGGGGTTTAATTCAACAATATGGCTAATTCAAATTTTCAACCTTTTTTAAACTGCGCTGGTACATCCAATAACAGTTTTAACCATACGTGTAATGGATCTCAAGATAATTTCTGTTATGTATGTTCAGAATATATTGGACAACGAAACAAAAGAAAAATCACAGATAATATTAATTTTATCTATCAAAAATGTTTTGATATTGAGATTTCTCAACAGGATAAAATTTGGGTTCCTCATTATATATGTGCTTCATGTTATGCCATGATGAATCGATACAACACCAGTCAGGCTAGGTCCAAATTAAAATTTACTATACCTACAAAGTGGAAGGAACCAAAAGATGAAAATGATTGCTATTTTTGTTTAACAAAGATACAAGGTTTAGACAAGATACAGAAAAAGGAATAGTATATCCTAATACTTCTTGTATAGAATTTCCATCCAAGAATTTTATAGATATTTTTGAAAATAAAGATTCGAGAGATAGTTTTACAACAGGCTTAGGGAATCTAAATGTAGATGAAAACTCGACAGATGAAACAACTGAAAATCTGATTGCCGCAGACGGAAGCTCATCAAATGAAGAAGATCTAAGTTCACCTGAAGAACATTCTCTGGATAGTGATGAAGAGTATATTCCTAAGGGTGAAGAACGAACTGTTGAAAAGTTTGATCAAAAAAGTCTGAACGATTTATTTAGAAAGAGTGGTTTATCTAAGGAACAATCAGAGTTTATGGCTTCAGAGTTTAAGAGACGAAATATGTTGACAAAGGGTACTAAAGTATGTGCATATCGTAATCGAGAAGAGCGCTTTAGAAATTATTTCAAGAATGATTCTAATATGGTTTATTGCACGGACGTGAAAGGTCTTATTGATGAATTGAAACCCAACATATACAAACCTGAAAATTGGCGACTATTCATTGATTCATCAAAGCGCAGCCTTGAAGCAGTACTCCTCAATATCACAAATAAATATGCTCCTATATCATTAGCACATTCAACAGTACTTAAAGAAGAGTATTCCAATCTTGAACTACTTTTAACGAAAATAAAATATAGAGAACATAAGTGGCAAATATGTGGCGATTTAAAGATTTTATCTATGATACTTGGACAACAATCTGGATTTACGAAGTACCCATGTTATTTATGCATGTTTGATAGCAGAGATAGAGAAAAACACTATAAAAAGAAAATTTGGCCATCAAGAGAATCGTTTGAACCTGGAAAACAGAATGTTATAAAAGATCCACTCGTTAATCCTTCGAAAATTTTGATACCGCCTCTGCATATAAAGCTTGGATTGATCAAGCAATTAGTTAAAGCTTTGGACAAGGACGGTCAATGCTTCCAATATATAAGCAAAGTATTTCCCCATAAATCTGACGCTAAATTAAATGAAGGTATTTTTGATGGTCCTGAAATCCGAACTTTATTTAGAGACGAAAACTTTGAACAAAGCATGACTGATGTTGAAAAGGCAGCATGGTTAAGTTTTAAAGAGGTATCGACGAAATTTTTGGGTAATGCCAAAGACACGAATTATAAAGCTATTGTGAAAAGAATGGTACGTAATTTTGAAAAATTGGGTTGTCTAATGAACTTAAAACTTCATTTTCTTGATTCACACGTTGATCAGTTTCCTGAAAATAACGGAGATTTTAGTGAAGAGCATGGTGAACGATTTCACCAAGATTTAAAGGAGTTTGAACGTAGATTTCAAGGAAACTGGGGTATCAACATGTTAGCAGATTACTGCTGGATGATAAAAAGAGAAACAGCTGCGAAAAAGGACAAAAACGTGTCAGAAATCCACTACATCGGTCATTCGAAGAGAAACGTATACGTAAGCGTAAGCCAATTTAAAAAAACATCGGAAGAGAGAGAGAGAGAGAGAGAGAGACAAACATAGACAAAATGTTAAGTTTAACGTACACAATAGGCTAAGTTAATATCTTGAATTTACAGTCAATGCTGTGAAAGACTCTAAAATTAGTATTTCAGACGTAAAATTTTTAAAAAATCGATAAATTTACCATATATAGTTCTTGTCACCGCCCTCTAGAAGTAGTTTTTACACAATCTGACTTCAAATTCATGATCAGCAATCTGAAAAACCCCCAGGATAGTATTTCCAATGTTTATCGACTCTTCAAAAGACGCATGATTAAATTTTAATATTGTTTAAATCCATTTTAGGCAAAATTTCGACTTTTACCGATTTCCTCATCTTTTCAGCCCCATACAGAGGACTAGAATCGCGTTAAAAAAATTTGAAGGTATGGTTTCCCGTGTATTTTTTCCCGTGGAATTCGATTTTGAAGTCCAATTAACCGTATCTCATGATTTGTTTTTTCTAGACTCGAAAAACCGCAAAAAAAACCGTAAAAAATGAGGTTTTTTCAATAAAACTCTGAGAAAAGGTAGAAAAACCCTATATTTTTATTACAGATTTGGATTCAGCGTCGAAAAATACATGGGAATATGTATGTCCGGTCAAAAGTTCAGACATTTTTTTTCATTTTGTGGGCCTGTGTAATCCTTGTGTAATCTTTTACAAAAATTCCTGTCTCCTCTGAAAGATGACACGGGACCACAATGTTGACAAACCTATTAAACACATCCATAAACGGCTCTTTTTAGGGCCAACGTGCAAAGTTTGATTGAAAAACCTCCCTCTGGTGCACATCGGGTAACGCCAATCTCGACGACAAACTCGATAATGGATTGCAGGAAGCAAAATCAAAGCTATGTAAACATGGCTGTAGGACACATTGCTACTTTTCAAAAATTATGGATATAATGTTTGTGCTAACCAACATGTAATTCACGTCCAGGAACCAAATCCAAAAAAACCTTTTTAGAAAATATCCAAAAACTTCTTAGCAACTTAAAAAACGTAAAAATTAATTTTTCAATTCAAATCAAATCTGTCTGTTCGGTACGAATTTTGCAACCGATTGTAAACTAACTTCCTGATGAGCTAGAGACTTGAAATTTTAAATATAGCTCGGAACTGGATGACAATGCAATATTATAAAAAAAATATATATATCTACCGAACAATATATTAATATATTCAATCATATACGGAGATGTTGGCAAAATTGAAGATTTGAAGATTTTATATATAGATACACTTTTAACATTAGTGTCTAAACATCTTCGAAAATTTTAAAAATCTTCTTTTGATATATTAATATATTAATATATCAAATATAGTAATATATTAATATAGTAATATATTAATATATTAATATATCAAATATATTAATATATCAAATATATTAATATATTAATATATTCAATATTATATTTTTGCATGCATTGTTGGATAATATAATTAAATATATATTCCCACCGAAAAATATATTAATACAATTATATACGGAGATATTGGAAAAATTGAAATTTTGAAGATTTTATATATAGATATACTTTTAACATTAGTGTCTAACCATCTTCGAAAATTTTTAAAATTCTTTAACTTCTCATATTGCAATTAGACATAAATTACAGCATTTTGTATTGTACATATAAAATTTGAGACTGTATTTTATTCATTTTATGGTCTATCAATGCATAAAACAATAAATTTTGGTTGAATTTCTAATAGCGTCATTATCGTCAAAATGGCGGGAAACTCAGCATGCGATTACGTGTTCTCTAAAAAAAATAGATGAAACACGTTTTAGTCCCTTGACAACAATATATATGCTATATAATATGCACTGTTGGACAACACGATAAATAATATTAATAATAATAATAATAATAATACCAAAATGTATAAGATAATATTTAAATAAAAAAAAAATTTTCAATCTACCACGTTTTTTAATTGAACTAAAAAGTATAAAATAATATTAAAAATAAAAAAAAAACTTTTTAATGTACTACGTTTTATAATGAACCAAAAAGTATAAAATAATGTGTAATAAAATGAAAAATGAATAATGATTTGAAATAAAAAAAAACGTGGGGCGCATACAATACATAATAATAAACATGCGCCCCTCGTTTTTTTTATTTCAAATCATTATTCATTTTTCATTTTATTACACATTATTTTATACTTTTTGGTTCATTATAAAAACGTAGTACATTAAAAAGTTTTTTTTCATTTTTAATATTATTTTATATCATAAGTCTAGATATCTCGCCAAAAAACCAAAAAAACGCACCTTTTTCATTTGCTCGTAGTTCTGCACCTGATGCTTGAAACAATATGTTCCAAAAAAAGAAATTGCTCAAAAAAAAACCTAAATTTTAAGATCCTGCAATCAGAATTATTCGTTTGATCCATCCAAAGTTGGTAGCATCACTCAAAGATGGTGCTTTTAAGATTGAAAAATAACTCCCCACTTCTCTTGTCTTAGTATATGTGCAAAAAGACATGACTGAAAATTTTTAACAGAAATTGAAAGAGTAAGCGAAACACTTTATTTTTCATTTTGGAACACTTTAATTAGCCTGTTATTGGCGGAGATATGACTTTTTTTAAATCGTCATTTTTCAGACTAAAAAACGTGGCGCATATATTATTTTTGTTTTTCAACACGTATGAAAAAATTTTCAAAGATCCAGATTGAAATAATCAAGAGCTATATCTAGAGATCGTTTAAATTTAAAAGTTTTTCAAAATTTGAAAATTTTTAAAAAACATTTTTTTTCTAAATGAGGAGGAGAGTTAGCATGATTTTATATATATATATATATATATATATTAAAATCAAGCATTGAAATAGAAGACAAAGTAAGCTTTGTCTTCTATTTCAGTGCTTGATTTTGAGATCACTATCTCTTCTTTTTCTTGTATCCTTTCATCTAATTCATTTTCCAAAGCTTCGTGTAATCTCTATTTTGCATTTTTTATTTCTTTTATTATTTTATTTTTAATATTTTTTTCTATCTCTTACAATTGTCTATTCCATTCTTTTATTAACTCGATCTTTAATTTATTGAGTTCGTCGCCAAGTATTCTGCTTAGAATATCCGTCATAAGCTCTCCTTTGTCTTCTGAGCAGGCTCTTCTTGATAACATTTTTGTAATTTATGTATTTTCATGTACTAGCTTTTTTTTATTTTCTTTTTTTTTCAACTCTATTAATTTTTGTTTCTCTTTTTTTTAATTCTTTTTCAATAATTTTTTACTTTTAAGGCCTGACTCTTTTCTTTTTACCTTTAACTTCGTTAAGATTGTTGTTTTTTACACTACTAGAGTATCAAGGAGCCCTTATTCAAGGGATAGAGCACTTTCCATGCTACCAAGCACGTTGAATGCTTGAATAGACGGCCGCCGACAATGGAATCTCTTTTTAGTAAAGCAACATGGAGAGCAGTGATAAAATAAATATTACCCCAGGTGGTAACTTTCATGGAAATCCACCTGCCCATGAGGCGGCCGAGCCCCAATCGAATTCTAGGGGCTCATTGCTGCCTTTAAATGCGTCCTCAGTTTATCACTTGGCTGTTTAATCAACGCAGAATGCTACAAGAGAAAAAGAGCCTTGCCTTCTGGAAGACACAGTCAGTCCCAGAAGTATGTCCAATTGGATGGAAGACATGCAGCTCGACGAAACAACCAACGACGAATTGTCGTCAAAAGGAAGCACAGTCGAAACTGTGGACTCAGAAATCGAAAGGATGCTTCTTTACGGAGCCGGTTCGAGTCGGAAAGAAAAGAAAGGAGAAAACTTGGTCGCAAGCTGAAAGCTAAAAACAGCTATCGAAATGCGGTTAAATACCTCCGTAAGATGGAAACAAAGAAAGCGAAAGAGATCACGGAGAAGGAGAAGGTGCACATCTGCAAGAACACAAAAATAGTGCAAAAGCACATGAAGGAAAGCTGCAACGCAACACTCGAGCCGATAGAGGAAGAAACCACGAATTCCAAAAAGAAAGACGTGGAAACCGACCCTAGGACAAAGTTACGAAAGTTGCAGAGATCGAACGCTGTGAAGTCTTCACCAAAACTGGATGGTTCCAAAAAGCCGCCACCCTTCAAGACAAAAACGGTAAAGACGAATAGCTCCGGTGAAAGAGAAGAGCAAGTGGCAAAGAAAGCAAGTCCCTCGACAAGCTTCGAGTCGGCTGAAGAGTGCCAAGTGGCCATCATAGATCGATCAGATCCAGATGGCAGATTGACACCCAAAAAGTGGCTGGAGGTAGAGTCGAAAATATTCCTCGCGATTGGCGAAAGCCCACAGGGAAGCAGTAAAGAGAAGAAAGCCTTCGATAGGACGGGCTGGCAGAGGGGGGTTAAAGTTGTTGGCTGCAGCAACAGAAAGTTGCGAGACTTTCTAAAGCAAGTAGTCAGCAGCTGCGACGAACTTTGGCCAGGCGTGAAACTCGAATTAATGCCAAGATCAGATCTGCCCCTCAGAGAAATAACATCTGTCTGGGTGCCACCTCCAGTGCCAGAGGATAACGCCACAGTGCTGAAGATTATTGAGAGGCAGAACAAGGGACTGACCACTGAAAGTTGGAGAATTATATCTGCAAGGGCAAGTAAAAGAGGAAACGGCAAAGACTTCGTCATGTCCGTGGATACCGAGTCTCAAAAGCTCCTGAGAAACATGAAGGAAAGCATCAAATTTGGTCTCGGCACGCTAAAGATGAGGCTTCTTCATGACAAGGCAAAGTTCAAAGACGTCGTGGTTGCAAGTGGTACCAATTAACCTACACCACTGCGAAGCAGCCTCAGAAGATTCTATGCTGTCCACGTCTGAGAAGAAAATAGATATAGCCCCAGTCCAAGAACTATGGCTCTTCAGAGGCAAAATACGGAGATTACGAGCAAAGGGATATGACCTGTTCCATTAACAGACAACAGGTATGATAAGAGCGTGTGTTGTAGCAAGAAATATAAGGCTTACACTTCTTTCACAGTACAGCACAGATGATCTGACGACGGTGATATGCGAGCAAAAGGGTAAACCAGCCTTACTCATTGCTTCAGAATATATGCCGTACGAAGAGAAGGAACCACCACAATAAGCTCTCCGAAGCCTCGCACAAAAAGCCATGGTAAAAGGCAGACAGCTGGTGATTGGAAGCGACGCCCATGGTCATTATGTCCAATGAGGAAGCACGAACATCGATGAAAGAGATGAGTCAATTTTAGATATTATTTTATCTACTAACCTTATAGTATGTGATAGGGGGGATTTCCTAACTTTTGCAAATAGGGTGAGAAAGGAGGTAATAGATTTTACTTTGGCCACAAATTCAGATTAGATTAGGGTGGAAAATTGGAGGGTTTCTCTTGAAAATTCTTACTCAGATCATAGGAAAATTCTTTTTACAATAAATCGGGAAAATAGGGAAGCTAGGTCTTTTCGTAATTCGAGGAAAACAGATTGGCTGAAGTTCTCGAATCCAGTGAGAAAAAAACTAAAAACTGAGCCAATGGCTGGGACATCAGAAACTCTTACGATTGAGGAAATCAAGAAAACAGTCGATAAAGTGGAAGAAACGATAATGGAAGCTTTTAGAAAATCATGCTCTATCAGTCGAGATCAAAACAACACCAAACAGTGGTGGCATAAAGAACTAAGACAACTTAGAGCAAAAACCAGAAAGCTTCTAGGTGCAGCAAGAAAACGAAGAAAAGCTAGGGAAAGTATAAAACCAGTTTTAGAGAATACAAAGAAAAAATCAGATCAGCGAAATGGGAATCGATAAAGAGTCTCAGTGAGTCATTAAAGACATAAACGAGGAGGCCAGATTCAGAAAGATGCTAAAAAAAGACCCTGTGATCTTAACGAGCATCAGAAGACTGGACAAGTCGTGGACTGAGTCCAGCATAGAAACCCTAGAGCTGTTAATGAGCACACATTTCCCTGTCTCGAGGATAGCATGGAATTCAATAAGGAACAACAGGCGAGTAGTGAGGCAGGAAACAGGGAAATAATAGCGAGGATCGTTTCGAAGGATAAGATAAAATGTGCAGTAAATTCATTCAGTCCTTATAAATCTGCGGGATTAGATGGTATAATGCCCATTATGTTGCAAAAATCACTTGATTTAACTATCGAGATACTAAATAGAATTTTCTCGGCATGCCTGGAAAGAGGATATGTAACGAGAAAATGGAGGGTAGTGGGAGTGGCTTTTATGCCCAAAGCGGGTAAAACAAGCCACATAACGTCCAAAGATTTCAGACCCATAAGCCTCTTATCGTTTTTACTGAAAACATTGTAGAGGTTGGTGGATTGACATATAAAAGAATCCACAGGAATAGAAGAGAAATGCACATCACAACATGCTTACTTAAAAGACAAATCTTTGGAAAGTGCACTACATGAGGTAGTTAACGCATTAGAAAGAGCTCTCGAGGACAGAGAATACACTCTCGGTGCCTTCCTTGATATAGAGGGAATTTTCAATAACGTTAACACCAAGACAATAATGGAAGCATTAAAGGAATAGAGGGTGGACTGTACCACCATTAAATGGGTAATGAAGATGCTGCAACACAGAACCATCAGATCAGAAATGGGAGACAGTGAAATCAAAAGGAGAATCACAAGGGAAATGCAGCAGGGAGGAGTATTATTACCTCTACTGTGGCTAATGGTAATCAATAAAATACTGAAAACCTTTGAAGAAAAGAGGATAAAGTAGTGGCATATGCGAATAACGTGGTAGTGCTGATTAAGAGTAAAGACCCAACAACGATCAGTAGCATCATGAAATCCGTGCTCAAAGAACTATCTAAGTGGGCAAAGCAGAATGGTCTAGGAGTAAATCCAGAGAAGACCGAATTGGTGCTGTTCACAAGAAAGTATAAAATAGAGAAATTTGCACTGCCGAAAATGGGAGGACAAGAAATGGTACTCTTTAAAGAGGCAAAATATCTCGGAATCATCCTAGACTCTAAACTTTCCTGGGAAAGGAACGTGAAAGAAAGGATGAAAAAAGGGATAAATGCGTCTTATACCTACAATAATTTGTTTGGAAAAAGATGGGGTTTGCAACCATATATCATACACTGGATGTATACAACGTATACATGTGGAAAGCCACAAATAAGGTTGCAAACACTAAAATGCTCACCAAGGTGCAAAGGATGGCCGTACTAGGCACAACGGGAGCAATGAGAAGCACACCACAGGCGGCATTAGAATCAATGTTGAGTCTGCAGCCAATAGACTTGTTTATAAAAGGAATAGCCGTAAAAGAAGCCCTAAGATTAAAGGGCTATAATCTATGGAAACAAGCCAATTATGGACATACTTTGATAAATAAAGAGATAAACAAGCTTGATGGAAACCTGACCGACAAGCTGTTACAGCAAACGGACTACATGGTGCCTCAGCTAAGCTTTGAAGGAAATATAGGAATATAAATCCAAACAAAAGAAGATTGAAATCAAAACTCAGTCATCATTAGAATGAGATAACAATCTTTACGGATGGGTCAAAGACGACCGAAGGATCAGCAGCAGGGACGTTCTCAGGAAAGCTGGAAATCAAAGAGTCATACAGACTGAAAAAAGATTGCAACATCTTACAAGCTGAAATCCTTGCAATAGAAAAAGCAGCCAGGCTACTGGAAATGAGAGGTGAAAGACCAGAGAAGATCACAATCTACTCGGATAGCCAAATTACTTTAAAAACATTAGCAGCCAAAACGCTAAGATCGAGGACGGTGATGAGTTGTCGCGAGGCCCTGTCATGGATTCGCAATAAAAAAGTCAGCTTCTACTGGGTATCCGGACACTGTAAGGTATAAGGAAACATAAAGGCAGATGAACTGGCAAAAATCGGCGTGAATAAATGCGAGGCACAAGCGGTGAGGCATCCCATGCCGTCGATAGAATCAATAAAGGCAGCTATAGATGAAACCTTAAAAATGGAACACAACAGACTATATAACACCCGAGACGACTGCTGTACCTCACGAACAATGTGGCCTCGAATAAATCAAGTTAAAACAAAAGAGATACTGAAGCTCAAAAAGATCTCACTCAGAATACTCAGAGGCACAGTTACAGGATACTGCACCAGCGGAGTGAGATTACAAACATGGGGCAAAATACCTGACGATTCCTGTAGGGAATACAACGAGGAAGAAGAAACGATTACACATCTGATCTGCTACTGCTCAGCGCTCAAAAGCAAAATATTTAGATACCTGGGTTACAGCTATCTAGAAGTTCTGAAGGAGATAGCGGAGCTGGAAATCAATAAATTACTGAGCTTTGCAAAATGCATGGAATGCTTCAGCAAAGAACAAAAATAAGGTTAGCCCTACTACACTAAGAGCATCGCAATGGGCCACAGGCCACCGCGTGGAAAAAGACCGTTATGGTTTTTAAAGCCCCTTAACCTAACCTACACTACTAGAGTATGTTTCAGTACCCGTCATACCTTTCAATTGTTCATTTTACCTACCGTTCTTCACTTTCACCAATTATTCACACTTACTATTTCTATCCATTTATTATGACTTGAATTTTATTTTTGACTATGAATTAAATTTATTTCTTTCGCTCTAAAAGTTTACCGAAATTTAACTGTGTCTTATTCGAATTAAAATCTACTTATATATAAAATTACAAATTTTTCTGAACCGTCAATCTCTTAACGGTAGTACTAACTTAAATCCATATCCGTAGTAATTTTATTACCACTTATTTTATTACTAATATTCGTAGATTTACATTCTTTCGGTATAATCGAATAATTTTTTTCCATCTGTAATATCTAGTAAAAACTGTGAAAATATTTTATCACGTGATTTCATATTTTTAAGCAGTTTTTTAAAGAATATTTTTTAGATTCTTAAATAATATTCATTTGCAACCGTATTTGACTAAAGGTAAAATTTACCAAAAATCAACTACTAAAATGATTAATTTTTCAGCAAACAGTATTTCAGAATTACACGAATCTCTCAAAGTTCTATCAATTATTTCCAATGATTTTTTGGCACCATAAACTCTTCATCCCAAATCAAAACACAATATTCAAGCAGTCGTCGTTAATCTGATTTTAATTTTAAAAAGTTATTTAAATATTTGATAAATCTAATGGCAATCTGAAAGTTTTATGACTTGTCATTCCTTCCGCAAGTAAAATAGATGCTATACTTTACCAAGTCATAGAAATAACTTTTTTACCTCTACTAAGGTAATAATAAATGAATATTTTAAATAAAAAAGTTTTACCAGTTTATCTAGGACCGACGATAAATATCATATGGTTTTTTGTATTAACTACTTCATTAAAATTTTTTTCTTGGTCGCTATTCAATTTTATTTAATATTCATTACATAATCTTTTACTGGCTTTAAAATGTTTAGAATCATCTTCTAAATTTTCATCTATTTGATTATCTTCTGGTTTTGGTAAACTTAAACCTTAACACGAAATGTTTATAAAATGTTCATTATTTTTAATTTTCTAAATTCAAAATAGTTTCAAGAACCAGCTAAATTAAATGTATTAATAAGCAATTAAGAATCAAGTAAAGAATTTTCTTAGTTTTGGGATGATGATAGATGATACTTCTTTAAAAAGTTGTATTACTTGTTGATCTTATTCAATAAGCCCTATATCAATAGCTGTATCTTCAAATGTTACATTAAATGTTATATTTTTATGAGTTTTCAATACTCTGAAAAATGTAGCACCTTATGTATTATTCAAAATAAGTTTTAAATAGAATCTTTCAATATTTTTTAGGCTAAGAGAATTAAATCTAGTTAATATTTTTGAATGGTTAACTTCTTTTGTCAAGTTTTACTATTATTAATAAATAATATTTTGGTGTTTAAGAATATTTTATGCTTCGTGTGTTTTCATCTAGTCTGTTCAGTTCAAATCACGCTGTTACTTTTGTATTGACACAATTTTGTAAAGCTTCTGCTTTTCTGTCTTCTTGAAAAATTAATTACTGCTGATTTTACAGTACGTACCGGCAAACGCTCTACGCTATGTGACCTATTTGACATTGGCTAACCTACAATTTTCCATACAACTTCATTTGGGCTGGAATATCTAGGATTGACATGTTGTGTTATTTTATCAAAAACATCCTTTTCTTCATTTTTCTTTATCATTTTCAAATATGCTCTATCTTGTCCTTTGTGTAAATATAGATACTTTGTTCTTATAATTCAACGATATATTTGATACAATGTTATGGACACTACCCATTAATTCTTAATAACATTCGATCCGTAAATCTTTTTGATAAAATCGAAACCAATCTAATTTTGCACTTTCAATTACAATATATGCTTGAATTACATGTTATTGGCTTGAACGTTAAGTATTTAGAATCAGATTAAATTTATTGATCCTATGAGCTAAGTGATAAGAATAATATAACATAGGTGCTGTTTTAGATTTTTAATCATTTTCAACCAGATTCCAACCTAAATCATCAGAAGGAAACATAATAGGAGATACCATTGGATCTCACTAGCAAATTAATTTACTCAAGTTGTCATATGTTTGTTGCTTTTCAGTATTGTCTCTTGGGAAAATACATACCGTAAAACGGGGTAAGGCAGGCATTTTTTCAGATATGAAGTTCTAATTTTTTATGTACTCTTGTTTATGCATAACAATAATTTTTTGTAAATTATTAACAAAAGTTTAACAAATTATAATTATACATAAAATAACATATATTATTATTTTATTAAAAAACCATATATTATTTTTTAATTTATCAGTATCTTTTTTTTATTCTCCATTCTTTGGATATATTTTTCCTTGTATCTTTTGGTCTTTTTTTCAACAATCTGGCTTTATTTATATGTTCAGCTATTTAAAGTTTTCTCTTTTTTAACCGTCTTCATTCATTCATATTTTCAGTTATATCTTTTGTTCTATTTTTGAGCAATCTTTATTCAGTCATATTTTTAGTTTTATTCGTTTTTCTTTTCTTAAACAATCTTTCTTTAGCCATATTAGTTTTATCTATTTCTCTTTTTCTAAGTAATCTTTCTTTAGCTATATTTTTAGTCTCATTTATCTCTTTTTTTGATTTATCTTTCTTCAGTCATACTTTAGAATTAATTATTTTCTTTCTTTTTAAGTTATATTACTAACTCTATTTTTTTGCTTTCTCATAAAGAACGCATTGTATTAGCAACAAAATTTTTTTTCTATTTTTTCATTAATTTGTACATATTTAGACTCAGGGAGTCGAAAAACGTGGTTTCCAGAGAATATCTGTGTGTACGTGTGTGTCTCTGCCTGTGTGTGTGTGTGCGTGTGCGTGTGCATGTGCGTGCGCGTACGGGTGTGCGTGCGTGAGTGTGTTCCGTTGGAATTTTTACTTTACCACTATTGGTTATGCAGTTATAAAACTTTTAGTGTTAATGAATTTTTTTCTTGGAATCGCAAAAGCATGTGTTGGAAAGTGTATATATATATTTCAAATATTATAAAGGCAACAATACTATTTAATATTAAATTTACCTAAAATGTATTTTTTCATAAGTTTGTTTATTTAATTTTAAAATTCAAATGGAATCATTTTTAGAATAAACAGCTTCTCTGCAAAATAAAATTTAAAAGTCTTTTGTTAGAAAGAATAGTATGATACAATAATTAAGAAAATAAAAACTAGAAGAATTCTTATTTTCATTGGTATTTTCAAAATAGGTACAAAATACAAATCGTTGAGAATTTTAACTATTTAATCTTTTTATAAATTTTATGAATTTCATATTGTGGAAAATATTAATTTTTAAATAAATTCATTCATTAGCTAATTTCGGATTACCATATTATATATTCAAACTAGCAAAAAATACCTCGCTCCTAACGTCGCTCGGTTGAATTTTCATATATTATATTATTATGTATAAATTAGCCAATTTTAAAATAAAAAAGAATCGATGCAACTTATGAATTGTGATATTGTAGTTTTGTACTAAATTAAATTTTTCTATTTTTATAAAAAAGATTAATTAAAGTTACAATGTGCATAAAAATTGTTTAAATACAAATTATATCATGATGAATTAAGAATTTGTTCTACTAAATTGCATTTGAATCAATGAAAAAATATAATAGGAATTTTTTCTTTTTAATCACGTGTTTCAATCACGAACCATAAAATAATCGAAAACAGTATTTGACGTTTACTAGAACTAACAACTACATGGAGAAAAGAAAGTATTGTTAAAATAGGTTCTAAATCAAGTATATCTAATTTATGTATTAAGGTACTTAAAAAAAGAGTGACGATATAATTTCAATTAGTACTATAGCTTGAATTTTAGAGACCAATGTTGGTACTATTATATTATGAAGTAAGAGCATAAATTTGCGATGCTTACTGCCTTTTTTTTGGTATGAGGACGCTGGATCTCTCTATCCTTTTCTAATTAAAAAATGTAAATTTTTGGGAAAACAAGTGATTATTGATAGAAATTAAGGGTTATCCGCTACTTGTTTAGTAAAAATTAATATTTTCTCTGATGAGGACCAATTAATTTTGTTGCTTTTTTTTTAAGTAAAGTTTGACATACTTGCAAAATCCTAAGTTAGGCTAGAGAATACGTTATTTAAGTATGTCAAACTTTACTTGAAAAAAAAGCAACAAAATTAATTGGTCCTCATCAGAGAAAATATTAATTTTTACTAAACAAGTAGCGGACAACCCTTAATTTCTATCAATAATCACTAGATTTTCAAAAAACTAACATTTTTCAGTTAGAAAAGGAGATACAGCGTCCCCTTAAGACTGATCTTTCACCTACTCGATTCAAGGGCAATATTTCGCAGAAAGTGTAATTGATAATCTCTTCTCGTGCGGCTTTTCCTGTTACTAAAATTGAAAATTATTAAATATAGAATTATTTATATAGTATATAACTCTTTCAAATTACTAATAATTAATATTTAAATTTGTGATTTTCAAGGATTAAAACGATACATGTTTATCTTCCATATTCCGTTTTAAAATAGTTACTTTTGAGTTTTAAATTAATGATTAAAAATTTAAAATTGATATATATATTATATGATTTACATTATATTTATCAACTGTTGAAAATCGTTACATAATTTATTGGGTTTTACGTTAACAGGTATTAATTATATTGAAGTTTTTCGCTCCTAACGTCGCTTACTAGGAGAGTATCAGACCTCCGGATCACAGATTTTGCTCAAAATTTGGGATAAGTTTTCAGATGTCAAAATATGAAAGGAAACAGAATTTTAGATCCCAACGCTCAATATTTCCCTAGTTACAGGCAATTAAAGAAAATCACTCAAAAAGTTACTAGATTTTCAAACGCATATATTTCCTTAGCATTGATAGCTAGAAGCTTGAAACTTTTTTTAAATGAAAGCTGAGCTCAAATCCTTTCGAAATAGTAGTTATAGCATGTCAAAATATTATTTTTTCCTAAAGTTATAGTGTAATAAAGATTAGACACAATTTCAGCTTTTGTTATTAATTAATGTTTTGAAAAGAAAAATCAGGTCCAATGTTTATTACGTTATAACTTTGGGAAAAAAAAATATTTTGAAATGCTATAACTACTATTTTGAAAGGATTTGAGCTCAGCTTTCATTTAAAAAAAGTTTCAAGCTTCTAGCTATGAATGCTAAAGAACTATATGCGTTTGAGAATCTAGTAACTTTTTGAGTGATTTTCTCCAATTGCCTGTAACTAGGGAAATATTGAGCGTTGGGATCTAAAATTCTGTTTCCTTTCATATGTTGACATCTGAAAACTTATCCCAAAGTTTGAGCAAAATCCGTGATCCGGAGGTCTGATACTCTCCTAGTTAGTTGAATTTTCTTTTATTATATTATTATGTATAAATAACTAATTTTAAGTAAATAAGAATTAATTAATTGAATTTTGAGTACTAAATAAAATTGAAAATAATTTGATGAAAAATAATATAAAAATATATGTATTATAACCTCTTACCCTATCACCTAGAAAAGGATTGCACTTCGTGCATATAAGAAGGAATAAGGAAAGGTTATTGTTTTACACAGACCCGTTTTTGCAGTGGACGTCTTGTCACGTACAGTCCGGGGTCTCTATGTGTTTGTTATTTGTTAGTAATTAGTAATATATTGACTCTTATAAGCTAGAAAGCTCAAAGACTTATAGTCTTATAAGAGCCTATTCATTTACTTTAACTTATTAAAATTTAAAGTAGCGTATCGGTTAATTACACATTATACACTTATTCAAATAGATAACAATTATAAGAATTTAAGTACTTTAACACTCTCACTAAAAGAAATATAAGTGACAGTATAATTTATTATTTTACTACAATGAGACTTTGATTTTAATAAAAAAGGTTTATTCTGTTATAATTGCTACCGGTACGGAGCTGGTGGTTATCCAGCTCCTCGCGGACCTGCAGAATAATCAGAAAGAATTGATACTAATAACACGTATTAAATTTAAGATTCACTTTATTTAACGAAGGCTGGCCAAAGAGTGCCATACAAGATTTTAGACGACGATTACATTGCTCTCGTTTGAGCCGCCGTCGCCGCTATCCTCCTCCTCTTAGCTTAATTGTGCGTCGTGGGGGAGATACCGTGCTAATTTTAGCTCGAGCTCTGCGCGAGTCCATCTCTTCCATACAATGTTCCGCACACGGAGTCTCTCCTCCTCGAATCCTGTATATTGTCTATAAGAGGGGAGAGATCTTTATTATACGACTGTTTTACAATACAGGTGCGCTTATATGTGTGCTGGGAATACAATATCAGATGAGCGTTTATCAGCACACATATAAGCCCGTACGCATCCTATACTAATTTCTACCTTGCGCGTCGGTATAACGTCTAATTGTTACACCGCGCCGACGCGCAAGATAGAAAGCTATACTCTAACAATCTTATTTAATTTATATTTTCTTCTTTTTATATATATGACAGGTTACAGTACACATGTGCTTAAAGTAAAAAAGCGTATAATTTATTTCAAATGACTATTTCTCACTCTACTTCCATTAGGAAAATAAAGATAGTACGATATTTGATGTAAATAAACTGAGAACTGGGTACTGAGTTACAACTATAATTTCCAGACCTCAATATATGACCATGAATTTGAATTATAAAATTAATTTATAAGTGAAACATGCTTAAGAGAAATTCGTGTTGATTTCTAATAAAAATATATTCACAAATGTATTTTATATATATGAAATACGAAATTTAAATAGAAAAAATCATAAGATTAAAATACAACATTTTAGTTAATTTTAAATTCGAATATTTCGGAATAAAAAAATAACTATTTGCAATTACTTAACAATCCTTTTTGTATCTAATATAAAAATTTAATGAAATACAAATATTACAAAGTGTATGTATCACAAGTAAGGTTTGCATATCATAAATATTATAATTTTTAGAAAATTCTTGATATTAATAGATTATTAATTTGGAAAATTAAATATTTTTTTATTGATGACAAGTAACTTTTCAAAAATAGTTAAAATAATACTGTAAATGTCAATCAAATAACATTTTCATCAAAATAAATTTCAACGCTATAATTATTAAAATAAACATTTTTATTTAACTACATTCTATTGTAATAATTATTTTTTTAATATATATATATTAAAAAAATAATAATTTTATTTGATGAACAGTTATATAAAAATTATATATTTATAATTGTATAACTAAATTTATTAAATTAAAATTGTATTCAGTTATCATTCAGAGAATGAGGTATTTAAATTAGTTTTCATGAAAATATATTATTTAAAAAGTTACTTGTTAACAATTTTTTATAAATAACATACATTTAACCTTAATTACATTTTCATTTGTACACGTGTTTATATTTAAATGAATTGTGATTTATATAAAAATTGTTAGCAATTCATTTCATTGAACCAATAATATTTTCAATAAGAGAAACATTGATTTTTAAAAAATATCAAATTACCTCATTTGAAAAATTATAATTACATGATATAAAAATATTTTTTTTAATATCGTTTGAAAATAAATTCTATAAAATACAATTTAAAAAAATTATTTTTTAGATATTAAATTTTTTTAATAGTCAATTATAAAGATAGGACAATATATAAAATATGAATAAATGTTTCTGATTATGTCTATAATTATGCATTTATATGTATGAACTGTCTAGATAGAAGTAAAATACCCCCTAAAAAAGTAAACATTTCAAAAGAAAATTTACTTATTATTTGCGAAACATTTATTATGAATGCGGAAAAAAAAATATTCTGTAATATCACTCTATAATTTGTATTAAATATGATACAAATCATTGAAAGTACAATTATTTCATTATTGTAAATTTGTTGTCAAAGTTTGATTATATTTTACTATAAGAAGATAAAAAAATTAGCTGTCTTTCCATTCTATTGCTGAATTTCCATTAAAGGAATGTATTAACTTGTAGTATGTCTCGTGATGATTATTTGTTTGATTTTTTTAATTATTCTAATCATTAGTTTTCAAGATATTTAAATTTCTGATTCCAAATAGAAAAATTTTAGTAAATAATATTGGAACCTAAACTTTTCAATAACTAATGAATAGATTTATGTAAAAATTTAACTGAATAATCTTCGTGATACATACTGTATGTTAATGCATCTATTTATTCAAAATTTAAAAATACAATGGAAATATAATCAATATTTATGGGTGGAAGTGTGCTGTCCATTTTACATCTCCTTAAATAATTTATATTTATAAAATTCACATAATATCATATAAAAACTATTAAAATGAGAATCATATATTCAATATAATTGTCAGCTATGAATAAAAAGTTTAAAAAACTAAGTGATAACATATAAATAGTTATATTATTTTATTGAATACATTTCCAACCTAAATAATTAATTTCATGTTGAAACTAAATTTAATTAGCATTCAATACCACAAGTTATTTAAAAAATTTACCATTATTCAAAATTATTAAAAAGTTATTTATAATAATATTAAAAATAAAAAAAAACTTTTTAATGTACTACGTTTTTATAATGAACCAAAAAGTATAAAATAATGTGTAATAAAATGAAAAATGAATAATGATTTGAAATAAAAAAAACGAGGGGCGCATGTTTATTATTATGTATTGTATGCGCCCCACGTTTTTTTTATTTCAAATCATTATTCATTTTTCATTTTATTACACATTATTTTATACTTTTTGGTTCATTATAAAAACGTAGTACATTAAAAAGTTTTTTTTATTTTTAATATTATTTTATACTTTTTAGTTCAATTAAAAAACGTGGTAGATTGAAAATTTTTTTTTTATTTAAATATTATCTTATACATTTTGGTATTATTATTATTATTATTATTAATATTATTTATCGTGTTGTCCAACAGTGCATATTATATAGCATATATATTGTTGTCAAGGGACTAAAACGTGTTTCATCTATTTTTTTAGAGAACACGTAATCGCATGCTGAGTTTCCCGCCATTTTGACGATAATGACGCTATTAGAAATTCAACCAAAATTTATTGTTTTATGCATTGATAGACCATAAAATGAATAAAATACAGTCTCAAATTTTATATGTACAATACAAAATGCTGTAATTTATGTCTAATTGCAATATGAGAAGTTGAAGAATTTTAAAAATTTTCGAAGATGGTTAGACACTAATGTTAAAAGTATATCTATATATAAAATCTTCAAAATTTCAATTTTTCCAATATCTCCGTATATAATTGTATTAATATATTTTTCGGTGGGAATATATATTTAATTATATTATCCAACAATGCATGCAAAAATATAATATTGAATATATTAATATATTAATATATTTGATATATTAATATATTAATATATTAATATATTTGATATATTAATATATTAATATATTTGATATATTAATATATTACTATATTAATATATTACTATATTTGATATATTAATATATTAATATATTAATATATCAAAAGAAGATTTTTAAAATTTTCGAAGATGTTTAGACACTAATGTTAAAAGTGTATCTATATATAAAATCTTCAAATCTTCAATTTTGCCAACATCTCCGTATATGATTGAATATATTAATATATTGTTCGGTAGATATATATATTTTTTTTATAATATTGCATTGTCATCCAATTCCGAGCTATATTTAAAATTTCAAGTCTCTAGCTCATCAGGAAGTTAGTTTACAATCGGTTGCAAAATTCGTACCGAACAGACAGACAGACAGACAGACAGACAGACAGACACCAAAGCGAGTTAATAAAAACGTAGTAAAAAGCATTCCCAATATCAAAATTTCAAAATTATACCAATTTAATTTTTTATTCTTTACATTAGAGAATTAGTTTTAATGTTGAAATTTTTGTGTGAAATGAAACATATATATATATATATATATATATATATATATATATATATATACATATTATCTTATAGTGAAATATTTTTAACCTTGTATAAAAATTATTTTGTAAAAGTAGAATAATGCTGCGAATAAACAAATGATTATAAGAAAATATTGAAAACTGTAAATGACAATAAAAAAGCGTTAGGCTAGGAATAAATAATGGTTCTCACATAGCATGGAAGATTTCACTGAAATATTTCAAATTATTCCACTGGAATATTTCAATGGAACCTTTCATGCAGATTATTGAAAGTCTTCACGGAATATTTCAGAATATTCTACTGGAATCTTCCATTGAAAGCTTCCAGGAATATTTCGGGAATATTTCAAAGAAATGTTCGAAAACTTTTTCGAAATATTCCATGTAATATTCACGAAAGATTTCTGAAATATTTCATAAAATATTCCATGTAATGTTTATGGATATTCCAGTAAAATATTTCATGGAAGATTCCAGAAAGATTCCATAAACATTTCGCTGGAAGATTCCGATAAACTTTGAAATCGTACAGCGGATAATTACATAAATCTTTTAGAACTAGTCAACTAAATATTCCACAGTAAGATTTAAGTAATCTTCCAGTGGAATATTTCATGAAAGATTTCAGAAAGATTCCATAAACATTTCACTGGAAGAGTTCAAAAAACTTTAAAATCGTACAGCGAAATATCCCACACAGCATGGAATATTTATGGAAGCTTCCTGGAATATTGGCACGGAAGATTTGAAATATTTTAGGAATCTTCCATGGAATATTCCTGTAATATTCGTATGTCCTTGATTCTTCCTAAAATGGAATATTCCATGGAATATTGTTGGAAGATTCCAAGAATATTTCATTGGAAGATTTAGGACATCTCCGATCTTTCATTGAAGTATTTCAGGAATCTTGCAGAAATATTTCATGAAATATTCCGTTGGAACATTCATGGAAGATTTCCGGAATATTGGAGCGGAAGATTTGAAACATTTCATGAACCTTTCATGGAATATGCACGAAAGATTTAAGGAATCTTTCATGAAATATTCCATGAAATATTTCTGGAAGATTTTAGAAATCTATCGTAAAAAATTACGTGGAATATTTATGGAAGATTCGCAGAATATTGGCACGGACGATTTTGAATATTTCAGGAATCTTCCATGAAATATTCCTTTAATATTCGTATGTCCTTGATTCTTCCTACATTGGAATATTCCATGGAATATTCTTGAGAGATTTCAAGAATATTTCAATGGAAGGTTTGGGTAATCTCTCATCTTTCATGAAATGTTCCTGGAAGATGTGAGATGCTGTGAGGGGATAGTATATATATTATATAATTACACACATTAAACTTATACATTAATACATATACGCATACATAAACATTTAGTTATAAGATCGCATTTACATATTCGCTTCGACTGTACACATCAAAGCGCCGATACACTTTCGCTTATATAGTAAGTGAGGTATCTTCCAACCACTTGGGGATAAAACTCCCATTTAACGAACATCCCCCTATCGGCGTCACTGGAAACCTTCCGTAAGTTCCGCGCAACCTTCCAACGAAAACTTCATGGAATCGTTCTAGAATCTTTCATGAAATATTCCACTGGAAGATTACTTAAATGTTTCTGTGGAATATTTCGTGAAATATTTCTGGAAGATTTATGTAATATTCCGCTGTACGATTTAAAAGTTTTTCGAAATCTTCCAATGAAATGTTTATGGAATCTTTCTAAAATCTTTCATGGAATATTCCACGGGAAGATTACTTAAATCTTTCTGTGGAATATTTCGTGGAATATTTATGGAAGATTTATGTAATATTCCGCTGTACGATTTAAAAGTTTTTCGAAATCTTCCAATGAAATGTTTATGGAATTTTTCTGAAATCTTTCATGGAATATTCCACTGAAAGATTACTTAAATCTTTCTGTGGAATATTTTGTGGAATATTTATGGAAGATTTATGTAATATTCCGCTGTATGATTTTAAAGTTTTTTGGAATCTTCCAGTAAAATGTTTATGAAATCTTTCTGAAATCTTTCATGGAATATTCCACTGGAAGATTACTTAAATCTTTCTGTGAAATATTTCGTGGAACATTCATGGAAGATTTATGTAATATTTCGCTGTATGATTTTAAAGTTTTTTGGAATCTTCCAGTAAAATGTTTATGAAATCTTTCTGAAATCTTTCATGGAATATTCCACTGGAAGATTACTTAAATCTTTCTGTGAAATATTTCGTGGAACATGCATGGAAGATTTATGTAATATTCCGCTGTACGATTTAAAAGTTTTTCGAAATCTTCCAATGAAATGTTTATGGAATTTTTCTGAAATCTTTCATGGAATATTCCACTGGAAGATTACTTAAATCTTTCTGTGGAATATTTTGTGGAATATTTATGGAAGATTTATGTAATATTCCGCTGTATGATTTTAAAGTTTTTTGGAATCTTCCAGTAAAATGTTTATGAAATCTTTCTGAAATCTTTCATGGAATATTCCACTGGAAGATTACTTAAATCTTTCTGTGGAATATTTCGTGGAACATTCATGGAAGATTTATGTAATATTTCGCTGTACGATTTAAAGGTTTTTTGGAATCTTTCAGCGAAATGTTTATGGAATCTTCCTGGAATCGTCCATGAAATATTTTACTGGAATATTTCATAAACTTTTCATGGAATATTTCATGAAATATTTCAAAAATCTTCCGTGAATATTTCATGGAATATTTCAAAAAAGTTTTTGAACATTCCTTTGAAATATTCCTGAAATATTCCTGGAAGCTTTTAATGGAAGATTCCAATGGAATATTTTGAAATATTCTGTGGAGACTTCCAATAATCTGCATGGAAGGTTCCATTGAAATATTCCAGTGGAATAATTCGAAATATTCCAGTGAAATCTTCCATGCTGTGTGGGATTAGATAAATCTTCTATAAATATTTTACGAAACATTTCAAGGAAGATTAAAGTTATCTTCCGATGAAATATTTCATGAAAGATTTCAGGAAGATTCCGATAGACATTAAAATCGTACAGCGGAATATTACATAAATCTTCCATAAATATTCCACGAAATGTTCCACAGAAATATTTAAGTAACCTTCCGGTGGAATATTTTATGAAAGATTTCGGAAAGATTCCATAAACATTTCACTGGAAGATTCCAAAAAACTTCCAAATCGTACAGTGGAATATAACATAAATCTTCCATAAATAGTCAACGAAATATTCCACAAAAAGATTTAAGTAATCTTCCAGTGGAATATTCCATTAAAGATTTCAGAAAGATTCCAGAAACATTTCACTGGAAGATTCCTAAAAACTTTAAAATCGTGCAGCGAAATATTACATAAATCTTCCGTAAATATTCCACGAAATATTTTACGCAAAGATTACAGTAATCTTCCAGTGGAATATTGCTTAAAAGATTCTAGAATGATTTCAGGAAGTTTTCGTTGGAAGATTGCGCGGAACGTTACGGGACGTTTCCAGTGACGCCGATATGGGGATGTTTGTTAAATGGGAGTTTTATCCCCAAGCGGTTGAAAGATACCTCACTTACTATAAAAGCGAAAGGGTATCAGCACTTTGATGTGCACAGTCGAAGCGAATATTTACATGCGATTTTATAACTAAATGTTTATGTATGTGTATATGTATTGATGTATAAGTGTAATGTGTTATTATATGATATATATAACATTCCCTTACAGCATTTCACATTTTCCAAAAATCTTCCAGGAACATTTCATGAAAGATGAGAGATTACCCGAACCTTCCATTTTTATATTCTTGAAATCTCTTAAAAATATTCCATGGATTATTCCAATGTAGGAAGAATCAAGGACACACGAATATTACAGGAATATTTCACGGAAAATTCCTGAAATATTCCAAATCTTCCGTGCCAATATTCTGCGAATCTTCCATAAATATTCCACGGAATATTTTACGATAGATTTCTAAAATCTTCCAGAAATATTTCATGGAATATTTCATGAAAAATTCTTTAAATCTTTCGTGCATATTCCATAAAAGATTCTTTAGATCTTTCGTTTATATTCTATGAAAGGTTCATAAAATGTTTCAAATCTACCGTTCCCATATTCCGGAAATTTTCAATGAATGTTCTAACGGAATATTTCATGAAAATATTCCTGCAAGATTCCTGAAATATTTCAATAAAAGATCTGAGATGTCCTAGATCTTCCAATGAAATATTCTTAGAATCTTACAGCAATATTCCATGGAATATTCTAATGTAAGAAGAATCAAGGACATACGAATATTACAGAAATATTCCATGGAAGATTCCTAAAATATTTCAAATCTTCGCTGCCAATGTTTCAGGAAACTTATATAAATATTTCATCCTGTGTGGGTTGTTTATTATCATTTATACATTATTTAAATGTAGATACTACGAATAACCATAAATAACTGTAAATAAATTGAATACAATTATTTATTAAAAATAATTAAAAATAATTTTGATTTTAGTTCTTTTTACAACAAACTTTTTTTAATGAATAATATATATATATATATATATATATATATATATATATATGGAACATTTCAAACCAACTGGAAGAGCAGAAAAATAAAAATCTCTGAAACTCTGAGTTTATATCCTGCCTGTTACTCAAAATGTGTAAAAAAATTTTCAAGGATTTTGATTGGGAGGATCAAAAGCCATAGATTCTTGAAATTTGGAAATTTTTCAAAATTTTTGGAAAAGTCCCAACTTCATCATTTTTTTTCCTGAAAATCCTAATATTTTAAAGAGAAATTCATGAGAATACTTCTTGTTGTTAATAAAAAGCAGAGTTAGCATGATTCTTTACAGACCTGAATTTTGAAGTTTTCTATTGGTTCTTATATGTATTACATGGTAATTAAAATTACTTATTGCTCCCCGCTTCAGAAATTTCTTTTCGCGGGCTTATTTTCCTCTATTTCACGTGAACTTTAAAATGAATTTTTATTATGTAAGTCAGAGCCATCAATAAGGAGTTAAAACAGTTTAAAATATATATTATTATGTATGATAAATTTTTATATTTTAAAAAAATTTTTTGATATAAAAAAATATTTTCTGTTATAACTCCTTATTGGTGGCTCTTTCTTACACAGTCAAAAATTTATTTTCAAGTTGATAAAAAATAGAAGGAAATAAGCCGTCGAAAAGCAATTTCTGAAGTAGCAGACAATGATTAATTTCAATTACCATGTAATACATGTAAGAACCAATAGAAAACTTCAAAATTTAGCTCTGTAAAAAGTAATGTTAACTCTCCTCTTTATCTAGAACAAGAAGAATTCTCATGAATTTCTCTCTAAAACATCAAGATTTTCAGAAAAAAAATCATAAAGTTGGTACTTTTCCAAAAATTTTGAAAATTTCCAAATTTCAAGGATCTATGGCTCTTGATCCTTCAAATCTGAATCCTTGAATATTTTTTTACACATTTTGAGTAACAGACAATATATTCTCAGAGTTTAAGCGATTTTTATTTTTTTGCTCTTCCAGTTGGTGTAAAATGTCCCATATATATATATATGGGTCAATCCACGTCAAACGGATAATGGCTCTGTCCAAAATTGTAGATCACTAAAAAAGTCGTGCATGAGCTCAAAATTTTCATCTTACACTCTACTTTCTTTTGCGATGTGGCGATTTTGAAAAATCCAAAATAACGGCCTTAATATGGCGACTCGAACCTAGAAATTTCATAAAAAATTTTCAAAAATTAATTTTTATTTATTCAAATCTGATTCTACATATTTTTTATATCAGGAATCAATTTAGCGCTCAATTTTACATGGGAATATAGTATTGCACTCGAGGAAAAAAAAATTTACAATGTCATCGGAAGGTCATATCGGGAAATAATAGTTAGTTCTCAAATTACTCATTAATAAATGTTGATTAGTGAGGAAATAAAGATACTGATAGATAACTCGGTCACTAAATCCAAATCTGATATCCGCTTAACCCTACCAGTCTCCATCAAGGTCATTGGAAGGTCAAATCACGAATATCTTCTATTAGTTGATAAGATTAAGACACGTATAAGTTTTACGTGATGCTGGATCCGAATCCGAGACCTGTTGGAGTGTCGAACGACGTAATTACAGAAAAATTCGTTTTAAACTGTGGTTTCTTGGAGAACAAAAATTTTCTTTGAGTCAATATTTGATTAATTTTTACGTAATTACTTCGTTTGACACTCCAACAGACCCCGGTTTCGGATTCGACGACACGTAAAACTTCAAGGTGTCCTAATGGTATTAAATGATAAAAGATATTCGCGATTGGACCTTCAAATGACTTTCATACAGATATTGTAGGGTTAAGCGGACATCAGATTTAAATGCAGAAACTTGAGTTATCTATCAGTATCTTCATTTCCTCACTAATCAACATTGATCAATGAGTAATTTAAAAAATAACCATTATTTCCCGATATGACCTTCCGATGACATTGTAAATTTTTTTTACCTCGAGTGCAATACTATATTCCTATGTAAAATTGAACGCTGAATTGATTTCTGATGTAAAAAAATATGTAGGATCTGATTTGAATTAATTAAAATCAATTTTTGAAAATTTTTTATGATATCTCTAGGTTTGAGCCGCCATATTGGAGCCGCCATTTTGGATTTTTTTAAATCGCCACATTGCAAAAGAAAGTAGAGTGTAAGACGAAAATTTTGAGCTTATATACGATTTTTTTGGTGATCTACAATTTTGGACAGAGCCATTATCCGTTTGACGTGGATTGACCCATATATATATAAATAATTGCCGAAAATAATCATTTTTTATTATTATATTATTTTTACAAATTTCATTATTATTTATTTATCATATAACAATTAATTCATAGCATTTTTCATGATTTTTTTAATTTTTCAGCTTTTAAAGTAAAAAGGCAGTAAATTGAATCAGTTAATATAAAAGCAATTCTTTCGTGAATATCTTTAGAAAAAGTTCATTAAAAATGAATGCAAATTCTTAAGAGAATTCTCATTTTTAATAATGGTTTTGACTGAGGAAGATAAATTGATTGTTAAAAGACAAGGATTGTATAGTGGAATTGCTTTCATGTTAACTGATATTCGTATATTAGAATTTAATAGCATTTCAAACCAGTGCACCTCATTCGACATGTAATCAACTTCACTGATTCAGAGACCACAATATGTTAATTTAGTACTGATTGATGGAGAATTTATACAGTTAATATTTACCGGAAATTTAGAAAAGAGTCACCGGATTCGTGTGTATTATAATAATAAGGTAATTCATATATATGACAGTTTGAATCTTATATATTTACAAGATGAGTATAAGATTTATATAAACAAATTATTTCCAAACAAATCAGAATTAAGCACAGTATTCAAAACAGTACAATCACAAACGAATAATTATGATTATAGCGTTTTTGCAATGGTTTTTGCTGATGCAGTACTTTATAATTTAGGTCTATGTTGTTTAAGATATAATGTTTCTCAAATGCGATTACGTTTATAAGGAATTTTCAAAACGCAAAAAATAAAAATGTTTCCAGTTTCACAAAATTATAATAATGCAAAAATTAATTACGATAATCCACCGGATATGATAAAAAGGAGTTTTTATCATGAGCAAGGTCTTAATCAAATACCATTTAATTTAGATTTCGCCGAGCTTGAAATATTATAAAAAAAACTCACAAATGCATTTATTGCCAGAACAAAAAAAGATCATGGAAATGCATCGTAAACAAAAGAATTTGAATCATGAAACAATTTTGATGGAAATTGACAATGACATTTCAGATAGAAATTTTTAAAAACCAAATAATGATATAATGGGAATCGATGACATCCACTTGAATTATAACGATAATAAAATTGGGATAATTCAGATTAAATTAAATGAAGAAAAAAAAAGAATCAAAAGAAATAGATGAAAAAGAAACTATATTTGTAACAGAACTTAAGAGCTTGACAAAGCTGCCCACCTTCTAATAATATTTCCAATCCTAACTTATGAATAAACGATGCGTTTAATCAAGTTTTTTTGCTACAAAGTGAAAATTTGTAAGATTATACTCCAGTGCGGACAACTCAAGAAATCCACCGAAATATTAGACATATAAAGTTATAATAAAAACTTTCAATGTATCGTATTTTAAAGTTAGGTCTATCAAGTTTGATATCTAATTTCTAATCCAAGCTCATAAAAAAATACCAAGTCCAAATGATTTTTTATTTTGACAAAAATTATTGTATTAGTATAGCTTTAGTACGGACAAGTCATTATATTTGTTTAATTTATTAATTTAAAAAGATACTGATATAATAAAAAAAGCAAAACTCAAGTGATGCAGCTCCGACATCCCGTTAATAGAAAAATGGTAACAGAAGAATCACATAATTATAAAAAAATTTCAAAAAAAGACATTATTATGGAAATGCAAAGTAGAAAAAAAATGAAAGAAATTAAATGAAAAAACATTGACTGGAAAAATTAATTTGAAACTGATTGGTTGTATGGTAAATATATATTTCGATAAAAATCTCATATCTGAAAATTACATTGGTTCCATGACGAATACATGCGTTTATTGTGATGCGCAACATTTTGCTTTTTAATATACTAAAAGTAACGAATTCTCCAATTGTTGTCATTAAGGTGAAGTAGAATTGTTAGAAAATCCACCTTACCCAGAACGATTAATGTTTTGAGCAACTGAATTTACGGAAGAAAGTATTGATTTTCAACGAAATGTTAGGTTGTACAATAATGCTTTAGCATTCGCAAGTTTTGATGCCAATTTTGATACATTGCCGGGTAAAGGACCACAAGCTATTAGAATATGTGGACAAATTTACCATAGTATATATGCGTTACATCCTAATAAAGATGAAGTACGTAAATATGGACAATTATATATTTCAGATAATGAAATGGCAACGATTGAACGACATAAGTTTAATACAAACTTAACATTATTAAAACATTTAGATAACTTAATAAGAGATATCAACCCTCATGCTAAAGCCTATAAAATGATGCATGAAGCAGGAGAAGAAGAACTACAACGATGTGCAAAAATCAATTGTCTTCTGAAAACTTTTACTATGCCTATTGCCCGCAATAAAAATTTCGATAAAAATAGATATGATCTACCTACCTGTAATGAAGTAGCAATAGTATACGTTGGCGAAGACAATATGCCTCCTATTGAACGTGATATTGTCATTTACCCTAAGTCTGATAAACCAATTAGTATACTAACAATTAGCAAACACACAGATTCTATGACATATTCGCTCATTCATCCTAATGGTGGTTGCGGATGGATGTCAAATATGAAAAATGAATTTGGAAAATCTAATATTAAAAATTTGCAATTTTATAATTATAGATTTGTTGTTAGAAATGAATTTATTCCATTTCTTAATTTAGGAAAATTATCTCAACAGTTCATTGTTGATGCGTTTGTAAAAGTTGAAACCTCCTGATTATATTTCATACTAAAAAACCAAAACGTATTAAGAAATTGTTACAAAGGTGTTATGGACTATTCACATAACAAAAAAGAATTAGATTATTCAAAAATTGGAAAAATGGTAATATTACCATCAAACTTTACAGGAAGTCCACGATTTTTAAAACAAAATTACATTGATTCAATAACACTTGTAAATTATCATGGTAAACCTGACCTTTTTGTAACTATGACCTGTAACCCACATTGGAAAGAAATGACTGAAAACTTGGAAATTTATGAAAATGCAATAGATAGACCAGATATTATAACAAAAGTATTTTATCAAAAAGTAGAAGAATTCAAAAATTTAGTAATAAAAAAGGGAATATTAGGAAAATGTATTGCATATAGTTATGTAATTGAATTTCAAAAACGAGGATTACCACATATGCATATGTTGTTATTCTTAGATAAAAATGATAAATTTGACATTCCCGAAAAAGTTGATAAAATAATAAGTGCAGAAATCCCAAATGGAGATATTTATCCAAGATTATATAGTATTGTTAAACAATTTATGATACACGGTCCCTGTGGTACGCAAAATATAAATTGTCCGTGTATGGGTAAAAATACGAAACAATGTACGAAAAATTTTCCAAAAAAATTTAATAATACAACAACATTAAAATCAAATGGGTATCCACTATACAAACGCAAAAATGATGGCGTCGAAATTATTTAAAAAAATAAATTTACAGAAAGAATTGCAGATAATGGATTCGTTGTTCCTTATATTCCTTACTTATTATTGAAATTTAATGCACATATAAACGTAGAAGTTTGTTCCACTGTACAATGCATTAAATATTTATTCAAATATTGTTATGAAGGTCATGATTGTGCATACATTAAAATACATCAAGTAAATGTTGATTTTAGATCAGAAAATAAAGACACTTTTGAATGACAATAGTGAAAATGTTGAATATGAATATGACGAAATCAAACAATACATTAATACACGATATTTATGTCCACCTGAAGCAATGCACAGATTATCAGAATATCCTTCACATGTTATTCCACATACTATAAAACGTCTAAGCGTTCATGAAGAGAATCAACAAAACGTATTCTTTAAAGAAGGAAAAAAAGAAACGATCATGCAAAAAAATGTTGGAACAACATTAACAGCATATTTTGAATTGAATAGAGAAGATTTCGAAGCACAAAATTACTTATATTCAAAAATACCAAATTTTTATACATTTGATGAAAAACTGAAAAAGTGGAATAAAAGAAAAAAAACCAATACTCAATAGAATGTACTTAGTAAGTCCGGAAGATAGAGAACGTTATTTTATTAGGTTATTACTATTACATGTTAAAGGAGCCACGTCTTTTGAAGCTTTGCGTACTGTTGATAATGTGATGTACAATTCGTTTTATAAGGCAGCTAAGGCAAAACAGTTAATTAATAAAGATAAAAAATGGAATAGATGCTTGGAAGAAGCATCTTCAAAAGAATTCCCTCATGCTCTTTGTGAATTATTTGCTTTTATTTGCGTTTTTCATAATCCTATAAGTGCACGAGATTTATATGAAAAATTTAAAGATAAATTTTACCACCCTGAATACGAAAAAAATGTAGGTGAAAACCTTGCATTGAATGTTATTAAAAATAATTTACAAGTCAATGGATTTTCATTAAACGATTTTAATTTACCTAACATAAGCACATTTATAGAAGAAGATAATAATGAAACAATTTTAAATTATAATAATTATATTCTTAATGAATTAGAAATGAGAATAAATTCTTTAAATAATAAACAAAGGCAAATATTCGACTCTACACTAAAAAGTTTAAACAACCAAAGTAAAGAAAAATATATTTTTATAGATGGACCGGGTGGAAGTGGGAAAAGTTATTTACTTCACGTTTTAATAGCTTATTTTAAATATCATACCATACATTATTTATGTGTAGCTTTGACAGGTATAGCAGCAAATTCATTAGTCGATGGAAAAACCATGCATACAACATTTAAACTACCGTTAAATATAACAGATTGTACAACTTGTAATGTTAAGCCTAATTCTGCAGAAGGCAAACAATTAAAGGAAACACAAATAATTATTTGGGATAAAATATCCATGACTTCAAAATTTGCTTTTGAAGCGGTTGATCGTCTTTTTCAAGATTTATGCAATGTAAACCAACCCTTCGGTGGTAAAACTGTAATTATATCAAGAGATTTCAGGCAAACATTACCAATTGTACGACATGGTAGCCATATGAACATTATTGAAAATTCAGTTGAATTTAGTTTATTATGGCAAAATTTTAAGCAAATGAAGTTAAATGAAAATCTGCGAGTTTCGGATAATGATAATAATTTTAAACAATGGTTATTAGACATCGGAGAAGAAAGACGCCGCGATGTTTTTGAAGATGATAATGAAGTAAGTGCTATACCAGATAATTTTATCATTAAAGAAAATCTTGTCGAAGAAATATTTGGGAAAACAATAAAAATAGACAATACGAATATAACGGAAAAAGTTATTTTGGCTCCTAAAAATAATAATGTTACTGAAATCAATAATAATGTTTTGAATTTAATGGAAGGAAACCATGTTGAATATTTGAGTATTGATACTGCTGAAGATGATAACAAAGAAAATTTAGATATTATGTTACCTACAGAATTTTTAAATAAGTTAACTCCTAATGGACTTCCACCACATAAATTGCATTTAAAAGTAGGTGCTATCATTATACTTTGAAGAAATTCAAATGTCAATAAGGGACTTTGTAATGGAACAAGGTTGATAGTAAAAAAAAATGTTTAAATATTCCATTCAAGTGGAATTAGCAACTGGTCAAAACAAAGGTGTATTAGTTTTTATTCCAAGAATAAATTTATCTCCAACTACGGAAGAAATTCCATTCAATATGCAACGAAAACAATTTTCTATTAGATTAGGATTCACAATGACTATTAATAAATCACAAGGACAATCTTATGAATAAGTTGGTGTTTATTTGCCGTCACCAGTTTTCAGTCATAAAATTATATGTTGCTCTTTCAAGGACGAAATTTAAATATAATTGAAAATTATTTTTAGGTGACTACGCTATTGTCAACGGAGAAAATGAAAATGATCAGAACACAATATATACAAAAAACATTGTTTATAAAGAGATATTATAAAGAATATGTCAATATGTATGTTATATTTATGTTTTAGATTGTGTTAATAGTTGAACTCGAAATATAATAAAATATATGATATTTAATAAAAATAAATATCAACTGACGCTTTCAAAATAGTTTAAATATGATGTTATATCAGCTGTATAAAGGACTCGCTGTTAAATCAGCAGCATAAGGAAACGTGCTGTTGAATCGGCTGCATGCAAGGATACGCTATTAAATCGACTACATTAGGAAATGCGCTCTTGAATCAGCTGCAAATAGGGATGCGCTGTTGAATCGGCTGCATATTGGAATGCGCTGTTGAATCGGCTGCATATTGGGATGCGCTGTTGAATTGGCTGCATATTGGGATGCGCTGTTAAATCGGCTGCATGTTGTGATGCGCTTTTTAAACGGCTGCATATGGAGATGCGCTATTAGATTTGCAACGTCTAGTGTAAGAATGAGACGTTTAAACATTGCATTTAAGATAAAAAAAAATATTATAGCGTCTGGAGCGGAGCCTGTATAAAACATTAAAAAAATACGCTCCACTGAAGAATCCAATGTGAAAGTATACAGGCTTGGATAAAACGCTACGTTAGAAAACGTATTGACCAAAAAAATGTAGGAATCAAGAAAATATAAAGCCCGAGAAAATATAAGGCCAAAGAAAATATAAGGCCCAAAAAATATAGAGACCAAAAAAATATTGGGCTAAAAAAAAAATTGAGTCCAAAAAAATATAAGGCCCAAGTACGTATAAGGCTCAATAAAATATAAGGCCCAAAAAATATAGAGACCGAAAAAATATTTAACCCAAAAAAATATTAAGTCCAAAAAATTATAAGGCCCAAAAAAATATAAGGCCCAAGAAAGTATTAGGCTCAATAAAATATAAGGCCCAAAAAATGTACAGACCGAAAAAATATTGGGCCCAAAAAAATATTGAGTTCTGAAAATTATAAGGCCCAAGAAAGTATAAGGCTCAATAAAATATGAGGCCTAAAAAAATATAAGGCCTAAGAAAATATAAGGTTCAATAAAATATAAGGATCTAAAAAAATAAGGCTTAAAAAATATAGAAACCGAAAAAATATTGGGCCCAAAAAAATATTGAGTCCAAAAAATTACAAGGCCCAAGAAAATTATAATGCCCAAGAAAATATAAGGCTCAATAAAATATGAGGCCTAAAAAAATATAAGGCCTAAGAAAATATAAGGTTCAATAAAATATAAGGATCTAAAAAAATAAGGCTTAAAAAATATAGAGACCGAAAAAATATTGGGCCCAAAAAAATATTGAATCCAAAAAATTATAAGGCCCAAGAAAGTATAAGGCTCAATAAAATATGAGGCCTAAAAAAATATAAGGCCTAAGAAAATATAAGGTTCAATAAAATATAAGGATCTAAAAAAATAAGGCTTAAAAAATATAGAGAACGAAAAAATATTGGGCCCAAAAAAATATTGAGTCCAAAAAATTATAAGGCCCAAAAAAATATAAGGCCCAAGAAAGTATAAGGCTCAATAAAATATAAGGCCCAAAAAATATAGAGACCGAAAAAATATTTGGCCCAAAAAAATATTGAGTCCAAAAAATTACAAGGCCCAAGAAAATTATAATGCCCAAGAAAATATAAGGCCCAAGAAAATAAAAGGCCCAAGAAAATATAAGGCTCAAGAAAATATAAGGCCCAAGAAAGACACATTTAAAAAATGCGAAGAACCGGAGAAACGGAGAAAAAAGTGGTTTCACTTTAATATAATATAAGATTTTTCGATTTGGTACCGTGAATTAAAAATTCTTAAATGTAATAAATAATTTTATTTAAAAATTCAACTAAATTTTTATAGTACAATCTAATGTATTTCTTTTCCTGAAATTTTGCAATAAGGAGTTAAAAGATAGTCAATTTTTATGAGTGCAGGTGCAGTGTCCTTTTTGTACTTCCTTAAAATGTGAAATTCTAAGCGATAATAAAACTGAAAAAGTCGTTTTTATAAACCGCATTACATCTCAATCGGAACGATATCATGGTTAAGCAAGATAGCAGACAAGGTCCTTTACGGGCAGCCTAGGTTGGCCAACGCTATTTTTGTAACGGGAATGACGCACGAAGCAAGCAGGGCCCAGCCTGTTTACGTTGATACGCGCATGCGTCAACACACACTATACATTACTTTTTGCTTTCTCATAAAGAAAGCATTGTATTAGCAAAAAAAATTATTTTCTATTGCTTTCTCATAGAGAAAGCATTGTATCGATAAAAAAAATTTTTTTTTATTTTTTTATCAATTTGTACATATTTGAACTCAGTGTGTCGAAAAAAGTGGTTTCCAGAAAATGTCTGTATGTGTGTGTGTGTGTGTGTGTGTGTGTGTGTGCGTGCGTGCGTGTGTGGGTGTGTGTGTGTGTGTGTGTGTGTGTGTGTGTTGTTTTCTTAGCGTAGTTTTTTTTTAGAATCATTTTAAGAATTTTAAAAAAATTTCGATTTTTCATTTTTTTTGTATTTTACGTAAACTACTCGGAAAATTTGTTCGAAAATTTGTATGGAGCTTAATTTCGACTGCCAAAAGTATAAAAAATTTTGTAAACTAATTTTCTTAGCGCACTTTTAATTTTAGAGCATTTTTAAAATTTTTTAAAAAATTTTTATTTTTAATTTTTTTCTATTTTACGAAAACCATTTGATAGATTTGCTCCAAAATTTGTATGCAATTAATTCGCTACTGTCTGAAGAAAACAAGCTTTGGAAAACTAATTTTCTCGGTGCAGTTTTAATTTTAGAGCACTTTAAAAATTTTCAAAAAAATTTTTATTTTTCATTTATTTTCTTTTTTGCGTTAACCATTCTATAAATTTTCTTCAAAATTTGTATACGATTAATTCACTATTGACTGTAAAAAATAAGCTTTTGAAAACTAATTTTCTTAGTGTGGTTACAATTTTATAGAACTTTAAGGATTTTAAAAAAAATTTCGATTCTTCTTTTCTTATTTTTTTTTATTCTACGTAAAGTACTCGATAGATTTGTTCTAAAAATTGCAGGGAAATTATTTGCGACTGCCAAAAGAAGGGAAATTTTCAAAAATTGATTTTCATAGCGTAGTTTTAATTTTAGAGCATTTTTAATGTTTTGAAAAAGAAATTTTGAAAAGAAAATGTTATTTATTTAACCAGTTAGATCTCGAAAATTACTCGATGGATTTGCTTCAAATTTTGTATACACTGAGAAAAAAATTTAGTTGAGTCAATGAAATAAATTTAGTTATTAAATATTTTGTTGATAAAAATTAATTTTGATTGAAGTAATATGCAAGGTTATTAAATCACTGAAATATTTAGTTGGGATAAAAAAAATTGATACCTAAGTTGAAAAAAATAAATATTTTTTTAAAATAAAGAAAAATTTATTGTTTCGGTTAAATTATTTGATTGATTTAATCAAATCAATTTCATTAAGGCAGCTGATAAAATTTTATAAAATATTTATTTGTAACAATAGAATATGTTTGTAAATTATCTATATATTTTGTTACAATAATTAAATATTTATTTTAATAAATCGTTTGTTAAATTTACAAAATCTTTAATAACAATAAAAAAATATTGGTCAATCATCAATATAATATTTTCTTGAATTAACGGTCATCCGATTAAATTAAAGAAGCTTATATTGTAAATAAATGCTTCACTAAGTTAATAACATTGTCATTTAATTAATAATATATGTGATTGTATAAAAAAAAATATTTTGTTGTATATAACACATAAAATTTGATCAGCATTTCAATAAAAATTACAATAAATTTAAAGAAATAGGTTCCTTAAAATCAACGAATCCGATTTCAATGAATTCACAAAAAGAAAACCAAAAAATTATTTTTTTAAAGTCAAGAAAGGTGCAACGTAAAATCAGATATTTAATTTTTTTTAAAGAAATATTTATTAAACCAAATATATTTATTTTATTATTTCTATCAAATTGTTATTGAATCAACAATATATGTCACTGATTTAATTAAATATTGTATTAACACTTCTATTGAATTACTTTAATGTTTAATAATATATTTGATTATCTTAATGAAATATTTATTAAACCAAATATATTTATTCTATTATTTCTATCAAGTTATTATTGAAACAAGAATATATTTCATTGATTCAATTAAATATTATATTAACACTTCCATAAAATTACTTTATTGTTCAATAATATATTTGATTATCTCAATGAAATATTTATTAAACCGAATATATTTATTTTATTAATTCTATCAAGTTTTGATTGACATAAGAATATATTTCACTATTTCGATTAAATATTATAATACTTCTACTAAATTACTTTACTGTTCAATAATATATTTAATTATATTAATGAAATATTTAATAATGTCAAAATTATTGTTTTATTCTTTCAATAAATTTTGAATAATAACAAAAAGATATTTCATTGTTCTAAATGAATATTGTATGACTTATATTAAATTATTTCACTGGTCAATGAAATACCTAATCATTTTAATTCAATATTTAGTTGCTTTGATGAATGCGTTTTTTCTCTTTATGAAATATATGATTGATTCTATGAAATATCTCATTGTCTTTTACTCAAATAATTTCATTACTATATAATAATTAATTGGATGCATTAAATTAATTAAATTTTTAATTGATTCAAATATTTGATTTATTTTGTTCTATAAAATTATTTTATTACTTTTATTATTTAATTATATTGCGTCTATGAAATCAGTAATTAATTGAATTAATTATTATTTTTAACAATTCAATATTTTATTATTTATGTCCAAATTAAATATTTTGTTGTATTAATTAATTTCTTTATCAGATCGATTAAATAATTATTTGATTATCTTAATGAAATATTTATTGAAACAAGCAGTTATTATTTAATAACATATTTACTAAATCAAATGAAATATAATGTTAAAATTAATATTTAATATTCTTGAAAAATATTTTTTTGTATAAGTTATCATCCTTTATACTCAAACAAACTCATGTTTTAAATACGTGTCTTGCTAAGTGAATAACTTAGCAAAATATGTACTAAAGTTAATAAAAATTAGAGAAATCTGATTCAATACTTGTTAAAATCAAGTAAATCCACTATTTGATTCATCTACATAATTTATTTCATTCAAATAACACATATTTGAACTAAAAGAAACATTTATCGTTTTATCAAAATCATTTAGTTCGATGGTTTGATGATACTACCGCTTGGTGGCGTCGTTAATTTTCGATCTCGCAAGCGGTAAGAGGGCTTCTAAGTTGATATATAAGGAAGTTAAAAATTCAAGATAATACGTAAATTGTAATGCGAGCGAAATTTATGTTAGATTTACTGCGTGTGTGATCACTGTATAATGCATACTAATGTTAGTATGTTAATAATTGTTATTCTTTACCATATAAATAAATGGAATCATATTCACCTGTCCTTTAATTGAGTCATCAATTCATTGATGTTAATAAATAAATGTAAATCACTGAAAGCAAATACTGTTGATTAAAGACAGTATTTGTTCGATTAAAATATCTATAAATCGAATTAATTAAATATTTCTTTACTTTGAAGGAATATTTTATTTGTGAAACCGAATAAATAATCAATTTTTTGTTAAGACAATGAATTAATTTTATTAAATCTTAAAATTTTATTAAATTTAAAATATTCAATAAATTAAACTTTCATTCAAAAATATAAAATATTGAACTAATTTAATTTCAATATAGCATTAATATGATGAAATAATTAATTAGGAAAATAAATGGACATTTTAATTGATAATTTTTTTTATTAAAACAATGAATTAATTTTATTGAATCAATCTTCGCGACATTTAATAAGTCAAATATTTAATTGAAAATACAAAATATTATTTGATTTAATTCCAATATGTATATTAATGTAATGAAATAATCAATTAGAAAAACAAATGGGCATTTTAATTGATAAAATTTTTTATAAAAACAATGAATCAATTTTATTGAATCAATCTTCGCGACATTTAGTAAGTCAAATATTTATTTGAAAATACAAAATATTATTTTTAACCAATATTTGTGATGTTTAGTAGAATCAAATATTTATTTTAAAAAATGAAATATTTATTTGACTCAATTCAAATATTTGTATTAATGTAACAAAATATTTTATGTGCCGCCCGCACCTAAGGGATTTCATTGATTCAATTAAGCCTTACTTAATCCAACTAAATTTTTTTCTCAGTGTACCATCTATGTTTTTGTATAACTAGGCGGGAAGCTATTGAAAATTTGTATTTATAGTGTATTTTTTTTAATAGAGCCATTTTAAGAATTTAAAAAAATTTTCGATATTTAATTTTTTTTTTGTATTTTACGTAAGTTAATTGATGAATTTGCTTTGAGATTTCCATGGGAATAATTTGCATCTGCCAAAAGAAAGATAACTTTTATAAACCGATCATTTTAGCGTAGTTTTCATTTTAGAAAATTTTAAAAATTTTCTTAAAAAATTTTCATATTTCAGTTTTTTTCCATTTTACGTAAAGTACTCGATAGAATTGCTCTAAAATTTGTATACAAGTTATTTGCTACTGTCTTTATAAACCAAGTTTAAAAAAAATAATTTTATTAGCGTAGCTTTTTGATTACTTCGTTTGATTTCTGAGTTACTCTTGAAAATGACATAAGTTGAGCGCAATTATATGACGAGAATAAACACGCAAACTTGCAGCAGAATTGAAGCAGTCTTCCGTAAGAACCTTGCAGCAGCACTTTACCCCAGAATTAGATAAGAATTACATAAGTCAAGTGCAAATATATGCCCACTAGTTATATATTAAAATCACATTTGAATAAATATAAAAAAATTAATGAAACTCAAAGAGCTCTATGAGAAAGCATTCCGTCAAAGCACTTGGCAGCGTTTTTTTTCATTAATTTGTACATATTTGGTTTTAGGGAGTAAAAAACGTGATTTTTAGAAAATGTCTGTATGTATGTGTGTGCGTGCGGGCGTGCGTGCGCGCGCACGTGTGTGTGTATGAATTCAGTACGTCAGTTAAATCTCAAAAACTACTTGATGGATTTGTTTCAAATTTTGCATACTATCTATTTTTTTGCCTAAGTACGTGGAAAGCTATTAAAAATTGGTTTTCTTGGTGTACTTTTAACTTTAAAACCATTAGAAAAATTTAAACAAAAATTTTATTTTTAATTTTTTTATTTTTTTTTTATTTTACGTAAAGTACTTGGTAGGTTCGTTCTAAAATTTGCATGGAAATTATTTGCGACTGCAAAAAGAAGGGAAATTTTCAAAAATTAATTTTTACCGTAGTTTTTATTTTAGAGCATTCTGAAAATTTTGTAAAGAAAATGATATTTATTTAGCCTACGAAATCTCCAAAACTTACTCGATGGATTTACTTTAAATTTTGCATACTATCTATTATTTTGTTTAAATAGGCGGGAAGCTATTGAAAATTGGTTCGCATAGCGTAGTTTTTTTTATAAAACCATTTTCAAAATTAAAAAAAAATTTTAGATTTTTTTTTTGTATTTTACGTAAATTACTTAATGAATTTGCTTTAAAATTTGCATAGGAATTATTTGCCATTACTTCAAGAAGGATGACTTTTAAAAACCGATTTCCTTAGTGTAGCTTTAATTTTAGAAAATTTTTTATATTTTTCTAAGAAATTTTCATTTTTTGTTTTTTTTTCCATTTTACGTAAACTACTCGATAGATTTGCTCTAAAATTTGTATACAAGTTATTTCCTACTGTCTTTATAAGACAAGCTTTTGAAAAATAATGTTCTCAGCGTAGTCTTCAATCACTTCTTTTGGTATCTGATTTAAGAGGAGGTTACGTATCACTGTCCGTTTCTAATCAAAGAATTGAGTTTTTTACAGAAACTAATTACTTTATCAAAAAATGAAGAGAAAGCCGCATCTCGTATCAAAAAAAGCAATATTTTCTTTAATAAGAAAGAATTAATTTTATTGCTTCATTCTCAAGAAAACCTTGAAAAACTTAAATGATAGAGGTTAGGGTGGACAATTTGGTTTTTCTTGAGAATGAAGCAGTAAAATTAATTTTTTCTTATCAAAGAAAATATTGCTTTTTTTTATATAAGATTCGGCTTTCTCTCTATTTTTTGCTAAAGTTATTAGTTTTTGTAAAAAAATAATTTCTTTGATTAGAAAAGGACAGAGATACGTGACCTCCTCTTAACGCTTTTACTAACTCTTTTCTTACTTCCTCACTTCCTCTCTGTCCTTCTATCTCAGATTGATCCTCATTTTTATCCTATTTTCAGCCATTCTTGTCTCTTTCTTCCTATTTCCTAATCACTCAGTCACATTCATTAATTTTTCTTCAATAGGAATCGTATTTCACATTGAAATCACATTTGAAAAAATAAAATCAAATTACTGTAACTCAATAAGCTCTATGAGAAAGCATTGCACCAAAGCACTTAGCAGCGTTTTTTCTATTATTTTAGCTATTTTCACCTATTTCTTAAGCTTAATTCAACTAACACGAATTCAAACATTTTTACAGTATATAAATGAGTAATGTCAATACTTTTCACCAAATTTCGTTGGGGGGAGGAGTCCTGGGATTTTTACCAAATCATAGTATGTGGTTGTGCTTTATAGAAAAACATTACGGTGAAAATTTCAGCCCTCTAGTAGCTTTAGGGCCAGAGCTATGATCCTTTCAAAGTCGAAAAATGGTCTATTTTTGCCCCCTTTCTAAGAGCTCATATCTCGACTCCCTGTCGACCAATTTCAATTCACCAATTTCCAATTTTTTTATTATATTGTCTAATATATTTTATGATTTTTCCATATTTTTCAATATTAATCTCCATTTATGGCAACCAAATTTCAACAAAAGAAATTTAAAAATGTTTGACCATCTTCACATCGCTGCTATAACTGAACAAATGAATTAAATCATTTTTTATGTATCTTATTTTTGAAGATATTTTCAAAACCTTGCAAATGAGCCCTGTTAAATTAAAATCGGCGCAAAGGAAGCCAAGATATAATTATTTAAAAAATAGGCATTTTGTAGAAATCGTAATGTATTTGAAAGTAGTTATATGCATGTGCAACAATTCCCTTATGGAAAATTTCTTGGCCCAGACCTTTGACACCCTCATCTAGATTGTCGAAAATGCAGTATTCTTCATTTAAATAAGTTAATACACTTACTACTTCTGACTTGAACTGATCCAATTAGGTGATACAAAACCTTTTATATATTACGAAAAATCGAAATTAATATCAAAATCCTGAATTTGAGCCTTATTAAGAGTCTGTAGGTATCATAGAAGCAGACTTACAACCATTTTAAGATATTTTAAATTTCCAAGTATCGAATCTGTAAAAGCATTATTTTTATTTTGACCTACATTCTTAAAACTACTACATTTTTAGTTTCACTAGAAAATCCATGCACCCCCTATATCTAATCTAAATCTATAAATTTTTAATGATTGATTGTAGATATAATATTATTATTTTCTGTTTATTATTAAAAAATAATAGTTGCATAACTGCTAATATCTGCATCAGTAAGGAAATTAATGTTATATACTAATGCAACTTTTTAGATTCTACCAACAGTCAAAATGATAGTGAAATAAATCAAACTCTGCAGGCTATACTGTTCAAACAATTTTAATATATACTAATGTAGCGTACTAGTGTAAGCGTTTTTAAATAGGCGCCTTTTAAATGGTCAAAAAAATGGATTTTTGGTAATAACTTGAAAAATAGGATTTTTTTTAAAAAAGTATACAGAATAAAAGTTATAGAATATAAAAAAATTAATCTTTTTTATATTATACATTTTTCTCTAAAGTTAATATTTTTAAAATTGTTCATGAAAAATGTTGAGATCGAAGGCTTTTTAATGATAATTTGATAAATATTATTTAAAAAAAATATATATATATATATATATATATATATATATAATATTAGAAAGATGTATCTTATTTTTTTTTCTATAAATTAAATTTTATATCCTTTTTTTCAAAATTCGTTTTTTTAAGTTATCACCAAAAAATCATTTTTTCAACCTCTAAAGGGATAACTGTTTCCAAACCGCTCAAACGATTTTTTTTAAACTGCCTACATTTATTTGTATCATTGTTTTAAATCATCCCCCATCAGAATGATTCAGATCAAATAAAAACTTTAAACATAACTTTACTTTTAAGCTACTGAACTATAAAATAATTTATTTTCTTGTAACTTTTGATAGATTATCATATCCAAAACTTTAAAAAGTATAAATTAATGAAAATATGTCTTTTTCACATAGCATAAATTTCTTCGAAATCAATCAACTTAATTCACAAGAAAAATTTGAATAATTATAAATTTGTTTTTTTAGATAAATACAATAAATTCAAACCTCCTGTTGAAAGTTGCGGTAAAAATTACAATGAAAAAACGCTGCCAAGTGCTTTGGCGGAATGCTTTCTCATAGAGCTCTTTGAATTTCATTAATTTTTTTATATTTATTTAGATGTGATTTTCATATAAAAAAATTGTCTAACATTAATATTTATTTATAAATTTGTACTTTAAAAGAACGATGACAACGAAATTTCTAATCATAACCACGCTAAGAAAGAAGATAAATGAAAAATAAAAATTTGTATGAAAATTTTCAAAATTCTCTTAAATTAAAACTGCACTGAGAAAATTAGTTTTCCAAAACTTGTTTTCTTCAGACAGTAGTAAATAACTTGCATACAAATCAGTTTGAAATGTTTTTATTATTTTAAGAGTATCAAATAATTTCTATACACATTTTTAAGCAAATTCTTACAGTAGTTTACGTAAGATCCAAAAAAATGGAAAATTTAAAATAAATTTTTTCAAAATTTTCAAAATGCTTAAAAATTATAACTGCGCTGATAAAATAAGTTTTCCAAAGCTTGTTTCATTAAGGCAGTAACGAATAATTTTCATAATAATTTTATAGCAAATCTATCGAACGGTTTTAGTGTAATATAAAAAAAAATGAAAAATAAACATTTTTTCAAAATTTTCAAAATTTTCTCAAATTGAAACTGCGCTAAGAAAATAAGTTTTCCAAAGCTTATTTTCTTTAGACAATAGCGAATAACTTGCTTACATATTTTGGAGCAAATCTATCAAATGGTTTTCGTAAAATAGAAAAATAATAAAAAATAACAATTTTTTTAAAAATTTTCAAAATGCTCTAAAATTAATAATATAACAAGAAAATCAGTTTTCAAATGTTTTTATTATTTGAAAAGTAGCAAATAATTACTATACAAATTTTTAAACAAATTCTTAGAGTAGTTTACGTAAGACCCAAAAAAATGAAAAATCAAAATTTTTTTTAAATTCTTAAAATGGCTCTAAAAAAACTGATCTAAGAAGATCAATTTTCAATAGCTTCCCCCCCCCCCCCCCCAGTTAGACAAAAGAATAAATTGCATGCAAAATTTGAAGCAAATCCATCGATTAGTTCTCGAGATATTTTTGGCGTACTGAAATCATACACACACGCACGCACCCACACTGAAAAATAAGTGGTAAAGAAGCACTACCATCGGTAACGAAACTATACTTTTTTCGTTTCGTGCGCACAGAGTGCCACTGCGGGAAAACAGTGGTGCCACTGTGGGACGAGAGGAGTACTTCGCATGACGCCAAACGAAATCCCACGTGAGTGGGAATACACATGCACAACAAAAAGAGCTGTTAGCTTCGACAGTGGGGCGTCACGTTCCCCACGAGAGAAAGCATTAGCATTCTTACGGTTTCGTGGAGCAGAAGTACTTCGAGGGACTCGTGGACTACCACTTATTTTTCAGTGCACCCACCCCTTTTAGAGCTACAAAGCTTCGAAGTTGGGCAAAAACCATATTTTTGACATTTTTGACTAATTTTAAGCTGAAATTACTCAGTTGGGTTGCGTTTTAGGAATTTATTACTAAAAAACTTTTTTCTTCAAAATATTCTAAATTTTAAGAAAAAATTAATTTAAAAGTGCTAATGTAGCCATTCTCTGAGTGAAAGTCATTTAAAGCATTGAAATACCACTTTTCAAGGTTTCGAACTATGATCCCATAGGGGCTATTCAAACAGTGATACATATGTATGTATCACGCTGTATGTATGCGCGCGCATGCTTTTTATTCTCTTCCCCATACATATCGTCGCGATACATACATATGTATCGCTACTTGAATAGCCCCTCAGGTCCAAGAAAATCATCGGAGTAAGTAATATATGTATAAATATAGCCTATAAATTTCAGAGTGGTGCAAAACGGCGATCCCTTTTAAACCATTTAAATGTAATTAAAAATAATGAAAAATGTGATTTTTAGCTACATTTACTCATTTTAATGTTAACTTGTACTCATCTGTTGCTGATGTCCCTTCGCAAGTGTTCATAGAAATAGTTGTATACTTCACAAATATTAAAAAATATCTTCTGAAAGATTTAGAGTGAACCAAACCTTGAAATTTTTTTAACAAATCATGTGCCACCGAAGCACATGAAAAATATACTTAAATACTGAATTAAAAAAATTTTTGTTCATTTCATAGTTCAAGGTTATATAGGACTGCTAATATTTTTAATAAAACATGGTGACAGATGACTATATGTTAAATTATTTTCTTATAAGATTCAGAATAGATTTTTTTATTAGAAAAAAATTGAATGTCATTGAATTTGTTGAAAATTATGATTGGTAACTAAAATATTCTTTGTTTATTCGACTAGAAAGATTTGCAAAATTATTTTTGCTTTATTTCTTTCATAATTTAAACATAATCTATCTCAAGATACAATAATACTTTAAAGAATAATTAATTTATTTTCTTATTTTTTATTTTATTTTCTAATTATCCACGGAATAAACCCAGAATACAAATGAATACAAAACCAAAATGTTAAGGTTAGGTGACGCAAGAAGTTAAAATTAATACAAAATTTCTGATAACAAACTATTAAATTCTAAATATTAGCAAAATATATTAATGAATCGCTCAATTAACCGCATACTAGTAAATAAAATGCAATAACTCTAATTAATCGTAAATGAAATTATTCCTAGTTAAAGCGCAAAATTGTAGTATTGAAATGGTGTCAATATTTACATTAAAAGTATCCTTATATCTATTATATATTAAAGCCATACGTATCGAGGGCGAATACAGGAAATAATTGCTACTCAAAATAGGTACATAATAATAATTAGAGGTGTATCTTAATGGTCTTGCAGGAACAATGACCAAAAAACTATTTTTCAAAGTTTGGCAATTGATACTACCTCTAATAATTTTTAATGAAAAAATCAAATCATTTCGGTCAAAACACGAATCAATAGTTGGAACCGATAAATATTTACGTATCGGACTATAATTATGATCATCATATCGCATGCTACGATTCAATTTAAAAGCTGCATAACGCAAAAACTTGCTACACACCCCCTCGACCGCATCAATCTGATATCTCAGATATGGACGCCAAATAGCAGAGACATAACTCATAGTCGAGTAGATGTAGGCATAATATAGTGTCCTGAACGTCTCAGGTTGAGTGAACTTAGATGATAATTTCTTAATAAATCCGATAAGCTTTTCAGTTTTCCTAACCAAAAGGTTTATATGCAGATCGAATGTTAACCCCTTATCAAAAATAACACCTAAATCCCGTATAGAGTCCACCCTTAATAAAATATGAGAACCAATGTAATACACAAAGTTGGTGTGGGAGAACCTGGTGAATGAGATCACACTACACTTATCAAGGTTACAATGCAAGCCATTTGCAACGCACCACTCATTAAAAGCAGTGATATCTTCTTATGAACCAACATTATCGCCATCTGTTAGAATCTCTTTATACATCTTTATATCGTCCGCGAATAACAGAAATCTCGAGAACCTGACATAATTCTTTACGTCGTTAATAAAGATAAGAAACAACAAAGGTCCAAGGTGAGTACTTTGACCTACACATGAGAAAACGTTAATAACCACTGACATGAATGATTTAATTTTTACAAATTGTTTTCTATGTGATAAAAATGAAGTAAGCCAATTAAGCACATAACAACGAATACCATAAAATTCTAATTTCCTTATCAACAACTCAATATTAACCGTGTCAAAAGCTCTCGAGAGATCAGCGTAAAAAGCATCAACGATATTTCTACGCCGAAAAATATCAACTAAATAGTTCAAGTATACACTGAGATTTGTGACAGTGGATTTACCTTTTGCAAACCCGTGCTGTTCGTCTACAATAAATCTGCCAAGATAATTGCTGAGACGGTCAGACATTAACTCATCAAAGACTTTTGCAAGATAACTATATTTATTTATGGGTCTATAGTTATTAATGTCGGATGTATCGCCTTTCTTTAACAAGGGCTTTAACGAGAGCCAACAGCGCATGTTTCATTACCCCTAATACACCACTTATAACCCGGTAAATTGAAATCTCCAATCATCAATACATTAAATAATACATTAAAATTATCAAAATTACACAATACACTATTAACATTATTAATAAAACCAGGCAGATAGTCCTGATCACGAGCGACACGATCCGGTGGCAAGTAAACAACAATTAATATAAAAAATCTATCATTACTAAAAATCTTAACAATTAATATCTCATAAGAATTATCACGAAGAGGCAATAATTCAAATCGTAAGCCATCTTGGATGACAATTAGTACACCCCCATCAGAACTTCTATCACACGTGAATATAGATCTATCGCAACGCAACACACTGTAACCACCCAGGACCAATTTAGGATTCTTGATGACTTCGTGTAACCATGTTTCAGTGAGAACGACCACGTCGTGCGTCATGCCCATCTACAATGTAGAGCGAAAGTCACTCAGTCTCTCAACAATACTGCGTACGTTTTGGTAATACAAAGAAGTGGATGCCAACTGGAGTGATTGATAATCTTTATCCGATGAATTTCCAGCATTGGATTTTTTTTTTTTACAATTTTTGGAACATTATTATGATATTTAATTAAGATATCCTTTTCACCCCTTACCATTCTCCCATTAAGTTCAGTGTACAGCGATCTCATGGTAGCTTGTTGTGTAACAGTAAGATCAGCGCGAGTAGGTACGCCTACAAAAAAAATAGCACCCTTGTGATGGAGAATCCACAAGACGTTCTCTCTACAATCCAACTGCACTTTCAGTGGGCAGGTCTTCTTTGGCTCATATTTTTTTCCTAATCTAAAAACCTTAATGGTATTGGTATCAAAAGGAATCAAGTCATCGTGGTTGTCAAGGCAATCCTTGACATCAGCAAAGTCAGTTTCAGTAGCATTAGGAGAGTCAGGGAAATTTAACAATATAAAATTAGATTCTCTACACTTCCTATCATTAAGTTCAGCGTAAAAGTTGTCAAAGCAGGAGTCCATAGAAGATTCAAAATTATCCATTCTTGATTCGATAGATTCAATCCTTTCAGTTGTGTTAACACTTAATGCATCAATTCTACCATCAAGTGCGTTGAACTTAGAGCATATTAAGCTCCATGAAGGTTGCAGACTCAGGTCCAATTTATTAGCAACTTCATAAAGATTACCCTCGTTGATCGCCAACTGCAAGTTAAGACCACCGGCTTGGTTGATGTCATCGCAACTTCTTCCACAGCATTTAGAAAAAGAGCAATCCCCCTGAAGTCCAGCTCTCTTAGCACAAAATTGATGGTTGGAAACTCCACAGGCGGTGCACGTTATTGCTTTCTCCAAACCAATGACACCCTTGCCTGGACATGGAAAACATTTTACATTAGAACTAGAGCAATTTTGTCTGTTATCGTGTTCAGCTGATTCAGGCAAACCGCCAGAACCTCTAGCCCTGTGGTTCTTATCAGAGGGACCCATAATGTAAAATAAAGCAGAACAACAAACCACTAAGTTGATGAATGTAGTGTTAAACAAAAAATCACTGATGCTGTAAAACAGAAGAAGCAATTACAAAGCTTCTTAAGTTTGTAGCGTTGGTGTATGTTACAAAATAATTAGATTGTAAGTCCTTCTTTAAATGATGCTAAGATAAAATACAAAATTTTAGTCCTATTTAATTAAACGATGATAACAACTTTAATGTTGTATTAATTGTGTATACATACATAACTCAAAATACTCTTCCAATCAGAAGCCAACGTCCGATGGCCGTTTAGGTTATATAAGTTAAGTTCGTTGAGAAAGGACGAGATTATACGTATAAATAAACCACAAATCTTATATAAATGCAATAATATGCTAATTGTTGAATTTAGTTAACGGTATTAAAATGTTTATACTAAATAACAAATAGCAGTATACAATAAGGTACTGGTTTCACAACACAAGATGCAAGAACGGCATGAGTATAGACGCCAAGTTAATCGGCCTAAAATATAACAATCACCATTAGCGAGACACTAAATATTAGAAATTTAATTTTTAATCAAGAAATAATTTTTAGAGTCGTAAATTCCCGAGTAGTTCATAATATTATAACTAGTAAGTAAGTAGCAGCGAAACAACAAAAGACTTGAACTGAGAGTTGAGGTCCATTCTGAAAGGACAGGAAATATGAAAAAGTTGATGATTTCAAATGAGGTAGTGAAGGTGAGACTAAGTATCGCAGGAAGATCGTTTGATACACGCGAGGACGTTATCAATAACGATCTATGATAATATTCTATGGCAGCAAAAGGTATAGTCAAAAGCCTCACATCGCCTCTCAACAGAATATAAATAAGGTAGTGAGCATGAAGACATTTTAAATGAGATAGTAGCAGAAAAATAACGTTTTCTAGCTACAGTGGACAACCAGTCAAGAGGAGACCTATAAGCAGAGATGCACTCGCGCCTACTTACACTAAAGATTTAACGCACACCAGAGTTGATGACTCTCTGCAGCCTGAGGTCAAGCTCAGCAGAAAGGTCAGAATAGACAAGACAACAGTAGTCCAGGAAGGGAAACAGCAGTGTTTGAATTAGGTGCTTACTGAGAGCCTGAAAAGTACTTTTCCCAAAAAAATTGAGCCTGTAAAGTGAAGAAAAGGACTTTTTACATACATTTGCAACTTGCTCTTTACAGTTCAGCTTACTATCAAGCCAAAAACCTAAACTAAGGAAAGAGGATTGAAACGTAATAATGTCCCATTAGTTGAAACTCCAGTTACTGTTAAGAGCAGGCTGGAGTAGAATCTGATACCAACCGAGTACGAATTGAGTTTTTTGTTATTTACTTAAGTATTAATCGGTGTATCTTCAAATTAAAGGTTGAGCGCAATAGATATTATTATTATAAACATCTATGCACAACAAAAAAAAATTCCAACGCTTTGTTTTTGAGAAAAGTAAGGAACGTCGAAGTAAAAGTTTATGTTTATAATATTTTCGCGTTCCTTACTTTTCTCAAAAACAAAGCGATAGATTTTTTTTTCTTGTGCATACATATTTCTAATAATAATATCTATTGCGCTTAACCTTCGATTTGCATATACACCGATTAATACTTGAGTAAATAACAAAAATCTCAATTAGACAAGGACAGCGGATCCGGCCTGCTCTTAATGAATAAACGACATAATAAGGGCCCAATAACTGGAAAAGCAGTATGTATAAAAGATTATGGAATCGCGTAAAATCCTCTAGCTTGTGAGTGCATGAGAAATTGTTAGTTACTTGATATTTTAACTGATTGGGCGTTTAATAATTAGTTCACGAAAGTTAATATATATCAAAATATATTTTTTGCAAAAATCAAATAGAATAAAAATTAAAATACTGTATAATAAAAAGCAATCCCTGATAATAGATTAACGCAAAAGGTAAGATAACAATTATTCATTCATACTTGAAAAAATGTTCACGTTATAAAACTAAAAATGTAGTAGTTTTAAGAATATAGGTCAAAATAAAAAAAATGCTTTTACAGACTCGATACTTAGAAATTTTAAAAATCTTAAAATGGTTGTAGCTCTGCTTCTATGATACCTACAGACTCTTAATAGGGCTCAAATTCAGGATTTTGATATTAATTTCGATTTTTCGTAATATATTAGAGGTTTTGTATCACCTAATTGGATCAGTTCAAGTTAGGAGTAGTAAGTGTATTAACTCATTTAAAATGAAGAATACTGCATTTTCGATGATCTAGATGAGGGTGTCAAAGGTCTGGGCCAAGAAATTTTCCATAAGGGAATTGTTGCACATGCATATAACTACTTTCAAATACATTACGATTTCTACAAAATGCCTATTTTTTAAATAATTATATCTTGGCTTTCTTTGCGCCGATTTTAATTTAGCAGGGCTCATTTGAAAGGTTTTGAAAATATCTTCAAAAATAAGACTCATAATAAATGTTTTAATTCATTTGTTCGGTTTTAGCAGCGATTCGAAGGTCAAATTTTTTAAAATTTCTTTTGTTAAAATTTGGTTGCCATAAATGGAGATTAATATTAAAAAATATGGAAAAATCATAAAATATTCTAGACATTATAAAAAAAAAAAAAAATGAAAATTGGTAAATTAAAAGCGTTTAACAGGAAGTCGACATATGAGCTCTCAAAAGGGCAAAAATGGACCATTTTTTACTTTAAAGGGATCATAGCTCCTGGCCCTAAGGCTACTAGAAGGCTGAAGTTTTCACCGTAACGTTTTTCCATATGCCAGAACAACATACTATAACTTGGTGAAAATCCCAGGACAAAATTCGGCGAAAAATATTGACATTATTCATATATATATATATATATATATATATATATATATATATATATATATATATATATATATATATGGGGCATTCTTTCTAAACTTGACATGCCTACTGCCCATTTCTCTTGGAAATTAAAAAATTTTTAAAAGTACGCAAAATTAATTGAAAAAAAACTAGATTTTTTGGTGCCTTGTGACATATTAATCCTGGAGGTGAATTTCAAGGTCATTTAAAGGTCAATTTTTGGTTTGATTGATAACCCCTATTTCCTATCATGGATTCGGAATCCACGAAAAATTCTACGTTTAGATAAGTTGTGATCCGTTTGATCCCCCAAGGTCGTGTGACGGTCAATCATCCTTTTTATTATTTTTTCTATCTAATCACCCCAACTGAGGTGAGATTCAAATATTGTTCTAGACAATAATTGTTTGGTTTTAAAGGGATCACCATTTGAAGACCTTGTTAAGCTTAGTGGTGACTTTCAAGGTCATTGCCTATATATATTTCGTTAAATTTCATATAAGACATAGTTCAATTTAAACTCCAAAAAAATTGCTAAAATTCAAATAGCTAAAATATCGTTATGCAAAAATTATTTCAGAATCTAGCTGATTTGAATTTTATGTATGTATGTACACTGCCGTCAATATGCTTTTGACCTTTTTCGATCAAAATTGTATGAACTTTAAAATATCATATCTCTGCGAAAAATCCACGTACAGAAATCGCCAGCATGGATTTAGAAAGGTCTAGTAAAAAATGTACCTATTTTTTACAAATTGGCTGATAACTAACTAGTAAAAAATTGTAGACAAACAAACCGAACGGAATTGGAAAGAGGGATAAAATACCTTCTGTTTTATGTGTTGACAGCAGGAAAAAAAATTTTTTCAACGAGTGACAAAATATTAAAAAAAGGTCAAAATTAAAAAAAATTTTTTTAATTTTCTAATTTTTATAAAGAATTGAAAAGGATATATTTTCAAATAAAAACCATGCCATTTCAAGTGCTCTTCCAGACCTTTCTAAATCTATGATGGCGATTTCTGTACGTTGATTTTTCGCAGAGATATGATATTTTGAAGTTCATATAATTTTTATCGAAAAAGGTCAAAAACATATAGACGGCAGTGTATGTATATATAAACACTCCCCTATACATGTTTTTGTCATCCCAAAAAAAAAATTTATTAACATAAAAAGTTTTATTACTGCATAACCAATGGTTGTAGAGTAAAAATTCCACCGAAATTTTAAAGTTTAGATAAAAACCTTTAAAAACCGTTTCTTTTACCTTAAACCCCACAAACTGACTCCTTAAACAACATTATAAAAAAATGAAAAAATTGAAAAAATTTTGCCATACTTCGAACTTGAATAATTTTAGACACAATTGTCGTTGAGTGAAAAACCAAATTTGGTTTGAAAGAGTATATATTCGACTTTAAAATGGAATGTGTAACATTACATTTGTTCCATTTAAACCAACAAAAGACTGATTTTCGTGAAAAAAAGCCTTTTTTAAAAATGTGTATATTTAAAAAACTAAGCAGCCTAGAAAAAAGTGTAAATAGAAAAAAGGTGTGTATTTGGGTACAGAATATAGATTTATAGCTTAGAAATGATTCGAGAAAAAATTTTTTTTTCCATTTTTCCATGACGTTTAAAATTTTTAAATAGTAAAATAAATGAAAAAAATTTAACGATTTTTTTTAATTGAAGAAAAACAGTTTGATTCAGCAAACGAAATGATTCAGTCTATGCATACATTTTATATTATAGAAGAAAAGTTTCGTAGCTGCGATGGACTATGGTATTAACTGCTCAAATATAAACAAAAACAAATAACCTTGTGTTTTACTTTATTGTCAATTTACTTAATGCCAGTTTATCGTGATTATGCGAGTTCAATGCACGTGCTGAAAGAATTTAAATTAATCATGGGTAAACCGAATTTGACGCACGATAAACGAGCCTCTATCATAGCTTATCATAAATTAAGTATGTCCAATAACAATATAGCAAAAAAATTAAATATAAGTAGACGTACTGTCGATTACAACATTATAAAATATAAAGAAACTGGGTCTATCAATCGTAGGTGAATAGAATCTATGTAAAAAAAAACAACGCCCCAAGACGACAATTATATTGTTCAAACTGCTCTACGTAATAGGCGTCTAAGTGTTTCTGATTTGACTGCGTACATTAATAAAAGATTAAAAATTGATATTAGTGATTGTACTGTACGCCAAAGACTTTATGCAAAAAGAATTTTTGGACGAGTTGCTGTTAAAAAACTTTTATTGAAACAGGTAAATGTGAAAAAAAGATTAAAATGGGCAAAAGAACATAAAAATTGGAGTATTGCTCACTGGAATAAGGTGCTGAAAGGCAACTGAAAAGTTTTTAAGAAATTGTGTAGTATTAAACATGGAGGTGGCTCAGTGATTGTTTGTGTTTACTTTGCCGGATCACGTGTTGGTGACCTTGTGAAAATAGAAGGAATTTTGAAAAAGGAGGGTTACAAAAAAATTTTAGAAAAGAACGTTTTGCCCTCTGAAACTCGTTTAGTAAGTACCCCTTTTACTTTCAACATGACAATGATCCCAAGCACATTGCAAAAATCTGTCAAAGTTACTTAGAAAGTTTAGAAAAAAGAAGAAATTGAAAGTTATAGAATGGCCACCACAAAGCCCAGATTTAAACCCAATCGAATTGCTTTGGGATGAGTTGAATAGAGCTGTTCAAAAGCAACGTCCAACATCAGTGTGTAACTTATGGGAAATCTTACAAGAGGAGTGGAAAAAAATAAAGACAGATACAATTTAAAAACTAATCTTGTAAATGCCGAGAATTTGCAAGGCTGTAATAAAAACGCAGCCAAGTGCCTGGGCGCAATGTTTTCTCGTAGAGCTTAATGAGTTAATGTTTATTTTATTTTTATTTTTTAAATGTGACTTCATGGTAAAAAAATATTCATCAGCAATTTTTCCCGATATCTTTTATATATAAGCTTATGAAATTGATCATATTATCTATCATTAAACGTAAAACAAAATATAATTAACCTATGTAAACGCTGACAGTTTATTTAATTGCATTATAAATATTTTTCCATAAATTATGTCATATTTTTCATTTCTTTTTCATATTTGAAGTTTATTTTTTTAAATCAATACTATCACATCTATAAGGATATAATTAATATTTTAACGGTATTCCACTGTATTTGAATCTTACGAGCTTAAGTATTAAAATAGGATAAACGCTCGGTCATATGTCTCGTCTAAGACGAGTAAAGAAGTGCGTATCTTGACGACCGGCCCGCGAGAGAGAAGCTCGTCGGCCGCGAGGCGCTTCAGAGAGTTTCCGGCTACCGTTGCGTCAACACGAAACCTAAGCCACGCAATGCTCATTAGAGGATTTCGCCACGTGGTCTTATAATACGTTAGACTAAGTTCACAATTGATAGCGCGAAACGTTATCTTAAATAAAAGTCGTTAATTTATATCGACTAGTGTATTATATTATATCAGCTAGTTGCAACTCTCAGAAATTCTTTCTGTAGAGTTTTGCTTGACCGCTTTTCGCGCGTCTTAGCGGTCAGCCATTAAGTACTAGCAAATACGTTGAACGGCGTGTAACAGGTTCCACCGATCTACGTCAAGGCAACCACGTTGGCAGAGCTCAGCGGAATTCAACGATTGGGAAGAGACGTGTTCCACCGATCTACTTCAGAGTATTTACGTATTAGTTACGTACAGGGGAGAAGCTACGATAACGGGCGAGCGGCGTCTACGTGCACGTAGGTAATTAGTGTAAGCTGGCCAGTGCGTTATTGTAAGTATAATTATACAGTGCCATATCCAAGTGTCTCTTCCTCAAGAGACACTTGTTCGGGTAAATTGTATCTTCGGTTATATAACCGATCAGCGTCATAAGCGAGATCTATTTAGTTCGCGACGTGCCCTCCCTTTGCTCACTCTCTCATAGACGTGTATATTATATTTCATATATTATATTATTCCATTCTTGTTCAATTCATATTTTATCTTATTATTCCATTCTTGTTCAATTCATATTTTATCTTTATATTCTTATTTGTCTTATAATAAATTAATTCCGTTTTTCTTTTAAAACGTGCTTTTAATTCATTTATATTGCCTGACTATATTTAACATAAAATATATTTCCCGTTGCTTACTCCGACGCCTCCACGGTCCTTGTGAGCAGTTATAAATTAATTAGTAACGTAATATTATATAGTTTAATATAACGTATTTTGAAACCTGTCTCACGAAGAAAAACTGCGCCACCGGCAACGCGTCTCTCGATCAGGTAAGATAGAGAGAGAGAGACGCAGTGAGTGCAGCAAGCGATAAGTATATCATACATGATTTGGTCGCTCATCAATAGTCTTACTAGCTAGCACTATCGGAGTTTGCTGTATAATATTTAGTAAATTTCTTAGTTTTCAGCAACTCCGCATATAATCAAGTTTATAGATCTAGCTAAAAATAATATTTAAATAAAAGCTAATTCTTTTTTGTAACGGGCACAAAATAACCGTTACAATATATAAATTTCAATCTTGAGTAATCAAGATTGACAATTTACCATTTGGATCTCGAAGTAGCGCTTACAGTGTATTTATAATATTTGAATAAGTAACATAAAAATCAATTAAACAATGACAGCGAATCCGGTCTATATTTAATATAAATTTTATGATATTTTACATTTTAATCCTCCATTAGTAATCATTTAGGGTCATATGTTGTAACTTGGATCACTAATGTTCAGTTTATGTTTTCTTAAGTCTCTAAAATTAAAACTACACTAAGAAAACCAATTCTCAATACCTTCTGTACTAGTCAATTAAAAAAATAAATGGAAATAATTGGATGTTAATCCATCGAGTACTTTTCAAGATCTAAGTAACAAAATAAATACAAACATTTTTTTCCAATATTGAAAACGTTCTAAAATTAAAACTGCGCTCAGAAAATAATTTCCATGAAAATTTAAGAAAATTCATAAAGTGGTTTACGTAAAATATAAAAAAAATAAAAAATAAAAAATTTTAAAAAATTTTAAAATGGCTATTTCATTAAAACTACTCTAAGTAGACTAATTTTCAATAGCTTCTGCACTAGCTTATCAAAAAACTAAATTGTATGAAAAATTTGAAGCAAATCCATTGATTGTTTTTCGAGATCTAATTGACTAAATGAATACAAACATTTATTTCAAAAATTTCAAAATGCTTTGAAATCAAAACTACGCTAAAGAAATCAATTTTCAGAAGTTTATTTTATTTCGAGGACCGAAAATTATTTCCATGAAAATTATTAAGCAGATTCATCATATAGGTTACGAAAAATACCAAAAAAATGAAAAATCGAAATTTTTTTTTCTTATAAATGACAACTGAAATACAAACTACGCTAAGAAAACCAATTCTCAATAGCTTTCCCCCAAGTGAGACAAAAATAGTATATTATTGACCAAGGATGCATAGTGATCATTCTCGGCGAGTGCAAACTTTTGGGGCCGAGCGTAGCGAGGCCTCAAATGTTGCACGAGCTAGGATGATCAATATGCATCCATGGTCTAATATACTATTTTTTTGTCCCGAGGACGAGACATTTAAAGTTTTTCCGTAGGACGCAAAATGGTCATTTTGCGGCCTAGGGCAAAAAAATTAATTTTATGCAAAATTTGAAGCAAATCCATCAAGGAGTTTTCGAGACATGCATTTTAAAAACAATCCTTTTCTTCACGAAAAACAGTCTCTCGTTAGTTTAAATGGACCAAATTTAATGTAACATATGGGCAATTTTCAAAAACTTTTTCATTTTGGTCACTCGATTTTTAACAATTTAAAAGTCTATAATACAAGTATCTGGGGTGACACACACTTCAATAAGGGCTTAAATTACTAGTTTCTCAAAGTAGAATATGTAATTCAATTTTGGTATCGATTGGAAAATTGCACTTCACGATATATAATTTTATACGTCAAAAATGATACTTTTTTTATAAATTTTCTACGTGTGTTTCATGAGCTATAAAGAAAGGTGCATACTTTCGATCGTTCTCAAATTTGCAGAGCATAATAAATACAGTAAAAACAAAAGTTTAAGCCTATCCTGGTGCATGTGCCCTTCTTTATAAAGCTGTTTGACTATTTTTAATGTAAGTGTAATTTTCACCTAAAAATATAAAAAAAGTATCATTTTTGACGCATAAAATTATATACCGTAAAGTGCAAATTTTCAATCGATACCAAAATTTAATTACATATTCTACGTTAAAGAGCTAGTAATTTAAGCCTTTATTGAAGTATGTGCCACCCTAGAAACTTGTATTATAGACTTCTGAATAGTTAAAAATCGAGTGACCGAAATGAAAAAGTTTTTGAAAATTGCCCATATCTCATTTTAAAGCTGAATACATACTTTTTCAAACCAAGTTCAGTTTTTCACTCCACGACAATTGTACCTAAAATTATTCAAGTTTGAAGTATGGTTAAATTTTTTTGATTTTTTAATTTTTTTATAATATTGTTTAAGGAGTCAGTTTGTGGGTTTCAAAGATAAAAGAAATGGTTTTTAAAGGTTTTTATCTAAACTTTAAAATTTCGTTTAAATTTTTTACTCTAAGACTCTTGGTTATGCAGTTATAAAATTTTTTGTGTTAGTAAATTTTTTTCTTGGAATGGCAAAAACATGTGTTGGAAAGTGTATATATATATATATATATATTTCAAATATTATAAAGGAAACAATACTATTCAATATTAAACTTGCCTAAAATGTATTTTTTTATAAGTTTTTTCATTTAATTTTAAAATTTAAATTGAATCATTCTTAGAATAAACAGCTTTTCTGCAAAACAAAAGTTAAAAGTCTTTTGTTTGAAAGAATAGTATAATACTATAATTAAGAAAATAAAAATTAGAAGAATTCTTATTTTCATTTGTATTTTCAAAATAGGAACAAAATACAAATCGTTGAGAATTTTATCTATTTAATCTTTTTATAAATTTTATGAATTTCATATTGTTGAAAATTTTAATTTTGAAATAAATTCATTCCTTAGCTAATTTCGGATTCCCATATTATATATTTAAATTTTTCGATTTGGTGCCGTAAATTAAAAATTCTTGAATGTAATGAATAATTTTATTTAAAAATTCAACTAAATTTTTATAGTGCAATCTAATGTATTTCTTTTCCTGAAATTTTGCAATAAAGAGTGAAAAGATATTCATGAGTGCAGGTGCAGTGTCCTTTTTGTACCTCCTTAAAATGTGAAATTTTAAGTGATGATAAAACTGAAAAAGTCGTTTTTATAAATCGCATTACATCCCAATTGGAAAGATATCGTGGTTAACCAAGATAGCAGACAAGGCCCTCTACGGGCAGCCTAGGTTGGCCAACGCTATTTTTGTAACGGGAATGACGCACGGCGCAAGCAGGGCCCAGCCTGTTTACGTTGATATGCCCATGCGTCAACACACACTATACATTACTTTTTGCTTTCTCATAAAGAAAGCATTGTATCAGCAAAAAAAATTATTTTCTATTTTTTCATTAATTTGTACATATTTGGTTTTAGGGAGTCAAAAAAGTGATTTTTAGAAAATATCTGTATGTATGTGTGTGCGTGCGTGCTCGCGTGTGTGTGTGTGTGGGTGTGTGGGTGGGCCTGTGTGTGTGTGTGTATTCAGTAAGCCAACTGGATCTCGAAAACTACAGGATAGATTTGCTTCAAATTTTGCATAGAATTTATTTTTTTGTCTAACTTGGCGGGAAGCTATGGAGAATTGGTTTTCTTAGCACAGTTTTAATTTCAGTCGTTTTAAAAAAATTTGTATTTTTATTTTTTTTTAATTATTTTTCGTAAACTATTCGATGAATCTGCTTAAAAATTTGCATGGAAATAATTTTCGATCCCCGAAATAAAATAAACTTCTGAAAATTTATTTCCTTAGTGTAGTTTTAATTCTAGAGCATTTTGAAATTTTTGAAAAAAATGTTTGTATTTATTTAGTCAATTAGAACTCAAAAAGTAATGGATGTATTTGCTTCAATTTTCCATACAATTTATTTTTTTGATTAACTTTTGCGGAAGCTATTGAAAGTTGGTCTACTTTGAGTAGTTTTAATAAAATAGCTATTTAAAAATATTTTTCAATTTTATATTTTTTTATTTTTTTTATATTTTACCTAAACTACTCTATGAATTTTCTTAAATTTTCATAGAAATTATTTTCGATCGCCAAATAAAAAAAAAATTTTTGAAAACTAATTTTTTTAGCGCAGTTTTAATTTTAGAACATTTTGAATTTTCGAAAAAAATGTTTGTATTTATTATGTTACTTGGATCTCGAAAAGTTCTCAATGGATTTGCATTCAATTTTCCATATCATTTATTTTTTCTATTGACTAGTACTACAGCTATTGAAACTTAGTTTTCTTAGTGTAGTTTTAATTTCAGAGCATTAAGAAAACATAAGCTGAACATAAATAATCCAGGTTCCTGATTAGAAATGTAAATACGGGAAACATCCGTCCCGGATCCGTATCCTAAAGATGATATTCCAGTCCCGATCCGGAATCGAATTATTACCTTATTTGGGTGTGTCACCAGGGAAAGTTGCGTACTCTGTTAGGATACCTGATTTCAGTGTTGCTTTTCAGGATTATGGAAGGGCCGGAGTAGGACAGTCTAAAGTACAAAGTACAATAGACTAAATACAAATCCGGTCCGGATGCGGTGCAAACCCGGTGCGGGTAAGGTCCACATTTGGTTTCAATATAGGTTTTTACTCAAAGATATATAACATAAAAGTTACGTATGAATAAAATTTATTCAGAACAGATTGCTATACATTTTCAGTAGCTTTTAATTTAGCTTTCACTATCGATACAACTATTTTGATCCCCATCATATTTATTATATTTAACCTTTTTTTGTCACGCAACTTATATCTTTCCATTTTCTAAATATGAACTTTATTTCAGATATTTTTAATAAATAAAAAATGAAAATGAAATTAATTTCATGTTACACTTCAATTCAATTATATAAGGTTTATTAAAGTTAGGGTTGGTCGTTTTATGTTTCTACTCGGGTTACAGCATATGACCCTACATTTTTATCACTGATAGAGGATTAAAATGTTAAATAATCTAAAGTTTATATTAAGTATAGACCGGATTCGCTGTCATTGTTTAGTTGATTTTTGTGTTATTTATTCAAATATTATAACGACTGCGTAAGCGCTACTTTGAGATCAAAATGGTAACTTGACAATATTCATTGCTCATGATTGAGATACATTTTTATATTACAATATTATTTATGTAAGATTATTTTTTTTTTATCAGCTGTGATTTAGCTATGATATACATTGTATGTTTTTACTAGAGTTGTGTATTTATTTTTTTAATTGAATTAACCTTTTGACTGCGGGAAAATTTTAGTACTAAACGACCTTTTATAAAGTGCAAAATGTATACATGAGATCATTGGATTTTTCAGGTAGAGTCCCCACCCTGACTGCTGGTCGATAAATCGACCACCCCCGCAGGCTAAAGGTTAAGAGCAGGCCGGATTCGCTGTCTTTGTCTAATTGGCATTATTGTTTTTTACTCAAGTTTTAATCGGTGTATCTTCAAATTGAAGGTCGAGCGCAATAGATATTATTATTATGAACATCTATGCACAAGAAAAAAAATATCTAACGGTTTGTTTTTGAGAAAAGTAAGCAACGCCAAAGTAAAAGTTTATGTTTATAATATTTTCGCGTTACTTACTTTTCTCAAAAACAAACCGGTAGATATTTTTTTTCTTGTGCATAGATGTTCATAATAATAATATCTATTGCGCTCGACCTTTAATTTGAAGATACACTGATTAAAACTTGAGTAAATAACAAACAACTCAATTGTTACTCGGTCGGTATCAGGTTCTACTCCGGCCTACCGTTAAGAGAAAAATTGTTGAAAATTAAAAATTCAACACAGTCCACACAGCATGGAAGATTTCAATGGAATCTTCCATGCAGATTCTAGGAAGTCTTCACGGAATATTTCAAAATATTCCACTGGAATCTCTAATTTTTTTCAAATAGAAATTATGTTTTTACGTTGAACTAACATTTAAAAAAATTAAATCAAATTACACTAACTCAATGAGCTCTATGAGAAAGCATTGCGCCAAAGCAATTGGCAGCGTTTTTCCTAACCGAAATCTAACTATTTATAGTTTATATAGATATAGATTTACTGCAGAGAAGACGTTGCCTAGTAAGGGCCTCACTATCAGCCCGTTACACAGTGCCATCCGACGCAATGGTTTGCCATGGAAGGGCCTAGAAAGGCTTCCTAAACAATTAGTGGGGGGGGCACGCTTGCACCCTGTTTTCTTTTCCGATCGGAATTGTATTGAAAACAGATGTTTTAAATCATGGAGAATTTCACATCTATCTCACAACTATCATATAATTTCACAACTATCTCTAGGGATCGATTTTGGAGTTCTCTTCTGATATATCTTGGAAATCAAAGACGACATTTAAAGGTTAATATTAAAAATTAAGTAAATAAGAAGCTACATTTGTAAAATAACTTTTGACTTTGTGATAGTTTACGTTATTTAAATTTTGAAAATGCTTGCACTCTTTCAAGATTTAAAAAGTCTAAAAAATAATAAAAGTTTACTATTTCTTTAATTTTCTAAAATAGTAATAAGAAAATGAATAAAGTAATAATATATCTTTTGTATGAGATCTATTTTTTTCGAAGTTTTTCGTGTCTTATGTATTGGATAAATTTAATTAATGGCGCATAGACTGCTCTGATACATTAGTATATAACATCAATTTCTTCACTGATGCAGATATTAGTAGATATGCAATTATTATTTTTTAATAATAAACAGAAAATAATAATATTAAATTCATAGTTAATCATTAAAAATTTATAAATTTAGATTAGATATGGGGCACGCTTGCACGCATGAATTTTCTAGTAAATAAAAAACAAGATATATAGTCTTGAGTTACGACTTTCCACACCATGTTTTATTTTAAACTGTAATTATAATTATAATTGTATGTATTTATTGAATTTAATTTTATATTTTCACTAAATTTTTAAATATAATTTTTTCTTTAAATAATGTTTTGTGTGAGATGTTGAGATACCGTTACGGCGCATTAGATTTCTTGATTAGTTGAAACTCTCGCCAGTAACCTTAAAAACTACTTTGTGTAATGTACTTATCAATGTTTTTTTTTAATTTTATAATAAATTTGTAGTATTATTATTAATTTTTTTTTTATAATTATTTTTGTTAAAAATAGGTGTTAGTTTTAGAATTATTATTGATATATAATGCTTATTTTAAGTTTCTTAAGATTTGTAGGATTATTTTTTTATGATTCCAGTTGAATATCTTTTTTACTCAATTTCACATTTTAAGATAATATATCAATAATTTTTTTAAGTGAAAATTGTTTACCGATAGTATACACCACCCATAAGCGATGTATAAAAAAAATTATGCGGGAGTGAATTGATTTAATGACGCTATATGCAACGGAACTAATGAAACGAAAATGTATGTATATAGAAGGCGCGTCCACGCCTTCAGGGTAAAGCAAGATACTAAATGCATATGGGTGATTCTATTCTAACGGGTAATCACATGTAATCGTTTAATAAACTATCAATATAAGGTTCAAATATTATTAACCATAAATTTTTCATATACTTTCAGCTTGTAACTTTATGATCCGTTGACTTTTTAATCGCTAATTTCAATGTAGCTTTTGTAGAAACCCTTAGAAAGTATAAAAAGGAATCTCCCCTGTCTGTAATCGTATATAAAATTTTTTTTAAGCGTTGTAGAGATACAGAATGGATGAATTAATACTTCTGAAAGATCAAAAAATATTTTTTTCCATCCGTACATACATTTTAGCAGAATGGTTGAAAAAAAAATATTTTCTTTGACCCTCTGTTATTATAAAAAAAATGTATATTTTTTCATAGATAAAAAGCAATAATAATAAAAAATGTTATATTTGAATCTTATGAAAATATAAGCTATTCCTATTACATGGAAATACTGTTATTACACTGAGAAAAATGTCTGGATAAATTTTACTGCAAAAATATGAAAAATTACTATATAATATAGTAACGTTGTGACGTACTCGTTTTATGAGAAATATTACTTCATTTTGACAAATAATTCTTATATATGTAATATTTTTTACTAGAAAACACATGAAAAAGGAGTATTGATATTCAACAAAAATTGCTACATAATATAGTAAAAATTGTAGAAATAATTTTTACTACATAAGTTAGTAAATTTTGTTGATTAACATATTAATTTTATCTATAAAGATACCAAAATTCACTGCCTATATGGTAAATAATAATGTAAAATCAAAAAGCATAAATTCCTTGGAACATATATAGTAAAAAGTTTTATTTTATGTAGTATATTCGATTCGTCTGTCTTTTATTTCGAAAACTTAACCTCAAAATTTTTAACTAAATTCAAAGTATCCTCTATAACATATGAAGACGATTCGAAGTATAACATGTTAGCATGGCGCAGTCGGTAACGTTCACGCTTCTCGTCCTCGCGGTCGGCGGTTCGATCCCAACACAGGTAAGATTTTTTTTCTGAGCTTTCTTTCAAATATTATTTAAATAAATTTAATTAACTAAAAAAATAATTTAATAATTAATAAAAATTGTTTCGCATGTATAATACGTAAATAAAAATAATTCGAGATAAAAAAAATAAACGAATAAAAATTTTTTTCTATATATTGTAACGAGGATAGCAAATTATACATATACTGTATGTCAGTATACTTCTATCTCTCTCCTCGTTGTGAGTCGCACAGCCTATTGTAAGCTTTTATGCTTACTTTATGGGTATAAGAGTGAGACAGAGAGTGGATATTTCATCGTCTTGCGTGGCTGACGGTTAGCGAAGGCGCGCGCAAGACATGACGAGAAGGATTTCGGCAGCCATGATATACATTGTGTGAGCTCGTGCGTCGTGTGAATTTTATCAATTTTGTATAGAGAGGTAGACATCTTGTAAGAAGTTTCCTTTGTACGTGGCTTGTGCAGGAATCAAGTGAGTTTGCCTGACTCTTGCAGAGAGATATAATCGTCCTGATAGGAAGATCTACGAGAGCTTAAGCTGCACCGCATTTTTTCGGTGCCGCTTCTGTTGTTCGATCAATTCGTCCTGGTTGGAGAGGATCATCGAGTTAATTGCGTGTCCTCCGACAGATATAAAAACGTAAGTCTGCAGACTATAGTACGGTGTATTATTAACGAATGCGTATAGGCGATATATGTAAATATTGAGACCGTCGCGTGCGTTGCGCTTAGTAGAATAGGTTAGATTAAATTAAATTCTGTTTTCTTTCTTTTTATTTAACTTATTAATTTTTGCCATTATTAAAGTGTACAATAATTTCATTTCAATGTATTAAAATTTGTTTATCGTTTTGAATAAATTGAAGTTAAATTGAAATTATTCTGAACTACCATATAACGTTATTTCTCTCTGTTTAAAATCGTGTGTTGTCTATATATATTGAACGTTATACACTTGCTTACTTTTAATCTACGATATTTAAGAGAGTCTTAAGGTACACGCCGTGGGTTTCGTCGTACCAGACGTCCGGGAGGCAGAACTTCTAAGTGAAGTTCTGCAATAGAATTAAATATTGCTTAACTGATTTTAGTTGTATGAAAAAGACATTCATATTCGATCAGTGGTAGTGCATGAGGCTGATCGTCTCTAAATCTAAAATCGGTTATTTAACGGTAAGTGCGTATGTACTTGAAGTATGTACATATGAAGCCCACAAATATATTTGATTAGTTGATTTAAATATATTCCCCGTTACATGGCGCCCAACGAATCAACTCACGAAAGTTGATAAAAGCAGTGTATTACGTTATAATATCGCGTGCATAGTACATAGCACCAATATATGGGCTCACGTAAATAAAAAGTTTAACGTGATTTTTTTTATGGTGCGTATGATTACGTGGCGCGCGGCGTGACAGGAAAAAGGACGCGATAGAGAAATATAGGTGGCTCTCGGGTGGCGCGCATTATAAAATGGCGTCCACTGAATAATCGAGAGCAGCTCATGCTTATCTTATTGCAAGGGCCTTGAGGGGCGCTGGTTGTAATAAGACATTTAAAGCATTAAGCTAATTCTAGTGGCAATAGTCATTGCGCGGTAGGTTAGTAAAGCGTGTTTTTTCTAGTTTCTGAAATTGGGAAAAGAAATTCATGCGATTATTTTTTTTTTATTTTAGGAAATTTTTTCGGTTTTCTTTAGGAAAAATAAAATAATAGTTTTTTTAAAGAGAAAAATTTGCTAAATTGTACGGGTGAGCGACGGTCTCGTAGTTGTAAGAAAGTTCGACAAGATAGACGAAAGTAAAAGGAGAAGTCTTGTCGAACATAGGGCGCGCTTGTGAGCAACGGTAAAGTAGGCTGCTCACAGGCTACGATATAATTGTATAAGTCGGCCGTAAGCAGCAAAGAGGACAAAGTTGGAGTTTGTTTTTTTTAATAGTGATTTTGCCCTTGGTGTTGATTTTTTTGTTAATTCTATTTCTTTCTTGTTAAGAGAGGTACTTCTCATATAAGAGAAACATAAATTTTAAATCTGTTCTTGGTTTAGTTAAAATTATTAAAATTTTTCTTTGAGAATTAGATTTGATAGTAAAGTTTTCTTTTGTGTGTTTTTGCGAAACTGAGGTTGCAGTTTTTGCAATAGCTGACTGGTTGAAGGTTTTGTTTTTTTTTCTTAACCAGTCAGCAGTTAGAGTTATTGACACCAAGAGGAAATTATAGAGTTCTTTTTTCTCTCTATTAGGGGAAATTTAATTGTTTTTCTTTATTGAAAATAATTTTATTGTTATTAAAGGGAGAAGGTTGGCTCAATATATTTAGATTGAGCCATATAAGAATAATCTCTTTGTAGCTTGCGTAGAGAGGTTCTTGTGTGTGTTATAGTAGTTAGGTACACTACACATATATATATTGTACACATGTATATTTAGAATTTTTTTTTGCGGCTGTATAAGCAATTAATATTTTCTGAGTGGCACACGCAAGTACTTCTATTTCAGGTGATAGATTTGCTTCAAGAGTGAAGATGGCAAGCAATCAGTCAAGAAGAGATGTAGCATCGACTGAGTTGCTTGATGACTGGCTGATATGTTTAAACGGTCAAGAACTGACTGAAGCCTTGTACAGTTTACAAATGCGAACTTCTGGCTCCAGGTTCGCTCAAGCTGAGAGGTTAAGAGTCTGGCTGCTCGGTGAATATACGGCAGCTGACTTTATGCAATCAGATCTGTCTGACGAAAATGCAATCAGACAGACTAGGATTGATCTTCGTCAGTCTTTTATTGAGACAAAGACGGCGGAGATAACAAACAGTTCGCAGACAGCAAGCAATTACACCTTGCATCCGCATCCATTGGCTGAGTTGCCTCAATTGCAGGTAGAAAATTGTGAGGTGACACAGTTATCAGCTAATGGAAGCGAGAGAACAGAAGGCGCCCTAGCCAATAACAGTAGTGTTGCTTCGCAAAGTAGGCAGATGAGACAACAGAAATCGACGAATAAAGAGAATGAAATCCAAGAAATTTCAAGGCACGAAATTGACGCTCACGCACAACAGGAGTTGCCGCAAAGTCATAAGAGTATGACTAATGAAGAGTATCTGTTGCATAGCAAGATGCTAAAGGCATTGCAACAGATACAACAGCAAATAGGTGATCTATCTGAGAGAGTTCGCGACCTCTCGGATTGGAGGGAGTCATGCTTGTCGAATCAAACAAGTGTGATTCCTACTGAAAATAGATTACCGTCTAACACAATATTAGATGGAGGTATATCAGGTTGCGGCAGAAGAAGTCAACATAGTAATGTTGAATCAGGTCAACAACGGCCTGATGATAGACAGGTAAATTTTGACCAAATGACGGTCAATGCGAGGGTCATCACGTCAACAGGTGGTGTACCTCGTGCTAACGGTTCAGACGTATCTGGGACATCTCGGTTACCACCATTTGGGGCTCTCGGCACAGCCTGGGGAAGGGGTAGCTCACCGACTCAGGTCTCAGTGAGTCATGGTGGTCAACCAAGAGATGTAGGCAGAGTCGTACGTCAATGGGAAGTACGATTTTCTGGTAAAAAGGACAAAAGTATTGACCTCTTTTTGACAAGAGTCGAGGAGTGTCGGGTCCTTGCTAATCTGTCGGAGAGTGATTTGTTGTATTCGCTCTCTGAATTATTGACAGGTGTTGCAGCTACTTGGTATCGCAATAATCGGGACCAATGGCATAGTTGGCCCGAATTCTGTGAAGCTGCGAGACGATGGTACGGTACCAACCGTCGTTTCCAACAGAGGCTTACAGCAGAAGCGAACGCACGCACGCAGGGCAATGATGAGCCAGTGCGTGACTACTTAACGTGTCTTATAGCAATAATACGAAGACAAAAACCACAACCGGACCTCAGTCAACAGTTAGATTTATTACATCGTAACTTGAGGCCGGAGCTGCAAAGACTCGTACGCAGAGACGAATTCAATAGCATTGATTCTTTATTAGAGATTGCTGTTGAAGCGGAGTTGACTTTAGAGGCTGAGAAAGTCTATAAACCTCCACCATCACCTGGCAAAGCATTATTACCAGAAACAGCTTACCACCCTCCGGCGAATCAAAAGAAGATTCCGCCTAAGGTATCTAGTGTGGACACCAGTGTGTCTAAAGTTGAAGATATGGTGTCTACAGTTACCAAAATTTTGGAACAAAAGCTAGCTCAATTTGAAAAGAGATTGATTGGAAAAGCTTATCGATATACAACGCCAAAGAAAAAGAAATCCAAGTCGAGTCCTGCAAATCATCGGATGTCAAGAAGAACTGGTGATGAGGATCACGACTATCCTAATGATAATGTTTCAGATTCTGAGAGACAAAAGTCTCGTAGTCCAAGAAAGGACCAGTATAGAAGAACAGGATCAAGTCCTCGCCATGATCGGGATAGTATAGTTTGTTATGGTTGTGGTAATCCAGGTTACATAAGGAGCGAATGTCCGAAATGTTCGGAAAACGCCATTGGGAGCAAGTGAAGAAGGCCGTAACTGCTCCCACTGGCTCTTCTAAGGCCTTCAAAGAGTCAGATGTACCATGGACAGTCTCAGACAGAATTGAGCCTATCAACGTGGGAGAACCATTGAAGTGTGTTGCAGTAAAGCAAAATTCAGCCTTTGCTGAGATTGCAACAAGTATGGGCATCATCCAAGCTAAAACTCGATTATGGTTGGGAAGTTTTATTGCAAATTGTGGCATGTTAATTGACTCATACAACACTCGTGGAGCCAGAGTCGTAAAATGTGTAATTAACAAAGTCAGACTACGTATGGAGGGATGCCAGGTCAAGAAAGTTGATTATAGCAATTTGAAATGGTTTTGCTATCTGTATAAACTAAATAGCAGATTAAGGAAAATAGTTTTGAAAGTACAAGATTACTTGTGTACGGTTGAACACCATAAAAGAGTACTGAAAAGTATATCAGTCACTCTCTTTCTAATGTACAAAGATGAAGGGGTCGAAGAAGTTGAATTTTTGACTCTTCATACTGTAAATCCAACTAAGGAACAAATGTGTCTAAATTGGTTTACTAAAGTACATAATTGTCGATTCTTTATATATAGTCCGGACGAAGAAGTCGATATTATCCTGGATTTGGATGACGAGACGTGGATGCTCGTCATCTCTCAGGAACAAACGAAAGGGGTGTTCATGGAGTGTCATAATGGGACTGTAGTTGGTCGCTTAAGTAGAAGAAGAATCTACATAAGAGTGATAGTTACATATTTTTGGCACTCCATCTGCAAAAACATTTATTTGATCTGCCAAAAATTTAAGTCTGACAATGATCCAGACAGCATCAAGGATAAGAATCAACCGCTGATGGATCAAGAAGTTGAAGTAGGAAGAGTGAAGAATTGCGACGGGCCATCTGCGAATGGCCGACCTCACCACTTCAGCGATAGCGCACCACCTGCGTGTGGTATAAAGTGTAGTTTTAGGTCGGTATACGTGTATAGAAACCGTGATAAGCCGTGTAGGACAGCTTTGGTGGTGAGACGAGCGAAGGCGAAGTTAGTATGCGTTTCACAGCGATCGGGTGAAAATGGTATGTATAAACGCGTTCGTAGTAAAGCAAAGGTAATTCTAGAAGATCTTCTGTTTTATCTTCTTAATTTCTCACTCAACTTTGGCAGTGTAGCAACTGGAGAGAATGACAGTTGTTGCAACTGGTTAAATACTGTCACAACTGCAATTATGAAATATTTGAGTGGTCTTCCAAAGGCGATGTTTGTTAATAAATAACATTGATGATGATAGGTAAAAGTTACTGTTATCATTAAAATATTGGAAAGAGGTAATATGCAAGATCTTTCATTGATAATAAATTATCTAACCGTGACGATCAATATGATCATGAGTGTAGCGAGTTAGATAAGATGATTTATAGAATCAAATGTTTCTTTTTGAAACGAGGGAAAAATTTTTAACATGGGATATCATAGAGAGATTTCCTTGTGGTATAGTCCCATTATATTTTGCAGTGCGACTAAGTATCGCAGAGCTGTCATACACAGTCTTCCAGCGTCTGGGGAAGGGGTGTAACGAGGATAGCAAATTATACATATACTGTATGTCAGTATACTTCTATCTCTCTCCTCGTTGTGAGTCGCACAGCCTATTGTAAGCTTTTATGCTTACTTTATGGGTATAAGAGTGAGACAGAGAGTGGATATTTCATCGTCTTGCGTGGCTGACGGTTAGCGAAGGCGCGCGCAAGACATGACGAGAAGGATTTCGGCAGCCATGATATACATTGTGTGAGCTCGTGCGTCGTGTGAATTTTATCAATTTTGTATAGAGAGGTAGACATCTTGTAAGAAGTTTCCTTTGTACGTGGCTTGTGCAGGAATCAAGTGAGTTTGCCTGACTCTTGCAGAGAGATATAATCGTCCTGATAGGAAGATCTACGAGAGCTTAAGCTGCACCGCATTTTTTCGGTGCCGCTTCTGTTGTTCGATCAATTCGTCCTGGTTGGAGAGGATCATCGAGTTAATTGCGTGTCCTCCGACAGATATAAAAACGTAAGTCTGCAGACTATAGTACGGTGTATTATTAACGAATGCGTATAGGCGATATATGTAAATATTGAGACCGTCGCGTGCGTTGCGCTTAGTAGAATAGGTTAGATTAAATTAAATTCTGTTTTCTTTCTTTTTATTTAACTTATTAATTTTTGCCATTATTAAAGTGTACAATAATTTCATTTCAATGTATTAAAATTTGTTTATCGTTTTGAATAAATTGAAGTTAAATTGAAATTATTCTGAACTACCATATAACGTTATTTCTCTCTGTTTAAAATCGTGTGTTGTCTATATATATTGAACGTTATACACTTGCTTACTTTTAATCTACGATATTTAAGAGAGTCTTAAGGTACACGCCGTGGGTTTCGTCGTACCAGACGTCCGGGAGGCAGAACTTCTAAGTGAAGTTCTGCAATAGAATTAAATATTGCTTAACTGATTTTAGTTGTATGAAAAAGACATTCATATTCGATCAGTGGTAGTGCATGAGGCTGATCGTCTCTAAATCTAAAATCGGTTATTTAACGGTAAGTGCGTATGTACTTGAAGTATGTACATATGAAGCCCACAAATATATTTGATTAGTTGATTTAAATATATTCCCCGTTACAATATTATCTGCTCAATTAAAATTTACTATTTAAAATAGTAATTTTTCTTACAAAGCGAGTATGTCACAGTATTACTATATTAAATAGTAATTTTATATATGTTTGTAGTAAAATTTATACAAACATTTCTCTCAGTGTATATGTTTATTTCGCTAAAAAATTGCTTTATTGATCATGAAATACATTTTTGTTTACGTATAAACATCATTTCACTTATGAAAGCTAAGTTACCTTTTCTACGATAATTCCCCTGGCTCTAAACATTTAACTGTCACAGATGATATAAGTGCATATTCAAATACATAATAGACGTTTAAGAAAGTAGTAATGTACAACTAAAAAACTTTGTATAGCAGTAAATGTTGGAGACCGTTTACTCGGTAAAAATTTCATTCAAATTATCAGGTAATCTCCCCTGGCATATAATTCCCCTGCCTTTTTCGAGATGCACTCATAAAATTCCAATTAAATAATAAAGTCAACAATTTTATTCATGAATTTCATACCATGAAGTGTTAAATTATTTGTCTTATAATTTTAATATATTCAATTTTGAAATATATATATATATATATATATATATATATATATATATATATATATTTGTGGAGAATTTCCGAGTAAGCACATTCTCAAATCTTTTTGTTAACAATCACTGTAGTCATATTTACATACTACACTATATACTACGTGTATACTACAAATAAATAAAGCGAAATCAAAGGTTACATCGTAGTATTCAGAAACTAAAAATATCAGTTTGTCATTAGCCTTGATGAAGAGTTTGTCGTTGATATCAAAGTAAGTATATAATTATTTGAATTGAAATGAAAGTCTTTGAAAAATCTGAATTGAAAAATCTATAAATTGATAATATATTATTTTAGATTGTATTGGTAATAAAATGGTTTCTACACGTGGACGTGGCGAACTTCCTACTAATCCTTTATCATCAAGTACACTTAACTCCACTCCCAAACACAAAAATAATGTTATTATATATTTTGAAAAAGCAAACTTTTTCAAGTATGGATATATTTGTTCTTTAACTTTCTTCTAATAATGTTTAAAAATACATATTTTTGCTGTAACTCGTCGTTTTTTATTTTTAAAAATTCATCCATATATGGTAATAGCTAATTCTAAAGTATTTCAGATAATTTAGAATCTTTGTTTGACATAAATATTATTAGAAAATAATATATCAAGTGATGGTAATAAAAAAAGTAATTCCCCTGGAATAAAAGTAATTCCTCTGTATCAGTATATTTTTTATCTATCAGTTTTTCTGGGAATAACCTATGGACAGCTTGGCTACTTTGGGATATTGTTCTATTAGATATAACCATAAAAAAACCTGAATAAAATTTTTGAAGTGAACACCTTTATTTTCTATTATTTCAAAATTTGAATTTGACCCGTTCGAATAGAATCACCCATATAAAGAAAAACTCGCGGGACTGATTTGATGTCAAACGCAGATATAATATATGTATACATGCATGCTACATATATTATACAAATCTGAATGAATAAAGAAAGCAATAGCAGCTTGCGTTTTCCCTCTCTTTTTTCCTCTCTTTATACTGTTTGATGGTGCGCCCTTCTCTTCCCTACATCGTTTAAACGTGCAAGCGCAAGCAATCGTGTGGAAATTCTTCCTTAAATAAACTGAATTTAAAATTATTTAAAAATTAAAACAAAAAACAGTGATAGAAATTAAATAAACATTTACGAGTTCTATAACTTCGTAAAGAAGTTCCACTTCTGTCGGCCAGTCCCAAAGAATGCCACACCGATTTTTCTAAAATTTATTTTGTTATTTAATATGTAAATATAATTATATTATATGATAATAATAAATGATATGTATTTTATTTTGATAATTGTTTATACTTATATAATACTTTCAATTATATTTTTACTAAAAATTATAAAGATATTATTATTGCACATGATTGAACATTATTTATCTAAAAAAGTGTAAATAGTAATATTATTATTAATAATTTTTTTTATGTATTACTTTTTTATGCGTCTTTTTATGTTTTTTTAAACAAACTAACCTATGAAAACCTTTTCCACAATATTCACATATATGTAAATACATATCTTCGTGTTGTCTTAAGTGTCTTGATGATCTAATCCTACATAAGTTTTTGTACAATATTTACAAATAAATATCTTTAAATTATTTTTATCATAATTATGTCTTTTGTAATGTTTTTTTATTTTTCAGAATTCATCTACAAATGTTGCACGTTGTAATATTTAATGGATGTTTCTTCTGTACATGAATAATATAGTTTCATCTGAAAATGTTGAATTGCAAATTTCACATGTTATTGAATTTTGGTTTATCATAATTTTTTTTATTATTCTTTCGTCTGTGAAAAAAATAAAATCAAAAAATATCAAATATATATTAACATTTGTATTTAAAAATTAATATTGAATATGCGTATGTGGAAGATATTGAAAATATATATTTTATATTATAAAATATCTTTTAATTAAAAATTAATATTAAAATAACTATAATATATTTAAAATGATAATTAATTAAAAATCATATTAAACTATATCGATCATCGTTACTTTTTTTTATTAATTATTATTTATCATAATTTATTTCTTTATCTTCTTTTTTCAAAAAAAATATTATTTTAAATTATTTTTAACAATCAATTGTATATATTATTTAATAAATTATATAATTGAAAAAATTTACCTCATTTACAAATATTTCTGAACCTAAAATTAAACCATTTAAATCCATTTCTCATTCATTCAAAATTTTATATGTTCTATACTTTTTATCCTTAAGATATATGAAACTCCTGTTATGAATATTCATTTTTAATATTTTAATCTTATTAAATACTTATTTACAATATTTATTTTTATACCATATTCTAACAAATCTCCAATTATTTCTAATTTTTTGCCTCTTTTTAAATCTAATACATCATTTTCTAATAAATTTATTAATATATCTAATTTATATGGTCCATCTGTAGTAGTTGAAAAAAATTCTAAATTATTTTAATTTCTTTGAATAAAATTATTTTTTTTAAATCCTTATATTTCTGAAAATTAGAAAAAAATTAAAAACGTAAAATAAAGTGAAATATAATGAAAAAAATTAATTTTTTTTACTAATGAATCTATTTTTCTTTAAAAATCTTCAAAATTTATTTTTGTAGCATTTATTGGATTAAAAATATTGATTTCTTCTAAACTCATTTTAGTTGAACAATTTTATAATGTAATTTCAAATTTCCTTTACTATATCTTTTTGCTGCAGTAATTAAAACATTTTCTAAAAGTACTTTCTGTAATAATGTGTTGTTATCATAATTAAATAAGATATATAATTTATTTTACAATAATTTAAAACTTGTAATAAAACTTTTCATTTTATAATTGTACCTCTGATAATTTTAATTGATTATTAAAAATGTCTATATTTTCATTAAATATATTAGATTGTATAATACCGTAAAACGGGGTAAAGCGGTCAGGTGTGGGATAAAGCGAGCATTATTTCATATACGATTTTCTTATTTCTTATGTACCCTTGTTTATGTATGACAATATTTTTTTATAAATTACTATCAAAAGTTAAAATAATTACTATTATACATAAACAAGTTGTAATCGAGAAAATCGTATATGAAAAAATGTTCGCTTTACCCCACACTTGACTGCTTTACCCCGTTTTACGGTATATCCATCATTATTATTCAGCAGAAATTTAAGAATTTTAAATCCAGTATTGTTTGTTCATTCTTAAAAATTGCTTCGGCAATGATTTCTTCTATGTAACCTACTATTGATCTAAATAACATAAATAAATTATTGAGTATATTTTTTACATAATTAGTTATAATATTTAAGCAATAAAAGACTTACGCAGATTTATCACCTGTTTTTCATTTCGATCTTAAAATTTTAGTTGATGTGAACATACTATTTTTTTTCGGAAAAAAAAATATTATGTTCACATCCTCTGATGATTCATCATCTGATTTATTATCTTCGTTTATTCTTTTTAGCATTGTTTATTATTGCAATGAAGTTATTCATGCGATTCCTCTGGTAGAAAAAAGACCATTCAAAAATGGCCATTAGTCATTTTTTGGCCTTGTTTTTCGACTAATTTTTTCATCACAAAATGACCAAAAAATGGTGAAATTGCTAATATATATACAAATATATATTTTATGCAAACAAATTTATAGATATATTTCTTTTTTTTAATGGAAAGAGTTTCTTTGCAAAAATCAATTTGGTAATATGGTCAAGTTAAAACGGGTCAAGAGAAAAGACTTTTTAGAGTATCCAAAACTTGAGAGAACTGCAAAATAGACACTAATTAATTAAGTAGTTCATTTTTTGAAAAATACGCAGTCTTCAAATAAAAAAGGAAGAAAATAGACTAATGTATCAAGTCAATAAGAGAAACTGTCAACGACGATATAGGCATGACTGTTAGTGAAATTATTTAGCAATTTAATATATTAATAATGTTCCAAACGGAAATCATTTTTGTAAATAATTTATATGCTACAATTATAATGTTAATTTAACCAGAAAAATAATTTAAACGTGAAAATAAATCATAATGTAAACATAAACTAAAGAATTATTTTGAAAAGTTGCGATTGTTTTCTTAATAGCAGAAATAATGTTTTTAGCAAATATAAAAAAATGGTAAATTATGATTTTAAATATAAAATTTTTACATCATTAAATTAAATTATAAACATTTTTTTAATCGATTTCCATTTAAAAATGTATATTTTTCTCAAAGCATTTATTATTATCTTTGTCATTTTTATCAAATAATCTATATTTAAAATCAATTTTTACGATTTTTTATGTTTATTAAAAACGTTATTTTAATAATTTGAAGAAATCGCTACTTATCAAAATAATATTTTTAGGAGTTTACATTGTGATTTATTTTCATGTTGAAATTAGTTTTCTGGTTAAATAAACATTATAATTGTAATAAAAAAATTATTTACAAAAATGATTTCTATTTGAAACATTTTAAATATATTAAATTGATAAATAATTTCACTAACAGTCATGCTTCCATCGTTATTGACAGTTTCTCTGTGTTACATGGTGAACACTGCTAGTCTCACCAGTAATATAGGCTGTATACTCGTTGCCAGAGTCCGGTAGTGACAGCCAGAGTGCCTAGTAACAAAGACTGATTTTTTTTTCAGTATGTTGTCATGAAATTAGAATTGATGCTTAATGAAACTTCTATCAAAATCAGTATAAAATCTAAGTTTTGAGAGGAAAAAAATTATACTGATTTCGTACGTATTAATATAAGTCCATGCCAAATCTGTAATTTTTACGCTGAATTATATTAAAACCACCATACAATTGATATAAATTTAATGGCAATTAAAACCTCTACAGAAATGATAATGAAGACAGCTTAGAAAAAAACTGCCAAGTAGTTTGCAGCGAAAAAAACATCTTTTATGCGTGAAAATTATGTTATAAAAACAATATTTTTTATTTTATTCTAAGACATTAAAAAAAAACAAGTTATGAATAATAAATTGTAAAAGATCAAGTGATAATTAGCTGTCAGCTGTTATATTGTAGCTATTGTACTGGTGCAGCTAAATTTTACATAAATTACCTAATAAAATTCTTACTGTTTATTTGATAATTTCTAATCACTTCTATTGTGAGTATTGTGAAAATTTTGAATTACGAAATAGTTGCACATAAATTTATCTCTTTTAACTAAGTTTTTCGAATTCTAAGTATTTTGAAATATAATTTTAAATTTGATTCAGATTAAGTAATTTAAATTAGCTAAACCGAAAAATTAAAATATTTAACTTTTTTCACGCAAATTAATTTTTGATAGTATTTATATTGAAAAAGCTCATAATCATTTTAAAAAACAGATTTATATAGCATGGTAAACATGTGTATGCAACTATTTTGACAAACTACAAAGATCTGAAACTTTTTTGTGATATAATAATATCTTGTGTTAATGTGTTTGTGGTAAATTTATTAATGTAATGAAATTTAGATCACAAGAAAAAATCAACACATTGGTGGGGTTACGGAACTGTATTTTGACCGATCAACGAATTTAGTAGTGCTGAGCGCGCTACTACTTAGATGGGCAACCGCTAATGCCTATGATACTTCGTTGATCGATTAGATGATTTTTCATCGTCAACAATATATGCGGTATGTGAGAAAACGTGTTTTCAGTATCTAAGAGGTGGCCGTATAGCTTTGTCCTTGTATAATTTCAATTTTGTTTGTTATCAATAAACTAAATATTTGCATACGAAAGTAATAGCAGGCCCCTTGGTAGAAAATAGACCATTCAAAAATGGCCATTAGTCATTTATTAGTCATTTTTTTATGACTAATTTTTTAATCACAAAATGACCAAAATATGGCGAAATTGCTAATATATATAAATATATACTTTATGCAAATAAATTTATAGATATATTTCTTCTCTTCAACGAAGAGGTTTTCTTTACAAAAATTAACTTGCTAATACGGTAAAGTTAAAACGGATCACAAAAAGCCTAAAAATTATGTTACAGCATAATAAAAATGACAGAGACTTTAAATAAATATTTTAGAGATTTAAGGTTAGTCCTCAGGCTGCCATGACTCTGTTTTAACCTTACCTTGCAAGTACGCTAAAAGAGAGTGAGAGAGGAAGAGAAAACGAGGAAGAGAGAAAAAGCGTTAGAATTTCCAAAACTTGAGAGAACTGCGAAACAGACACAAATTAATAAAGTAGTTCATTTTTTGAAAAGTACGAAGTTTTCAAATAAGAAAAGAAAATTTAAAAAAAAAAGGAAGAAAATAGACTAATGTATCATCAAGTCAATAAGTTTAACAAATCTATTGGAGAAGAATAGAAAAATGTAAAATTTGAGGTGAGTAAAAACAATGTAAACAATAATTGCAGTAAAAATGAATTAACTATTAAAGAAAGCTGTTATATAGTTCTCAAAACTGTGATTTAGAAAAAATTTGTCAACCACACTAACTGATGTGTTATCGTGAATGGAATACATAAATTAAATTTTTTTATCGAACTTGTTCGTTATAAAAAATAATTGATCAAAGTTATATTTTTGGTTCCGAATTTCATTCAATATTAATATTGTTTCATAATTTAATATAATATTTGAAAATAAAAATAAATTGATGGATCATTTATTATTATGAAATAATAATATGATTGATCATATTTATAACAGTTTTTGACTATTAACCGTCCTCAATAAGCGGATAAATTGGTCATTTTCTGATTAATATTGGTCATTTCTTGATCATTTTTTCTAAAACTGGTCAAAATATGACTAAATACTAGTAAAATTTTCTACCAGGGCAAATGTCTAAATAATAAAAAAATTAATTTTATGCCTCAAAGTGATTTCAGTGATAGTATAAATTGATAGAATATTTTCGTAAGAAAAGTAATTGTTTTATAAATTTTTAATTTGATTACATGGTAATATCAGAAAGTGCAAGACTATACTTTCGTTAAAATATTTGTAAAAGTTTTTAAAGAATCAGAACATATATTTTTCTGATTTTATCTTATTTGTAGATGATGCTCATGAAATAATTTGTAATTAAATTTGAGAAAAGTTTCAAGATTTCTGAATTGTTTTAACATTAAAATTTTAATTATAAGCTTTTAACTGTAAAATTCATGAAAGTCTATTGTACATAATTATTTTTTTACGAAATTCAGTTGTAATTTATTCAATTATTTAAATCAATAACAAAGGTTCATAGTGTAAGGTAGGGTGGAAATTTCTATAGTTTATAAGATATAAATATTATAATATCTAATCTATATAAATTTAGATATAGATACTGTTTTATTTTGTATTATAATTACAAAAAAGCATGTAAAATTACAAATAAAGTTAAAATACATAAAATACTTGAAATAGCCTTGCATACATAAAATTAAAATAGTACAGTATGATATTACAGTCATAAAACATAATAGAGATAATAATACTATAATAGTAAGTCAATAAATTAAATAAAAGTGATACCACAGATAACACGAATAAATACACGCAAAGAATATTAATAATATAATTAAAAATCAGTCTCAAATATCTATCAGTCAAAAGAATTACATAAAATCAAGCGTGTAAAGAGTGAAGTCAAAATATCAGCAGCATACAATAAATTAAAATCACAGAACAAATTTAAAAATATAATCATTCACTCTATGCACACACATCCTACATTTACGCCAATAAATACAATCATGCCTTAAATCTATAAAAGGTACATCACATAATAAATCAACACATATGATATAGTCCGAAAATAATACTGTTTAATCGAGGTCGAGTAAATACCTCCTCAGAGCGGCTTTAAACCTGCTGATTGATAGAAGATTTTTTATATTAGCAGGCAGGGAGTTCCAAAAATGCGCACCTTGAACTTGAAAGGAATTTCTTCCAGTCTCAGTACGCATGAAGGGCACTGCGAAATCCTTAATCTCTCCCTTAGTGGCTACCCTAGGTACATATCTCACTAAAAGACTCACTAGATACTCAGGAGTATTCATGCGCACGATTTTGTACATAAGTACAGCCATAAAATACTGTCTCCTTGAATCAGTACGCAGCCAACCTAGCGCAGCTCTATGAGGAGAGGTATGATCGCCCAATATTGGAAATACGTATATATTTTTAATAGGGTACGGTAAATCGAATTTTTTCATTACAGTAAGAAAATTTGTGAGTTTAAACTTGAGTGCGGAAAACTAAAGAAATTTACCAAAATACTAGGAATAAAAAGTTACTTGCAATCTTTTAATAAATAGTATTTTGAGGTGAAGTTTATCGAGTTTTATGTCTGATTTCCATTCGAATCTTATAAAAAAATAAAAAACACAATTGATTTCTTATTTCACTAAAATAATTCTCTTAATATACTCTAATGCGTATAAGTCATTATATTTGTTTAAATAATAAAATTAAAAAGTTATCAATAAAAAAAGCAAAAATTGTTTCCAACAGCTCCGACGACCCGTTAAAGGTTTTAAATATATTAAAAAAATTTGCATGTTATAATTAAAATATAGACAAGATTATTGAATTCTTTATTTACAGTATATTTAAAAATTTAACATCGATATAAAAAAATGTAAAAACATAGATATAATAATTAATCAATTACTGTTACTTCAATGGAGTCTACTGAACTAGAAAATAATTTGCATTTTACTTTGCCATTTGCTATTGGACTAATAAAATGTTGCTTTTGTAAGTTTTTCACCCTGTTTCTATTTTTAAAACGATTTTGCAGTTTTTTAAAATTTTTATTGTAATCTGATTCTGGCGAGTAAGCAAAATCAACATTTGTATAGTTTCCTTTATTTTTCAACCACTCGTACAATGTAACTGCATCCAAAATTTGTTGCGTTGCTGGAAGTGTGAGACTTGCTTTAGCTGCAGCTCTTTTAACAGAACCACCTACTCCGTCACATGCACCTTTACCATGTGCAGTTGGAAAAAAATGCCACTCTGCAGATATCCCAAATTCATCACTATGATAATAAATATTTAAAATGTTTTTAAAATTCTTAAACTGCTGAGGGGCTCCGTCAGTAAAATAGTAAATATTTTTCAATCCTTTGAAATTTTCTTTTAAATATAGAATTAGTAGTTGCTGATAAGTATAAACTGCTACAGTATCGTGACTTAAATTATTTGAAATTACTACAAATGCTTTGCCTGATAATTGAGTATGTTCCACATAATAAATATATGTAACAAATACTGTCGCCTGGTCGTTATTCCAGTGAAACCCAGGTGGAGCGTTTTGAGCAACAAAAGCATAATTCTCTGAAAAATCTAGGCATACCATAATTTCATCCTCTTCCAATTCATTTTTTAATTTTTTAAAATATTCAGATTGAGCTATTGAAATAAAAGCATGTGGCTGTAAAGCTTTAATTTTATCACAAAATGATGGAATGAAATCATTTACGTCCTCTACAATATTTTTTAAAATAGCTCTAGGAGTTAACACCCATTGTGCATAGATAACTTCTTCAATTTCTTTTTCATCAAAAATCATGGTCAAGTAAGACTCTAAACGTTGAACACCAGGACATTTGTCCTAGTCACCAAAATAACATTTGTATGCCATCGACATTTTATTTTTATTACAAATGATAAATTGCAAAATATCTTTATATGTCTTAAACTGGTGAGAATAGCCTTCTGTCATTTTTTCTAAATTACAACCTACAAAAGTGATTTTTTTCTTTTAATTAATATTATAAAAATTTATCCGAGTTAAAAATGTTGAAAATAAATTGAAAATACCTAATATTATCAACTTGACATTTTGATGAATTGAACAAACACATACAGAATGTGTACCACTGTTACCAGCTAATACACAACATTTAGGTTTCAATTTGGCAAATGTGGAAAATCCTATTGGAATATCAGATGAAAATTGATTACAGAATAATCTGTACAACTCTTTCAATGTACAAAGCAGAAGACGTTTTTGATCATAAACAATGTTGCCCTCCTAATCCTTGTACTTAACACAGTCTTTATTTCCAGGTAATATATAGGTATTTTCTTCACTTGTATAAAAATTTATTACATTTTGCTTAGTTGTTTTAGAAACAAGATTTCCTAAAATTATTTTTAATTGATATTAATTTTTACCAGGATAATATTCAACCAATTATATTTTATTTTAATAATTATTGCCAAAATTTAATTGTACTTCATTTATATAACAAATTGAAATGTTCTATTAAATTTAATTAAATTATGTTTCATTTTTTCACCTATTATTTTTTTATGAATATTTTTAATTACCTTTTTTTATAGATGGTTTTGCTAGAGGACCTGCTTCAGTTAGCAATTTTTTTGACATGTTAATCAAATAATTTGTAGTACCAAAATGTTTTTTTATTTCATCATATGACCAAGTTAATGGTAGCAGGGTCAGTATTTGGACTTTTTCTATTTTATGTGTATCTGTACTGTGGTATTTCATCTTTAAATTCTCTAATAAATCTACAAACATCTTAAAATCTTTTACAGAAACCTCTACTTCATCTTCGTTGTCATGTAAAAGTTGTTCTACAAGCATTGGAATATCTGATGTATCTTCTGGTGATTCTGTATTTTGGGTGCTATCTATAGAACAATTAAAAGATATAAAGAAGTATTTGAATAAAAATATTAAAATTGTAAAAATATTTTACATAAAGAACATTACATGGTGATGTTTCAGTTGAAACGCAGACAGTATACATTTTTATCCTACATTTATAACAAATTCTATCATCAGGTGTTAATGGAGGTTCACAAGAAAATTTTTTAGTGAATTTCTCCAAGACTTGTTCTGATATTTTACGCAATGACTTTGCTGAACAAATCTCTTCACTGGCGAATGGCTTTCTGCATCTATTATAAGCTATACGTCTTTTCTTTTCTACATAAACGATTTCGGTTTCGTCAAGTGACATTTCCTCGCTCGACATTGTTTTGTAACCAATAATTAAAATCAATTATAAAGAAATTAATAAACAAAGTCGAATATCAGACAGATCTACATCAATTTCATTAACACGAGTATTTTTAAGATATGTAATATTCGACTATTTATAAAATTAAAAAGAATGCTCACTTAATTTTTAAATTAAGAAAAGCATAAATAAAATATTGATGATTACATTAACTTATATGAATTTAATTAAAAAAATAATACCGTTAATACTGTTTATATAAAAACTGTTTACAAACATTTATTTTAAATGATAACGGCGCGATCGTACCTACCAGTCTTAAAACTCCCGTGATTGTATATTAGTGACAGTATTGGATATTAGACTATGAAGATGATGAGTCAGATAAGTTTTTATTTTATTTCATGTTCACAAATTGAAAAAGATTTCTTTAAATAATAAAACTGATGCTTTGTAATAATTTTTTTTTCAATTACAGGTAATAATTAGTATAAGCCCAGGGTGAACGAGCATTCTTTTTATAACAACGCAGGTGAATAATATTATAATATGGATGTATATAACAGGTAAATGATGATATTCTTTTATAGATTCAGTGTATAACACACACTGACTTAAATTCCATTCAATGAGATTCGTTAAGATTAAAGTATCTATACTGATGTATATTATTAAGTTTAGTTTCAGAAAATCATTAATTCTAATCCTTGTTATATTTTTTAAATGTGTTTTATTATTTTTATATTAGTAACAAACAAAATTCTATGAAAATTAATTATCATAATTTACAATGTATAATAAGTCACGGAATCCACTTCATAGGGCCACATTCGGAATAGTACCATATTTTGTCGCTAATTTGTCGCTAATTTGTTGCTCTATCCCGGATTTTGTCGCTCCAGCCGTTTCCGAGAAACAATAGCTACCGTAGCTTAATATTAAGCTACGGCATCCACTACAGTAACTCAGGAACGGCTAGGGTTAGCAACTCCATTCTGGTTGCATAATTTGTCGCTTTTTTGTCCCTCTAAGATAGAATAGTTCGTAAGTCCCAAAACCTGACCCAGACCCGGATATAGCCATTGAGTCCGAGTGAAAATGGAAACTTTTTTCTTTGTGTATCTAAAAAGTCATGCGATGTTTAATAATTTGTTGCTAATTTGTCGCTGACATTTAATCCAACACTGGATTTTGTCGCTCCAGCCGTTTCCGAGAAACAATGGCTACCGTAGCTTAATATTAATCTATAGCACCCACTACAGTAACTCAGGAACGGCTAGGGTTAGCAACTCGATTCTAGTTGCATAATTTGTTGCTCTAAGATAGAATAGTTCGTAAGTCCCAAAACCTGACCCAGACCCGGATATGGCCGTTGGGTCCGAGTGAAAATGGAAACTTTTTTCTTTGTGTATCTAAAAAGTCATGCGATGTTTCTAATACTAAAGTAGCTATAGAAAATTTGTCACCTTTAATATCTTAACATCAGAGCAGAAAGAAAATTCTTTATGTAAAATGGATTTTAATTGAATTTACATGCGTTTGGGAATTTGTCGCTAATGATATTTAAATAAATTTAAACTTTTAATTCAATAAAAATATGATTTTAATTCAACAAAAGCTACAAGGATTTTGTCGCTCTAAAAATCTATGGTTCCTAGCACGCTAAAATAATTTTTATGGAAATTTTTGTGAATGAAATGCATCTAGGAATTTGTCGCTGTTGAAATTTGAAAAAATTAACATTTTAAACGCAATATAATGATGATTCTGATACTACAGGAGCTACAAGGATTTTGTAGCTCTAAAAATTTATGGTTGCTATCACTATAAAATGATTTTTATACAAATTTTGTGATTTTCATGCATCTGGGAATTTTTCGCTCTTGAGATTGTTAACCATCAGACCTTTAAAAACAATAAAAAGATATTTCCAATATCACAGAATCTGTAAGGGATTTGTTGCTTCTTAATTAATGGCATCCAAGTACATAGGAAAAGTTTTTATACAAGTTTATTGAATTGGAATGAATTAGAGAGTAAGTCGCTTGTGACATTTGTAACTATTAAGACTTTGGATGCAAAATTGGTCATTAACTGTCGTTAAAATAAAATAAAAATTTGGAGACGGGAAAAAATTTGCTATTTCATAAAGATCGTCAATGTTGATTGATGGCGTTACACAAGGAAAGAGAAGAAAAATTATTTTCACATCTACGTACAGTGGGGTCCAATAAAAAAGAGCCACCCTTGAGAAAAAAAGTATTAATTAAAAAATTTTGTATCTCAACAAATAAGGGTCGTACAGAACTCTATGACCACTTATTTTAAATGTATTTGTAAGGACTTTTTAATGGTGTATTAGTAATTTAATTTTGAGTACTTGTCTGGGAAATATTACGACTTAAAAATAGAAGAAAAAAAAATTTTTTATTCGCCTGTGTTTAAATTTGAATCATTTTTCGGAAAATGGTGGTAGAAAAATTTTACACGGCTACTTTTAAAGGTATTTTGCTTAACTTGAACTTTATATTTTATTTTTTTTCTAGGTTCAAAATTGACCATTTTTGGTTAAAAAAAGGGTCTTTTTTATTTTTCCCATATCTGCTTAATGAGAGGAGATATAGAAAAATGCCAAATGAAAAAAAGTGTATTTTTGTATGTGGAATAACTTTAAATTTCCTAAAAATTTTTTGTGCATTTTAATTTTTTTGATATTGTTGCGGTATTCTCATATACATGTATACCATACTCCTATATATATGTATAAGAGTACTGTAACAATATAAAAAAAAATTAAAATGCATAAAAAATTTTGATAAAATTTAAGGTTTACATACAAAAATACACTTCCTTTTTTCAACAAAAATCGCTAAATCTCGGTCAATTTTGAACCTAGAGAAAAAAATAGAATATAAATTTTAAGTTAAGCAAAATACCTCTAAAACTAGCCGTGTAAAATTTTTCTACCATCATTTTCCAAAAAATAATTCAAATTTAAACACAGGCGAATAAAAAAATTTTTTTTCTTTCTATTTTTAAGTCGTAATATTTCCCACAAGTACTTAAAATTAAATTGCCAATACACCATTGAAAAGTCCTTATGAATACGTTTAAAATGAGTTGCAGTAGAGTTCTGTACGACCCTTATTTGTTGAGATACAAAATTTTTTAATTAGTACTTTTTTTTCTCAAGGGTGGCTCTTTTTTATTGGACCCCGCTTTTATATATATATATATATATATATATATATATATATATATATATATATATATAGATATTATTTTATTTTGTATAAGAGTACAAAAACGTGTAATACCATTTGTAAATACAAAAACAATAAATATTGCACAAAATGCTATAAAAAATTATAAATGTAAATATTGCACAATTAATATCACAGTCAGTCACTAAACCTAATAATACTGAATGAGTAAGTCACAAACAAAAATAAATAAAAGTGATATTATAAAGTAATCATAAAATACACGCAATATAAATAAAAATAATCATATAAATAAAAATCAGTCTTACAATATCTATCAGTAACAGTATTAAAATTTTTAAAAAAATTAAATTTAATACATAATAAAATAAAATAACAAGCGTACGCAATAGCATGAAACGCAGTCAAAAATAAAATCAAATAAAAATTCTCACTCACCAACCATTCAGCCAACACTCATACAATAAATACACTCACACCTTAAACCTATATACAGAACGTTACAAAAATAAATTAAATAAATTAACATAAATATATAGTAAAAAAATATTAATCTAGGTCGAGCAAGTACCCTATCACCGCTGCTTTGAACCTGCTGAGAGATGAAGGATGTTTAATCTCAGCAGGCAGGGAGTTCCAAAAATGCGCACCTTGAACTTGGAAGGAATTCCTTCCAGTCTCAGTGCGCATAAAGGGCACCGCAAGATCCTTAGTCTCTCCCCTAGTAGCCGCCCTAGGTACACGTCTAGTGAAGAGACTCACTAGATGCTCTGGAGTATTCATGCGCACGATTTTGTACATAAGCACAGCCAAAAAATACTGTCTCCTCGAATCAGTGCGCAGCCAACCCAATACGGTTCTATAAGGAGAGACATGATCACCCATTCTCAAACCCATTACATATCTCACACATGAATTTTGTAATCTCTGTTTTCATCTTCTCAACTCCTGAGAGGCATCGGGCAGAACTACCGAACAATAGTCAATATGTGGAAACAGTAGGACGGTTGCTAGCTGTTTACGCAGAGTCTCCGTGGTGTACCGACGGAAAAACCGAAGGGCATACAAAACTCTATTAAACTTTTTTGTAATCATATCAACGTGCGGTACCCATGGAAGTTTAGGGTCAAGCACAACACCAAGACTCGTCACGGAGTCAGAGAAAGGTATACTAATGCCTCCCTCAAGATCAATCGTACGTGACCTATCAGCATCAAGAGAATTTACAAAATGACTATTGCCAAAGAAGATTGCCTTGGTTTTATTAGAATTCAAAGTGAGAGAGACACCAGCAGCCCACTTCGACACTGCTTTGGCCGCCCTCTGTAGAGTGAGAATACCCTCTTCCACATTCTCGCGAGGCACCTGCGTGTAAATTTGCAGATCGTCTGCATAGAGTAGGTGATCGACGCAACTAGAGTCAAGAGCGTCACGTACGTCATTAATGTAAAGACAAAACAACAGAGGCCCCAGTACTGAACCCTGCGGAACTCCAAGGTTGGTTGTCAGCCAACTCGATTCCTCGTTTCAATGCGTGGAAACCATTTGTTTCCTTTCTGATATATAGGAGTTAATCCACAAGAGAGCAGCCCTGGAAAGCCCCATTGATCTAAGCCTAGTAAGTAACTTGAAGGAAGAGATCGTGTCGAATGCCTTACTGAAGTCAAAAAGTAAAAGTAACGTGACGAGTTTTTTGTCTAGACCCGATCTTATATCATCAGTTAATTTAAGAATAGCTGTTTGTGTCGAGTTGTGCTTTTTGAAGGCAGTCTGCATTGGGTCAAGTATTTTATTAGCAGTAATGTACTCTTGCAACTAGTCATGGGCGATCTTCTCAAGTACCTTTGAAAGAAAACATAAAATAGCAATAGGCCTGAAGTCTTTAGGCGATTTGGGTGCAGAGCACTTCTTTAATGGCACAATACGTGCCTGTTTCCAAAGGCCAGGGAAAACCCCCTGCGCAAAAGAAGAAGTGAACAGAGTCACAAGATGTTCACCAATAAATGGTAATGCTTTAAGTATCACACTTTGCGGAATGCCGTCCTCCCCACGAGCCTGCGATGAGAAGTGTGAAACTGCAAGAATAACATCGTTAATATTAATTGATTTAAAAGCGGAACCATTTTCGCTGCATTCAGAAAGAAACTTCTTACGTTCCTCACCATTATCATGTGGCGAAACCGACACCCCAGCAAATCCATCTGGAGCAAATCCATTCAGATCCCCTTAAGGTCCGGATAAGAGTCCCAGTTCTCTCAACTCCTTCCAGACATTACCACCTGCAAGAGCCTCGAACAGTCTGTTATGATAATATTCACTTCTTGCACGCTCAATCTGCTCGTCCAACGACTTACGTAAAATTGAAAATTCTAAAAAATATTTATTGTCGTTTGTCCGTTTGTATCGCCTATATGTGGCATCCCTCCTGCGCTGCATCTGTGACAACTCTCCATCCATCCATGGTGGCTTCTTTTTCGTACATTTAAATATTTTCACTGGTGCTAAGTCTTCAATAGCAGCAGTAAGATTATCACAAATGCAGTCAAGTGCAGACTCAGGATCCACTATATCAGTTGTCAATTTGTACCAATCATAGCCGGCCAATTTCTCCAATAATAATTTTCCACTAATATTTTTATAATTTCGATACTTAATTGGATCTTGCACTAAACTGCTAGCATTGTAGGCTATAGAAACTTCAATTCAATTGTGCCGACCATGAAAGTTCGCAGGTACGTTACGTGCGTCCAGTATGGTGTCATTGTCATCTACAAAAACCAGGTCAATCTATGTGCGCGACGATGGAGTTATATGCGTGGGACCGAACTGGACCAACTGAAGCAAAAGTTCAGCGGACAGTTTACTAAGAAACTTCGCATCACTGCTTTCTCGCAGGAGATTGGCATTCAGATCTCCCATTATAATCTTAAAAGAAAAATCGGGAGTCAAACTTACTAATTTATCAATTAGATCCGAATCTTTTGTAAAGGAAATGACAGGAGGACGGTAAATGACGGAAACCAACACAGATTCAGAATTGCCTGCTTTAACAGAACAAAAAATGTATTCAGGCACTTCAGGCTTGCCACTGGCAGTTATAGTTTTCGTATTTGAAAAAGCTAATATCTCACATTTCAAACTATCTTTGACGTAAAGAGCAACCCCTCCTCCATGAAGGTTTCTATCCTGTCTAAAAATTTTATACCCTTTAACCTGAATGACGTAGAGCGCGGTGGCGTCAGAGCGCGGTGGCGTAATAAGAGCGCGGTAGCGTAATAGAGCGCGGTGGCGTAATAGAGCGCGGTGGCGTAATGGATAGAGCTCTTGCCTTCAACGCGGAGGGCATGGGTTCGAATCCTGGCCAGGTACCTCTAACTTTTTTTCGAAAGAAAATAAGTGTATGTGCCATTTATATCGCGACTCTTTAAAAAATCCGACCTCATTGGGTATCGGTTGATTGTTGGTTACAAAAGTGGCTGACCATCCATCGGTAGTCAAAGTTTTCGGTATGGTAGGTCTGACAGTCCTAGCCTGATGTAATGTGTTAAACAGATGCCGGGCGGGGGACTTCCTCGACTTCACTATATATAAAAAGGTTAATCATATAGAGGACAATATCCTTTATATATTAATCTTAAAAAAAAAAAAAAAAAAAAAAAAAAACCTGAATGACGTCATTCGAGACAGTCGGACCCAGCCAGGTCTCAGCCACTCCAAACAGATCATAAGAATGGTCGACACATAGGAGCTCACGCACCTGTCCAATGTGAGCCCTCAAAGAAGTCACATTCAAAAAGCCCGCTCGCAGTGCACCCCTTCTCCCTTTTCGACTCACCGAGAAGATCTGGCTTAGTCATTGGGGAGAGAGTTCATTATTATTTAACTTACTTTTAATAACAGGACATTCATCATTGGGAGCTATCTTAACAACATTGTCAACCTTATTTAAACATCCATTAATCACACACGATTTGTCAGCAATAAAATTTTTGTCTACAATTACATTATTTGAATTACTTAAAATTTGATCTATATCATATCTTTAGTAGCAAATGTGTATGCTCTCTTCCCTCTCGCCCGTCTTGCCAGAAATCTGCCACTTCTATGCCAAATAAATTTAATACCTTTAACCTTAGCATAATTCTTGAGATCTTTGAAATTTTTATATGTATCTTTTTGAAGGTATATATTAATAAAAACCTTATAATGGTTTTTCATGACAGACAGACTGGCAAAACGAGAAAGATCAATGTCTGCCGTTGAGAAACTAGTGATTTTTCTTTTTTTATTTAATATTTTTTAAACCAGACTGGCCACTGAGATCAGAGACGGTCTGCACCACGCATGCCAACCCCACCCCAAGTTCTGAAAAATTCTTGTCCACTCCATTAAATTCAGCTTGTATAGCAGATTGAAGGCTATTAATTTTAGAATTTAAATTTAAATCAGTCTTATTATACTTCTCAATTAGAGTGGACAATTTATTTTCCAAACTACTGACTATCTCCCTTAATTTAATATTTTCATCAAGCAGCTTTGCCTGCATTACTTCAAAATTCTTTATTACTTTGTCCTGATTTTTAAGTTTATCTAAGATGCCTCGCAAGCCATCATCAATACCCATTGTGCTGCTCTCAACACTCCGGATCCGATCGAAAGCGCCTAAGACTGAGTCAAGCTTACGAGACAAATTTCCTTCAATTTCAGACAAAGCAGCTTGAGAAATGGAGATGTCACCATTACCATTCAATTTTACATTGTTATTTGTTAAATTCATTGTTTTATCATTTTTAATATTGGCAGCGGGGGCAACATGCGCAGCGCCACCTTTATTATGCGCCGGTTGAATTAAATTATCATTATTTGAAACGTTACTTAAACTAGTTTTCTTAATCTTCGCCACGCCACTAGCCTTCTGAAGTGCCTTGGTTGCTGATTGCCCCTGTGTGACGAAACACGGTGGTACTTACGTGTATGTTCTCGATGGAGTCGATGTGCTGAGGGGCGACTTCTTCTCTGCCTTACCGACATCGAGTAGTTGGCTATTATTAAAGCCAGCATCACGAACATGTGAACTGGAGAGGGTGCCTCTCTCATTCGTTGTCTTTACACATTTGTTGCAGGTGTAGTGATAACCTGTGCCTACCAATTGTATGCGTGTCATACATCTAGCATGACAGCGCTGGCAACAAGTTAAGCAATTATACAACCTCTTCGTTCCACATATGTCAGACGACGGCTAAGAAATTTACTTTTCGTGTCCTAGAGCTGTACTGAATGGTAGATGAGTCGATGTATAAATTGAGTAATGGGTACGTGATTCAATGAATTCATGGGTGGATTCATGGGGCGATGAAATGACAACTCAATGGTTCGATGGGCGGATCGATAAATATGACGATGGGTCGATGGGCGGATAAATAATTATGTGGATGGGTCGATAAATAAATATGTCGATAGGTTGATAGACTGATGGGTGGATAGATGAATTGGTCGATGAGTTGATGGGCGGATAGATAATTTTGTTAATGGATTGATGGGTGGATAGATGATTTTGTTGATGGATTGATGAGCGGATAGATGAACTTGTTGATGGACTGATGGACAGAGTCTTACTTTCACATTTTCATTTTGATTTTATGATCTATTAATGATGTTACTTTATGTATTATTAATGAATTTATATTCAATGTGGTTTAATTGGACGCCCTTCCTGTATGAAAAAGTAATATGTTATCCACGGAAGTAAAGGTATTTTTGCCCTTGTCTTTATTGTCGTCCTCACTTCGCTCGGGCAAGAATCACCTATTTTACTACCTCGGTTAACAATGTACTATTATTATAAAAAAAAAATTTTACAATCTTAAAAAGCAAGTTTTTGGATATTTAGAAATATTTATATTGTTTTAATTGAAAATAATTTTCTTTTAATTGAGAAATTATTTCATTACATAAATTTTATACAAAATATATATATATATATATATATATATATATATATATATATATATATATATATATATATATATATATATATATATATATATACCCAACTTGGGCGTACGAAGGATTTATATGAGCGAGACTAATGTTTTTGGTTTGAGCAGTAGTCGGTCGAGGGCTTTAGCCAGAAACTGACTGCTGTTCGAGCTATAAAACATTATTCGAGGTCATATGCATTCTTCGTTAGCCCAAGTTGGGTAGATGATTTTATGTTATTGTAGGTCGTATGAGGGGCTATAAATAGATTAAACACAAATAAAAAACATCATGATAAAATATCCAATTTCAGACTATTTATTTAAAGAATTCTCATGAGTAAGGAACTGAGCGGTGCCGCTATACTTCTGCCTATGCAACAGAAAGAGACGACGAGGAATTGCGGAAACGATCGAGCGACGCCGACGAAGAATTATAGCTCTTATAGAGTTTAACTTGTTTGTTTACTTTTCACTGCGCTCTTTTTTATCTGTCTTTGTCTTACTATAGCAGGGTGGAGAAGGTTTGCCTTCTTGTAGCAGCGCGCTGACTCTACTACCCTTCAAAAACATATTTTAGTGTATTCTCCCGAACGCTGTTCAACAAACCTGTAGAATATTTGTCAATACACTTGAATGCAGTGTGGCGTATGCAATAATATTCCATAATACAGAGTATTTTAAAGTTGTATACTCCATTGTATAGTGTATTGCTAACTAAATATACTTTAGCTATAAACAGGACGGTATAACACCCCAATACCCATTTAGCTAGCTCCATGGGTATTCTACCGAATACGACATACTATTAAATAAATATATATATATATATTTATGTCATAGCAGGCCGTATTCGGTGGAATACCTATAGCCCATACTAAATTTGTATATGCATTGCACACGTTCATGCTAATATTCCAACGATATTATTTCTGTCAATACTCCCTTAGGAAGTATTGACAGAGCTATACTCCCTAAGGAAATATTAGACAATTGAATATCGTCAAGATATTGTTCAGCATGGTCGTACATTACGCCAGTAACATCGATACATAGGTTAGTGAAAACAAGAGTATGTAATCAGATACGTAAATGCTCATACAAATTCTTATTAAATCTTAACTTTAGAGAATGTTTTGTTTGAAAAAATTTTAAAAGTTAAGCAATTCATTGTAAAAATTAATTACTTATGTTTGAAAAAATATAAATCATTAATTTAAAAAAATCATTTTTATAGTTCCTCATACGGCCTAAAACGACATAAATTTATCTACGTGACTTAGGAGTACGAAGTATTCTGATTCCTGGCTTGACTACAGTGCTTGTTGCTTGAGCAGCAGTCCGTCTCGAGCGCGCTTCGCGTGCCCTCGACCGTCTACCACTCAAGGGATAACCGCTTCAGTCCCACCTGTATTCATCCTTCTTACTCCCAAGTTACATGTATATATATAAGTTATTTATGTCCTTTGACCGTATTCAGGTGGACAATGAATCGAGGACCATGTTTGTCGTTTCAGCTGAGATTGAGTAGGGCGATTTAAGCTGAAGGTAATTTCGCGTCAGAGGTATTTAAGATATAGTATCGAAATCATCTTTTCGTGGCGTTAAGAGTTTTATTGTTTTTAAATATCATGAGCGACAAATTCCCAGAGGCATCTAAGTTAAAAAATTAGCATAAAAAATTATTTGAAATGACCCGATTCAAGAATTACGAGGACGACAAACTCTTTTAAGCTACAGTAATGTCAGAAACATCTTTTAATTGCACTCAAAGTTATAATAGCTTCAAATATCAAGAGCGACAAACTCTCTAAATCATCTCAATTCAAAAAACATGCATAAAAATATTTCCAATGTGCTTGAATTTAAAGATTTTTGAAGCAACAAATTATTTGTAGCTACTGTAGTATCAGAAACATCTTATTATTGTTTTTAAAGTTATGGTTTGTTTAAATATCATAAGCAACAAATTCCCAGAGCATTTAGGTTCAAAAACTTATAAAAAAAAATATTTAAAGTTAGCTGATTGAAAAATTACTAGAGTGGAAAATTCTTCAAGCTTCAGTAAGGTCACAAACATCATTTAATTAAAATCAAAGTCTTAATAATTACAAATGTCAAAAGCGACTAACTCTCTAATTTATTCCTATTTAAAAAACTTGCATAAGAGCGTTTCCCATGTGCTTTGATGCTATAAAGTAAGAAGCAACAAAATCCTTGCAGCTTCTGAGATATCACAAATATCTTTTATTTATTTTCAAAGGTCTGATAATTAACAATTTCAAGAGCGACAGATTCCCAGATGCATGAAAATCACAAAATTTGCATTAAAATTATTGTATAGTGCTAGCAACCATGAATTTTTAAAGCAACAAAATCCTTGAAGCTTCTGTAGTATTAGAATCATCTTTATATTGCGTTGAAAAAGTTAATTTGTACGAATATCATGAACAACAAATTCCCAGACGCATTCATAATCGAAAACTTATATAAAAAAATATTTAGAGTTGGCTAATTAAAGAATTACAAGAGCGACAAATTCTTCAAGCCTCAGGTAACAAACATCTTTTAATTGCATTCTAAATCTTAATAGTCACAAATGTCACAAGCGACTAACTCTCCAATTTATTCCAATTCAAAAAACTTGTATAAAAGCTTTTCCTATGTACTTGGATGCTATTAATTAAGGAGTGACAAATGTTTTACAGCTTCTGTAATATAAGAAATATCTTTTTATTGTTTTGAAAGGTCTGATGGTTAACAATCTCAAGAGCGACAAATTTCCAGATGCATAAAAATCACAAAATTTGTATAAAAATCATTTTATAGAGCAAGGAACCGCAGATTTTAAGAGCGAAAAAATCCTTGAAGCTTCTGTTGTATCAGAATCATATTTTTATTGCGTTTAAAGTTATGATTTGTCCAAATATCATGAGCGACAAATTCCCAGAGTATTTAGGTTCAAAGACTTATATAAAAAAAATATTTAGAGTTAGTTGATTAAAGAATCACTAGAGCGAAAAATTTTTCAAGCTTCAGTAAAGTCACAAACATCTTTTCATTCTATTCAAAGTCTTGATAGTTACAAATGTCAGAAGCGACTAACTATCTAATTCATTCCAATTCAAACAACTTGCATAAAATTATTTCGTATGTGCTTGAAATTAATGAATTAAGGAGCAACAAATTCTTTCCAGATACTGTGATATCAGAAATATCTTTTTATTGCGTTAAAAGTATTAATGGTTGTCAATCTCAAGAATGACAAATCTTCAGATGCATAACAATCACGAAATTTGTATAGAAATCATTTTATAGATCTAGAAACCGTGGATTTGAAGAGCGACAAAATCCTTGAAGCTTCTGTTGTATCAGAATCATATTTTTATTGCGTTTAAAGTTATGATTTGTTCGAATATCATGAGCCACGAATTCCCAGACGCATTTATGTTCAAAAACTTATATAAAAAAATATTCAGAGTCGGCTGATTAACGGCATGTCGGAGCTGCAGCAATCGAGTTTTGCTTTTTTTATTTTATCAATATCTTTTTAAATTCTTAAATTAAACAAATATAATTACTTGTCCGCACTAAAGCTATATTAATACAATAATTTTTGTTAAAATAAAAAATCCTTTGGACTTGTTATTTTTTTATGAGCTTGGATTGGAAATTAGACATCAAATCGACAAACCTAACCTTAAAATACGATATATTAAAAGTTTTTATTATAACTTTGTATATATAATATTTAGGTGAATTACTTGAGTTGTCCGCACTAGAGTTTAATCTTACAAATTTTTTCTTTGTAGCAAAAAAACTCGATTAAACGCATCGTTTATTCATAAGTTAAGATTGGAAATATTATTAGAAGGCGGACAGCTTCGTCATGCTCTTAAAGAATTACTAGAGCGACAAAATTCTTAAAAATTCAGTAAGGTGACAAACATCTTTTAATTGCATTCAAAGTTTTAATAGTTACAAACGTTACGAGCGACTAACTCTCTAATTCATTCCAATTCAAAAAACTTGCATAAAAGTATTTCCTATGTACCTGGATGCTATTAATTAAGGAGCAACAAATCTTTTACAGCTTCTGTAATATTAGAAATATCTTTTTATTGTTCTTAAAGGTCTGATGGTTAACAATCTCAAGAGCAACAAATTCCCAGATGCATGAAAATCACAAAATTTGTATAAAAATCATTTTATAGTGCTAGCAACCATAAATTTTTAGAGCTACAAAATCTTTGAAGCTCCTTTTAGTATCAAAATCATCTTTATATTGCGTTTAAAGTGTTAATTTTTTCAAATTTGAAGAGCGACAAATTCCTAGATGCATTTCAATCACAAAAATTTCCATAAAAATTATTTTAGCGTGCTAGGAACGATAGATTTTTAGAGCAAAAAATCCTTGTAGCTTCTGTTGATTTAAAATCATATTTTTATTGAATTAAAAGTTTAAATTTATTTAAATATCATGAGCAACAAATTCCCAAACGCATGTAAATTGAAGAACTGATATAAAAAAATATTCAGAGTCGGCTGATTAAAGAATTACTAGAGCGACAAAATTCTTAAAGCTTCAGTCAGGTGACAAACATCTTTTAATTGCATTCAAAGTCTTAATAGTTACAAATGTTACAAGCGATTAACTCTCTAATTCATTCCAATTCAAAAAACTTGCATAAAAGTATTTCCTATGTTCTTGGATGCTATAAATTAAGAAGCAACGAATTCTTTGCAGCTTCTGTGATATTAGAAATATCTTTTTATGGTTTTTAGAGTTCTGATTGTTAACAATCTCAAGAGCGACAAATTTCCAGATGCATGAAAATTACAAAATTTGTATAAAAATCATTTTATAGTGCTAGGAACCATAAATTTTTAGAGCGACAAAATCCTCGAAGCTCCTGTAGTATCAGAATTATCTTTATATTGCGTTTAAAGTATTAATTTTTTCAAATTTTAAGAGCGACAAATTCCTAAATGCATTTCAATCACAAAAATTTTCATAAAAATTATTTTAGCGTACTAGGAACTATATATTTTTAGAGCGACAAAATACTTGTAGCTTTAATAAATACTGTTTAAATTTATTTAAATATCATGAGCGACAAATTTCCAGACGTATCTGAATCCAAAAACAAAAAAAAAAATATATTTAGAGTGTCTAGTTAAAAGAATCACTACAGCAACAAAATCCTTCAAGCCTCAGTAAGATCAAAAACATCTTTTAATTGCGCTCACAGTCTCAATTGTTTTAACTATCAAGAACGACTTATTCCCAAATGCATCCCAATTAAAATCCATTTCACATAGAGAATTTTCTTTCTGCTCTGATGTTAAGATATTGAAGGTGACAAATTTTCTATAGCTACTTTAGTATTAGAAACATCGCATGACTTATTAGATACACTAAGAAAAAAGTTTCCATTTTCACTCGGTCCCAATGGCCATATCCGGGTCTGGGTCAGGTTTTGGGACTCATGGACTATCCTATCTTAGAGCGACAAAAAAGCGACAAATTATGCAACCAGAATGGAGTTGCTAGCCTTAGCCGTTCTTGAGTTACTGCAGTGGATGCCGGAGCTTAATATTAAGCTACGGTAGCCATTGTTTCTCGGAAACGGCTAAAGCGACAAAATCCAGTGTTGGATTAAATGTCAGCGACAAATTAGCAACAAATTATCAAACATGGCATGACTTTTTAGATACACAAAGAAAAAAAGTTTCCATTTTCACTCGGGCCCAATGGCCATATCCGGGTCTGGGTAAGGTTTTGGGACTTACGAACTATTCTATCTTAGAGCGACAAAAAAGCGACAAATTATGCAACCAGAATAGAGTTGCTAACCCTAGCCGTTCCTGAGTTACTGTAGTGGATGCCGTAGCTTAATATTAAGCTACGGTAGCCATTGTTTCTCGGAAACGGCTGGAGCGACAAAATCCGGGATAAAGCAACAAATTAGCGACAAATTAGCGTCAAAATATGGTACTATTCCGAATGTGGCCCTATGAAGTGGATTCCGTAGCTTAATATACATTAATTTACATTTTCAGACAATTCGTCATTGAATCTCATGATATGATAGCAATAATTAAATGTAATTGTGTATAGAAACTTGGAATTAATTTAAATAAATATTTACAATTAACATATAATAGAGATTGATATATATTATTATTTAATTTAATTTTTCTTATTGTTAGTAATATATAACTGAACTTGTGTCTCTTTGTATCTCACCAGAAGGGGCTACGAGCTTTGGGTCTCCGATCTGGCTGGAACTTTATGATAAGTTTTAGTTTCCAAGTTAAAGCAGATGACTTATTTCATATTTTTTAAAATTTTCAACAAACCCTTGAACAAAAATTCTTCACTTTGATACTAAAAAGTCTTTAAATGTAATTTATTTCTTGCTATTCTTTTTATACCTGAAATTAACATACTTTATTAATAAAAGAACAGATTTTATTTCATGCAAAATTTTTAAACAAGAAAGTTTAATAAAATTGTCGAGTTACCTGACAGTTTACTTTCTAGACAAATTATTAAATAACTTTACAAATATGACACAATGATTTATATGATAACTTACATGATTTTTACATGATGATTCTGTTGGCAAATTTTTTACAAAAATTTGCCAACAAATAATGTAAAAATCATAAATGATGTGCTCTAACTTGGAAACTACTCAACGTTAGACTCTGAGGCTATAGCTTTCTTTTAGTTATATCAAACCAAAACTTATCATAAAGTTCCAGCAGGATCTGAGACCCAAAGCTCGTAGCCTCTCTTGGTCAGTTCGTTGAAGATCAGTATAGTGCAATTTTGAAATCAATATCACAGTGGATGAAATCAGTTGGACTTGAATTACCTAATAATCAACAAGATTCTCATGAACTAACACAAAAAGTTCTGACATATAGGTAGAACTGCATTTTTAGTTTTTGATCGTGTAACTGATACATCTTAGAAAAAAGTTATAGGCATATATCAAAGGTTTGGTCCACTCTGAACCTTTCAGAAGATATTTTTCCATATTTTTAAATATTTGTTAAGTTTACAACTATTTCTATGAATGCTTACAAAGGGATATCTGCAACAGATAAGTGCAAGTTGACATTTAAATGAGTAACTGTAGCTAAAAATCACATTTTTCATGATTTTCAGTTGGATTTGCATTGTTTTAAAAAAAAACAAGAAGCCGCACCACTCTGAAATTTTTAAGGTATATTTGTACATGTATAACCTACTCCGATGATCTTCCCTGACCAGATATCTTGGTTCGAAAACCCAAAACTTGTATTTCAATGATTTAAATAGTTTTAGCTCAGCGGATAGCTACATTAGCACATTGGAATAACTTTCTGAAAATCTAGAATACATTAAAGAAAAAAGTTTCTTAGTAATGTATTCCTTAAATGCAACCCAAATGAGTGATTTAAGCCTGAAAATAGTCAAAAATGTCAAAAATATGATTTTAGCCCAACTTTGAAGCTTTGTAGCTCTGAAACTAGTCCCTAAAAATATCTAAAAAAATTCTGAGCGGTCCAGAATACAAAAAAGAAGCATTTTACAAATTTTTAGCGAAAAAAAATTTTTTGTCCACTAATTTCACAGAGAATGGGCGATATATATATATATATATATATATATATATATATATATATATATACATATATATATACATACAAGGAATACATATGTAAAAATACATAAAAGTAGATATATGTATAGACAAAGTATGGAATATATGGTGCGAAATTGAAAGGCTTCACAAATAAAATTAAAGTTATGAAAAACATAAAGTACGTGAAAGGCACAAACATCTATATAAATGATGATTCATCAAAAAAGGAGAGGGGAGTTCAAAAAAAGATTATAGAAACAAAGAAAGATTTTATACGAAAAAACCCAGCAAGTAAAACCAAAGTTAGTTATAAAAAACTCTGGCTAGAAAATATAATGTAAATTTGGGATGAAAAAGTAAAAAATTGATCAAACAAATGAGTACCATAAAACGGTCAGGTGTGGGGTAAAGCGAGCATTTTTTCATATACGAGTTTCTAATTTTTCATGAACTCTTGTTTATGTGTAACAATAATTTTTTGTACGTTATTAACAAAAGTTTAAATTATTATACACACATGAAAGAACATAAAAATTATTAAATTATATATTCAAAAATACTCGCTTCACCCCCTTTTATGGTAAGTAAAGAAAAAACAGAGAATAGAAATAAACTGTTTCGAAAAGGATAATAACAACAAAGAAATTAAATATAAAGATAAAAGAAACAAAAAGATTTTTTGATATGGATAAATATGTTAGTGTATCAAAATGAAAGGTGGTTAGATAAAATGGCTTATAACTATGTAAAAAGAAGCCTGAATAATATATGGCATGGTAATGCAAAAAAAACAGTAATAGACTATGGAATTACAAACATAGAAATAAAAATAACATAAGAATATAAAATATAGGAAAAAATATAATAAAATTATCTATCACGGAAAGAAATTTCGCCTTTGGAGATGTCGATGACTTAAGGGATAAAGACTTTTCAATACATTGTGTTAAATTGATTTGAATTTATACTTAAAATATGACAAAATTCGACTACGGTCTATCCAAGGATAATCGTAAATCATATATTCTAAAATCCACTTGATTCAATCGTATATCGAATGATGATAATTCTAGAAAGCTTGATAACTCTTAACACGAGGCCGAGCAAAAATTAACTCCGCGCTGAACGTCTCAGACGTTGAGATTCGAGATCCGGCTATTCACAGTGTATACATATTCTATTACTCCGAGAGTCGAGTGGCAGCGCTTCAAGAGTCTGTATATGTTTGTTGCTGTTTCTACTAACGGACGAAATATATATAACAACTTTCTCGAATACCTATACTTATTTAACCGCTAACATCGGAGTCACTTATTCAAAGGTATTGCAGAAATCGAGAATCTCGACTCTCAGGGTCTCAGACGCCCAGAGCCGAGTTGAGGTAGCTCGGCCGTGCGCTTGCGCTATTGCGATGACTCATGAATTCCATATTTATGAATTTCGAGTAAGATCAAGTTCAGTTTCGTTTTGCATGTATTCAAGGATTCTTAGAGTTTATTTTATACTCTTACGAATTGAAATAATACGAAATGTAGAGTTATGAAATGTTATTTCTTTCATGAAATCAATAGACTCTAAATATCGAGATACCCAAAGACGAAATTTCTTTCCGTGTACTGTTGGAAATATGTATCAATATTTTTTTTAATGAAAGAAAAATGCTAGAAGCTCTAAACTGGTCAACAAGTTTTTAGAAAATTAAAACTTAAAAATAAATGAAATAGAGAAATGGACTGAACAAAGAATAATATATGGAATGAACCAGCAAGGAATAATAGAAGCGTGGACGATTTAATAATTGCACGGTCCCTATCGGAAAAAACCTATTTCAGAAAAACGGTTGGAAAAGACTTATCTCTATATAAAAATAATATAAGTTTTTTCCAACCGTTTTTCTGAAATAAGTCTCTTCCAATAAGGACCGTTGAGTTAAAGTGCAGTCCAAAAATTAAGCGAAAGAAAAACAGAAAAATATAGACATTTTACAACAAATGAAGATTTGAAAAAATGTATTATATCAAATAATATATGAAATTTAAAATATTATAATTATAAAATATATTAATAGCTTTGTAAATATGAAATGTGTTTCGATGAGACGCTTAATACGTACGCATGCATTGAGCTATACTATCTATAATTTGGTCATTTTCTTAAGTTATTTAATATTCTAAGGACTTTTTATGGTCGATAATTATGAATTGTTATTCTGTTAATTCGTATTTCTTAATTAAATATTACTTTCATGATCTATTTTTGTTAATTTTCCTCTGAAAAGAGACTTTTAATCCATCGACATATAGTTCGTAAATAACAAAAAAGGGTGGCCTTTTGGGCTAATCCTTTAGAAACATGGCGGAGACGAGAAACGTCTCAAATAATAAATTTACTGATCACGATTAGTTAACAGAATGTTGAAATGAAACCTCAACAATTTTCGGATAATGATAAAAGTAAAATTAATAATAAAATAGGACTAATTCATCTGGGGAAAATGGAATTGATGATATTAACAATGAGAAAACATTAACTCCTTTAACGCCTTTAACTGAAAACATGGTTAAAAAATCTAACGAAATCATAAAAAATCTTGCTAATCGATCCCGCCTTCAAATACAAAATTCACGAATTAATAAACCTCAATTTACTCAATTCTTACGAAGAATTTTAGAATATTCATCAGACATACCACCTCCTTATGAAATCAGCGTACAATCTCTAACCAATACAAAAAACGCGTCTGCACCCGTAATAAATGCTTCGCCATTGCCATAGCTAGGAAAACTATCCCAACTGTAAAGGACAAAACTGTAGATGAAATTAAAAACTCTGGTAGCAACAAAGTCATTATTTTTACTCATAACAAAGTTGCAAATAATATACTCAATTTAAGTACATTAGAATTTAATTGCAAAACTTTTATCCTCAACTTGTATGCTTACAAGAAAGGCATAATAAGAAACGTTCCTGTGGATCTGACAGATGAAGAAATTCTCAAAAATCTTGAACTTCCATTATTTGTAGAAAAGTTCAAAGTACACAGCATACCCAGATTTTATAGAAAAATAATTACAGACAAAAAACAAAAAATTTTAGATCCAACCTCTACTATTATGATCACGTGTCAGGGACGAATTATACCACAATAAGCAATGCTATTTAAGGTTAAATATCTGGTTGAAATATATGTTCCCCAAGTCAAAATGTGCACAAATTGCTATAGATGCGGTCATACAACATCTATATACAAATCAAAATCTAAATGTTTGTATTATGGTGATCTTACCCATTATAAAGTCGAATGTAACCTCGCTTCAGATGAAAATAATATTAAATGTATTAGAGTAAATCTTCCATACTTTTAAAATTCATGTTACTGCGTCATTACTCGAAAATATGAGATAGCACATCTTTTCAGCAAATGTTTACTGATTTATTGAGATATCAGAAAATAATTTTGTTATAGTTTGGATTATAATTAAACATGCCATTTTATGAAGAATGGGGAAAAGAGGTTTTTCTCTTGAATTTTAAATGTTACCAGGTCATGTAAAATGATAAAATATCGCTATTAAAAAATGACTATTGTTCTTTTGATCTGAAATCCACACTAAAGCTGTATCTATGTTCGTACTTTTGGGAAATTAGGACCATGGGCGTATGCCTGTTAAGAAAAGTACTTTTTGAATAGTTATTAAAATGTTACCAAAAATTTATATAATTTACTTTTTTGTGAAAAATATGATGCTATAAAAAAGACTATTTAGCGATGACGTTTTAAACTATATCAAATGTTAATATTGAGAAGCACAAACAGAAATTTCTTTATTAGGAACGTGTGCCTAGTGTAGATTAAGTTCTGTGTTACTTTCAAATTATAATTAAAAAACGCAATTCACCTTTGAAAAAATATTTTTATCTTCTAATATAAAAACCTGAGCTTTTATGCACCTTTTCTCTGTTGCGAACTTTGTAATTTACTATTTTATAGTACTCAATGGAATTTTTAAGTTGGTTTTGAAGTATTATTTCAAGTATTCTGAAAATCATTGAATTTTTTCCAGCTATTAAATTTTCCGGATTCACATTGATTACCTAGTTTCCTATATGTACCTTAAAAAGACTACTCTCAAAAGTGAGTAACACGATTTTTTTCTTTTATTATAATAAGTCAAAATTCAGAAAAAATTTATTTTATACGTGTGTCTGTAATTTTTTTTTCTAATTTATTGAATGTGAAATTTTAACACTATAGAGGATTCACTCTTTATTTGTCAAGAAAACCATCTTTCTACCTCTATCTGATAGAAATTGTGATCTAAGAAAGATTGAACAGAACATTCTAACTCTAGCTACAAAAAGAAACATACCTGTACGCAAAGCTAAATTAGACTACAGTGAAAAAACTCTTAACAAAAAAAGATTTAGATTTTCAGACTACAGAAAATTTCCTGAACTTGTAAATGATACTAATCTTGATTTCACACACCTAAACACGTTCTTTCACAAACCCTCTTTCTAGTTCAAATTCTCTTTCAAAAACTCAACTATTTTCAGATGCAGCAAAAAACAATAATAATAAAAATTTCCAAAATACTAGTCTAAAGAAAAATAAAACTTTAAATATTAATTCAAATGAAAACGCTTCTTATCAATCACTCAAACAAAAACACCAGCAAGCTCTTATCTCTGTAAATGATTATTACAAATTTGATTTTAAACCATATACTTTTAATAAAGATATTCAATCTGGAAACTTGGAATCAAACACTCAAAATGTTAATTTTACTTTCTCAAATAATGGCCTATCCATCAATAAAACAATTATACCTTATAAGAATATTATTTAACAATTTTTATCAAATGAAAATCTCACAAATAAAATTACCAATGACAATTCACAATTGAGCTTAGATACAACGTATTTAAAAAATTTATTAATCTTTTTTTACTTATATATTTAAAATATACATTTTTATTAATTTCACATTAAGAGCAGGTCGAGTATATCAGTCCTTTTCTAATCAAAGAATTGACTTTTTTAAAAAAACTAATAATTTCAGTAAAAAAATGAAGAGAAAGCCCCATCTCGTATCAGAAAAAGCAAAATTTTCTTTAATAAGAGAGAATTAATTTTATTGCTTCGTTTTCAAGAAAACCTTGAATAACTTAAAACATAGAGGTTAAGTGAACAATTTGGTTTTTCCGCCTTCTAATAATATTTCCAATCTTAACTTATGAAAAAACGATGCGTTTAATTGAGTTTTTTTGCTATAAAGAAAAAATTTGTAAGATTAAACTCTAGTGCGGACAACTCAAGAAAACCATCAAAATATTATACATACAAAGTTATAATAAAAACTTTCAATATATCGTATTTTAAGGTTAGGTTTGTCGAGTTTGATATCTAATTTCCAATCCAAGCTCATAAAAAAATAACAAGTCCAAATGATTTTTTATTTTAACAAAAATTATTGTACTAATATAACTTTAGTGCGGACAAGTCATTATATTTGTTTAATTTAAGAATTTAAAAAGATATCGATAAAATAAAAAAAGCAAAACTCGATTGCTGCAGCTCCGACATGCCGTTAAAGCACATTATTACTCATGGGAAATTTAATGCGAAAAAATAAATCTTCTTTTTTTCAAACTGAAAAAATTTTTTTAAAATAAATAATTTATGTATGTTTGCATGGGAAAATGTATACAAAAATAAAAAATTTTTTTTTTGCTTCAAAAGTATTCTAATATGATTCTTCATCCAAAAAGGCAACTTTTTTTCCTCTGTTATTTTTTCGTAGAATGCATAATATTCGAAGCATAATACACTTTCCAAAAATGGCATTTTTTCGTAAAAACAGCTATAACGTAGTGAAAAATCATTTTTAGATAACGTTTGAGGTCTCGTTTTAAAGATTTTGCAATTTCCTTTCAAATCGCTTTGGGTTTTTGCAAATATGTTAATTTTCAGATCTTGTACAAGCAGTCAAAGTCGTCTTAAAAAATTTTTTAAATTTAAAGATTTTAAATCTGCGCAGAAGAGAGTTTACGTATCGTAAGAAAAATGTGTGCATAACACTTCGAAAGTGCACTACAAGAGCTTTCAAATGGGGTGTATTAAAAGTCTTTTATGACATATAGTTCCTGAAATATAAAATTTTAATTTTTTTTCTTAGGTGAGCTTAAATTTTTGAGCGTCAGTGTATAAATACTAAACTTTTAGGACGAAAAAAAAATTAATTGATGTCCCTAACTAAGCAGTTGAGCAGCTTAAATGTTTTCTTTTACAACTACATCTACAAAATTTTGACACGGAAGAACAGGTTTAAATTTCATGTTTATATAAGGAGGGATATATTGATATGCCTTAGTTAAAATATTTTTCCATTATTTAATATCTAAATAAGAAAGTAACCTTAATAATTTTATGAACGAATGTATTTATTTCATTTTATGAACGATAGAATTTTGAAAATTCAGTTAAGTTGAATTATCTATCCTTTATGCAGTGGAATATGTTGAGGAATATTTAGAACCTATCTACAGTACCTTTTGATTATTATTAACACACTTATTTAAAAAAAAAATTGAAAAAGAATGAATTTTGCCTTTGTTTTGAGAAATCACCATATATAAAAAGCAACGGTGTTCTTCAAGAATATGTACTCACAAGGAGAGTGTTTCACCTTCGGATCACCGTTTTTTCTCAAATTTTGGGAATGTTTTCTAGATGCAGAAATATGAAGAAAGCCAAAATTTTAGAGGCCAAGGCTCAATATTTCTCTAGTTACAGGCCATCGAAAAAAATCACTAAAAAAGTTAGTAAATTTTCAAACGCTTATAGTTTCTTAGCATTATTAGCTTGAAGCTTAAACCTTTTTTTAAATGAAAGCTGAGCTCAAATCCTTTCGAAATAGCACCTATACCATCTCAAAATATTATTTTTTCTTAAAGTCAGAGCGTAATAAAGATTGGACCTGAATTTTTTGTTTAAAACATTAATTAATAATAAAAGCTAAAATTGGGTTCAATCTTTATTATGCTATAACTTTGGAAAAAAATAATATTTCGATATGCTATAACTACTATTTCGAAAGGATTTGAGCTCAGCTTTCATTTCAGAAAAGTTTTAAGCTTCTAGCTAATAATTCTGAGGAACTATAAACGTTTGAATATCTAGTAACTTTTTCAATGATTTTCTTCGATGGCCTGTAACTAGGAAAGTATTGAGCGTTGGGCCCCTAAAATTTTGGCTTTCTTTATATTTCGGCATCCAGAAAATATTCCCAAAATTTGAGCAGAAACGGTGACCCGAAGGTGAAACACTCTCCTTGTCAGTCCTCTTTTATATCATCTATATGTAAACGAATACAAGATTCTTCTTCTAGACTTACAAGGTGTCAATTGAGTCCCGGGGTGGCTGAATATTTTCGAAAGTACTTTATTTCTGAAAAAAGTCACGGTCACTCCTTCAATAACTTTGAACAAGGGATCCAATGGTGATCTTCAATTTGACCTTGAAGGTTATTTGAAGGTCAACTTTTTTTTAAAAATAGGAACCCCTATTTATGACACCGGAAATCGAGAAAGCGGGAAAATTTAGGTTCAGATATGTACTTAAGTCGCAGAAAAAGGTTGACCTTGAAAGTTACTCAAAGGTCATTTACCCCAACAGGATTTTGAGATACCTTTGAATATTTTTTCGAACGGTAGAGCTATTTTTTTGTAGCTTTTTACACAGCGCCGTTCTTTCGACTGTAGATTTTAAAATAAGCGTTTGTTTATCACAGAAATTTTCATCAAACAGAATGTGTACTTGTAACCCTTTGCGGCATAGCGGGTCTCCCAGGACCCACTTTTTCTTACATACTATTTCGCTGTTTTAAAGTAGGTTTTATACGATTTAACTAGGGTCTTTTGTAATTTTGAACTTAATATGTTACAGAATCATCATTTAAGTAATCGTTTTTGATAATTTGTTTACAGATGAATAAAAACAGAAAAATCACCTTTTCACCTGACTACGAATCTATCGTCATATTTTTCAAATTCAAAATGGCGGATGCAATATAGCGAATAAATCATCAAAAAATTCGTGTCTCTGGGTTCAGCAGAAAGCGGCTCTTTTGTTTATCCATTTATTTACAAAAATAAAGAATTTGATAGCAGATCCAAACTCAGCGATCCCAAAAACCCCCGAGTACTCATTTTCAGCCAAAAAGGTGCTATTCTATAACTTTCATCCACCATCTTGAATTCGCCATCTTGGATTTGAAAAAATCGACATTTTGGTAGCAGATTCGAACTCAGCGACCCCGAAAACCCCTAAGTACTCATTTCCAGACAAAAAGGTGCTAATTTAACGACTCTTGCTACTTAAGGTAGCTCCCTTGGGTTATACACGCCATGCAGAACATAATTGAAAAATTATTTTTAATAAGCTTTTTCATAAATTTTATACATTGAACGTACAATCACCAAAGAAAGAGATACATTAGGGTGCAAAAAAAAACTAAATTTGTATTGAAAAACAATTGTTTATTAATACAAATTTTTTTAAACAATTGTAATTTACGTTTAAACTGTAAGCACTAACACTGAAATTCCATGGGTAGCAGCCTCTTAAATTTTTTAAGGCACAAAATGAGCTTGATTACGTTTCAATCACATAAAAAGTTTCCTGAGTTTTTAGGAAATATTTCATATCTCTTTTTGAATTATTGAAATTTCCGCGACTAGGGTTGCAATCGTTATGAAATAATTTTTTTCTGCACCCTAATGCATCTCTTTCTTAGGTAATTGTAATTCAATGCATAAGATTTATGAAAAACCTAATTAAAAATAATTTTCTAATTATGTTCTGCATGACGTGCATAGCCCTAGGGAGCTACTTTAAGCATTAAAAAAAAACAGAATTTATTAGATCTTTTTCGTTGTTTCTGGATTGAACCATCCGGCCGATGGTTTTCAAACAAAATAAGTTTCAGAGTTTAAATTGGTAGTATGAATTGGTAGGTATTTAAGTACTTAAAATTTATTTTATTTAAACATTCTTTTTTGAACAATTCGTTTTCCTTTGCAACTGATAAATTTTTCTTTTAGTTGTGATTCATGTACTATTCTTATCTAATCTTATCTAATTAAAAAATAAATGGTGTATACGAAATTTTCGGAGCGAGAACGGATAAGCTTATTGATGATGCGTGGTTGGGGAGATCGAGTTCGATCTTACCTTGAAGTACCACACTGATCAATAATAATTCCCGTAATCAAAATGGACAAAAGCCTATTTCAAAATCTACAGTCGAAAGGACTGTACGACGCTTCACAGAATTTGAGACTATTAGTGATCTTCAGAGAACTGGTCGCCCAATATCTGTTGCAACTTTGGAGAAGCAGATTGAAATTACTTAAACGTTCATTGAAAATCTGCATCTTAGTTTACGTAGAGCTGAGCATTAGCATGACATTTCTCATGAATGCGTGAGAAAAATCCTAAAAAGCATTAGTAGAGAGGCGAAGCAGGTACTGGATCACCCCACCACTACCCCCAAGGTGGAGGGGGGAATCTAGGAGCATGACTTTGGTGGGAAACTTGAAGCAACGAACCATAAAAAGAGAAAATTATATAAATGATAAGAAAATATTTTCTAAAAATTGTTTTAATTTTAAGATATTTTAAAATTTGAAAAATTTGAAAATAAAGAATGATCGAAAATGATCGACAATGATAAAATCCACAATGAGACATCAAATAGTTAAAATTTATACAATTAAAATAAAATCTTATTCCGGAAATATTAAATCCACAACGAGCCATCAAAATAATTAAAATTTATACAATGAAGGGAGCCTTGATGCAAAGAGAATGACCTTAAGATGGAAGTGGGAAACGGTTTAAGAAACTGGTCTGTTTAATAATCAACAATGAAATTTTAAAATCATGATTTTTTTATTAATCAAGTTTCAATCATTTATAGGCTTGACAATATTTCTTAAATTATTATTAAAAATTACAATATCATTTCGTAGATTGTTGGAAATGTTATAAAATTCTATTTGAATATCTATTATAAAATAGAAATAAATATTTATTAAAATTATCGATAAATATAAGATAACTTTAAATACAATTTTTTTTTTTCGAGCATTATATTCTAAATCAGATATTCTTTTAGAAATACTATCCATTTCAGCTTCCTTCCTAATTATATTCTCTGACAATTTATAAGATAAATTTTCAATTTTAACTTGAAATTCATTATTTAACCATAAATATAAACAATTATAAAATAAAAAACTCATTTCGATAATAAATAATACAATAATTAGTAGAAGTATAATAATTTTTCGCTTATTTATTTCGTAAACGTTCAATTCAATATTTTCCATTTCTTTTCAATAATATTTCCGAACTTTGTATAAAATTTTTCGATTCGACGTTGAAACCGGTAACGATCTCTAGCAACTTCAGCCCAATAGCCTTTTCTTGCTTGTAAACTCGCAAAATTCCAGACACACAAGTTCTTTACAGTGACGATTGGATTGAAGTGTACTTTTTTATTCATAATCAACGATTTTACTCATTACTTTTACATTATTCAATGCACACACACCCTGATGTTTGTTGCAATGATCTGATTTTGAATATAGATCACATAAGCGGAAAATATTGTCTTCGTCGTCACTGAGACATGAAATTTGAGATGCTAATAATGGAAACAGCTTTTTGCGCCATCCGCTTTTTTCTCTACCTTTTACAATAATTTTCGAGTTGGAAGAGATATTTGATTGTAGAATATCTTGAACTTCTTTAAATGATACTTCTCCCTCAATTTTCCAAGATAGACCGTGATGATTGTTTATTAACCAATTATTTTTTCTTTTATAATGTAAAGATAATTCATTCCATTTTAATGGACAGCTTACAAAGAAATGAAACCATTTCCCTTCTTCATTAAAGTAAAGAGGAATTTCTTTTAAAATAAACTTGTTTTTTAGGTGAGATAAAAATCCTTGAACATCAAGAGATCCATGTGACATGTTCTTACATGGAAAGATACAAGCTAACTAAAAGCTTTGATCCTAAATCAAAAGTTTTTATTAAAAAATTTTTTGAACTAAATTTGTAAGTGGGTTGTATTCAATGTGATGATCACTAATTATTAGAGCATACGCAATGGTATTAGCTGGAATTGCCTCACTTGCTTCATATTTTATAACAACATTTACTGGTCTACTTTTTACCGTATCATTCTGACGAGAACAATCGAAACACAGAAGAAAATAGTTATAAAAGCAAAGATCTTTGTCAATAAATTCTCTCAAAAACGGTGAATTACGCTCAGTATTCTGATTGTAATAAGATCGTTTAAAATTTTCATACATTTTAAATGCATTGTCCATTTGATGACGATTTATATTCAGAGGTTCATAAGGGTATTCATTTCCATTTAAAAATAGTTTACAATTTGTTAAAAGATTATAGTCAAACTTTGCGGGATCCTTTGATTTATTTCCCGTGGTATTTTGTCTGTCAGTTTGCATCCCAAATATGACAAATCTTGGTTTTTCAATTTCAGACGTTACTTTTATATTCCAAATACCACTAATTGATTGTGGCAATGGAAACTCATTTAATTCCCAAGATCTATACTGAACAGGTAAATAAATACCATTTTGTAGAATTTGTAACATTTTTATTCTTTCTTCATCATTAACTTCCAAAACTGGCATATACAGCACAATAGTTTTTAATTCTATATTTTCACCAAGTCCTAATTTTGCTACCAGATTTTTTATTTTTTCTTCAGATGAAATTGTTGTTATCAATGTCTTGCGTTAAAAATACCTTTTTTTATTATCTTCTGCGAATCCGAATAAATATGTTAGTAGAATCGCGGCAGTACCGAGACCTAAAGTATTTTGAAGGAATTGTGAACTCTGAGAATAGTTAGTTGGCAAAGATAGAAAAGATGTTTTTTTATCATAATTCCAAGATGGATATGCTTTCATTAGAGTTGAGATTCCAGGATTATTACATCTATCGATTTCTACACTATTTAAATTATATCTAAAGTCTGAAAAAAAATGGAGAGGTCCATTATTCTAAATTTCTGTAGCAATAGGTGTTTTATCATCTTTTGGTATAACTTTATATGTAATATGTATATATGCTTCATTTGGAAGCACTAAAATTTCAGGATTTTGAATGACAATATGAACGTCTTGTCCTGTTTTATAGATGTTTGCGAAGGATAAAATGCTTGGTACTGCCATTTTATAATTTTATTATCTTCAGGCCATTCTTGAGTAAAATTAAGTGCCATTTTTCACTAGTTTAAAACCCAATCTTTTTAAAAAGAGTTTATTTTTCAATGACAGATCTAGATATCTATGTCTTTTTTTTCAAGTTTATTTTCTCGTGACCCAAAGAATCGTCGTCATATAAAATCATTAACTTTTTACTAACGTCTTCTCTCGAAGGAATCTCAAACACAACTGACCACAATTCTGTTCATGTAACCTTTGATACCTCTTATAATTATAAAATATGTGTGTCTTAGGACCAAAATATTTTGTTATTTCTAGTGGTGGTTGTAAATTACCAAAACTATCAAAATAATCTATACGTGAACGATTTTTTACATAAGCAACTCAATATGTTCCTTTTCCTTTTCGATCATCAAGATTAACTATTGCTGTTTCGAATTTTTCCGGACCTTGACGAGAAAGATTATTTCTACTGAAAATTCCACGGAAATGAGGAATTTTCAAAGATTTTACTACTTCACATAATTGAAAATTTGTTGTAGCTTTATTATTTTTTAACATTTTTCTTTGAAACTTTTTTGACACCACTTCCTTGTATATTAGCAGGCACTTTTAATACTCGCACTTTTTTCTGTTTTTTAACAACTCTTTTCTTTATTCCAGCCCCTCCTATTTTTTTCTTTTTCTACTGTTTCTTTTTAATTGATGTGAGAAATTCTTCTAGTGCATTCATTATGACTGGTGAATTACAAATGCAAGAGTCTTCGGTATTTATTTCAACGGTGGGTAATTCAACGGAAAATTTACTGTAGAAGGATCTAGAAGAATCCACATATTTATTCAAGTTTATTTATATAATCAACTAATTTTTTATGGCTTACCTTGGAAAATCCAATTTAACTCTTGTTGCTCAGGCAACGTCTCAACTGCATCTGACATGTTCCACAATTTTTAATTAAAGGAGGAGGTCCGTCAATGTGGTCTCTTCCAGTATTATAATGAAGCCTACAAGTTAAACAAGCTCTAACTTCTTGATCGAATTGAAGGTGAGATGGCAGTTTATCCCACAATTGTTCAATATATTTTTCCATGTAATTCACTAGAGCAAATTTCGAAATATATTTCAGTTGATCAGCACTCATTTGAAGAGTATCTTGATTGTCGTTTGTGAAGAGACAGAACATTTTAAACTGTTTGCCCACTTTTGCAGTCGTATTTATACCTCCCAAGCATGAAGTTTATTAAACAACCATGCTCCATTGACATTGAAAATATAGATGGCGTTGAAGACAAAAAAAGTGAAAAACATGGACAACTTTTACCTGATTCAATTCGAGCTCTCATATGTAGTCCTTGAGGTTGTGGCAAAACAAACGTCATGATCAATTTAATTCAAAACGCTAATGCATTAAGTTTTGAAAATATTTAAGTTTATTGTAAATCATTGAACCAATCAAAATATTGTTGTTTGAAAAAAGTATTTTCTCAACTTCCGGAAATTGGATTTTATACTTTCGAAGCATTCGATAAAATCCCTTCATCGAAGGAAGTTAAACCATATTCTATATTTATATTTGATGATGTGAGTTGTTACAATCAAGCTATAATTCGTGAATATTTTTGTATGGGAAGACATGCATTGGTCGACAGTTTTTATTTGTGTCAAACTTATACTAAAATACCGAAACAACTTATACGTGACAATGCAAATTTTCTCATTTTATTTAAAATAGATCAAGTTAATTTGAAACACATATATAATGAACATGTAAACACAGCTGATATGAATTTTTCAACATTTATTCAAATATGTGCTTCTTATTGGGAAGATAATAATCATGGATTTTTAGTTATAGACAAAACTCGACCTCGTAAAAGTGGAAGATATCGTCGAGGTTTTAACGAATTTATTCAGTTGTGAGCGAAACTTTCAACGAGCAAGATGTCGCAACCGTTGGAAACGCAGCTTAAAACTCTTGATAAAATAAAAAAAAAATGTGCATAAGAAATATTTAAAACTTAGAGCCCTTAATAGAGAACGCAATGAAGAACACTTGAATTATTTATGTCCTTTGACTGCTCCTTTGGAAAAAATTGCAAACAAAAAATTTATTTTTGATGTAAATGAAGATAAATTATATAACCTCACTGATGAAGAAGTTGAGAATAAGACCGCACGTCAACATTATTCTACTCCTCATAAACGTTCAAAAAATTATGATAATGTTTCATTCAACGAAGAAATTTCAATAATTCCAAATTATGATGAAGAAAAAGAAACTGCTGTGGAAGAAAATAATCCCATGATAGAAGAAGTGTTTGAAACTCCAAATGAGCAACAAGATTTAGAAACTACGGTTCATTCTTTATTGCAAACTCATGAAGGTAATGATTAATTTGAAGAATTAGCAAAAAACTTGGGTTCTGTTTCAAAAAAATATCTTAAAAAAATTTTTAAAGGCAAGCCTGGAAAAAATTGATCATGTGTGCGGTCCTTACTTTAATGATAATAAGTTAATGATTGGTGATTCTGAAATGGAATTGGATGAAAACGATTACATTATTCTTAAAAAAGGGGAAAATAAAATCAGATACAAAGCTACTCCTCCAAGTCTTTTTGAACTTATAGTTTCAACATCCCCAAATGATTAAATTTACAATGAAACTGATTTACTGAAATATACTAAAATTATTGAAGATACGCTGCACGCCGTAATTATAATAAGAATGGTCAGCTTAAAGGATTAAGATCCTTGAAATTTAAAAATATAATAAGACCAATGTTTAGTTCTACTGACGTCACAATTTTAGAGCCCCCTCGTCCTTCAAAATAAAAAAGAGTTCAATCACTTAAAACACCTTCTCAAAGTCAAATTTCAACATCATCCGTTGCCCGAAATTTACGGAGATCAAAATCAGTTGTTGGGGGATCTGGAATAAACATGGAAGTAAGAACAGAAAAAATAGACTACGTTCACTGGGATGATCCAAATGAATTGGTTGATAGATTGCGATTACTCGTTGCCGAAGAGGAAGCTGGTCATGCGGGACATAATAACGAAATAATTTCTATAATTGAGGAATTAAAAGAGGCTAATATTATTGAATAAATTTGTTCAAAAGTGTGTTTGGTCAGCATGAGTAAAGAAAAAGTTCAATTAGTAAATGAATTGCATGCTCCTGCAAGACGTAATTTTCCTCGAAGGCATGTAATTATAAAAAGTGGTATAGGTAATTTATGGCAAGCTGATTTAGTTGATATGCAAAAATATTCTCGAATCAACTCTGGAATGAAGTACATTTTATGTGTGATTGATGTTTTTTCAAAATATGCATGGAGTATACCAATTAAAAGCAAGGGAGCAAAGGATATACCTTTGGCATTTAAAAAGATATTTTCTAAAGTTACACCACCAAAAAATCTTCAAACTGATGAAGGAAAAGAATTTTACAATTAAGAATTTAATAGTTTGATGAATAAAGAAAAAATTAATCATTATTCAACATATAGCGTTGTAAAAGCATCAGTTGTTGAACGGTTTAATCGTACTCTTAAAAATGATTTGTGAAAAAGGTTTTTTCTTCAAAGAAATTACAAATGGGTAAAAATATTACCTGAAATTATGCAAAATTATAACAACAGTAAACATCGAACTATAGGCATTGCTCCTGCCAAAGTTAATAAAACAAATGAAAAAACAATATTACAAAATGCATGTGGGAGAATTAAAATTGCTGGTAAAAACAAGTTTAAAAAAGGAGACTTTGTACGTATAAGCAAATTTAAACACGTATTTTCAAAAGGATATGAAGCAAACTGGACAACTGAACTGTTGAAAATTACAAAAGTACAAGTGACCAATCCTGTTACATATCTTCTTGAGGATTTGGATGGACAACCAATTGCTGGAGGCTTTTACGAATAAGAATTACATTCTGTTCAAAATCCTGATATATATTTAGTAGAAAAAATTGTAAAAAGAAAAGGAGATAAAGTTTTTGTTAAATGGTTAGGATTAGATTCTAAATTTAATTCATGGATGAGTATTAAAAATATTTTGTAAAGGTTATAAAATAAATGATTTTTGTTTTAAATTACTTTATTTTATTTTTTATCCAGCACCTTATAATAACTCCAAGGTAATGTATCACAACAATTATTTATTAAACATCGTTTATCATCGTACGGAGATAATCCAACTTTAACTTCATCTGTAGTATAAACTCGATGAGATTTCGATTTAATATGCTTTTGATTAACATTTTTAATTTTAAAGTCTTTCAAACAATCTTCAAAATCTTTTATGAATAATTGTTTACAATATTTGACTCCTTTTATTTTTTTGATTAGCCTTTCTTCATAAGTTTCTAAAGCATAAACTTTAGATCTCAATCCAACAAATTTCGTTATATTTATTGTTAGCTTCTGAAAATCTATTTGAACATTGACTTATACCTCCTCTTATACCCTTTTTTATAAACATAACCATATCAATATCTGTTAATAATTCTAAATTTATTTTTGTATATTTAAGCATAGCATCCCATGTGAAACCTGATAAACTAAATAATGAGCAGGATCTAATCCATAAGTAATTATTGATTTTTCTCTAAAATTTTCAAATATATCAGCTAAAAGCAATACATCAGTTTTCAAATATGAATCGCTGTATTCACCCAAATTTTTGACATGAAAAGAATTCCATACATTTTGTGCATGTTATAATCTTTGTCTGTAATATTTGAATCATTTAGAGATGAAAAAAATGTTTCTTTTGGAGGTAAAAGAGATTTGTTAAAAACATCCATATTTTTTATATATTCATAAGGAAAAATTCCTTTTTTAGTTATTAATTCAAATTTTTCAAATGTATCCGCTTCAGTAAAATGTTTTTTTTTAAATATTCATATTATTTTTATCAAGATAAGAAGCTAATTTATCTAAACTGGAACTTAAAAATCTAAAAGAGTCAATAAACTGCAAATTAATATTCGTTCCATTAACTTTTTTTATAAACCCAATGTACTTTTCCATATTAAGTGGTAAAACTTGAAGCCCTCCTCGGAAAGAATTAGCTATGTCTGTGATGATGAAATGAGCATCGTATCTACTAAAATTATGAAATATAACAGGAATATTTTTTAAAATTTCAAATTTCAAATTACATGAACTATGTGCAGCACTTCTAAAACTACAATATTATTTTTCTCTTATTATTATAGATCTTTTTATTCTTCAAACACTCAATTTATTTTTAATTTTAATCAATTCAACAATACCTTCCAGTTAGATGACAATGATCTTGAACTTTTATATCTGACTCTGAAAAAATTTCTTCACAAATAAAGCATTTTGTTGCTGATTTAAAATTTTCTTTTTCAGTTTCAGTTAATGGTTTCATTGGAATAATATTTTTATAAATCTGAAACAACAAATTGGAATAATATTTTTTTAAATCTGAAACAACAAAACAAATTAAACTTTTTTGAAACAATGAATAATTATTTAATTCTTACCTCTTCAATTTCAAAAGCAATTGCTTTTAATCGTAAAGATAACCATTTTGTTGCATCTAAGCCTCGGAAAGATTCATATCTTGAGATATTTTTATTGTATCTGCAATAAAGGTAAATTGCTGCACTATATAGTTTGTGTTCTTTATAAACATTTAATGTTGTATTTTTTACATTTTTGGGGTCAGTAAGCAGACACTAAATCTGCATATATTATGAACGGAACGTTCAATTTATTTTTATGATTTTTAAAAGATAAAAATTTATTTTCTTCTCTGGGAAGTTAAATAGCATTTTTATTCATTTTTTCACAGTCAATTAAATGATGATTTAATTTCTCTTCAGAATAAAATGCATGTAAGCATCTATAACAAAAGTGTTTATGTCTGTCTTTATTTTTCATTTGACCGTTAACTAGACGTGAAAAATTTTTTATCCAACAAAAATGGTTTTCTCGACCATCGTATTGTAGAAATAAATTAATATGTCTATTTTTTATTATATTATTCGTTAATTGCAGTGGATATATAAAATTATCCTTTCTTCTTGCACTAAAAACGTTTATTGAAACATTGTTTAATTTTTCAAATTTTTTAATTTAATTCAAAGTCATAGGAAAGTCAATTTCTTCGAGATTTAAAACTTTTTTAAAATGAGGATATGATGTTATTCTTGTGACATTCGATTTTGCTGGATACAAAGCAGAGGTAACAGCCGAAGCGAAACATGCTTCATCTAAAAAAGTTTCAATGTTAATCATCGCTTTTTTTAATAAAAGTTTCGTAGGTAAAATAACTTGCCCCGATCCATTTATTTTGTCACACTCTGTTAAACTTATCTCTAAAAATAATATTCTAGAAAGAGCCCATCCACTATCTCTTTCCTGAAATTCTTCTAGATTCTATAAAATAAATTTGGAAGTTATGTCAAATTATTCCTCCAAGTTCGATGTTTTTAATAATTCTTTTACTTCAGTTGCACTATAAAATGCATCTAATTTTTCTCCTCGCATAAATTCACATTTTAACACAAACGAAACTTTTATGCATAATTTTTCTTTTAAGATTTTATTCACTGATGTAATCACTAAAAATTTAATTTCAGTAAAAAATTTTTTTGGATCGATGTGTTTGTAGTTTTTTTATGATGAAAGTTATATTTATTTAAAGCAGATTCTTTATCGAGCCATTCTACGTTTGGTAATAGTAATCCACTTCCAATAACTTTTTTTTTAGAAAGTCCTTGCAGTCTTTCAACCAGTCCTTCGAGTTGAATGTTACTGTTATTATATTTTTCAAGTTCCAGTTTGATTTTTTTAACCTCTTTTTTACACTCATTGCTCCAATTATAGAAATCTTTTTCATTTTGAAGATTAAAATATTCTTCACGCAATCTTTTTTCACTATTTTTTATTAAAGTTAAAGTTGTTTCCACCATTTTATTATCAATTCTATAAGCTTAAATTAATATATTATATACTGTTTTTAAGGAGATGTAAAGTGGACACTACACCTGTACTCATAAATATTAACTGTCTTTCCATTTTATTGTTGAATTTTCAGAAAATAAATGCATTAGCTTGTAGTATGTACCATGATGATTATTTAGTTAAATTTTCAAATAAATATATTCATTAGTTTTTCAAATATTTGGATTCTGGTAAAAAATCGAGAAATTTTAGTAATTATTATTGGAATCAAAAATTCTCAATAACTAATGAATGAATTTATTTGAAAAATTAACTGAATAATCTTCATGGTAAACACTACGAGCTAAAGCATTTTTTTCCTCAAGTTTTGCAATAAAATGAAAAGATGGACTAAATTCATGTGTACGGGTGTAGTGTCCGTTTTACATCCCCTTAAATGAAATATGATTTTTATATTTTTCGACCAAATTTTTATGAATTAAAGAACCTAGACGAACTATGTAGTGCCTCCAATGATTTACGACTTCAAGTAACCGTTTCCGTCTTTTTAAAGCTTTATTTTTCCAGTTTTATTATTTTTTTAAAATTAATTTTACGCAAATTGCATTCATAACAATAATTAGGTGATACAATGGATAGATATTTTTTGTTTTTTCTTAAATCACTACGATGTTTATATTTATCAATTCTGTTGAAAAAGTTGAAAAATGAAGTTGAAAAACCATGATAAATAGATTTATTTTTAACTTTTTCTTTTACACATCTCTTTTTAATATGTTTTTTATTAGAAGAAAAATATATTTTCGAATTGTCAAACGAAGTATCAAACTGAATGCTATTAAAGGATATTTATTAGTGGATAAAGGAAATTTTGATTTTAAGTAATCACATTCGCATTCACAAGAATAAATTTCAAAATTATTATATAAATTTATAAAAATTTTAATTGCGTTTAAATCAAAAATATTCATCATTAGTTCAACTGGTTCATTTAAAAAAACAATGTTAACTTTATACATTTCTTCATCCAAGTATAATGTTATAAGTTTACTGAATTCATTTTTATATGTATATGAAACTTTATCCTACTAACATCCACCTCCGATAAATGCTTTTCTTGAAAATTTTTTGTTGGGTAAAAAAAATTGAACTTGTTGAATTACACTAAAAATTTTACTTATTCTATTTTTATATTCAAAAATCTTGTTTACATCTATTTTATTTTTAAAATTAAGTGCACGAATTATTTTAATAATTTATTTAAAAGGTATATTTCGTATTTTAATTATAAAGTAACAAGTTAAAATTGATAACTATCATATTCATTTTAATAATATGTTAATTTAATTTTTATGATTATTATTTAATTTTATTAATTTTTATTATTATTATTTTATTATAATTAATATTGTATTTATTTATTTAATAGTCATTAAAATGTAAATTATTTTTTTCTCCTCCCAAAAATGTAAAAATTAACTTATTCTCTTCGCATGCTTTTTTGAATAAATCGTATTTTTCTTTTTTATTTTTAAAAAATTCGGCTACACGTTTAGGTAAAAAAACTTTATATTCACTATTTATTGTAGCCAGTATTGCCTGTCCGTATTTAGTTTTCATTGCTTTCAATTCCGTTATTTTATATTGTTTGTTAATTTCAAGACTTTCGAGTTTTTGTATGGGTTAAGACTCATTTAGATCTATTGCAGCGTTTAATTCCGCACTCATTTTTAAAATATATTTACCTTCTTCGACTGGTTTTTAACTTTAACTGGTTTTTAAATAAAACTTTTGCAAGTTTTATACTAAAAATTGAGGTACACAATTAAATATTTTATTGTAATTTATAATATTTAACTTTGCAAAACAGCATTTTGATGTGGAAGAAAGATTTTATCTTGAAGGTAGTTTCATTGTATAAATTATTATTCGTTGCGGATTTTGTTATTTTCATAATTTCCGGTCATTCTCTCTTTTCAAAGATAAAATTTTATTTTAATTATAAATTAATAATTTTCATTATAAATTATTAAGTATTTATACTACAATTGAAGTACATAATTAAATGCTTTATTGTAATTTATAATATTTAACTTTTCAATATAACATTTTAATGTGGAAGAAAGATTTTATCTTAAAGGTAGTTTCATTGTATAAATTGAAATTATTAATTAAATATTAATTAATTATTATTCGTTGCGTATTTTGTTATTTTCATAATTTCCGGTCATTCTCTCTTTTAAATATTTATAATTTATACGATTTTACTTTGAAAAAAATAATAGCATTTTGATGCAGAAGAATTTTATCTTGAAGGTAGTTTAATTGTATAAATTTTAATTATTAATGACGGCTCTTTGTGGATTTTGTCATTTTCATAATTTCCAGTCATTTTCTCTTTTCAAAGATTTGAATTGATTACGGTAAATAATAGCACTTTATGCAGAAATAAAATTTTGCTTTAATTGTATAAATTAATTTCGATTATTGTAGCCTTATTGTATTGTATTACCTGTCCGTGCGATCTTTAAAGATAAAATTTTATTTTAATTATAAATTAATAATTTTCATTATAAATTATTAAGTATTTATACTACAATTGAGGTACACAATTAAATGTTTTATTGTAATTTATAATATTTAACTTTTCAATATAACATTTTGATGTGGAAGAAAGATTTTATCTTAAAGGTAGTTTCATTTTATAAATTGAAATTATTAACCTTCAGGCGGCCGGCATGACCCCTTTCGGGGTCATCTGATGTTGGCCACTTATCAAGTCATACTTTGTAAAAAATTTCCATACTAAACTTTCAAAAATATCTAGTGATAAGTGGCCAACGTCAGATGACCCCGAAAGGGATCATGCCGGCCGCCTGAAGGTTAATTAAATAATAATTAATTATTATTCGTTGCGTATTTTGTTATTTTCATAATTTCCGGTCATTCTCTCTTTTAAATATTTATAATTTATACGATTTTACTTTGAAAAAAATAATAGCATTTTGATGCAGAAGAATTTTATCTTGAAGGTAGTTTAATTGTATAAATTTTAATTATCAATGATGGCTCGTTATGGACTTTGTTATTTTCATAATTTCCGGTAATTTTCTCTTTTTAAAGATTTGAATTGATTACGGTAAATAATAGCACTTTAGGCAAAAATAAAATTTTATTTTAATTGTATAAATTAATTTCGATTATTGTAGCCTTATTGTATTACCTGTCCGTACTTGTTTTTTTTTCGACTGTTTTTAAATGAAACTTTTGTAAAAATATTTATCTTTTAAATATATATAATTTAAACGATTTTACTTTGAAAAAAATAGCATTTTGATATGAAAGAAAGATATTTTAAAGATAGTTTCATTGTATAAATTTTAATTATTTTGATAGCTTGTTGCGAATTTTAATATTTTCGTAATTTCTAGTCCTTCTCTCTTTTCAAAGATTTCATTTATGGTAAATAATAGCATTCATGTAGAAATAAATTTTTTTGAAATTGTATAAATTATATTTACTATTTATTGTATCCTTATGATAATATTTATGTAATTCTCTATTTTCATGGATCATTGCATCTTATATTTATCAATAATATTAATAAATATATATTTCTATTTTATCTATTTTATAATAAATATTCAAATAGAATTTTATAACATTTCTAACAATATACGAAATGATATTATAATTTTTAATAATAATTTAAGAAATATTGTCAAGCTTATAAATGATATTAAAACTTAATTAATAAAAAATCATGATTTTTAAATTTCATTGTTGTTTACAATCATGATTTTAAAATTTCATTGTTGTTTATTAAACAGACCAGTTTCTTAAACCGTTTCCCACTTCCATCTTAATTTCATTTTCTCTTTTCATGGTTCGTTGCTTCAAGGTTCCCGCCAAAGTCATGCTCCTAGATTCCCCCCTCCACCTTGGGGGTAGTGGTGGAGTGATCCAGTACCTGCGTTGCCTCTCTACTCATTATTTTTTTTATAAAATCCAATTGATACATGAGTTTAATGAAGATGATCCAGATCGTCGACTTGAGTTTTGTGAAACGATGATGAATACAAGAGACGCAGAGCCTAATTTTTTATACAATATAGTTTTTTTCGGATAAGGCTACTTTCACTTTAAATGGTGAAGTTGACAGACACAATTGCAGATATTGGTGTGATTCAAATCCTGCATGGATGTTGGATAGCCACACACAATATCCACAAAAGGTGAATGTGTGGGCTGGTATCTTAAACGATACTCTTGTAGGCCCTTTCTTTATCGACGGTAATCTCACTGCAGCTTGATTCGAACAATTACTTAGGGATAAAATAATACCACGAATTAGAGAGATAGCAGGTGATGATTATGATGTAACTTGGTTTCAGCAGAATGGAGCAGTCGCTCATTTTGCTGGAGAGACGTTCGAGCATATTTGGATACTCAGTTTCCTACACTGAAAAAAAAAATCAGCCTTCATTACTAGGCACTCTGGCCGTCACTACCGGAGTCGCTCTGACACGAGTATACAGCCTTTATTATTGGTGAGGGTAGCAGTGTTTACCGTGTAACATAGAGAAACTGTCAACGACGATGTAGGCGTAACTGTTAGTAAAATTATTTAGCAATTTAATATATTTATAATGTTTCAAATGGAAATCATTTATGTAAATAATTTATATGTTACAATAATGTTAATAACTAAAAAATAATTTTAACATGGAAATAAATAATGTAAACTTCACCTAAAAATACTATTTTGATGAGTTTCGATTATTTATAATAACTAAAATAACTTTTTTAATTAATATAAAAAATCGTAAAATTATGCTTTTAAATATAGATTATTTGAATCATTTGATAAAAATGACAAAGATAATAGTAAATGCTTTGAGAAAAAAATTAATTTTTTAAATGGTAATAGGTTAAAAAAATTTTTATAACATATTTTAATGATGTAATTTTATATTTAAAATCATAATTTACCATTTTTTTATAATTGTCAAGAAAATTATTTTTGCTATTAAGAAAAAATCGCAACTCATAAAAATAATATTTTAAGTTAAGTTTACATTATAATTTATTTCCATGTTAAAATTATTTTTCAGGTTAAGTTAACATTAATATTGTAACATATAAGTTATTTACATTAATGATTTCCATTTAGAACATTATAAATATATTCAATTGCAAAATAATTTCACTAATAGTTACACCTACGTCGTTGACAGTTTCTCTATGTCACATGGTAAACACTGCTAGTCTCACCAGTAATATAGGCTGTATACTCGTTGTCAGAGTGACTCCAGTAGTGGCGGCCAGAGTGCCTAGCGATGAAGACTGATTTTTTTTTTTCAGTGTAGTGGATCGATTGGAAGAAGTGATGAAATTGAGTGGCCGGCTAGATCTCCGGATCTGACACCACTCGATTATTTTCTCTGGGGTTACCTTGAGAGTAATATTTATGCAACTAAATAAAACAACTTAGAGGAACTGTGTAATTAAATTATGCAGTTAAATTAAGTCAGATTAAAGGTCACCATTGTATACCTTGCACAAAGTTACGGAAGGGGTGACCTTGACCTTTTTAAGAAATAAAGTTCTTTCGAAAATATTCAGCCGTCCCGGAACTTAATTGACACCCTGTATATCTTTGACAATATGCTGACGACACAATAATATTTTTCTCTAATCCCGACTTCAGTATAGCCATTAATAAACTAAAAAAAATTAACAAAATTAATGACTTCTTTCTACAACTCAAACTACAAATTTCTCCTGAAAAAACTAAATTTATCGTCTTCTTTAAAGATCCCTTTGCTTGTATTAAAAACTATTCTATAGACATTACACAGCTACAAAAAAAATGTCAAAACCCACGGATCAGACCATGTACATCTGATGTGTTTGAGGTCGCTGAATCAGAATCCGTGCTCCGTTTGAGCCCATGACCTCAGGGCCAAGGTCATTTCAAGGTCAAATCTACAAAATCAATGGCAACCATATTTTAACATTATATATTCATATTTCTGAGATCACTGAATCCGAATCCGTGGTTTACTTGACCTCATCACCTCAGGGTCAAGGTCATTTCAAGGTCAAATCTACAAAATTAATAGCAACCATATTTCAACAGTATATGGGACGTTTCACGTCAACTCACCTAACAAAAAAATAGAATTCGTCGAAAATCTGTGAAAATGTTCTATTTGATACCCAAAATATACAAAAAAAATTTTAGAGGTCCAGGTCAAAGGGGTCAGGATTTAAACGTGATGGAATTTTTCGAATTTTCCAAATTTTTTGCTAAATAAATATTTTTATGAATTTTTTCCTCAAAAACTATCAATTTTTCGTTTAAAATTAATAGAATACTTTTTCTTGGAAATTAGATGTAGAATTCACCTGAATTTTTGCAAATTATAATATACTGATTTTTATGCTTACTTGATCGATTTAAACATACTATTTAGTATATCTAAGAATCGAGCAGGTTAAATTGGCTTTTTAAAGTCTTATTTTTTTCGTTTTTTTATGAGGAAAAAATATACGAAGCCTCTAGTTGGGCAGCCTTCTCAAAGTTACTAAATTGTGAAAAAATGTCTGAAAAAATAATAAACATAGAATATAAACATATTTTTACAAATTGTAATTTAAGACATTATGAACCATATATACTAAAAATTTAACAAAAAATAAATTTTAAAATTTCAAAATTTCATTTATAATTTGTGATGTTTAGCAAATAATGGTTTACAAAAATTTACATACATTTTACATACAATTTCCAATAAAAAACATTTTCATACATTTGTCCCAAAAATCAATACTTTTTCAGAAAAAAAATCACCAATCTCATCATTGATCCAAAATAACGATTTATTCAGACTTTTTTGCACAATTAAGTAACTTTAAGAAGGCTGCCTAACTAGAGGCTTCGTATATTTTTTCCTCATAAGAAAACGAAAAAAATAAGACTTTAAAAAGCCAATTTAACCTGCTCGATTTTTAGATATACTAAATAGTATGTTTAAATCGATCAAGTAAGCATAAAAATCAGTATATTATAATTTGCAAAACTTCAGGTGAATTCTACATCTAATTTCCAAGAAAAAGTATTCTATTAAGTTTTAACGAAAAATTGATAGTTTTTGAGGAAAAAATTCATTAAAACATTTTGCAACGATTATTCATAATCGTGCAGAGAGGTTATTCAAATCTCCCGCGAGGCACGATAGTAACAGGCTCAACCGCCAGGTGCCGTCAGTTTTTGCTGCTCCCGTAAGAGGAACAGCGAGCTCGGGTAGATATAAGAGCTAAGCCTCAACGAAAAGTAGAGGCATTGGGTACTGTGCTCTCCCTCTCTCTTAGCCGAGTGCGCTCGCTGGCCTAGAGAGAGAAAGCAGTATACAGTACTGGCTTTCTTATATGAGGCTCCTATGCCTTATAAGAAAAGCCACTCTATCTCGCTCGCTCTAATGTATCAAATCATTAGAAGCAAGTCAAGACGCAATTAATCTTTGCCGAGTGTGCTCGCTGGCTTAGATGGAATGCGACCGAGAGAACCGCCAATGCACTTCCGTACCGCCGTACCATTGTACCGCCGTACCGCCCGCGCTGTATATATCAGATTAGTTTAACGTAACATAAGATTGTATTAGTCTACACCGCCGAACTGCCGTACCGGCCATCTTTGTAAATAGTAATTTTTATTAATTCATTATTAATTAATATTTGATATTAAGGGTGATTTGCACCGAACCGTTATATACCGCCGAGCCGCCGCGCCGATCCGTATATAAGACATTTTGTCTAAGATTAGTTCATAGTAACTTTAAGGTGTTTTTCCACCTATTATAACCGTAGTATTAAGTTAGTATTAAGGGTGCTTCCCACCTATTGCCGCCGCCGGAAAGAGGCAAGCTAAGATTTCTCTAACCACGTGTGGTTGTCGCGTGTTAGAGAATCACAGGCCTTCAGCCATATTCCGTGTCACCGCATTAAGGGTGCAGTCCACCCACCGTTATATAGAATAGTTTATTAATATTATAATCATTATAACTTTGTTTGTTTAGTAGAATTATCCAGGCCGTTAACCGTCGTTAGTCTAATTTGACTTATTATTAAAGATAAAGTTTATTTCTATTACTTTTGATTTCATTTATTTTTATCGCCAACAAGAGGCGCATAAAGCCGTCAAGAGGCTTATATTTAATTCAATCTTTATTTCTTTGTATCTCGCGTACATATATTAGGTTAGTTATTGATTTATATAATTTAGGTTAGTTTATTACTTTTCATTATTATTGTTACACGTCGTTGTAAAATATGAGTTCAGAGTACAATAAAGCCCTGGTACTCCCTAGCATAAACAAACGTGTCAACCCGTTTACTATCCTTCATCTTTCCACCGTCCGTCCTAACCGACCTCCTGCCTCGAACCCTGGTCACTCTCTGAAGCGTCTGGCAACAGGAGGTAAAGACGTAATATTTCCCACCCGCGGGAAATAAAAACGTTACATGGCCGCCCGAACAGGGACTCCTCCGATCACCGAATTTTTTTTTTCTTTTCTCCCTACCCTGTTCGTTCGACATTCGTAATAAAAATATTACATAGCGCCCGAGCAGGGACGCCGAATTTTTTTTCTCTTCTCTTTTAACCTGTCCGTCCACCAGTTGTAATAAAAATATTACATGGCGCCCGAAACAGTAGGTCTCCGCAATACCGGAAATAAAAACCGTTCAACATTTAATGTCTATCTCATTCGCCACTTGTAATAAAAATGTTACATGGCGCTCGAACATATGAACTCTACCCGTCTTACCGGCCGAAAAATTTTTTTTTTTTTCTCTCCGTTCAAAATGTTACATTACATGGCGTCCGAACAAATAGACTTCCGGTTAGTTAATTATCGTGTTTTTCTTTAAGAAGAAAAAACTCGCTCGCCAGTTGTAATAAAAAGTTACATGCCGCTTAAACAGATATCCATTTTACCGATCGAAAATTCTTATTTTTATCTTTTTTTTTCATTTCTTTTCTCTACCGTCATTGGCCACCATTACATATGGACTCCGCAAAAACCGTGAAATTCGCCGCCGCCAGTTGTAACGATACGTTACATAACCGTTTAAACAGGACCCGATTTTCCTTGGACTGTCAGTTTTGAATCAATCGTTATAAACCACGTTGATCATTTACAGCCACCGAATTTTTCGGTTATCCTGTCCGTCCGTTTTTAAAAAATTTAAACGTCACATGACGACCGAAGAAAAATTTCTTTTTTCTTACCGCTTGCTTACCGCAACGGGTATATATATTTGTACCGCGTTGAAGCACCTGTACAGTCCGCTATCCGCAACTCACCAAGTTGAAGCCGACTGTAATCCGTACCGAACCGACCGAAAAACCCGCGAGTAAACTGATACTCGGGAAAACCAGAAGGAATTCTCTCCTTACCGCCGTAAGATTTTATCTTAACACAGCTTAATTACCGATCCGTCAAAACTCGCAACTAAAGTTGCATGACGACCACATAAGAATTTCCGGTTAAATAAAAATTTGATTATCATTTATGTAATCGTCCGCCATTTGTAATGAAAAGCCACATGACGCTAGAGCTCAAAGACAACCGGTAAACAAATTGACATCGTTTTTTTTAAACTCATCCACCTTTTGTAACAATACGTTGCATGGCGTATAATTTTAAAATTCAATTTAAACCAGCAATCCGTGATAAAAATTTTCTTTTTACTCGTTCGCCATTTTTACATAAGTCACATGGCAACCGCACATCAAACTTTACAACATTTTGTTTTTTTTTTCATTTAACCAGAACCAATACAATAAATAACCTTTCATTTCTTTTCAGTTTTATCAAACCTCTAATTATTTCCTGTGTTTCCTGTATCCTGTCCAACACGTTGTACATATTATTAATATTGTTAAAATTAGTTTAGATTAGGACAAGTTTAGCTTAAATGTAAGCGTAGGCTCGCGCCGTCGGTCTAAATTCCGGATAAACCCGCCCGCCCGCCCTTTCGCTTCATAAAAAGCTACTAAATTTAGAAAAATTCGCTGACATACACCGACAAAAAGAAGAATGAAGAAGATCACCGAACCGACCAGTTAGAAATCCATTGCTCCACCACCCACATCAACCTCAGCATACAACACCTCAGGCATCTACCGTTCAAAGGCCACCAGGGGCTGACGAGTCAAATCTGTGAGGCCAACGGAAGCCAGGTATTGAAGGATGAAAGTGACTAATCAAAAGTCAGTGGGCATAAGTGACAACATGGTAACAACGCCGGTCAGTGTATGCACAACCGTCAACCAGCGAGGTATGACCATATATTTTTTTAATTTTAATTAATTGTATTACTGAATTGTTCGCGTGGCATACTTTACGGTATCACGACGTTCACTGTCGTTCACTCTCCGACGTAAGGGGGGTGTGCAACGATTATTCATAATCGTGCAGACAGGTTATTCAAATCTCCCGCGAGGCGCGATAGTAACAGGCTCAACCGCCAGGTGCCGTCAGTTTTTGCTGCTCCCGTAAGAGGAACAGCGAGCTCGGGTAGATATAAGAGCTAAGCCTCAACGAAAAGTAGAGGCATTGGGTACTGTGCTCTCCCTCTCTCTTAGCCGAGTGCGCTCGCTGGCCTAGAGAGAGAAAGCAGTATACAGTACTGGCTTTCTTATATGAGGCTCCTATGCCTTATAAGAAAAGCCACTCTCTCTCGCTCGCTCTAATGTATCAAACCATTAGAAGCAAGTCAAGACGCAATTAATCTTTGCCGAGTGTGCTCGCTGGCTTAGATGGAATGCGACCGAGAGAACCGCCAATGCACTTCCGTACCGCCGTACCATTGTACCGCCGTACCGCCCGCGCTGTATATATCAGATTAGTTTAACGTAACATAAGATTGTATTAGTCCACACAGCCGAACTGCCGTACCGGCCATCTTTGTAAATAGTAATTTTTATTAATTCATTATTAATTAATATTTGATATTAAGGGTGATTTGCACCGAACCGTTTTATACCGCCGAGCCGCCGCGCCGATCCGTATATAAGACATTTTGTCTAAGATTAGTTCATAGTAACTTTAAGGTGTTTTTCCACCTATTATAACCGTAGTATTAAGTTAGTATTAAGGGTGCTTCCCACCTATTGCCGCCGCCGGAAAGAGGCAAGCTAAGATTTCTCTAACCACGTGTGGTTGTCGCGTGTTAGAGAATCACAGGCCTTCAGCCATATTCCGTGTCACCGCATTAAGGGTGCAGTCCACCCACCGTTATATAGAATAGTTTATTAATATTATAATCATTATAACTTTGTTTGTTTAGTAGAATTATCCAGGCCGTTAACCGTCGTTAGTCTAATTTGACTTATTATTAAAGATAAAGTTTATTTCTATTACTTTTGATTTCATTTATTTTTATCGCCAACAAGAGGCGCATAAAGCCGTCAAGAGGCTTATATTTAATTCAATCTTTATTTCTTTGTATCTCGCGTACATATATTAGGTTAGTTATTGATTTATATAATTTAGGTTAGTTTATTACTTTTCATTATTATTGTTACACGTCGTTGTAAAATATGAGTTCAGAGTACAATAAAGCCCTGGTACTCCCTAGCATAAACAAACGTGTCAACCCGTTTACTATCCTTCATCTTTCCACCGTTCGTACTAACCGACCTCCTGCCTCGAACCCTGGTCACTCTCTGAAGCGTCTGGCAACAGGAGGTAAAGACGTAATATTTCCCACCCGCGGGAAATAAAAACGTTACAATTTATTTAGCAAAAAATTTGGAAAATTCGAAAAATTCCATCACGTTTAAATCCTGACCCTTTTGACCTGGACCTCTAAAATTTTTTTTGTATATTTTGGGTATCAAATAGAACATTTTCACAGATTTTCGACGAATTCTATTTTTTTGTTAGGTGAGTTGACGTGAAACGTCCCATATGCATATGTTTCTGGGGTCGTTGAATCCAAATCTGTGGTTCGTTTGACTCCATCACCTCAGAATAAAGGTTATTTCCAGGTCGAATCTACAAAACTCGCGTAAAACAAACCGAAATTCTTGCCATTTATTTTTTCTTACTATACCTTACACTTTTCTCATCAAATGATCGGTGCAAAGTTTTCCTTTTAGGTTTTTTCCTAGTACTTTTACAATTTCTTTTTAACATCCAGCAGTAATCGGCCTGCATACTAGTATCCCATCTGCCTTGATAATGTTTCTCCGCTACTTTAATATCTTGGTGAAAACGCTCTTCCTGTTCCTCACTATAATCTCCACAGTTGTCAGGCAAACTATCCAAGTGATTGTGTAGAAAATGTAATTTGTAATTCATAAGGCAACCCATTTTTCCAAAGTTCTCAACCATTTTAGATACAATTTCTTCGTAATTTGGGCTTCTGCGATCACCCAAAAAGTTTTCAGTAACTTCCTTAAAGCTAAGCCATGCAGCTCTTTCAATGTTTGACATGGAACTAATCAAAACTAATGGAAAAATTTGACATCATTTTTTAAATTTCTGTACCACCAAAAATACCTTTCTTCAATTTTGCATCTGATTTATTTGGAAACTTGCTTTCCAAGTATTTGAAACACTGGTCTTTATTTGAAGCCTTAACGAATTATTTCATTACACCACGTTTAATGTGTAATGGCGGAATGAGAACTTTTTTCGGATCAACCAATGGATTAACTATAACATTACTCTTTCCGACTTCGAGAGATTTTCTTTCAGGCCATTTATGATTTGCATAGTGCTTTGCACGATCTCTACTATCTCATAAGCACAAGAAACGTGGCGTCTTTGTGAATCCAGACTGCTGTTCTAACAATATTCCAGAAACTTTCAAATCGCCACATATGAGCCATTTATGCTTGTCATACTGAATTTTTTGTAGTATAATTTTGAGATTGTCATATGTTTCCTTCACTGTAGTGGACTGCGCTATAGGAACTGAGGCATAGTAGTTGCTGTTGTGTAGTAACACAGCTTTTAAACTTTTGTGATGAATCTATGAACAATCTCCATTCTTTGACTTTATATACATTAGGCTTAGATTCATTCATAAAACCGTCTACATTTTTACAATATACTATTTTATCACCATCATGATTAATTTCTTTAAAATATAGTTTGAAACTTTTGCTTCTTGTTCTGTAAAAAGATACTCTAGTAGAATTTGCTAACTGATTCATACCTTTTAAAGCTGAAGCTAGATATTCTGCTCCATCTTTAGGTAAAATAAGCTCTCTAAGAAAGTCGTTTAGTTTATTTTGAGTCTATAACTTTACGCTTTTGTCTTGTTGGCCCGCTGGAAGGAAAATTTCGTCATCGTCATCATCATCATCATCATTATTTTCAGTTTCATCATAACTATTGGTTCCATAAGATTAATCTTTTAAATCATTTTTATTAATTGCATCTCCATCAATGTCGTCAATGACTTTGTCGTTATCTTCGTCATCATATTTTTCATCGTTGGAATCTGATTCAATTGATAACCTCTCAAGAAGATCTAATTCTTCATCTCTTCTTGTTTTGTCGATAGGTCTTTTTACAGAAATAACATCAGCATAATTCACATTTGTTTTATTTTTACTATTAATTCCAATAATTTACTGAAGATACAGAAGTAACAATCGTCTCTTCCATTTGGTTGATACCATTTCATTGGGCTAATAAATTTAACTTTGTCATCTTCATTTGTTTTATCCCACATACAAAGCATTTTACGACATTGTTCGCAGATATTACATGGAGTCCACTTTTCTAAATTTACATCTGTTTTAAATTTAAAGCAAGTTTTGTAAATGTTTCTAAGATTCTAATTGAAATGTCTTCGATTTTTTAGCAGAGTGAATACTCCACAGACAAAACAAAAAAGATTACGATTCTTTGGACAAATATGCCCTCAAGATGTAGAAGGTAAATAATCCATGGTTTTTAGTATAACCCCGGACGTTAGGGATCCGGGTCCATTCGCAGGTGAATCCGCTGTCCCGGACATGATAACTTTTATACCTCTCCGGAGCTAAGTATAAGAACTTTACGACTTTGATGAGGACAATGTCAACTCATCGTCGAACACAGTACAGCTTCATCCTCACACCCTAACGTCCACCTGCAAAACAGTGAGCTTCCACTGGCATCGTTACCTTGACAAACTTATGTGCGGATCATTTCACACATCCCCATTTGGGGCAGTGTCACCGTCGCAGTTTTTGTTGAGGGAGCAGGTAAAGGCTATATTGACGAAATAAACTTCATGTTTTAATTCTTCTTATTCATTTAACCGTATATTTATACAATTAGAAAAAGCATGCTAATTTTAAAAAAAATTCTTTACATATATCACAGAAAACTCTAATGCATTTTGAAATTGTATAATGTACGATCCTACAAATAATAGAAAATTAAATATGATCTTTTATTCTTCAAAATAACCTTGTATTAAATTGAAATTAATCAATATTTTACAACAACCTGAAGATACCGTGGTTTAGGATTGTTTTGCTTTGTATGTGGGATAAAACAAAAGAAGATGCCGAAGTTAAATTCGATAGCCCAATGGAAGGATATCGACTAGATAGAAGAGAGGATTGTTACTTCTGTATCACCGTAATTATTAGAATCAATAGTAAAAATAAATCAAATGTGAATTATGCTGATGTTATTTCTGTAAAAAGACCTATCAAAAAAACAAGAATGGATAAAGAATTAGATCTTCTTGAGAGGTTATCAATTGAATCAGATTCCAACAATGAAAAACATGATGACGAAGATAACGACAAAGTCAGTGACGACATTGATCGAGATGTAATTAATAAAACTGATTTAAAAAATTAATCTTATGGAAAGAATAGTTATGAAGAAACTGAAAATAATGATGATGATGATGACGACGATGACATTTTCCTTCCAGCTGGCCAACAAGACAAAAGCGTAAAGTTATGGACTCAAAATGAACTAAACAACTTCGTTAGAGAGCTTATTTAACCTAAAGATGAAGCAGAACATCTAGCTTCAGCTTTAAAACGCATGAATCAGTTGGCAAATTCTACTAAAGTATCTTTTTACAGAACAAGAAGCAAAAGTTTTGAACCATATTTTGAAGAAATTAATCATGATAGTGATAAAATAGTATATTGTAAAGATGTAAATGGTTTTATGAATTAATCTAAGCCTAATATATATAAAGTCGAAGAATGCACAACAGCAACTACTATGCCTCAGTTCCTATAGCGCACTACACTACAATAAAGGAAACATATGACAATCTCAAAATTATACTACAAAAAATTCAGTATGACAAGCATAAATGGCTTATGTAGCGATTTGAAAGTTTCTGGAATATTGTTAGAACAGCAGTCTGGATTTACAAAGACGCCATGTTTCTTGTGCTTATGGGATAGTAGAGGTCGTGCAAAGCACTATACAAATCATAAATGGCCTAAAAGAAAATCTCTCGAAGTCGGAAAGGGTAACGATATAGCTACTCAATTGGTTGACCCGAAAAAAGTTCTCATTCAGCCATTACACATTAAATGTGGTGTAATGAAATAATTCGTTAAGAAGGGGCCGAACTATCTGTCTTTGTCTAATAGCATTTTTCATCATTTATGTAAACACTATCCGGTATAACAAGAAAAAATAGCAGCCCCCGCTAGATATTAGTATAATAAGTAAATTTTGTAATAACAACCAAATTTTTTCACTGCGTAGTTTTTGAATAATTAGAGACCTACCAAAAAAAGATAGGTTATATTCTAGATTGCTAGTAGGTCTCTAATTAGTCAAAAACTATGCAGTAAAAAATTTAGTTGTTATTACAAAATTTACTAATTATACTAATATCTAGCGGGGGCTGCTATTTTTTTCTTATTATACCGGATAGTGTTTACATAAATGATGAAAAACGCTATTAGACAAAGACAGATAGTTCGGCCCCTTCTTAAGGCTTCAAATAAAGATGGTCAGTGCTTCAAATACTTGGAAAGCAAGTTTTCAAATGAATCAGATGCAAAATTGAAGGGAGGTATATTTGATGGTCCAGTAATTAAAAAAATGATGTTTGATGATCAGTTTATTAGTTCCATGACAAACATTGAATGAGCTGCATGGCTTAGCTTTAAGGAAGTTATTGAAAACTTTTTGGGTAATCGCAGAAGCCCAAATTACAAAGAAATTGTATCTGAAATGGTTGAGAACGTTGGGAAATGTGTTACCTAATGAATCACAAATTACATTTTCTACACAATCACTTGGATAGTTTTCCTGACAACTGTGGAGATTATGGTGAAGAACCGGGAGAGCGTTTTCACCAAGTCATTAAAGTAATAGAGAAGCGTTATCAAGGTAAATGGAATACTAGTATACTGACCGATTTGCTGGATGTTGAAAAGAGATTATAAAACTACTGGGAAAACGAAAAAGGAAACCTTTGCACCGATGATTTGATGAGAAACGTGTAAGGTATAGTAAGAAAAAATAAATGGCATGAATTTAGGTTTGTCTTACCCGAGTTTTGTAGATTTGACCTTGAAATGACCTTCATTCTGAGGTGATGGAGTCAAACGAACCACAGATTTGGATTCAGCGACCTCAAAAATATAAATACATAATGTTAAAATATGGCTGCCATTAATTTTGTAGATTTGACCTTGTAATGACCTTGACCGTGAGGTGATGGGGTCAACTGGACCACGGATTCTGATTCAGCGACCTCAAAAATATAAGATATACATGGTCTGGTCCATGACATTTTTTTTCTTTATGTGGCTGTGTTATCAACACAATCATACGTACTTTTAATAAGATTAAATATCTTTGCATGGTTCTTGATCGTTTCCTAGACTGAAATGATTATGCTACCGTATATGATAGGCAAAGATGCCAAACTTCTTTATGTAAGTAAAATGCTAAGTGGTACATGGTGGGGAGGTCATCCTCAAACATTATTAAATATATACACTGCCCTTCTGAGAAGTACAATTAAATACAGTTTTTTTCTAACAGATATTAAAAATACTACCTTTAAAAACAAGATACAAAAACAAGGTATCAGACTGGCTTTAGGTTACAAACTTTTTACCCCTATTATCGTTTTACATGCTGAATCAAAAAACCCATACATCAAATTTGGACTTCAACATTTAGCTGATAACTTTATCCTTAACCTTTAGGGGACGAGAAAGCCACTATAGTGGCTCGACCATGGATAGACACTTTACATATGAGTATTTCCCAATATTAGAGACACATCCTATGTCCGCGAGAAACCCATGTAAAAACATTTCAAACATTTTATGAAATGTTTTTACATAGGTTTTCCGCGGACATAGGAATATTCCGGAAATATTTCAAATCTTCCATGCTGTGTGGGTAATTATCATACAACTATTACAGATATTATTATTGATCTATCCACAGGAAGCCATATTAAAAAATCCAGCAATCCACAAACTGAATTTTTAAACTATTTTAAAACAAGACTGCAAACTGTTTTTATATCTCTACTGACGCTTCGAAAATCTTGAGAACAGCCCACTTAGGCTTTGCTCTCTATGTTCTCACGTCAAATAGTAAATTCCAATACAAAACTATTGCTTAAGAAGGGGCCGATCTATCTGTCTTTGTCTAATAGCGTTTTTCATCATTTATGTAAACACTATCCGGTATAACAAGAAAAAAATAGCAGCCCCCGCTAGATATTAGTATAATAAGTAAATTTTGTAATAACAACCAAATTTTTTCACAGCGTAGTTTTTGAATAATTAGAGACCTACCAAAAAAAGATAGGTTATATTCTAGATTGCTAGTAGGTCTCTAATTAGTCAAAAACTATGCGGTAAAAAATTTGATTGTTATTACAAAATTTACTAATTATGCTAATATCTAGCGGGGGCTGCTATTTTTTTCTTGTTATACCGGATAGTGTTTACATAATTGATGAAAAACGCTATTAGACAAAGACAGATGGTTCGGCCCCTTCTTAAGTATTAATCTTTACTTTAGAAGCTTTAGCGATATTACTCGCTATCCATTAAGCTAGAACATCTAAACAGAAAAAAGCACTAATTTTTACACTCAATGAGTGTTTTAAAGGCAATTGATAACTACTCTTCAATGAATTCTAAAAATACATCACATCTTATTCTTGATATAAAATCTTCTCTATATGTTTGCGAACAGTATAATATTAATATAAGGAGATGTAAAACGGACACTGCACCTGTACCTTAGAGCATATACTACTGGTGGCAGCTTTAAATGCGCCTTGCGCGTGGTTAAGTTGAGAAAGAGAAAAACATATTGAGGTTGACAGATATCTCTTTTTCTACAGCACGTGATTAGTTTCTTTTGTTCCCTACTTCTTTATCACATGACGGAGAGATAGAGATAGCTATCAACCTTAATATATTTCTTCTATATATAAGGTGGCTCGCATAGCGTACCGCGTGAATAAGGAATATCATCCATCTTGAGATGCTCATTCCTTGTGTCGCTAGCATGCAAGTTGGTCGACGCAAATTATATATTAACTGCGCAGCAGATTGTACAAAGCGAAGCCTTTCACCCTATACGTTGTTTTCCGTTCTTTTTGCTTTCTCATAGAGAAAGCATTGTATCGATAAAAAAAAATTTTTTCTATTTTTTCATTAATTTGTACATATTTGAACTCGGTGAGTCGAAAAAAGTGGTTTCCAGAAAATGTCTGTATGTATGTGTGTGTGTGTGTGCGTGTGCGTGTGCGTGTGTGTGTGTGTGTGTGTGTGTGTGTGTGTGTATGTATGAATTCAGTTAGTAAACTGTATCTCGAGAACTTCTCGATGGATTTGCTTCTAATTTTGCATGGAATTTAGTTTTGTGACTAACTTGCTGGGAAGCTATTGATAATTGGTTCTTCTAGCGTAGTTTTCATTTTAAAGTTTAAAAAAAAAAAAAAAAAATTTTGATTTTTCGTTTTTTGGTTTTTTTTGTTTACTAATCGATGAATTTGCTTCGAAATTTGCACAGAAATTATTTGTGATTGCCCGGATAAAATAAATTTTTAAAAACTGATTTTCTTAGCTTAGTTTCAATTTTAGAGCATTTTGAAATTTAAAAAAAAAATGTTTCTATTTATTAAGCCAATAAAATCTTAAAAATTACTCGATGGATTTACTTCAAATTTTCCATACAATTCAATTTTTTGATGAACTGGTGCGGAAGCTATTGAGAATTGGTTTTCTTAGAGTAGTTTTTTTTTAGAATCATTTTAAGAATTTTAAAAAAATGTCGATTTTTCATTTTTTTTGTATTTTACGTAAACTACTCGGAAAATTTGTTCGAAAATTTGTATGGAACTTAATTTCGACTGCCAAAAGTATAAAAAATTTTGTAAACTAATTTTCTTAGCGCACTTTTAATTTTAGAACATTTTAAAAATTTTTTAAAAAATCTTTATTTTTAATTTTTTTCTATTTTACGAAAACCATTCGATAAATTTGCTCCAAAATTTGTATGCAATTAATTCGCTACTGTCTGAAGAAAACAAGCTTTGGAAAACTAATTTTCTCAGTGCAGTTTTAATTTTAGAGCACTTTGAAAATTTTCAAAAAAATTTTTATTTTTCATTTGTTTTCTTTTTTGCGTTAACCATACTATAAATTTTCTCCAAAATTTTTATGCAATTAATTCGCTATTGTCTGAAAAAAATAAGCTTTTGAAAACTAATTTTCTTAGCGTGGTTACAATTTTAGAGAATTTTAAAGATTTAAAAAAAATTTCGATTCTTCTTTTCTTATTTTTTTTTATTCTACGTAAAGCACTCGATAGATTTGTTCTAAAAATTGCAGGGAAATTATTTGCGACTGCCAAAAGAAGGGAAATTTTCAAAAATTGATTTTCATAGCGTAGTTTTAATTTTAGAGCATTTTTAAAATTTTGAAAAAGAAATTTTGAAAAGAAAATGTTATTTATTTAACCAGTTAGATCTCGAAAATTACTCGATGGATTTGCTTCAAATTTTGTATACCATCTATGTTTTTGTATAACTAGACGGGAAGCTATTGAAAATTGGTATTCATAGAGTAGTTTTTCTTATAGAGCCATAAACATGAACTGTATTTATATATAAATATGATTGCATTTTATAAAGATTAGAAATTTTGTTGTCATCATTCTTTTTATTACTACATTATATCATTCATTCAATAGAACAAATTTTTTTGTATTACTTGATGATTTAAAATAAATTATCAATGTTGAAAAAGCAAACAGCTAGCATATGGACAAATCTTTAAAACTTTTAATTTTCTCGTGATGCTTTTGAAAAGTCCTTTCACGACTGCTAGTGGTTTGCCGCATGATGCACACTATCTAAACTGGGCTCACACCTTTCGGGCAATCCTGTGACTCTATTTCTGATAGATTTGGTAAGTGTGCCATCAACGGCACAGTAGATATTTCTATAAAACGTAAATTTTTACATACATAAAATTATGTAATTTTTCATACATAAAAATTTACGTTTTATAGAAATATCTACTGCACCGTTGGTGGCACACTGATTAAATCCATTAGGAATAGAGTCACAGGATTGCACAGAAGGTGTGAACTCAGTTTAGATATTGTGCATTATGCGGAAACTCAGTAACAGCTACAAAATGACTCGCCACTAGTACATAAAAAGATTTGCCCATATATGTTTGAAATTTATAAAGTACAATATGAGTTAATATTAATGTTAGACAATTTTTTAATATTAAAATCACATTTAAATAAATATAAAAAAATTAATGAAACTCAAAAAGCTCTATGAGAAAGCATTCAGCCAAAGCACTTGGCAGCGTTTTTTAGTGTGTGAAGGAGTGAAATTATTGCGTAAGTGCTTCAAACTTAAATGCTTTATAATAATCTATATCTTTTTTGGCTGTAACGATGAATATATCGTTTCTTTTTTTGCTTTGTGTGCGTATGTGTTAGTGACCACGTGCGCGGCATTAGATAGTGCGTTCGTTTTTCTTTCTAGCTTTTGTTCAAGCTAAATTTCAGTGTAACTTTCGGGTTCAACGTATCCTTATATGTTAATCAAGCGTATCGTTGGCTCTCTTTTCAATGCGTTGCTTTGTTTAGATATAATTAAGATACCTCACGGAGTCGCGTCCGTATCACACGACTAGCGCCCTTTTTCTTGTATACCTAGTATTTGTCATTAAAATAAAATCTATAAGTTTTGTATATTTCAGCTGATTTCTTTTTTTTTGGTTTGTATGTATAGTGTAATTACTAATTATATTTTTAGCTATACATTTAGCTACATTTGTGCGGCCACCTGATCCTCGTGTCCGTTACACATTACTTTATAATGAAAGTCACCATAAAGATAATTACTACTTCTCTAATTTTTATAAAAAGGATCAACCTAAACCTCAGTTCGCATCTTTGAATAAGTCTAGATTTGATATAACCACAATTAATCGAATTCGTTCAAATCATTATAGTTTATTAGCTAGTATGTTTAGGAAAAATATGTTAAATACACTTATGTGCCAATGTCAAAACGACATCCAAGATATCTAACATATTACTTGGGACTGCCCCTCTTATAACAATCAACGCTTTCCTTTAAATAACAAATCAAAGAGACTTTTTGATAATTCAAAATAATCTCCTTTTAATAAATCAATAGACATTTTACTTAAAAATCCCTACAACACAGAAGTTGAAATACTAATTGAATTCTATGAAAAATGCAAACTCTTTATTAAGAACTATGAAACTTAAATATACAGCCATCACATCTACTTATTCATTTGAATAACAGAATAACAATGAAAGATAATATAACTAACCAGAAACCAGATTACATTAATTATTATAGTCTGATTTTATTTAATATTATTTTATTTAATTTACTTACTATACATTTAAACATTAATCATTTAACTTTGATCAAATTGTCAAATTAAGTTTAAATAAACCATGGTTATCGGATCATGGTTACAATCCACGGTCATTAAACAAAAAGTTAGAAAGAAGTAAATACAAATGAGGGCCGATGTCTTTTCAGCGTGTGTATATATACATACATACATACATATATATATATATATATATATATATATATATATATATATATATATATATATATAACACGTGGGAAGAGTTTAAAATATTTAGTTTTTTTTAACAAATTGATGCTGTTTCGTATGAGCGTTTTGGGGGTAAGTGCCTACTGGCTTTTCGCCTCTTTTATAGGTACGAGCCTCTGGGGTAATCGAGTCAATCGGAACAGTGAATTATTGCACACATATCGTCTTGCGCAGCTAGGGACGTCCTGGTAGTTCTGTGCCTACTGGCTTTTCGCCTCTTTTATAGGTGCAAGCTGTCGGAGTTTACTTGGCGAAGCAAGATGCTAAATTATTAAAATATTAAGTAATTGATTTTTTTTTTTTCCAAAAATTTCCCACGTGTTAATAAAACAATATTAAGTATAAATTGTGAAATTGTTATGAACGTGAAATTAGTAATAAGTGCATAAATTAATGCGAAGCGCACTGAGAAAAGAGAAAGTTCAAAAATTTTAAAGACAAAGAAAGTTTACGAAAGAAATTTTTTACCATATCCAACCCGAAAGTTTCTACTTTCATCCCCACTACTTCCACCGAGAGTCTCACTTTCTTGTCGGGGCAGGAAGCAAAAAGAACGTTCTGCGCAGGCGCTAACGACAGAGTATAGCATACGTTATATCTCTCCGTCTTTCGTTTCCCCATATAATGACTAATTTATCTAGCCTTTTTGCTCTTGATAAAAGGTCATAGTAAGAACAAAACAAAGGCAGATATCAAAATCTTTTTCTGTTTCTTTTTCAAAATCTCTTAAATTTGAAACAAAAAAAAAAAAACAAAATGTATACATTATAATGTATATGTATACATTGTATTATATTATTTAGTTAAAAATGTATGTGATGAAAAATGTGTGCATTGAAACAGAGTGTATCAAAGAATAACTCTATCAGATTAAATAATAAATTTTTTTATTAATGAACTATCATTACGAGTGTTACCGTGAAGTGTATTATCGTGTAGTGTATACAGTAGAACAAAGCATGGAATCTTTAGAAATGTGTAATGAAAAATTAGAATAATTCATAACATCTTTTTTTATTAATGAATTATCATTACGAGTGTTACCGTGTAGTGTATCTAGTAGAACAATATAGCATAACGTTTACGTTATACGTAATTTTAGTTGACAACTTTCGACTTAGCTATGGTAAAAAATTGTATACGCGCCACGGAAGTGAAGGGGGACATCTTAACCCGCCTTCGGCTCGGGCGATAACATACGCGCGGGTTAGAATGTCCCCCTTACCTCCCTTGGTGCGTGATATACTATTCAAAATATATTATTTAAAAGGAATTCGTTATAAAACCAAAAATTCTAGAATAAACGCGAGGTGACTATTCAAGGTTGTTAGGAGACCGAAAGCCGTAGGAACGAGACCTTTTGTGTTTTGAGAAGTATAGTAGTTAGTCAAATAGCGTAAACAAGACGCGTGAGGCTCAAATTTTATCTTGTAAACAAAGCGAGAATTTTATACTAGGGAACAGAATAATCTTATTGCGATTTTATTGTTATAAGTACACAATTGTATATACGGGCGTGGTTATTATTTATTTTATTCGTGTACCGTTATTTATTTATTTTGTGTCGTAATTAATTTATTTATACTGTACATAATTTTTGTAACTTTCCGTTTTGAGTGTTTATTTATTTATTAAAATCGTGTTTCGTCAATTATTCATTTTATAACCGTTCGTGTTGCAATTGCGGATTTGATTATTTATTATTAGTAGTATTTAATTTTTTTTAGATCGATTAATTATTTTGACAGACCGTTTTCAAAGCGCATTTGTGCATCTTGATTGACGCGTTTTTCCTGATTTATTTAAGGAATAGCACGCGCAAAATGAGCATTAATATGGACGTTGAGAACGAGAGCGCGCTTAATATCACTGAGATTGCTAGGGTAAATAAGATTATAGAGGATAATTTAGAGCACGATTCAATACCCAATTCTTATGATAAATTTAAAGAACAGGTTGATAGTAGAAGATTAGTTGCAAAAAGTGCAAAGTAGTCTGCTTGGGGCAGTGGGGGGAGCCGTGCAAAAAGGGGCAACTAGATCGCAAATAGAAAGTAGGTACGAAGAATTTTTAAAAGCTCAAGATAAAATACACCACGAGAGAATTCACCAGTTACGTGATAAATATACGAAAGAGAATAAAGCCTTGCTCGCAGAATTAGAAAAACGCGATAAATTAGTAGAAAAAATGCTTTATGAGATTGACTTATTTAAGGCAAAAGTAGGCGCTCCTGACCCCATAAAACTCTATTTCGAAAGAAACCCTGTAGCTATGGTCAGTAATACTAACGTGGTTGGTAACATACCGACAGGAGGCAATATATCATCGGCAGACCTCATATCGACAGCAGATAACCATAGGCGAGTAAACGCCGTAGAGACCAACCAAGCAGTCTCTACACCTACACTGAGTATAGGTGGCAGCAGTTACCATCACGGTATTAGAAATATTAACTTACCATTTTGGCAACACGACCCGGATACGTGGTTTAACATCTTCAAAAGCCAGATTAACCTTTTAGGGCCGATTGACGATAACGCGAAGTTCTACGCGTTGGTTACTAATCTCGACAAAAGCGTAACCTACGAAACGTCTGAGATTACTAAATTACTGCTACCGAGACAGAGATACGAAGGGTTAAACAAACACTTATTAGAAAAATACGGAAGATCCCCCGAAAGTGAATTTAAGATCTTGTTCGCTGGTTATAAGATGGGAGATAAGAAACCTTCACTATTCTTAAGCGAAACATAGCAAGAGGCCGGATTCTACGGCAGATGTGCTCGAGACGTGGAAGTATAACCTCTCGCCAACTATTAAATATTATTTGGCTAGATACGGTCCAGATATGGACGAAGCGCTGCTTGTCAGGCACGCAGATGAAGTGTACAAAAACCTGCAAGAAAGCAAAAAAGAGATAAGCGTGGTTGAAAAAGTTAAAGACGACGCGGAAGTAATAGCTAAAATAGAGGCGGTCGTTTAAGATCAGTTAAAAAAGAAGCGCGATTACGCCAATGAGCGACGACTAAGATCCCGCGATCGCGATAATAAAGATAGGAATAGGAGTAGATCCGCGAAAAAAATTTGCAGATATGCAGCACCTTCTGGATATCTGCCTATACCACAACCTTTCATACAGCCGCCCCTTTTTTTTAACCATTTCAGCAAATCCCATAAAGCAATCACCTGCACAAGAGCATACAAGTTATGCTAATGACTTCAGAGAACTGCAATGGTTGAACCAGAAAGGAAAAACTTGCAGAGTCCAGAAAAATGTATGCCGACCTCCTGCAGTTCCGAATGAATGCTTATTCTCCACTACAGCTTGCACTAGCGTAAAGCCGTCTACCTTAAGCGAAACAGCTTTGAATTCTCCCCTTAACTTTGAAGATGCTCCGATGCATTAACACCCAATGCCAGTGTTAGCATCAATTACTAGCAATCACCCTGTAACCCCTTTAGCTAACACTTTAAATAAGAGGGAGCGCGTACAGAAGGAAAATCGTCGCCCCAAACCAAGAGCAGAAAGTAAAACTCGAAGATCAAGCCGAGCAAATAAAGCAGAACCAAAGATGAACCTACCGCCAATTAAAAAAAACTTTTGGCGAAAGCAGGTAGAGCCGTGTTTCAGATGTAGTAGCTTAGGGCACTAGCTGCGAGAATGTTCTCAACCTATGAAGTGCTATGGCTGTGGACAAATCAACGTCCGAATCAGCGACTGCACCCAGTGCCAAAAGAGCAAGCGAGTAGAGCATAAGAAGAGCGAGCAGGAAGAGCATCAAAAGAGCGAGCGAGCAGAGCAGAGCAATGAAATGGAACCTACCAAGAGCGGGCGTGCAGAGCATTCACAGAGTGAGCGAGCAGAACAGAGCAAGAGTAAGCGAGCAAAGCCAAACCAGAGCAGAGCAAGAGCAAGCGAGCAGAGCAAAATAAAAGCAAGCGAGCAGAGCCAAAACAGAGCGAACGAGCAGAGCAGAGCCAAACCAGAGTATGCGAGCAGAGCAATGCAAGAGCGAGCGAGCAGAGCATCGACAGAGCGAGCGAGCAGAGCACAACTCCGATCTCCCAAATTTTAGCTATGCGGAGTATCTCTGCTGCAGTGCGCGAAAAAGCAACCCATTGACCCGAGCCCTCAATTCAGCAAAACCCCTTTATACCATCATTAATATGCCTATTATAACCCTCTAGCATCATATCCAGCTATTTAAGAGGAGGCCGTATCATTCTGTCCTTGTCTAATCTAAATTTTCGTTATTATAAATAAATAAAATATTTTCATAGAAAAGTAAGACAACCGCCCAATAGAGCAAAAGGCAAGCAAACTATTCTTTTCCATGAAAAAATATGAAATTTTGATTATTTTTCGAGTGAAGTCTGAAACGGAAAAACAATCGAATTTGATTGAGTTGATTTGACTGTTTTTTCGTTTCAGACTTCACTCAAAAAATAATCAAGATTTCATATTTTTTCATAGAAAAGAATCGTTTGCTTGTCTTTTGCTCTATTGGGCGGTTGTCTTACTTTTCTATGAAAATATTTTATTTATTTATAATAACAAAAATTTAGATTAGACAAAGACAGAATGATACGGCCGCCTCTTAAAATCCTTATATCAACCAAACTCACGACCCATTCAGCTAATCCATTATTTAAGCAATTTTGTGTGTTTACTAAATTACCCTTTTTTTGCTATTTAATTATTCTTCATACACATTGTACAAACATTGCTAGCTATCCAGACTTTTCCACTGACACATAAGCAAGTGCTAAATTTTATTTTTACGCCTTACTATTACGTAATTAAGAGTAAAATCTATAAATAGAATATTTTTTTGGTAAATTTAGAAAATTGCTGCAAAATATCAATTATAAAATAATTAATCTTATTAAATAATAGTATGCATCGACACATACCATCAGAGCGTCACCTTTCAGTGAGTAAACACTTAAATTTTTAATTTTATTTTTAATTTCAAATTTTTTTATATGAAATGTAATTTTAGATTTTTTTTTGGTGTGTGTATGAATAAAATACATGTAAGAATGGGCTATGAATTTTATTTTCTTTAGCTTTAAAATAACTAGTTTTAAGATTTGTAATTTTTATAAATACTATATGGATAAGCCAGTCGCTTCGTTTTAAATTGAGCGCCCTCATATACAGCGCGAAACACCTACATTTTACAATCATTTACTTTAGCTAAAATAAAGTCAGCAGATACAGCAGAAGAAGAATTTTATAAATATACTTCACACCGCTGCAGATAACACCGATTATCTTAGTTTAAGCAATAATACTTTCTTTTCAATGCATAAATTTTCTTTTTTTTTGTTTAGCTTATGCCTTTTTTGCGTTTGACGAAAGTATTCGGTTCTACCGTATACTTCCGTGTGGTCGGGCGGATTTGTAACATGGCAGATTGGCCATATTACTTGTGTGTATATTTGTAGCGCATATAGTCGACAAAAGGGAGCATCCAACTACTGGCAAGACGGAAAGCAAACCACAAATATTTGAAACTATAACCCAAGATCGTTGGCACATACGCGCGAATATCTAAAGCACGTGTACTATGCACTCAAATAGATAGCAAGCAGCTTGACTCGAGTAGCTGAGCTTAGGTCCGTTAAGGATCATTTGTCTCTCTCTTGCGGCGCGCGCAGCGTACAGCACGAGAGATGAAGCTGAGCAGAGACAAGAAGGAAACGCCATTCATTCGTCATTTAAAATTAATTTAACATTGCGTCATTCCTTCTGTCGCCAGCGTGTAGTAAAGAGAATTACAACTTGCGATATTACGTAGTACTTTTTGTTGTGTGTTGCAATTATCGAAGCTCGATTGAATGGAAATAGATAGATTCACTGTTCTATAATTAATTTTAGTGTGCTTAAAAAAGCCTCGTATTGTTGCGAGTGCACGATTGCTAAGTAAAAGAATATAATTTATTTCTTTCTTTCTTTTGCGACGTGTGTGCCGGGCGATCGCGTGCGCGTTCTATTGCGTACTTTCCCTTAGTGCTATTCTAATTCTTCTTTTTTGTGTGTGCTCGTGCCCTTTTAGCGTATGTTTTTCTTACTATCTGCTTTTCGTCGTGTCGATAGTTACTTAATTAGTGCAAGCGGCGTCGCGTACGCTATAAGCGACTGGCGTCCATTTTAAGCGCGCGTGCGACTAATGTAAAAATTACTGATATAAAACTTCTCTTTTTTTTGTTACTTAATTAATTGCATCTTATATATTTTTAAAACTTAGTGCAACCTCCTGATCCCCAAGGTTGTCACAAATCTCATAAATATAAATTAATAATCAACTTAATTAAATACTTTGCAACATTAATGAAAACTTAATTGATAATGATATTAATTTGAATAAATAAAAAATTTAATATAATCAAAAAATTTTTAATTACTTCAATACAAACATTTAATTGTAATACATCAATTAAATATGTACACTGAAAGAACTTTTTGTATGCTGTATGCCAAAGCGTGAGGGCGCAGTATACTACAAGTTTACGGAAGACAGAAAAACAAATGTTGGCGTTTTGAAAGCCAACCGATACCAGCCACTGGTGCGCGTGCAACTCATAAGTAACTTTTGGCATTCAAAACGCCAACATATGTATTACTGTTCGCCGCTGAGTATGAGCGGACTGTATACCTCCCCTCTTGGTTGGCAGTTTGTTAAGGCATCTATCCGTGTAATTATTCTAAACAAAAACATTTAAGAGGATATCGTAGTTATCCCCTCCTAATATTTTTATTCAAAGTTCATAAGTAAACGGTGCGTCAAATCATATTCTTTCACTACAGAAAGAAAACTTATAAAATTAAAAAAACCTTTAGTTCAAGCCGAGTTGAGCAAAAAAAAATTAAAAAATACATGCCTTATGCGTAAAAAACTAACTAAAAAATATTTAATTTTTTTGCCCCTATTCAAATGCCTGCCATTTTTGCGGAAATTATCGAATCATAGAAAAACAAAATGGAGGTAAAAGCTAAAGGTGTCACCTTTAAAATGAGCTATAGAAAGCTCATTTATGATCGATTTTACGGTAGTTATGGTCATTTTTTATGAAAAAAACGATTTTTTTCAATAGCTATTATCTCAAAAAATACGCATGATATAATAAAATTTTTAATAAAACAGTTGTTTATTTTTGAGTCAAAAAAATAAATATTCAGGTTAAACTGAGAATCAATAAAAAAAGATTTTATTCATTTTTGATCCCATTGAAAAAAAATCCATTTATTCAATATTTATATTTTAATGAATTTAAAAAAAAAATTTTTCTTCCGGATTTCAGTTAAATCTAAATATTTATATTTTTGACTCAAAAATAAACAATTTTTTCATTAAAAATTTTTTTATATCATGCGTATTTTTTGAGATAATAGCTATTTAAAAAAATCGTTTTTTTTATAAAAAATAACCATAACTACCGTAAAATCGATCATAAATGAGCTTTCTATAGCTCATTTTGAAGGTGACTCTTTTGGCTTTTACCTCCATTTTGTTTTTCTATGATTCGATAATTTCCGCAAAAATGACAGGCATTTGAATAGGGGCAAAAAAATTGAATATTTTTTAGTTAGTTTTTTACGCATAAGGCATGCATTTTTTAATTTTTTTTTGCTCAACTCGGCTTAAATTAAAGGTTTTTAAACCCTTTTTAAAACCCCGTCGGAATTTTTTAATTACGACTATTTTTCACTGAGCCACAAAACTTTAACGTTTTATCGATTTTCATGAAGGATGGGCAAATGTGGTTGGAGGGTAGTGTAAGTAATCTATAAAAATAATTGATTTTTATTTGTGAATTCCACTATCAAAAATATTATGTTTAAAATAAATATTTTGTTAAAACAAATAAATGTTACCCGCGTAAAAAAAATTTGTATAGCCAAGATATTGGTGAAACAATATCCAATATTTCGCATTTATTTAAAAATCTCTTGGCAAAATTTTTCCAACGTTTCGCCAACATTTATTATTTATCAATCCCTAGGGCCGAAACCCACCTTATTCCCACATATTGGCAATATATTGGATATTGCTGATATATTGGATATTGCTATATCAATATGTATAATGATAAATAATTTTAAATAAAAAATCAAAGTTTTAGCACATTTAATTGTAAACTTTTTAACTTTTTTTATATCATATCTATAAGGTATACAATATAGGTGATATTAAAATCTTTAATATAATATATAAAAATAAAACATTGGTAAATTAAATTCAGGAATCTTTTTTTGCAGAACAAAAAATATATTTAATAAAATAATTTTCAAGTCAAATTTTACGAATATAAATATAACATAAAATCTATTATACTAATTGTATATTCACATTACAATTTGGTTGAAATAATTTCTGAGTAACAAAAATGTTAAATCAAATGTAATCAACCCAAATCGACTTATCTCATTTCTGTAAATAAGAAAAAGATTAAATCATTTTTAATTTTAATAAATACAACTTAAGGAAAATAATTCATATATTTTATTGTTCAAAATGTTTCATTAATTTGAATAATGGAGATTCTTTGTGTCTTCAATGTCATAATAATTCAATAAATTATTTTCTTGAAATTGCTTTAATTTTACAATTAAAAACATTATACAAGCGACCTTATTTTTACGAAAAAATAATTAAATATCCTAGAAATCAGTCACTTCAAGCTCAAAAAATTTTTTCTGATATTTATGATGGTTTGCTGTATCAAGAAATGCTCTGTCCAAATAAAATATTAAGTGATCCCAACAATATATCTTTTACGTGATATTCTGACGGTGTTAGAACTATAAAATCTTCCAAATACAATAATTGGACGTTTTATTTAACAATTAATGAACTTCCTTACAAAGAACGACACAATATTGAAAATGTGTTGTTAATTGGCTTGTGGTTTAGAAAACTGAAATCTAAAGTTAATTTCTTCTTAACTTCCTTAAAAAATTGATTAAAAAAATTGTATAAAGGTATAGATTTTGAAGTACCCAACGTAGATAAGCCTATTAATGTTAAAGGTATAATTATAAATGGCGCGTGCAATTTGTCAGCTAAGCGATTTTTCTAAATATGTGTTAATACAACGGTAAATTCGGTTGTCAAATATGCAAACAGGAAAGCATTTTAATCGCCAAATCAAGAGTATACCCTTTTAAAAAGAAATTAACGTTGCGAACTGATAGCGAAACCATTCTGCACGGTTAACAAGCTCATGTTAGTAATATCAAAGTTTGCGATGTTAAGGGACCAACAATGCTCTCTAAAATTGTACCAAAATTCATCACATCAACTGGTAGTCCAGGGGCAAACTACACAAGTCGTGGCTGACCGAGGTTCTCGATTCTACCCAGGTTTTTTTAATATATTTTGACCTGCTGATTCCGAATTTTTTGGGTAGAAAGTCTGAAATTACGAGAAGTCAAGATTAATAACAAGTAAGACTCGTAAATTTTTAGGGTTTTTTATAGACTCAGTTAAAGATACATTATCCTTAACTGAGAAAAAGAAGCTAAGATTGTTGGAAAAATTAAAAACATAAACAGGTTATAATTCTAGAATTTGCACAGGTATTAGGTATGTTCGTGGCAGTTTGTCCAACTGTTAAGTATGGTTAGCTATACACAAAAATTTTAGAAAGGGAGAAGCTCTTAGACATGAAGAAGAATAATGAGGATTATAATAAAAAGATATTTATAAACGAGGCTTGTAAATTAGACTTACAATGGTGGATTAGAAATTTACAGGACAGTAAAAAAGAATTTAGACAGGTTGCATATCCTAGGGTAATATCTACAGATGCTTCTGATACAGGTTGGGGTGCTACGGATGACCAAGAAAAGGTCTGGGGCGCTTGGAATAGACAACAACTTAGTTATCATATAAACTTAAAAAAATTGTTAGCAGTTAAACTAGCATTAGAAAAATTAGGCAGTGGTTGCAGGAATAGTAACTTGTTGCTGCGAATTGACAACACAACAGCAATAGCTTATAGTAACAAGATCGGAAGAGTCAGATTAGACAGGTTTAACAGGATAGCTAGAGAAATTTGGACATGGGCAGAAAAGCGTAATAATTTTCTTAGAGCTTCATATATACCATCTAGACAGAATAAAGAAGCTAATAAATTGTCTAGACTAATTCATCAGGATGCTGAATGGGAGTTATCTGAGATTGCCTTTGAAAAAATTGTTGAAAATTTTGGTTTACCAGAAGTAGATGTATTCGTATCAGCCTTAAATAAAAATTATGCAAATTATTTTTCATGGTTGCTTGACCCAGACGCGATGCAGATTGATGCCTTTTCAGTTACTTGGAAAAAGATCTTTTTCTACGCTTTTCCTCTTTTTATGATGATTTTAAAGATATTAGAAAAAATTAGAATTGAAGGAGCTAGAGGTATTCTAGTAGTTCCTAAATGGAAATGTCAACTTTGGTTTCCTATATTTTCAAAGTTAATTATAAAGTGCATAGAAATTAAACCAGATCCTAATTTATTATTATCTTTATGTAGACGGAAGCAGCACCCAAGAGCAGCACACCTATCATTGATTGCAGCACTAGTTTCCGGAGATCTTTGTTGAGAAGAGACGTACCAGAGGAGCTATTAGAAATAATATTTTCGTCGATTAGCTTAGCTACCTGGAAGCAGTACAGGAGTTCCTTAGAAAAATGGCTGAAATTTTGTGAAATAGAGGTTATTGACTCGTGTCAGCCTGATAAGGCACAGGTTATTAAGTATCTAACAGAGCGTTTCAATAAACGACATTCCTACGGCACATTAAATGCTGATAAAAGCGCAATATCTCTTCTAGCAGTCAAAAAAGTAGAAGAAAGACTTATAAAGAGATTTCTGAAAGGATGCTTTCGCTTGAGACTAACTCATCCAAAATATTGTGCCATCTGGGATGTAGAGGTAGTTTTTAAGTATATTGAAGGTCTAGGTGATAATTTAATACTTACCTTAAAAGATTTATCGTTTAAGTTAGCAGCCTTATTAGCCTTAAATTTAGCGCAGAGAGTTAAAGCTCTTGCTTAGATAAAGTTAATTAATATTAAGATTAGTGCTGATAAAATAGAGATTATTATCACAGGTATGATAAAAAATTCGAGACCTGGAGTAAAAAATCCAGTATTAATATTACCTAAATTTGAAGCTGTACCAAAGTTGTGCGTTTATTCGTGTATTATGTGTTATTTAGATCGTACTAAAGCCTTAAAAAGCAATTCAGATTATCTGTTTCTTTCTTTTAAAAAGCCACACGGGCAGATAACTTCACAAACCATTAGTAAATGGATCAGATTTACATTAGCTAATGCAGGCATAAATACACAGATATTTTCTAGCCACTCTACAGGACACGCTCCGACTTCAGCAGCCTTGGTTAGAGGTCTCGATATAGAAATAATAAAAGAGACAGCAAGCGGGTAAAAAAATTCATTAGTTTTTGCAAAACATTATAAAAGGGAGATTATAAATGATAAAGATTCGTTTTATTCTGCTTTATTAAATAAAAAGAGTTTATTATAAATAAAAAATGTTTGTAAACTATGTCAAGTATTAAAAGCTTTAAAAAAAAAAAAGATTGTTAAAGTACGCTAAAGATCTACATATGTTATAATCTCGAGAGCGAAGTACAAAGTATAATTATAGATCAAACAAACTTATCTAAAGTGAAGTTTGATCGTAATTATACGAGAACTTTGCTCGAAGAGATTATATTTCCACCCACTATTTTACAATAGTACCCACATCCAGATAATTACTTTAACAATTACTCAAAAGTATGAAGTGTGGTCGAGAGAGAAGGTAGAACCAAATGAGAAATAGATGTCGCTATTTTTCATTTCATTCTCTCTGAAAGAGACCGTTGTGTCATCTGGTGAGCAGCAGAGGAAATACTACATATGTTATAATCTCTTCGAGCGAAATTCTCATATAATTACGATCGAACTTCACTTCAGGTAAGATCGTTTGATCTATAATTATACATGTTTATTCAATAATAGAACTTATTAATTGATGAAATGTTTATGATGCAAGTTAAGTTTCTTAGTTTTTTCAGTCCATGAAAATTAATGGTATTTAATATTTTTGTACACTGACAAATTATATTCTAAAAATTACTATGTCAGCATTGTAACAGACCACAGACTATCAAAACATGCTCTTTTTCCTAGCGTTGTAGTAATTTTTATTAGGTTCCTAAAATTACTTACAAAATAAACAGCAAAAAATACTAGGCAATTTTCAAAATATTACAAAACAATCTTGAAATAATCACAATGTCAAGATAATAAAATTTCAAGTGTTTTAATTTTTTCAATAATAACTGTAAATTTTCATTAGTCCAGATATTAATTTTTGTCATATACATAGTATATAGAAATTCTATAATTTCTTGTAAAAATACCCCTTGCAAATGCACAGGTTGTTTCTTAAATGAGAAAAAACGATACCGATATATCTTACTTTAAAAATCCTGGCGATTGACATAAAATAGAAATTAGTAACCAGCAAAAAAAATTTGTATTGTTTATTTTATATAAAATTTATCAAGTAGAGGAATAAAATTTTCTATATAGCATAGTAAATTTAACGCAATTGAAAAGTTTACAAAGTCACATAGGAAAAATGTACTATGATTCTTGTAATATTTCATATGGAATTTCTCTCACTAGGAGAGTATCAGACCTCCGGATCACGGATTTTGCTCAAACTTTGTGATAAGTTTTTAGATGTCAAAATATGAAAGGAAACAGAATTTTAGACCCCAACGCTCAATATTTCCCTAGTTACAGGCAATTAAAGAATATCACTAAAAAAGTTACTAGATTTTCAAACGCTTACAGTTCCTTAGCATTGATAGCTAGGAGCTTGAAACTTTTTTAAAATTAAAGCTGAGCTCAAATCCTCTCGAAATAGTAGTCATGGCATGTCAAAATATTATTTTTTCCCAAAGTTATAGCGTGATAAACATTGGACCTGATTTTTCTTTTTAAAACATTAATTAATAAAAAAAGCTGAAATCGGGTCTAATGTTTATTACGCTATAACTTTGGGAAAAAATAATATTTTGACATGCCATGACTACTATTTCGAGAGGATTTGAGCTCAGCTTTAATTTTAAAAAAGTTTCAAGCTCCTAGCTATCAATGCTAAGGAACTGTAAGCGTTTGAAAATCTAGTAACTGTTTTAGTGATATTCTTTAATTGCCTGTAACTAGAGAAATATTGAGCGTTGGGGTCTAAAATTCTGTTTCCTTCCATATTTTGACATCTAAAAACTTATCACAAAGTTTGAGCAAAATCCGTGATCCGGAGGTCTGATACTCTCCTAGTCAGTGTATTTAACATAAATTCATTTTTTAATTTAATTTCTATTTAAAATAAAATATTATATTTACAATAATTCTAATTGAAATAATATATTTACAAAAATAAGAATATATATTCTTTTCCATGAATAATATAATTTATGATTTACTTTTTAGGAAAAAAATATTTTATGAAATTTCAGCTGATAAATCAGCTAATATGTCAGCTGGCATATCAGCTGCGATTGACGGACAAATGAACATCTGATTTATAAGCTGATATATCAGCTGATTTATCAGCTGCTTTTCTATAGCAGGGTAGTCATTCCAACCTTCCTAGGGAATACGATTGGGGATTTATCTTGAAGTCAGATAAAGATCATATGCCAGAGTTCTCAGTGGCGGATCCAGGGACCTCCCTGGGGGGGAGGGGGGGCAATACCGGCAAAAGGTATACTGATTTCTAAAAAAAAAAGCTCCTATGGGTAGAAATATGAATTAATTAAGAAGAACAATAAAATCTGATCAATACTGAAAATTGCATTCTCGATAGCTTATCATGTGTAAAATATATTGTGTTAAAATAGTTTGAATTGTAAATAATTTCATAAAAAAGATGTAACATAAAAAGCAGTCCAACTTGTATTGAATTTACGCGGTAAAGCGTATCTTTATATCGCGTTTTCTAAAAACCTATATTTTTAAAATTCATCTGCAACATCTCAAAAACTACTGAATGGATTATATTTTTTATATAAAAGTAGATTTAATTTTATTGATAGTTATACCTAAATGTAAATGATATTTAAATTTTTGATAGTACTTAAAAGAGCGAAAAAAATTAAAAAATTAATTTCTAAAATTATATATCATGTAAAAATTGTTGGTATTTTGATTTTAAATGATTCTCACGGCTCCTATAGTACAGATAAATTGGTCACCTTTTTTCGAGATTGTTGCTTTATAACAAATTTAAAGTATTTTATATTTAAAAAATCATTCTCTTTACTTTAACACTTATTATAAGCGTTAAAAAATCTGAATTTTTTATTTCATTCTTTCCATGAAAAAAAAAAAATTGAAGAAAATCATTGTTTTTTGGTCTTAGATGAGGTTATACGCTTTGAAATTAAAAAAACGTCTTAACGGCATGTCGGAGCTGCAGCAATCGAGTTTTGCTTTTTTTATTTTATCGATATCTTTTTAAATTCTTAAATTAAACAAATATAATGACTTGTCCGCACTAAAGTTATATTAGTACAATAATTTTTGTTAAAATAAAAAATCATTTAGACTTGTTATTTTTTTATGAGCTTGGATTGGAAATTAGATATCAAACTCGACAAACCTAACTTTAAAATACGATATATTGAAAGTTTTTATTATAACTTTGTATGTATAATATTTTGGTGCTTTTCTTGAGTTGTCCGCACTACAGTTTAATCTTACAAATTTTTTCTTTATAGCAAAAAAACTCAATTAAACGCATCGTTTATTCATAAGTTAAGATTGGAAATATTATTAGAAGGCGGACAGCTTCGTCATGCTCTTAAGGCATATTTTTAAAAAAAGCATTCATACTTGTAATGTATAGGAACGGGTAAATTTTTCTGAATAATTTTAAGATAACTTCTTTTAGACTGTATAGTAACAAACATGCAATAAATTAAATTGTAATAAAATTCAAAGATGAGTCTTACATATGAATTGATTTATATTATAAATTCTAATCTATGTTTAGTATCAGTCTTTGCGAATCTACCACATTTTTTTCGTGAAGTTCTTGGAATTAGAAGAAAAAAAAACAACTAAAATTCAATCGTAAGAATATTAGGAATATATAATATGTTTATGACTAATATTAACAGTAACATTTGTTTTAACTGTTTTTCACAAAATAATATTTTAGAACTAATATAGGATTTTTTTAATATTTCATATCACCATGGGAACTTGTACATCGACATTATAGTTTTCCAGTTTTCAACGACTCAAATCTGTATATAGCATTCATGCTGTAGTAAGCAGTAGAGGGCGTCTTACGTAGTAGGCTAGTCAAATGGGTATTGAGGTCTCTTATAGTTGCGCTCGCAGTATATTGTTTGTGATATTTTGTACTAAAGTATATTTGCTGTCAGCTTATGTCCCCGGGGCAGTGATGGATTTCGAGGATGCTTTATACATTTATGTATATCTATATATTAGGATATCCTTTAGCCAACTTCAGAGTATACCGTAGAATTAGAGTATAAGCAGAATATATTATTCTGTAGTATGTTCTCTGAAGTTGGCTGTTGGATATCATATAAGCATCTTCGAAATCCATCACTGCCCCGGGGATATATGAACAAGTAGTATTTCCCCGGGGAAATACTCAATATGCTATAGTAAGTTGGGATACAACTAAAATCTTCAGTACGAAGTGAGCGCTGATGTGTTTGGAAAGGATAGTAGCGTAAACTTGAGAACATAAACAGGCGCGTTAGACGATCGGCGCCGCATAGTTGAGTTCCGCGCTTATTCAAATTTCATAATGGTCTTTTTCGTATTAAGAGGAGGTCACGTATCTCTGTCCTTTTCTAATCAAAGAATTGAATTTTTCACAGAAACTAATAACTTTATCAAAAAATGAAGAGAAAGCCGCATCTCGTAATAAAAAAAGCAATATTTTCTTTTATAAGAAAGAATTCATTCAATTGCTTCGTTTTCAAGAAAACCTTGAAAAACTTAAATCATAGAGGTTAGGGTGGACAATTTGGTTTTTCAAGGTTTTCTTGAAAACGAAGCAATAAAATTAATTTTTTCTTATCAAAGAAAATATTGCTTTTTTTGATACAAGATGCGGCTTTCTCTTCATTTTTTGATAAAGTTATTAGTTTTTGTAAAAAAATCATTTCTTTGATTAGAAAAGGACAGAGATACGTGACCTCCTCTTAAATACATTTTTAAAAATATAAATTAAATAAATAATGGTTCATAATGATTTATTAATAATAAAATTTAGAGTTAATAGTGAAAAAAATAATCTCAGTTATAAGTTTGTACATTCATATTTACAAGTACAAACAAATATAACAGAAAAAAAGATTTTATAAACATATGCATCTATCATATTTAGTAAATCTAAGTAAAATATTAAAATAATTTTGAACTAAAAATATGTGTATCCTAATGCAGTAAGTATCGTTTGCTTTGTTTCTCGAAGCGTCACACGACATGTGGCGCTTGCGCGCGCGCAAACGACGCTGCCTGTTCCACGCTTCTTGAAATTCTACGAAATAGCTTCTTTCGCATTTTATAAATTCATGAAATATACATTGAAAAAATGTGAAAAATGTATTAAATTATATATTTATAATTTTATAGTTCCTCTAACTGCTTACAACAGCATAAAACAATCTACGCAACATGTGACGTACGTCGGGAAAATATTTGCAGGGTTAAATGTTTTTTGCTTGAGCAGCAGAAAATCTCGGGCGCGCAAGCGCGTGTTAAGTATATTACTAATATAAGCCCCACTACGCTTGGAATACGCGTGTACGCCGAGGGGCTATTCACTCTTTGAAATCAGTGACCACCCTGCTCTGTAATCGATTCTAAATCACATGAAATCCAGTGAAATCACTGTATTATTACAAAATCAAATTAATCAATTTTAAAATCAACTAGAGTAGAAATCATTAAAATGATAAGAAATATCAAATGAAATTAACAGAAATCATGAAATTAAAAGAAATCAAAATTTTTTTGTAACTAACATTTATTCCGGAGAATAGAAGACTGTGCATGAAAAAAAAGTGTACAGTTTGCTTGCATTTGTTTTGATATTTTTACTGTTATAATTACAACCCAGTCAAATCATATAGGATAAGCATATACTATTTTGACTAGTTTGATTATTAGTTTTTCCACAGAAGTCGCGGTAGAAACCAATATATCTACATTTATCTTTAAAAGATTAAATTAATTATATAACGGTTTAAAAAATTAATGCTGAAAAGTAATTAACATTATAATGAATGAAACACCAGGTAGCTGCGAAAATGTCCTTTATATTTGCACTTCAGAATCAAAAATTTTGAGCAATGACGTTGTATTAAATTTAAATATTCCTAATAAAATAGGAGAATTGTTTAAATGAATTTAATATTCTATATTATTTAGTTTTTGAATCATTTAAATTTTAATGATATGAATTTAAATTTTATTATTTCTAATTCAACGATAGAATTAAGATATACATTTATGACATACATTATTATTAGAAAATTCACTTATAAATAACCTTTTCAGTTCTTATGTGGATCATTAGAATTATTGATTCCGTAATTACATGCAATCATTTTTTTTCTCATTATGGAAAACAACAAAATGATTGCGAGAAATCGATTGAAAATATTTAAGAAGAGTTCTATTTTACTTACTGCTAAAATTTAACTCAAAATAATATATTTTTAATCATGAGCGAAAATTTATATTACGGCATGCACGTTCGTTTCAATCGAAATAATATATTTTATATAATTTTTATTTATTTAACAAATTACATATGATTGATGATTATGAATTAGGTTCGGTGATTCAATTTTCGAGTACTACTTATAAGGTTGGGGGGGGGGGGCGTTCGCCCCCCGCTGGATCCGCCACCATTCACACATATACACCCATACCTCATTCCCTTCAAGACAACCCTAACTGTTCCACACTTCTTTAAATTCTACGAAATTGCTTCTTTCACATTTCATAAATTCATCAAATATACATTGAAAAAATGTAAGAAATGTATTAAATTATATATTTATAATTGTATAGTTCCTCCAACTGTTTACAACAGCATAAAACAATCTACGCAACATGTGACATACATCGGGAAAACTCCCTTCGTACGTCACTTGTTGCGTATATTACTAATATGATCGATATTTACAATCTATTTTAGGATGATAAATATTATGATTTAGAAAAAAGCATTTTCTTTTTTAAAAATAAATTATTAAATTTAGAGATTAAAAATGTTAATTTTGATATTAATGGTTTAAATAGATATTTGTTGGGTCTTGAATCATATTTATATAGAGTTATGAATTATAATGATTTACATGAATTTTTTCATAATCAGGAGAGGCACTTTAATAAAGTAAAATATATGAAAAGGAAAAATTTAAAAAGAAAATTTGAATATCTTGTTCGGAAAAAACACTCTCAAATCAATCATTATAATGGTAATGATGGTTGGTTCAGAAATCTGACTGATAGAGTAATACCTAATGAAGTGGTGAATGTTATGTCAAGGGGAGCAGGGTTTGCTTTACCATACTTAAACAATGATCTTCCGATTAAAGAAATTATTGCAGATGTGGAAAGTAGTGTTGTTGGTTTTAATGATGAATTGAAGAAAGATTGTAGGGGATCATTGGTTAAGATTATAGAGAATTTTAAAAGGGAGAATAGATTTAATAATTTTATTTATGGGAACTTGTGTCATGATTTAAAGGTAACAAAAAAATTTTTGAGGGATAATGTAGACATAATTTTTCAAAGGGCTGATAAGGGTAATGTAACAGTAGCTTCATTTAAGGGAGAATACATGAATCATTTAAAGCTTCTTTTGGATGATGATACCACTTATAAGAAAATTAGGAATCCACATATAAATAAGTTACAAGATAGTTTAAAGGATTTATTGTTATATTGGAAAAAGAAGGATTTTATAGATGATAAAGTTTTTAAATTTCTAAAATGTGAAAATGGTACAGTTGCAAAGTGTTATGGGCTTCCTAAGATTCATAAAGAACAGCTGACATATAGAATAATAATATCGTCAATTAATTTTCCTACGTATAAACTTGCACGGTTTTTGTCTGATATTTTAATTAATGTAGTTGGAAAAACTAATTCTTTTGTTAAAGATAGTTGGAGTTTTTATGATATTATAAAAGATATTGTTATACCGAATGATCATAAAATGATTTCGTTGGACGTTGTATCTCTGTTTACGAATGTACCTCTGGAGATGGTCAATGAGATCATTTGCGAGAGGTGGTCTAATATCAGTTTATATACTAGTTTAACTCAGAGTGGAATGATTAAAGCACTTCCATTAGTTTTTAATAATACAGTTTTTTCTTTTGATAAAATTTTTTATGAGCAGAGGTATGGTTGTCCGATGGGATCACCATTGTCACCTGTGATAGCTAATTTGGTGATGGAAAAATTGGAGGGTGTTGCTTTGTCGAAATTGAGTTTTGAGCCAATAATTTATAAAAGATATGTTGATGACATCTTTGCTGTGGTGCCAGATTGTTTTGTGGATGAAATGGTTGATGTTTTTAATTCTGTTCATGATAGAATTAAATTTACTAAAGAAATAGAGTCAGATAATCAGTTGAGTTTTTTGGATATTAAAGTAATTAGAGACAGTAATAATAAAGTTAAACTAAATTGGTATAGAAAGCCAACTTGGTCTGGTAGATTTTTAAATTTTAATTCACATCATCAGTTCGGAAACAAAATTGGTACTTTGAAGGGTGTGATTGATCGCGCGATTAAGTTATCACATATAGATTTCAGAAAAGAAAATTTGAACATTGTTAGAAAGGCTTTTGTTAGTAATAGTTATCTAATCGAATTTGTTAATAGAATGATTGAGGAGAGGGTGAATGAAATTTATAATAGTAATTTAAAAAAGAAAATTGATGTAGAAACTAGAAGCTTGTATTTTGTTTTGCCGTATGTTAGAGGTTTGTCAGAAAGAATTAAAAATGAATTCAAAAAACATAAAATTCAAGTTTTCTTTAGAAATAATAATGATTTAGGTAGATTTTTTAATAATTGTAAAGATAAGGATGAGAAGGATGAAAAATCGGGAGTCGTTTACAAGATCAATTGTAATGATTGTGATAAATATTATATTGGACAGACAAGTAGATATTTAAAGAAACGAATTTATGAACATAAATATAGTTTGAGAAGTCCAAATGTTGTGTCGGGTTTCAAGCAACATTGTTTGGATTCCGTTCATTCTTTTGATTTTGTGAATGTTGAAATTTTACAAAATAATATTAAAAATAAATTTAAAAGGGAGAGTTTTGAGAATATTCACATTTTTCAGAATAAAAATAATGTAAATTTAATGTTAGAATCAAGTAAATTAAATAGTATTTATCATCCTTTTCTAACATAATATAGAATTAAAGTGGTGGAGGTATATTAACTTATATTGGTGTTTTTGATGGTGGAGGGGATATTCAAATAATTTTTTAGGTATAAATTGGGAGTCATGCGGCGAGAGGAGTTCAGTCCTTGAGGACGAGCAGTAGCGTGCTCGAAACGTTGGACATTATACAGGATCACAATCGAAGAAAGGTTTTTTGGTGGTGGGGGACAGTCAGATTGTGCTTTACTAATTTTATTTATTTTCAGGTTTCTTTCCAGTTAATTTTTAAATTTTTATTTCAGATTATTCTACGGGGGTAATTATAAACAAGGGCAGTCTGACTGTCCATATTTATTTAATTATTTTATTATATAGATTTTAAATTGACTGTAAGACCGATGGAAATATTTATCATCCTATTTACTATTCAGTCGACATAAGTATTGTTTTTATTTACAATCTATTTTATACAGGATACTTCATCGAACATTGTTTTTTTCAGTTCTACCTTTCTATAAATTGTATATTGTTCTAAAAATATGAAATTTTCTCTTATTTGCCATACTAACACAAAATGTTTAAAATAAAGTTTGAATTAAAACCCTTCCATTGAAAATTATTAGTTAAAACTTTTTTTAAACATTTAAAGCTAGTTGGGTATGTATAAATTTTTATAAATAAATTAAATAGTGTTTTTACATTCACTAGCAACATTCATGCGCGCGAAGCGCGCAACAAATTTATACTCCAGGGTCAACTATGGATATAATAACATCTATAAACATAAGTAATTTTAATAAACGAAATTATTTTAGTAGCAATTTTATTGTTTTTAAAAAAATGATGAGTGGTCATCTATCAAAAATTAATATTAAATAAAAACTAAAATTATGAACCTTAATGTATGTATGTATATATATATATATATATATATATATATATACATACATACATACATACATACGTGGGACATTCCACGTCAATTAGAACGCACCCACAGACAGGTTTATATATATGGGACATTTCATGCCAATGCGCATGCACACACACACGATTATATATGTATATATATATATATATATATATATATATATATATATATATATATATATATATATATATGGGACATTTCAGGTCAACTCTGTACGTACTCATGATCACAGGCTTCTCTATATATATGGAACATTTCATGACAACTCTCACATACCTATCCGAGTTCCTTCAGGTTCGCATATATGGGACGTTTCATGTCAATTTTCATTCATGCACGCACACGTTAATATACATGGGATTTTTTATGTAAATTTCAACGCACACACATACATGTTTATATATATGGGACATTTCATGCCAATGCGCACGCACACACACACACACACACACAGCATTATATATATATATATATATATATATATATATATATATGGGACATTTCATGTCAACTTGTACATACTCATAATCACAGGCTTATCTATATATATGGAACATTTCATGACAACTCTCACACACCTATCCGAGTTCTCAGGTTTTCATACATGGGACGTTTCGTGTCAATTTTCATTCATGCACACACACGTTGATATACATGGGATTTTTTCTATAAATTTCAAAGCACGCACATACAGGTTTATATATATGGGACATTTCATGCCAATGCGCATGCACACACACAGGATTATATATATATATATATATATATATATATATATATATATATATATGGGACATTTCATGTCAACTCGTATGTACTCATAATCACAGGCTTTTCTATATATATGGAACATTTCATGACAACTCTCACACACCTATCCGAGTTCCTTCAGGTTTACATATATGCGACGTTTCAAATCAATTTGCATTCATGCATACACGCTTTTATATACATGCGACTCTTCATGTCAACTCATGTACGACCTTACTGACAGGTTTTTGCATATGTATATATGGTCCATTTCATATCAAATTGCTCACGTTCACCCTCAATTTTTTTGTTTTTATATATATATGGGACATTTCATGTCAACTTGCACGTACTCGCAAGCACAGGTTTTTCTATATATATGGGACATTTCATGACAACTTGTACACACCTATCTAAGTACCCTTAGGTTTATATATATGAGACGTTTCATGGCAATTCGCATGCATGCACACACGCGTTCATGTACGTGGGACTTTTCATGTCGACTTACAAGCATGATATAAACATGTATATATATACATAAGGGACATTTCATGTAGAATCGCACGTACACACACAGGTTTATTCAAGTTTATATGGAACATTTAATTTCAACTCATACGCGCACGCACACGCTCACACATACAAACACATATTTAACTTTATATCTATATATATATATATATATATATATACATACTTTACCTTATCGATGTAGACAATATTTAAAAAATAGTTATTTATTATGCTGTGGTACCCACGATCGCCGTCTTTGGATACCTAGGTGTTAATGACAACTTAAACATCACCTACAGCTAAAACTTTTGAAATTCAACTTATAGTTTAATAACTACTTTGAAGTTGTTTCAAATGTTATCTAGCCAAACATGGATGTTCCGAGTAAGATAAACATTGTCTACAAGAATATCTTTTGAAATTTAGCCATTATTTATTAATAACATGTACGTTTCCCGAGATGACATCTCACAATATCCAGGTGATCCTGGCTACCTGGAAATCGTCTATATGAATGAATTTTGAAATTTTCCATACCGATTATGAAGTTTACAGACATTTGCAGGGACTACGTCAAATGAAACTTGGAGATTCTTTTAGATTTCGATTCTAAGGTTGTTTGATTAGGTCGGAGAATACTCGGAAATAAAAAGATTTTATAAGAACAATTGTTTAAGATTCATGCAAGTTCCATGGAATATGTTGATTTACTCGTAGTCGATACCCATATATAAAGATCATTCATACAAATCATCTCGCATATAAATTTGCGGTAGTATCCCTACTAATTTATGAATTTTTCGTTCGAATAATGCCAGCGAAATTTAACTTCGAGAAAGCATATTACTATTGTAATTAGTGAATAATTTTAACATTTTTTCATCAAACATCATTCCGATATACAGGTAATAAGCGCTATCATTTAAAAAATTTAAAAAAAGTTAATTTATTTATTTTATACTTTTAAGTCTATTTATTCAATTATTGTATTTTATTTTTAAAGCATGTTTTTAAAATTTTGTATTTTCTATTTTTAAGTTAAAATTGTTTTTATTATCATTTAGAGTTACATTGCAACCAGACTTTTCGAAGATTACACTCAGGTACATCCGTTATCGGCGACTTGGTACTCCAGTTCGACCTCTTCATCCTAAATCATTATTATGCATTATAGATTCACTTTCAAACCTTGAATTAGGTTTTAGCAGCCCCGAAATCCCCGGGGAACCCACCTCGACCCAGAGAAAGCCTCCCCACTTGTACTTCCTCGGAGACGACGTCCATGCGTATTCTGGACAACGTGCATCACTTTGTGGCAATTGTTTGATCTCAAATTCGGTTTTAGCAACCCTGAAAACCCCCGAGAAACTCACCTTGACCCAAAGAAAGCCTCCCCATTTATACTTCCTCGGAGATGACTTTTCACACCCATTATCATCGACCTGGATGTCCAGGTACCAAAATGACAACTGATTATTGTATTGTCATCCAAGACCAAAGTCTATGCCAATTGTCAGAATTTATATCTGTCAAAAAGTGCCTGAAATCGAGCGCGCAAGATTTGATTACAGACAGACAAACATGCAAACAGACATGAAGGCGAATATAAGAAAAGCGTATATAAAAAAATAATATTTACCTCCGTTAAGTCTGCTTTGAGACTAATTATCTTTCGTTTTTTATGACAAAAACAAGTAAATTGAATTTGAGAAAATTTCTATAAGTTACTTAAATTTATGAAAAAGTCAATATAAATCGTCATTTTTGCAGAATTATGAAGATTATGATTATTTTCGTGAAATTATAAAGTTATGGAAATTATTTATGGAAACGTTTTCGATTGGAAAATTTGTGATTATTGCAGTTGAATTTTGTTACATCATCATCAGTTACATCCTCGTTAAAATGACCCGAAAATTTCTGAAAGAATCGGAACAAATATTTTTCCGGTCTTTAAAGAATGTTTAAGAACTATTATGAAATGAAAATTGATAAATGTTTCAAGTTTTCCAAATCGTTCCGACATTGAAATTTCAATTATAAGCCGTTACTCATAAAATTTGGAAAAGTCTATTGTATGCAACTATTTTTCCAGTGATTCAGTTGTAATTTATAAAATTGTGAATTCGGGTGATTCATTATGTTTCTTTCCGTAATATTTATCTGATGTTGGAGCTACAGCAATCAAGTTTTGCTTTTTTTATTTCATTAATATCATTTTAAATTCGTAAATTAATAGTATATTGTGTAACGAGTAAGGTTTAGTTGACTATTGCGCACGAGGGCAAGTTGGCGCACGAGCGTAGCGAATAGCGCCATTGCCCGAGACTCTCTCTCTCTCTCTCATATCTGCCGTACGACTGACTCGCAATAGTATATTTCAATACTGTTTGGTACTATTATTTGTAATTAAATTACATACTTTTAGTTCACCAATTTCACGTTTATACGGAATAATTACGATTTCGTTAATGTAAAAATAATACAAGAATAGATGATACGATTTACTTTGTCAGAGGTTAAAGCGAGATAGAGTATAAAATTCATCATATGGTCGATGAGATACAGTATGAGGGCGCTGCGCTTGTATAAACCTTTGCGATTTTACATTAATTAACGCTTTTGCGTGACATTATTTTACAGAATGTAACGTATTTACGTGATTTAATACAAAATAATATTATACATAGCTGTGAAACACACGCCCTCAAAAAACAACACACGCAGCGCGCGCTATTAGCTACTTACTACCCCGAAAACGCATGCACTATAGGCCGCTTACTCAGCACGGATCAGAAAAACAAATATAATGACTTGTCCGCACTAAAGCTATGTTAATACAGTAATTTTTGTTAAAATAAAAAATCATTTAAACTTGTAAATTTTTTATGAACTTGGATTGGAAATTATATCAAGCTCGACAAACCTAATCTTAAAATACGTTACATTGAAAGTTTGTATTATTACTTTTTATGTAGTATTTTCGTGGGTTTCTTGAGTTGTCCGCACTCGAGTTGAATCTTACAAATTTTTTCTTTGTCGCAAAAAAATGTTATTAAACGCATTGTTTATTCATAACTTGGGATTGGAAATATTATTAGAAGACTGGAAGCTTCGTCATGCTCTTAAAAATAGAAATAATGTTATCTAATTTTAAAAATAATATTAATCTGAATAATATATCCTCATCAGAAAAGTTATTGGAATTTATATATTTTTAGAACCTTTCCAATTTCATGTGTACCACTATGGTATTATATGGGGATATCCATCCAACTTTAAATTCTCTAGTAACAGGTCATTATTTAAACTAGGTTATAATCTTTTGTGCTATCCTGTAACTCTATTTCTGATGTATTTTGTAAATGTGCCACAAACGGCGCAGCAGATAATTCTATAAAAAGTAAATTTACACATAAGATAAATTACGGTAATTTTTTATGTGTAAAAATGAATGTTTCATAGAAATATCTACTGCGCCGTTTGTTAAACATTTACAAAATACATCAGAAATAGAGTTACAGGATAGCACAAAAGATTTGAACCTAGTTTAAACAATGTGCATCATGCGGTAACCCAGTAACAGCTGTAATATGACCTGTTACTAGACAATTAAAAGTTTTGTGGATATCCCCATATATCAAAAAATATGATTATGACTTCTTCAGATTCTTTATGAATTTCTAATATATTGAATAGTGATTTTTGAAGGGCATATCATAGTATTAATTAAATTAACTTATTAATAAACTGAAAAATTGCCTAGTATTAATAAATTAGTGCGATTTATTGTATTTATTCACAAAAAAAATTTATAGCTTAGTCGTGTAAAATGGCTTTATTTCCATTATCAAACAATTTCATGGTATGCTTAACTATTTCAAGAGTTAAAAAAATTTAATAATATGTATATTTTTTTATAACTTCAAGATCGTTACTGAGAATCATAAATAATTTTCACGGTATTTTATTAATAGCAGGTCGTACATCTCTATCCTTTTATAATAAAAAAATTCAATTTTCTGCAAAACCTTATGATTGTAGCAAAAAATAAGAAGAAAGCCCTATCTCGTATACTAAAAAGCAATATTTTATCTTATGAGAAAAAATTATTTTTATCGCTTCGTTTCAAAGAAAACTTTGAAAAACTGAATTGTCCATCCAAACCTCGATATTTGATGTTTTTCAAGGTTTTTTTCAAAACGAATCGATAAAAAAATTTTTTTCCTATTCAAAGAAAATATTGCTTTTATGATACAAGATGGGGCTTTCTCTTTATTTTTTGCTAAAATTATTAGTTTTTGTAAAAAAATCAATTTTTTGATTACAATAGGACATATATACTCGACCTCCTCTCAAGGATCTTTAATAGCTATTAAACTCTTTACAAGATTGTAATAATTCATCTCGATCTACTTCCACAGAGTTCGTGAAGTTTCATTAACCTTTCAATCAATATACAGAAAATATAAAGATTCATCCGTATTCTTAAATGATCTCATAGGAGTCGGTCTGTGGCTCATTCGGTAGAGCGTTGGATTCGTAATCTCGAGGTTCCGAGTTCGAATCCCGCTCTCGGCCGATTGATACAAGCACCACTGTACGTTACATGTGCTTTGTTCACAAACACACTTACGAGCTCCGTCGCTGATTAGCATAGCAATAATAGCATAGCATAAATATAGCGACGTTAAAAAAAAAAAAAATGATCTCATAGATTTATAATCATTTATTTACCAATAATTTAATAAATATATTCATACGATGATAAAACGTGAAAAATATTTCTGAAGAATTTTTTAAAATACAATCTAGAAGGATTCTCCTGAAAACTTTACAGTGCTGTTCACTTCTAAAGCGATCTTAATTGTTCATTAATTGTGAATACAATAAAATTAAGGTTACTATTCCTTAGTAAAACTTAATGAATCAAAAAAGTTCAGAAGGTATCAACGAAAATCATGACAATTTTTTTCATAAGAGTTCACAAAGTTGTATTATGGACTGGTACCAAAAACCGCAAAAAATTAGAAAGGTTCTTTTACATCAGAATCTTTCCAAACCTTAATGTACATTTTAACCGGGGTATTTCACCTGAATACGGAGGACATTTATAACTAATATAGGTAGCTAGGAGAGTTTCCGTAGCCGATGGAGATCCACGGCTCCACCAAAGTTTTTCCTATGTATTTTGGTGCTTTGAACACGAATTTCGAGGGTGGATAGCTGGAAAATCGTTAGGAAAATCTCTAAAGTAAATTTTCTGGTTGTTGATTCTCCGCAGAAAAACATAATTTTTCGTGTTTTTCATCAAATATTAAGTCGAAAATATTCTTATCAATTTTGCCGTACATTGCACCATTTCTCTGTAAAAACATCATAAATATAAAAAAAACTCATTTTGCCATTTTTAATGATTTTTTTTATTTTATTGCACTAATCATTGGTGACCAATATATTAATTAAATTATTATATTATATTAAATTATTCTTTAATCCACCAACTGTTGATAAAAAAAGAATGGTTTAGGCTGGTTGCGGTCTTCCTTTAATTTTTCACGAATAATTGAACCGCTTATTCAGAAAGTACTGCGCAACGGTGCTCACATGAAAAAGTCAGGTCGGAAAATAGGGGAGATTGCTATAGTAACATTAAAGTCCACGGTTCCAAAAATTTTTTTTATATATTTTGTCACTAAACATTAATTTAAAGGGGGTGAAGTCGGAAAATGTCCAGGAAAATTTGTATGATATAATTTCCAAAAATTTGAAAAGTCTATTTTTCAAATAAAAAACATTTTGACGCTTATTTCATGCAATTTTCATGCCAAAATTATAAAAAAGAATAAGTTTTATAATTTTTTTCAATTTTTCATATTAGAATGAGACTATTGTTACAGTGCAGCAGAGATTAGAATAGGATTTCCTAAAATTTTATTTCATTTGCTAAATTTATGTTATAATTTATAAATACGTTTAATTAATCGTTATTTGTATTTTAATCTTATAACATATTTTACGTGTAGAATTTTTGCTACAAGAACAATATGTACAGTACGCTATTCATTATTTTATGAAGTTTAAAAAACTTGTGTTTTTATAATTTATAAAATTTTTTAACGAAGTACAATTTTTTTTTTGTGAACTACTCTTTTACTGTTACATATTTTGTAAAAATATATCTTTTTAATAAAAAAAATAGGTATATGATTGATTGAAAATATTAATTTTAATTAATTTAATTTATGTATAACCCTGTTGAAAAAACTCACTGACATGGTAACATTTTTTTCTAACTATTAATAATTGAATTTACTGATTTGTTGATTGTAATTCTTTAATCATTTATTTTATTTCCGCAATTCAATCCAAAATATCCTTAATTTATAATCCTTCAGTTGAAAATTGAGGCAGCACACTAATTATAACACATCCAAAATAATTTATAGCAGCATCATCAGTGTCACAACCAAATTTTAAAATTGCTAAGCATAAACTTTCAAAACGAATTTCAGGAAAAAGTAATTAACATTGTAAAAGAATTTTTTTATTACAGATAACTATTATGGGAAAAACTTTTTTGAAAATAAAATCATATAATCAAATTATCCATCAAAAAGTAAAACCATTCCTTAAAAATCTTTAAGATTTTTATCAGTATTAATATTAGCAATTTTTCCTAAATTAGGATTTTTTTTATTTTAAGTAACATAGAAAAAATAACCTGTTTGTGTAACTGATTAAAAACTGCTCACTTGTTAAAAAAAAAATCTGGTGGCACTCATATATATATATATATATATACCTGTGTGTGTGTGCGCGTATGTGAATTGACATAAAATATCCCATGTATATGTATATACATATATTCATAAGCCCATGTGTGTGCGTGCATGCGCCTTGACAGGAACAGCCCCATATATATATATATAAAGAAAAATATATACAAACTCAAGTACGTGTGTCATGCATGTAAATTGACATGAAACGTCCCGTGTATATAAACCTGTGTGTATGTGCGCGTGTGAATTAACATTAAATATCCCATGTATATGTGTACACAGATATACACACTATATATATATATATATATATATATATATATATATATATATATATATATTCATAAGCCCATGTGTGTGCGTACATGCGAATTGACAGAAACGGTCCCATATATATAAATACAAATTTCAAATACATGTTTAGATGTGTTTGCGTGTTCGAGTTGACAAGATATGTCAAATATATGAAAACCGGTGCGTGCGTGTTGACATGATACGTCCCATATATGTGAACCTAAGGGCGCTTGGATAGGTGTGTTAGAGTTGTCATGAAATGTCCCATGTATATAAACCTGTATAGACGTGGGTAATAATTGACGTGAAAAATCCTATGTATATTAACGTGTGTGCATGCATGCGAATCGATATGAAATGTACCATATGTGTAAACCTGTGTGTGTGCGTGCGTTCGAATTGACGTGAAAAATCCTATATATATTAACGTGCGTGTGCATGCATGCGAATCGACATGAAATGTCCCATATATATATATAAACCTAAGGTTACTAGGATGGGTGTGTGCGTGTTGTCATAAAATGTCCCACATTTATAAAAAAGCCTGTCATTATGAGTATGTACGAGTTGACATGACATGTCCCATATATAATCCTGTGTGTGTGTGTGTGTGCGTGCGCATTGGCATGAAATGTCCCATATATCTAAACCTGTAAGTGCGTGCGTTCCAATTGACGTGAAAAATCCCATGTTTATTAAAGTCTGTGTGCATGCATGCGAATAGACATGAAATGTCCCATATATATAAACCTGTGTGTGTGCTTTCGAATTGACGTGAAAAATCCTATGTTTATTAACGTGCGTGTGCATGCATGCGAATCGACATGAAATGTCCCATATATGTAAATCTAAGGGTACACGAATGGATGTGTGCGTGTTGTCATGAAATGTACCACATATAAAGAAAACCTGTACTTATGAGTACGTGCTAACCGACATGAAATATCCCATGTATGTATGTATGTATGTATATATATACATATATATAAACCAAAATATATACGGGTCAACGGGTGCAAGTTGACATGAAACGGACCATGTATATATATATATATATATATATATACATATCAACTTGTCCGTATGTGTGCGTGTTGGTCGACATGAAATGTTGCATATATATGAGCCTAGGTGCGTATGTATGTGCGCGTCCACATATGTTTTTCTATATACATATATATGATACAAATTCCTTAGTACGTTTAATTAAAAAGGAATTGTGGAATTTTTAATTAAAGCCCTCGAATTCACAAATCATAATCATAACTGACGCTCTTTCAATTCACGATTACATTTTGATTTCTTAATTGAAATTTATTTAATTAAGAATTCCTTTTGATTTTGGAATTAAAGCCCTTTCAATTCACGATTACATTTTGATTTCTTAATTGAAATTTATTTAATTAAGGATTCCTTTTGATTTTGGAATTAAAGCCCTTTCAATTCACGATTAAATTTTGATTTCTTAATAGAAATTTATTTAATTAAGAATTCCTTTTGATTTTGGAATTAAAGCCCTTTCAATTCACGATTACATTTTGATTTCTTAATTGAAATTTATTTAATTAAGGATTCCTTTTGATTTTGGAATTAAAGCCCTTTCAATTCACGATTAAATTTTGATTTCTTAATTGAAATTTATTTAATTAAGAATTCCTTTTGATTTTGTAATTAAAGCCCTTTCAATTCACGATTACATTTTGATTTCTTAATTGAAATTTATTTAATTGAGAATTCCTTTTGATTTTTTAATTAAAGTCTTTTCAATTCACGATTAGATTTTGATTTGTTAATTAAAATATTTTTAATTATCAATTTAAAAGGAATTGTTAATTAAATAAAACTTTAATTACAAATTCAAAAATGATTCGTGATTCAAATAATTTTTAATTACTTTTTTCGCAACCCTGATTGAAACAGCTGTGGCTATTAGTTTATTCACAGTTAGAAATATTAAAGACAAAGTCTGTTAAAACCAGTTAACAGACAAAAATGTGTGTTACTTTAACAGACAAAATGTCTTTATAGTTCAGTCAAATTAGAATTTTTTTATGCAAAACGTGCTACAGGGCTGTTTTTTGCAGAAATATATTGTAGATGATATGTATAATAAGAATATCGATGTGCGCCATCTCAAAAAGTTGTGGAAAAATGTTTATTAAGAAGGGGCCGAACTATCTGTCTTTGTCTAATAGCATTTTCCATCATTTATGTAAACACTATCCGGTATAACAAGAAAAAAATAGCAGCCCCCGCTAGATATTAGTATAATAAGTAAATTTTGTAATAACAACCAAATTTTTTCACTGCGTAGTTTTTGAATAATTAGAGACCTACCAAAAAAAGATAGGTTATATTCTAGATTGCTAGTAGGTCTCTAATTAGTCGAAAACTATGCGGTAAAAAATTTGGTTGTTATTACAAAATTTACCAATTATACTAATATCTAGCGGGGGCTGCTATTTTTTTCTTGTTATACCGGATAGTGTTTACATAAATGATGAAAAACGCTATTAGACAAAGACAGATAGTTCGGCCCCTTCTTAACAAATTAAGGTAGAAAAATCAGCTTTTTTTTCTTTTTTTTCCTGTAACTGCGCTGCTTTTGACTTTAGAGGAAAATTTTTTTAATAAAAGTTGTTCAAAATTAAATTTCCTTTAAGACTATCAGTTTGCGATTTTCTAAAATTTTCAAATTTTCTCGGTAAATGGGGTTTTTTCGAAAAAATGTGTAATTTTTCAAATTATAGTTAATGACAAATATTTTATTCTAAATTTGATGAAACTATGGGAAAAGATAGATTTTCTATTGTCTTTAATCCTCTTCCAAGCCGATCTGTATCGGCCCATAAGTAGAGCAACAATTAATTTGTTTATTAAAAAAAAGTCGAAAATTCAAATTGACGCCAAGTTAACAATAATTAATGCAAATACTTCAAACTTCTTATGCATATAAAGGTAGGATACCTTTATCATAAATGATTATAAAAATTAGAATTTTTTATTTTTTTGCACTATTTTTTAGCGTTTTTTCGATTTTACAATTTTAATTCTTATAAATAAATGCATATATTTCAGCCAATTTTTGATATTTATTAATTTTATAAAATGGAAAAGAAAGGTCTTTTGAAGACCTTTCATTTGAATCTTTTAAAAGTTTCCTATCGTAAAAATCAAAAGAGTAACAAGGCTTTTACTTTGACTAACAATTGCGCCATTGTTTTTAAACATTTTGACTCGTTTCAAAGTTTAATAGCCAGTTCATGATATAAATTATTTATTGGTGAAACTTCATTAATGTCTTCGAGCATATACTACTGGAGGAAGCCTCCGAATGGCAGCAAGCGTTACAAGGCGAAGAGAGAGAAAGCCTCTATTTTGGTACGTGCTGTCTCTCTCTAGCCTGATTTGATTGGCTGCTTCTGTTCCTCACTAAGAAAGTGAGAGAGAGATAGCACGTACCCAAATAGAGGCTTTCTCTCTCTTCGCCTTGTAACGCAGTTAATAGCTGGGAGGCTTCCTCCAGTAGTATATGCTCGAAGATTAATGTATACAAAGTGATTCTTGTACATATAATCGTTTGCAAATTTTCTTACGCATTACATTGAGCGCGAGAATCAGATAACAGAGTATATAAACGGCCAGCGCGCATGCGCACGGTGGCATCTTTTTCTTCACGCGAGAATCGGAAAAATTTTCAAAAGTTCTAATAGTTATTGTATATGAAAATTAACAATATCTCTGGTAATTATGATCCGATTTACATGTTTCTTTTTTGCTTTCTCATAGAGAAAGCATTGTATCGATAAAAAAATTTTTTTTCTATTTTTTCATTAATTTGTACATATTTGAACTCGGTGAGTCGAAAAAAGTGGTTTCCAGAAAATGTCTGTATGTATGTGTGTGTGTGTGTGTGTGTGTGCGTGTGCGTGTGCGTGTGGGTGTGGGTGTGGGTGTGGGTGTGGGTGTGGGTGTGTGTGCGTGCGTGCGTGTGTGTGTGTGTGTGTGTGTGTGTGTGTGTGTGTGTGTGTGTGTGTGTGTGTGTGTGTGTGTGTGTGTGTGTGTGTGTGTGTGTGTGTGTGTGTGTGTGTGGATGTATGAATTCAGTTAGTAAACTGTATCTCGAGAACTACTCGATGGATTTGCTTTTAATTTTGCATGGAATTTAGTTTTGTGACTAACTTGCTGGGAAGCTATTGATAATTGGTTCTTCTAGCGTAGTTTTCATTTTAAAGTTTTTTTTAAAAAAAAAAAAAAATTCGATTTTTCGTTTTTTGGTTTTTTTTTGTTTACTACTCGATGAATTTGCTTCAAAATTTGCATGGAATTTATTTGTGATTGCCCGGATAAAATAAATTTTTAAAAACTGATTTTTTTGGCTTAGTTTTAATTTTAGAGCATTTTGAAATTTAAAAAAAAAATGTTTCTATTTATTAAGCCAATAAAATCTTAAAAACTACTCGATGGATTTACTTCAAATTTTCCATACGATTCAATTTTCTGATGAACTGGTGCGGAAGCTATTGAGAATTGGTTTTCTTAGCGTAGTTTTTTTTTTTTTTTATCATTTTAAGAATTTTAAAAAAATTTCGATATTTCATTTTTTTTGTATTTTACGTAAACTACTCGAAGAATTTGTTCGAAAATTTGTATGGAACTAAATTTCGACTGCCAAAAGTATAAATAATTTTGTAAACTAATTTTCTTAGCGCACTTTTAATTTTAGAGCATTTTTAAAATTTTTTAAAAAATTTTTATTTTTTATTCATTTTCTTTTTTGCGTTAACCATACTATAAATTTTCTCCAAAATTTTTATACAATTAATTCGCTATTGTCTGAAAAAAATAAGCTTTTGAAAACTAATTTTCTTAGCGTGGTTACAATTTTAGAGAATTTTAAAGATTTTTAAAAAAATTTCGATTCTTCTTTTCTTATTTTTTTTTATTCTACGTAAAGTACTCGATAGATTTGTTCTAAAAATTGCAGGGAAATTATTTGCGACTGCCAAAAGAAGGGAAATTTTCAAAAATTGATTTTCATAGCGTAGTTTTAATTTTAGAGCATTTTTAAAATTTTGAAAAAGAAATTTTGAAAAGAAAATGTTATTTATTTAACCAGTTAGATCTCGAAAATTACTCGATGAATTTGCTTCAAATTTTGTATACCATCTATGTTTTTGTATAACTGGACGGAAAGCTATTGAAGATTGGTATTCATAGAGTAGTTTTTTTATCTTCATAAAATGTAATCATATTAATAATTGCATTTTATAAAGATTAGAAATTTCGTTGTCATCATTCTTTTTATTATAAGTTTTGGTAAAGCAATTTGAAGAAGAATTTCATTTTTATTAAATAGGTTTTTTAATAAAAACAAAATTATCTTATAAAAATATTTATAATATAATATTAGTTTTTCATCAACTCTGGGATTTTAAGTTTAATTAAACATATATATATATAATGAACCCCATAATATATTTTATTATAAATTATATCTCTTAGGGTAACTTTTTATTGTTTTAAACAAACCAGCATTAAGTTCATACAATTAAGTACCTATCACGTAGAAATAAAAAAAAAGTTATAAATTATTAATATATTATAATCATTGCTTCATAAATCTAAATATTAGGTAAGTATGCAAATATAATTATTATAATATCTTATTAATTTTGACAATTTATTTCATATGAAGATGTATTTTTAAAATAAAGAAATTTATAATGATAATAAGAATTGTAAATATAGTAATATTTTAAGAACTACCGTGAAGGACGTAGTTCCTGATCAGGGCGTAATTTCTAATCATTATTGATTAAAAATCATAATCTATAAGATTTTAGTAAGAAAAACTTTTTTTTTATTTATGAGAAAAAATAGATTTACAGTAAGAAGTGCTTCGTTTATGTGAAAAAAATAATAAACTTTCACTTCTTCACATGTAAATGTGTGATCAGAAATACCTCCTAAGTGATCAGAAATTACGTACTTTACAGTATATAATTATTTTTATATATATGTTTAATTAAACTTGAAATCCCAGAGTTGATGAAAAACTATTAATATTATATTATAAATATTCTTATAATATAATTTTGTTTTCATTAAATAACCTATTTAATAAAAATTGATCGTTTTTTTTAATAAAAATGAAATTCTTCTTTAAATTTCTTTACCAAAACTTATAATTATGCAAATAATTAGAAAAGATTTTTTATTTACAATTATCATTATTTATAAAAAATGTGTACAGAATTTTCAAAAAACTTATATGAAATTTATTATTATTTTCACGCGCTACCCTAGATTAAAAAAAGAAACATGAAGTTTCACCAATAAATAATTTATATCATAAACTGGCTATTAAACTTTGAAACGAGTCAAAATGTTTAAAAACAATGGCGCAATTGTTAGTCAAAGTAAAAGCCTTGTTACTCTTTTGATTTTTACGATAGGAAACTTTTAAAAGATCCAAATGAAAGGTCTTCAAAAGACCTTTCTTTTCCATTTTATAAAATTAATAAATATCAAAAATTGGCTGAAATATATGCATTTATTTATAAGAATCAAAATTGTAAAATCGGAAAAACGCTAAAAAATAGTGCAAAAAAATAAAAAATTCTAATTTTTATAATCGTTTATGATAAAGGTATCCTACCTTTATATGCACAAGAAGTTTGAAGTATTTGCATTAATTATTGTTAACTTGGCATCAATTTGAATTTTCGACTTTTTTTTAATAAACAAATTAATTGTTGCTCTACTTATGGGCCGATACAGATCGGCTTGGAAGAGGATTAAAGACAATATAAAATCTATCTTTTCCCAAAGTTTCATCAAATTTAGAATAAAATATTTGTTATTAACTATAATTTGAAAAATTACACATTTTTTCGAAAAAACCCCATTTACCGAGAAAATTTGAAAATTTTAGAAAATCGCAAACTGATAGTCTTAAAGGAAATTTAATTTTGAACAACTTTTATTAAAAAAATTTTCCTCTAAAGTCAAAAGCAGCGCAGTTACAGGGAAAAAAAGAAAAAAAAGCTGATTTTTCTACCTTAATTTGTTAATAAACATTTTTCCACAACTTTTTGAGATGGCGCACATCGATATTCTTATTATACATATTATCTACAATATATTTCTGCAAAAAACAGCCCTGTAGCACGTTTTGCAAAAAAAATCGATGAAATTGAACTAATTTGACTGGACTATTAAAGGATTTAACAAACAAATGTCTGTTTAAATTTTACTTATAAATAACAGACATTGTCTGTTAATGTACTAAAACTTTTTGTGGTCTTGTTTTCCGTACACATACATACATGTTTTATATATAGTTTTATTTTTTTAAATTCACGTTTAAATTAATAAATGTACAAGAACTCAAGAAATATTAGAAAGGACGTTTTTTATTATATCTTATACAATATTATATTCATTTATAATGAATAGCTTTCGTGTATATCTTATACAATAGATATTCATTGTCTAATGAATAGCTTTCGTGACATTTCAAATGATATAATTTTAATAATGATTAACAATTTTTATAAACAAATTATAATAATGCGTTTTTTTAAAAAAAAAAAAAAAAATTTATGATATTTTTAGGTCATTTTGAGTAAAAAAGGTTCTCATGAACATATTGCTAAAATGAACTAAATCGGCAGAAAAAAATCGCAGTTTGAAAAACGCGATTTTTCAAAACTTTGACACCCAATAGCTCAGTTTCTACTGATTTCATTTCAACTCACAATAGCTTAAATTGTTTGTTAAAATATAAACTTAAAGATTACAGTAATTAGCAACCTTTGGTATTACTTTCTCTGTCGCACTGAAGAAATATACACATGTTTACATCGACTCTATTATGCGCAGAATTTTTCGCTTTACAAAAATATTTTAGACTTTTTTAGATATTGTTTATTTTGTATTATAATTACAAAAAGAGCGCGTAAAATTACAAATAAAGTTAAAAATACATAAAATTCTTTAAATAGCCTTGCATATATAAAATTAAATTAGTACAGTATGATATCACAGTCATAAAACATAATAGAGATAGTAATACTGTAATAGTAAGTCAATAAATTAAATAAAAGTGATATCACAGATAACACGAATAAATACACGCAAAAAGTATAAATAATATAGTTAATAATTAGTCTTAAATATCTATTAGTCAAAAGAATTACATAAAATCAAGCGTGTAAAGAGCGCAGTCGAAATATCAGCAGTATACAGTAAGTTAAAATCACAGCAAAGTTGAATGTACAGTAATATAAAAGTTAATCTGATAAAAATATAATCATTCACTCTATGCACACACATCCTACATTCACGCCAATAAATACAATCATACCTTAAATCTATAAAGGGTACATCACATAATAAATTAACACATATGATATAGTCCGATAATAATACTGTTTAATCGAGGTCGAGTAAAAACCTTCTCAGAGCGGCTTTAAACCTGCTGATTGATGGAAGATTTTTAATATTAGCAGGTAGGGAGTACCAAAAATGTGCAATTCTTGAACTTGAAAGGAATTTCTACCAGTCTCAGTGCGCATGAAGGGCACCGCAAGATCTTTAATCTCACCCCTAGTGGTCGCTCTGGGTATATATCTAGTGAAGAGACCCACTAGATATTCGAGAGTATTCATACGTACGATTTTGTACATAAGTACAGCCATAAAATACTGTCTCCTCGAATCAGTACGTAGCTAACCCAAAGCATGTCTATGAGGAGAGATGTTATCACCCATCCTCACGCCTAATACATATCTCACACATGAATTTTGCATTGTCTGTAGCCGTCTTCGTAACTCCTGCGAAGCATCGAGCAAAACCACTGAGCAGTAATCAAGATGTGGGAACAGCAGGGCGGTTGCGAGCTGCTTACGCAGAGCCTCAGTGGTTTACCGACGGAAAAACCGCAGGCTATAAATAACTCTATTGAATTTTTTAATCAACATATTAATATGCGGTTCCCACGACAGTTTGGAGTCGAGTACAACACCAAGGCTCGTAACGGTGTCAGAGAAAGGAATACCGATACCGCTCCCCAGGTCAATCGTCCTTGGCTCACCCGAATAAAAATTTTTAATAAAACGATTACTTCCAAAGACGATCGCCTTTGTTTTACTAGCATTCAAAGTGAGAGAAACACCAGCAGCCTACCCCGACACCGCCCTGGCCGCCCTCTGTAAAATACGCATCCCCTCGTCCACATCATCATAAGGGACCTGTGTATAAATTTGAAGATCATCCGCATATAGCAGATGCCCGACGCAGCCAGAGTTTAGTACGTCACATACGTCATTTATGTAAAGGCAAAACAACAGAGGCCCCAGCACTGAACCCTGTGGAACTCCTAGATTGGTTGTTAGCCAATCTGAATCCTCTTTTAAGTGTGTAGAAACCATTTGTTTCCTACCTGATAAATAGGAGTTAATCCATCCGAGTGCGGCCCTGGAGAAACCCATCGATCTAAGCCTCGCAAGAAGTTTGGAGGGAGAGATCGTGTCGAATGCCTTACTAAAGTCAAAAAGTAGCAGTAACGTGACAAGTTTCCTGTCTAGACCTAACCTTATATCGTCTGTAAGCTTAAGTACAGCAGTCTGCGTAGAATGGTTTTTCTTGAAGCCCATCTGCATAGGATCGAGCAATTTTTTGGGATGTAATGTACGCCTGCAGTTGGTCATGGGCGATCTTCTCAAGAACCTTTGAAAGAAAACATAAGATGGCTATAGGCCTAAAATCTTTTGGCTGCTTAGGTGCAGCACACTTTTTCAATGGTATAATACGTGCCTGCTTCCAAAGGCAAGGAAAGACCCCCCGTGCAAAAGAAGAGTTGAACAGAGTCACAAGATGTTTACCAATAAATGGTAAAGCTTCAACTATCACGCTTTGCGGAATGCCATCCTCACCACAAGCCTGTGAGGAAAAATGTGAAATTGCAAGAACAACATCATTAAAACTAATTGGTTTAAAGGTAAATCCACTTTTATTGCATTGAGAAAGAATTCTCAGTCGCTCTTCACTATCCTCCTGCGGCGAGACTGACACCCCAGCGAAGTGCGCATTAAGCTCATCTGGAGTGAATCCATTCAAATCCCCTTGAGGTCCGGATAGCAGTCCCAGGTCTCTTAACTCCTTCCAGACATTACCACCCGCAAGAGCATCAAACAGTCTATTGTGAATATAAGCAGTGAAAGTTAGAATATTAGCATGGTCCGTGCGTTCGTCTACCACCCTACGCAACCGCAGAATTTCAAGGAGATACTGCTTGTCCTCTGTCCGTTTGTATCTACGATACGTAGCATCTCTCTTACGCCGCATCTGTGACAATTTTTTATCTATCCATGGAAACTTATTCTTATTAGGCTTGAGCGCTTTTAACGGCGCCAAATTCTCGATTGCAGCAGTGAGATTGTCACAGAGGCAACCAAGTGCAGATTCAGGGTCAACTGTGTTAGTCATAAGCGGCGACCAATCACAGCCAGCAAGTTTCTCTCCCAATGCAGTTGGACAAATATTTTTATAGTTTCTATACATGATAGGTTTTTGATCTGAAGTTGTAGTGTTGCAAGGCAAACAGACGTCAATCAAATTATGCCGACTGTGAAAGTTCGCCGGTAGGTTCCGTGCATCAAGCACCACGTCGTTGTCATTAACAAAGATCAGGTCAATCCACGTGTGAGACGTCGGGGTATGATGCGTAGCACTGTGCTGGACCAACTATAACGAAAGCTCAGCCGACAGCTTACTAAGATACTTGGCATCACTGCTCTCTTTAAGGAGATCGGCATTCAAGTCCCCCATTATAATTTTATGGGAATAGTCCGAACAAAAATTTCTCAAATCAATCAACAAATTAGAGTTTCTAATAAACGAAACAGCAGGAGGACGATAAATGATAGAAACTAGCACGGGCTCGGAGCCGCCAATTTGCACAGAACAGAAAATATATTCAGGCACCTCCGGCTTACCGCTACTATTACTAGTTTGCGTCTCCGAAGTGGCCAAAATAGTGCATTCTAGATTATCCTTAATATACAAGGCAACTCCTCCACCACGCAAGTTCCTGTCCTGTCTAAACACTTTGTACCCCCCGACTCGAATGACGTCATCCGATACAGACGGACCCAGCCAGGTCTCAACAACTCCAAATATGCCGTAAGAATGATAACCACTTAAAAGTTCACGCACTTGCCCAATATGAGCTCTCAAAGAGGTCACATTCAGAAAGCACGCGCGCAGTTCACCCCTCCTTCCTATTCGACTCTCCAAAGAGGACCAGCGCAGTCATTGGGGAGAGGCTCTATCTAAGGATATTGCATGATTTTTAATTAATTCCTGATTCGAGCTCATCCCACTATTATGAGGTTTAAATTTATCATTATCAGTAGATCCATTATTTGTTAGAACTTCATCGTGTTTTTCAATATCAGTTACGTTAACATTTTTCTGTACAATACATTTAGATTTATCTAATATTTCATTCAAATCATGTTCACTTTCAAATCTGTGCGCTCTCTCTCCTCTCTCCCTCCTCACCATAAATTTACCACCTCTATGCCAAACAAACTTGCAACCTTTTCCTTCAGCATACTTTTTAAGATTTTTAAATTTAATATATTTATCTTTTTCAAGATACTCATTTATATATATTTGAGAATGGTGCTTGGTGGTAGAAAAACTGCCAAGGAGGTAGGGATCCAGATCCGCTATCGAAAAACCCGTTAATCTACACCTAGCCATAAATACCTTCTGCGCTAAGTCATCTCCAGAAAGTCTAACTAACAATGAGAACGCAACACTCGGACCGCCAACGATCTCAGGCCGAGCAGACATCCTGCCCTCATTTTTATTTTCAGAATTAGAGATCTCAGTAACAGATACACCGAGAAAATTTCACATCATAAAAGATAGTGCGTTTTTAAAATGCTCCACAAAGTAGCTCGCATGCACGATAAATATCGAACATGCATCAAGTTTTTCGATGCGGCGCCACCGTAGGCGACGAAATACAGTGCGCCGCCTCCTCGCGCATTGTGTTTCGGCGCTTATGCACTACAAAAAGTGATGCATGAATTATGAAATGCGAAGCATTATTCGTGATTCACGGTGCAAAAGGCATCACTTTTTTTAGTACGACGCGCATCATCTTTATTGAGGCAAAACTTTCTCCGTGTACAATATTTGAACATTCAAAAGTCAGAAGTATGGTTCCCAGAACAGCGCAAGCATAATCCTCCAGCCCGACATTAGCCGCAGAGCAGTCCAGTCCGCTGGATATCACCAAGACACTATTCTCAGAACCACACCTCTTCACAGAATGACAGGATGCCTCTCTGTTACTATCTGTATGTGCTTTCACTATTTGTACATCGTTCGAATCAACAGGTGCTTCAGTGCATGTGTTATGAGAGCTACTATCTGTACGTTTAAATGATTGTGTTATATTCAAATTTAAAGACATATCAGTGTTAGTGTTGGTGTTGGTATTGATTAAGTGTTCGTCCTGGGCCGTGAGATCATTAACGGTCTGCACCACCTCAGCCATTCCGGTCATAAGACTTTTCAAACAAGATTAGCATCAATAATTATTCTACATATATATGGCAAGAGTTATTGACAACATTAGAGGTATATTATTGTCTTAATAAATTGTAAATCCGTGTATAAAAAATATTTTATATTCTTCTCACTTGCAGCGCCACCAAGCGGCAAATGGTTCCAACCGTTTTTTCCAAGCGTTTTTTCAAACTTTGCGATTTGTTTTCTACCGATTCAGTGCATTTTAGCAATATGTTTATGAGAACCTTTTTTACTCAAAATGAACTAAAAAATATAAAATTTTTTTTTTTTAAGCGCATTTTTATAATTTGTTTATAAAAATTGTTAATAATTATTAAATGCGCCATTTTCAGACTTTCTACCCAAAAGAATTCGGATTCAGCTGGTCAAAATACATAAAAAAAAACCTGGGTAGAATTGAGGACCTCGATCGACCAAGACTTATGTAGTTTGCCCCTGGACTATCTGTTCTAGTCGTTTGTTGCAGACATTTTCAAAATCAACTGACATAAAGTCTGTTAAATCGTCACATCCTTGTTTGTTACTTCAACAGACAATTTAGTAACAGAAAAAAAAGTTAGACTACACAATTGTTTTTAACCGTGTTCAGTTCCTTAAAAGAATAATTATATTATCAAACGTTTGTCCATGTAATTTATTAATCGTCATAGCAAAAGATAATTCACGTGGAAATTACGTTTTTTTAAATGTTAAAGGAATATTCATTTTCACAATATAATCTACTACGGTTTGGAAAAATATTATCTTATACCACCCGTCAAAATTTTACATTTTATTAAATGATTAGAAAATTCTAGAATTTGCAATCTCGCACTATTGCATGAGCCTTTATTAATACTTATATTTCTTATAAGCATTACAATAAATTTTTCTCTCAAATGTAATTTACTGGAAGGATTAAAAGAATTTAAATATTCTATAAGAAACATTTCATCTAATTCATTAATGATTTTCATCAGTAACAATTTCCGAGTTTTAAAATAATGTATGAAAATTCTATAAATTTTGCAATAAAAGATCAAAAAGTTTTTCAAAAAAAAAACATTTTATTTTCTACTTTTGCATTAAATTTTGTTTCAACTCATTCATATAAAATTGTTTTCACAAATTATTATATGCTTTACATCTTTAGTTTGGATAGCATTAAATAAAATTAAATATTACAGTAAATTAAATTTTTAAATACTATTATTGGTAATAAGAGTTTAAAAATCCCTCATTATTTAAAATTACAAAAGCATCTTTTTCATCTTTATATATTTAATGACTTTTAACGGCATGTCGGAGCTGCAGCAATCGAGTTTTGCTTTTTTTATTTTATCGATATCTTTTTAAATTCTTAAATTAAACAAATATAATGATTTGTCCGCACTAAAGTTATATTAGTACAATAATTTTTGTTAAAATAAAAGATCATTTGGACTTGTTATTTTTTTATGAGCTTGGATTGGAAATTAGATATCAAACTCGACAAACATAACCTTAAAATACGATATATTAAAAGTTTTTATTATAACTTTGTATGTATAATATTTTGGTGGTATTCTTGAGTTGTCCGCACTACACAGAAAAAAAAACCCGAATCCAGCGCTGCGAAGTTGATCGAATTAGCGGAATGCGAACAACACTCGAAGCATAAGTATACATAAAATCGTAGTAGGTTTATGCGTGACTATACCGCAGTCAATCATTGCGACCGTCTGTACAGTATAGTAACGCGAATCCGAGTGGAGCGCTGCGACTGCATTGCCGAGTCAATCGCTTCGACTCGTCGGCATCATCCATGCCGACAGCCGAAATCGGGCACAACTTTTAGCGTTGCGTGGTTGCTTGCTTCGACTCGTCGGCGTCTCGCTTGCCGCAAGCCGAGACCGAGCACAGAGACAACGTTGCGAGTTCGTATACTTCGACTTTCTAGATTCTAGTACTGCGAAAGTCGATATTAATACTTTACGTCAATTTAAATTATGTGTTAATTTAATTTTCATTCAAAAAGTATTTATATGATTATTAAACAAGGAAATGTTTTAATTCTTTAATATTATTTAGATTAAATTTTATTTATTAACATATTATATGAAACGTTTATTAAATTAAATAAGGACTAATGTTTCGTTATACTTTAATATTTACTCGAATTTCAAAAATTAGATATCTTGTTTAAGTATATTCATTAATTATTTATAATAAAATGAAGTTGATCAATATTTTACATGAAAATATTTACTAAGTCGACTTAATCAGTTAATATAATTTAATGAATATCTATCTATCTATCTAAATGATATCTGATAAAAAATGTATTCGTATATTTTCTTCGAAATTAAGGAGAGAAAAAAGATCTTATAATCAATTATAAAATGAATATTTTTCTGACTCTTTTGCAAATTAAGAAGTTTTCAGTTATTTCCCCGTTGAAAATGAGAAAATTAATCAGGCAAGAAAAATTTTTACCTTTGATATAAAAATAATAAAAATTGTTAAGAGGCGGTCGGAACCATTCGCCGCTTGGTGGCGCTGCGGTCAGGTGAGAGAAAAATATAAAATATTTTTTATACAGCAATTTAAAATTTACTGAAACAATAATATACTTTTAATCTTGTCATTTCCTCTAGCCATATATATGTAGAATAATTATTAATATTAATCTTGTTTGAAAAGTCTAAAATATTGTTATAAAGCGAAAAATGCGGCGCGAGGTAGAGTCGACGTAAACATTAGCATACATCATTCTTTAGTATTGCTCTCTCTGTTGCACTAAGGGAAGGTGCACGCATGTTTACATCGGTCCTACGTTGCATCGCATTTTTCGCTTTAGAACAATATTTTAGACTTTTCAAACAAGATAAGTATTAATAATTATTCTACATATAGATGGCTAGAGGAAATGACAACATTAAAAGTATATTGTCGTCTCAGAAAATTGTAAATAGCTGGATAAAAAATATTTAATAGATTTCTCTCACCTGACCGCAGCGCCACCCTATATGTAGCGGCGAATAGACCCGACCGCCTCTTAAAGAACGACAGTTGTCACATCTTTAAGACTTAAATATATTCGTTGATTCGTTGTCGAAATTTTATGACGGATGAATAAACATATTTATGTTATAATGTGACATTTAAAAAAAATTACTTTTATTTCGAATTTTAATATTATTTTCTATTACCTAGTTCTTAACTCTGTCAGAAAAGAATATGAAGCACCTCGATAATTTTTTTCAAATCAGTAAATTATTACTAATCTATGTTTTCTCACGGCTTTAAAAAAATCTTAAATGAAAATAATAATCTTCAATGCACATGAAAAGTTATAAATTTCTAATTTATTATTGACTAATACGTACTTATCTATTTTTAATAAAATTAAAGCACAGTACCTTGTGAGCATTCTTTTCAGATAATTAAAAATCTACATATAATTATAATAGATGTATCTAAGTCTCTTATCTAATGAATATTTTAATAAAAAAATAATTTTAGTAATTAATATTAATATAAATCTTCCAGAATAATAAGTTCAAAAACTGTTTCGACTATAAAGCAAACGAAAAAGTTTTAAATTTAGACATAAATGCTTATAACTTTAGAAAAATTGAGCGCTAGACCAAATTGACGCGGCTTATTTCATAATTAAAAATAAAAAATTTCCTTAAGAGGAGGTCGAGTATATCTGTCCTTTTCTGATCAAAGAATTAATTTTATTACAAAAACTAATGATTTTAGCAAAAAATTAAGAGAAAGCCGCATTTTGTATCAAAAAAGGCAATATCTTCATTAATAAGAAAGAATTAATTTTATCGCTTCGTTTCCAAGAAAACCTTGAAAAACTTAAAACACAGAGGTTAGGGTAAACAATTTGGTTTTTCAAGGTTTTCTTGAAATCGAAGCAATAAAAGTAAATTTTACTTATTAAAGAAAATTTTGCTTTTCCTGATACGAGATGCGGCTTTCTCTTTATTTTTTGCTAAAGTTATTAGTTTTAGCTAAAAATTAATTATTTGATTAGAAAAGGACAGAGATACGTGACCTCCTCTTAAGTTAAGAGAAAATCCGAAACTCAAATGCAATCCCGCGTAAAAAAAGTTAAGATCATGTCGAGATCTCATTGAGACTCATCTCAATTATGGCCGTTTTTGATGCGTATTAAGATGTTGCAAACGAACTTTTAATAAATATCTTATTGAGATCTCTTTGAGACGTCTATTTAAGATGGTTTTTGAGACGTCGGTAAGATTATGTTTGAAAAAATCAGTTGATTTTAAGATGAAAATAAGATCATCTTAAGATACAACTGAGATGTTTTAAGACGTTTTTAAGATGACCATAAGATATCATTTTTTACAAAATCAGTTGATTTTAAGATGAAAATAAGATCATTTTAAGATGCAACTGAAATATTTTTGATACTTTTTTAAGATGACTGTAAGATATCATTTTTTCACAAAATTATCTGATTTTAAGATGAAAATCAGATCATTTTAAGATGCGACTAATATGTATTTAAGATGTGAAATTTAGGAAATTATTACATGAATTAGAAGATGTCTAAGATGTAAATACAAGTATAATGTATCTAAGATAAATTTTACAGGTTTAAACTAAAACAATAATAATAGAATATAATAATTTTATTAATTTAAAATTTTTAGGACGATAAAAATTAATATTTCTAAGTTAAAATATTATACAAAGTTAAAATGAGTGTAATGATATAAAAGAAGTAAACTTAAATTTAAAAAAAAACAATTTATATTCTTATTTATTAATTTGTGAAGTTTTAATGTAAACTTTGATAATTTTATATAAAATATACGAAAAATAATAAAGGTGATATTTTTAGGTTAATGCATATAATTATAAATAAACTATTAACAACTGATATAATTAGATATAATTTCTATTCTATTGTTTAAAATAAGTGTCGATTGAATAACTCTTGAGTAGACATAAATTTTCCATGTTGGACCTTTACTTCCATATTTAAAAAGTCCTGTTGTTTGTTAATTTCATAAATGGAAAGATGTAGCTCTGATTGTATCTATGCAGCCAAAATCTGAAATGAAATGAATTTTTCACAAAGTAAATGTTCTTATATTTATAATATGTAATACAAAGAAAATAAATATAAATGGTGAAAAATAATTTCAGCTTATTTAACAGTTTCTGTTTTTACATTTTATTTTATCTAAATAAGGCAGAAAAAATTTTTACTTATCTGATAAGATGTGAATCGGTTGTCTTAAAAATCTTTTGATTAATAATAAATTTTCTTATAATAAAAACTACAATTTTTATATTTTTACGTATGTCCCTTTTAAAAAATGTACAATATTCGTAATGACGATTTAATAACTTGAAATTATTTGTTTATTAATAAAAGTGGTTAAGTAGTATATTGTATCGATTTATTAATCAACAACTTCTGTTAATAAACAAATAATTTCAAGTTGTTGAAACGTCATTACGAATAGTGTACACTTTTTAGAAAAAAAAATATGTAAAAATATAAATATTGTAGTTTTTATTATTAGAAAATTTATTATTAATCAAAAGGATATCAAGACAACCGATTCATTTCTTATCAGATAAGTAAAAATTCTTTCTGCTTTATTTACATAAAATAAAATATAAAAAACGGAAAGTGTCAAATAACCTGAAATTATTTTTCACCATTTGTATTTATTTTCTTTGTCTTATATATTATATATCTAAGAACATTTACTTTGTGAAAAATTAATTTCATTTCAGAATTTGGCTGCATAGATAGAACCAGAGCTGCATCTTCCCATTTATGAAATTAACAACAGAGAACAGTAAAAATAAGACTTTTTAGATGTGGATGTTGAGGTCAAACATATGGAAAATATATGTCTATTCAAGAGTCATTCAATCAAGACTTATTTTAAACAATAGAATAGAAATTATATTAAATCATATCATTTATTAATGGTTCATTAATAATTATATGCATAAACCTACAAATATAACCTATATTATTTTATGTACATATATATATATATATATATATATATGTACATAACCAAATTCACAAAATTTACGTTAAAACTTCACAAATTAATACATAAGAATATAAATTGGTTTTTTAAAATTTAAGTTTACTTCTTTTATATCTCTACACTCACTTTTACTTCGTATAATATTTTAACATAAAAATATTCATTTTTATTGTCCTAAAAATTCAAAATTGATAAATTTATTATATTTATTGTTTACGTTTAAACCTGTAAAATTTATCTTAGTAGTTGTACTTGTATTTACATCTTAGACATTTTCTAATTCACGTTATAATTTTCCAAATTTCACGTCTTAAATACATATCAGTCGCATCTTAAAATGGTCTGATTTTCATCTTAAAATCAGATAATTTTGTAAAAAAATTATATCTTACAGTCATCTTAAAAAAGTAATAAAAATATTTCAGTTGCATCTTAAAATGATCTTATTTTCATCTTAAAATCAACTGATTTTGTAAAAAATGATGTCTTATGGTCATCTTAAAAACATCTTAAAACATCTCAGTTATATCTTAAGATGATCTTATTTTCATCTTAAAATCAACTGATTTTTTCAAACATAATCTTACCGTCGTCTCAAAAACCATCTGAAATAGACGTCTCAAAGAGATCTCAATAAGATATTTATTAAAAGTTCGTTTGTAACATCTTAATAAGTATCAAAAACGGCCATAATTGAGATGAGTCTCAATGAGATCTCGAGGTGATCTTAATTTTTTTTGCGCGGGATGCTCTCATTGTGAGTTAATTTCAAAATCGAATTCATGCAAGGTAAATAAAATATTTCTTTCATTTGATAGTTCTTTCTGAGAAATAAATTTTGTTAAATTAATATCATTTTTAGTAATGTTTATTTATAATTTGCATTATGCCTATTGTAAATTATAAATTTGCATTTCTAATATTTTATAAAAATCTTTAAATTTACTAACATTTTTTTGACGAAATTGTTATATTGTTTAACTAACCAGACTCCTTTTTTTTGTAATGGACAAAGCTAAACGTTTGATTAAAAAATAATTTATGCATTCTAGCAGTAAATTTTTCGTTGTTAAAACATTTCTTATACAAAAGTAACGTAGGCATAGACGAAAATATTGTAAATAGAAAAAGATGAAGATTTATGAGGAATAAAACCAGAATTTAATTGTAGAATTTCGACCGGAACATAATTCATGAGATATTTTATTGATTTAATAAAGTCGTTTCATCATTAAAGATTTTTAATTACATTTAATTGAAAAAAAGCAAATACTTGCTAATTTAAATAAAATATTTTTACTTAAAGAATATATTTTTCTTGAGTCAAATATAATTAATTTCAGGAAGTAAATTTTTAAATGAAATGTGTAGATATGTCAATAAAATATTTTTTACATTTAAAAAAAGATTTCATCCTTTAAAAATTCTATGCATACTTCATAGTAAAATAATGATATACTTTATATATAAATGATATTTAATCAAACACTAATTAATTTGGAATAAGTATTTTCTTATTCTAAAATTGTAATTTCTTTGTTTTAAAAAATGAAACTTCACTAATAAGGAGAGTAGTGCATCTTTAGATCACGAATATTTGCTCAAACCTTGGGATAAGTTTTCGAATGGCAAAATATGGGAAAAGCTAAATTTATAGACACTAACGCTCAGTATTTCCCTAATAACAGACAATTGAAGAATATCAATAAAAAAATAATTAGATTTTCAAACACTTATAGTTTATAAGCATTAATAGCTACAAGCTTAAAATTCTTTTTAAATAAAAGTTGAGCCCAAATCCTTTATAAATAGAATTTGCAGTATATAAAAATATTTTTTCCCCAAGTTATAGCGCAGTAAAGGTTGGATCTGAATTTTCTTTTCAAATCTTTAATTAACAATAAAAGCTGAAATTTGGTCCAATCTTTATTACGCTGTGACTTTTGGAAAAAAAAAAATATTTATATCGTGCAAGTGCTATTTTGAAAGGATTTGAGCATAGTTTTTATTTTAGTTTTATTAATGCTTAATAGCTTTGCGTATTTACAAATCTAGTAAATTTTTTATTGATATTCTTTAATTGACTGGACTAGGGAAATATTTAGCGTTTGTGACTATAAATTTAGCTTTTTTTATATTTTGTTCTCTGAAAATTTATCACAATGTTTTAGCAAAATCCGTGATCCAAAGATATGATACTCTCCTAGTAAATTTATTTGAAAATTGAATCTATGCACAAGTATATGAGATATTACTTTCATTGAATATATCCTACACTGAAAAATAAGTGGGAAAGAAGCACTACCATCAGTAACGAAACTATACTCTTTTCGTTTCGTGCGCACAGAGTGCCACTGCGGGAAAACAGTGGTGCCACTGTGGGACGAGAGGAGTACTTCGCATGACGCCAAACGAAATCCCACGTGAGTGGGAATACACATGCACAACAAAAAGAGCTGTTAGCTTCGACAGTGGGGCGTCACGTTCCCCACGAGAGAAAGCATTAGCATTCTTACGGTTTCGTGGAGCAGAAGTACTTCGAGGGACTCGTGGACTACCACTTATTTTTCAGTGTATACAATTATTAAGAAAAAGAATTATATTGTCATGTAATTAACTTAAAGAGACGTATAAATTACTGTTCAGTTAAATAAATGACATTGAACATTCAATTAAAAATATAGGTTATTATACAGTGCTAAATATTTATTTCATTTGAAAAAATATTATTTATTTATAATTTTAATAAAATATCATTAATTTAGATACATAAGTTTTAATTTAAAATCATTGATACCTTAAATTTAAAAATATTAATTTATAATTACATTCATGAAATAAAGTTTTAATAAAATATTTGTTTGAAATTAGAAAAGAATTCTTACATAATTTTATAAAGTATAATTCAAAACAAAAATAAAAATTCATAAATTTGTTATCCATTAGCATATTTATGGAATGAAAAATTATTTGATGTTATTGATTTGAAAGCTGTCATAATTACAAAATGTTTCCATATAAACTCGATTTATGAATTTTGTTTATTATTTTCGAAACGGACAATTTATTCGCAAACACAGTTGTGTATTTTTTAATGTGAGAGAATGGTAACTATTTAAAAATTGTTTCAAAAAAGTTGCATACGAAGTTAAAACGTTTAAAAATTTATCTTTAAATCTTTGAATTAAATTTTATTCAAATATTCTTTTATGATTTTTAATGAATTTTTAATAAAATAATACACTTGTATATATGTATATGAGATATTTCATGTTCACTGACACAGTTAAAAAATAAAAATTGATAAAATTGAGGGAATAAGTTACAATTGGATCCCAAATTAGAAAAAATAAATTTTAGAGCTCTAAATCTTTTTTTTAATTAATGTTATGATTATGTATATAATTAATGAATTTTTGATTCAAAACTGTCGAACTAAAGTAAAAATTTAATAGAATCATTTTTCTTATAAATAAAATATAGAATGTAATTGAATTTTTGAAAATTACAATATGTAAATTTTTTAGCTTATCTGATTGGTGAAAGGGTATTATTCAATATACAAAAAAACTTAATAGGAAACTTGCCTGATTAATTTTCTCATTTTCAACGGGGAAATAACTGAAAACTTCTTAATTTGCAAAAGAGTCAGAAAAATATTCATTTTATAATTGATTATAAGATATTTTTTCTCTCCTTAATTTTGAAGAAAATATACGAATACATTTTTTATCAGATATCATTTAGATAGATAGATAGATATTCATTAAATTATATTAGCTGATTGTCGACTTACTAGGAGAGTATCTCATCTCCGGATCACGGATTTTGCTCTAACTTTGAGATAGGTTTTCAAATGTCAAAATATGGAAAAAGCCAGAGTTATAGACCCCAACGCTCAATATTTCTCTAGTTGCAGGCAATTAAAGAAAATCACTAAAAAAGTTACTAGATTTTTAAACGCTTATAATTCTTTAGCATTAATAGCTAGACGGTTGTAACTGTTTTAAATGAAAGCTACGTTCAAATCCTTTCGAAAAAGCACCTATAACATATCAAAATATTATTTTTTCCCAAAGTTACAGCGTTATGAAAATTGTACTACATTTTAACATTTATCATTAATTAATATTTTTAAAAAGAAATTCAGCTCAAATTCTTATAACGCTGGAACTTTAGGAAAAAATAATATTTTGATATGCTATAGGTGCTTTTTCGAAAGGATTTGAACGTAGTTTTCATTTAAAAACAGTTACAACCTTCTAGCTATTAATGCTAAAGAATTATAAGCGTTTAAAAATCTAGTAACTTTTTTAGTGATTTTCTTTAATTGCCTGCAATTAGAGAAATATTGAGCGTTGGGGTCTATAACTCTGGCTTTTTCCATATTTTGACATTTGAAAACCTATCTCAAAGTTAGAGCAAAATCCGTGATCCGGAGATGTGATACTCTCCTAGTTAGTAAATATTTTCATGTAAAATATTGATCAACTTCATTTTATTATAAATAATTAATGAATATACTTAAACAAGATATCTAATTTTTGAAATTCGAGTAAATATTAAAGTATAACGAAACATTAATCCTTATTTAATTTAATAAACGTTTCATATACAGTCATCCCTCTGAATAAGCGAATAATGGATTAACGTCAAGTGTGGCCTCTTCCCAATGACTGCGCCTGGCCTCCTCGGGGGGTCGTACAGAGAGGAGGGGTGAACTGCGAGCATGCTTTCTGAATGTGACCTCTTTGAGGGCTCACATTGGGCAAGTACGTGAGTTTCTAAGTGATGGTCCCTCTTACGACATATTTGGAGTGGCTGAGACCTGGCTGGGTCCATCTGTTTCGGATGACGTCATTCGGGTCAAGGGGTATAAAGTATTCAGACAGGACAGAAACTTGCGTGGTGGAGGAGTTGCCTTGTATATTAAAGATAATTTAAAGTGCACTATTTTGGCTACTTCGGATACTCAAACTAATCATAGTGAAGGTAAACCGGAGGTACCTGAATATATTTTTTGTTCCATGCAATTGGGCAGCTCCGAAGCCGTGCTAGTTTCTGTTATTTATCGACCTCCTGCAATTTCCTTTTTTAGAAATACTGATTTTTTGGATAACTTAAGAAATTTTGCCTCTGAATACTCTCATAAAATCATAATGGGAGACCTGAATGCCGATCTCCTGCGTGAGAGCAGTGATGCCAAATTTATTAATAAATTATCGGCTGAGCTTTTGTTACAGTTGGTTCAGCACGGTGCCACGCATCACACTCCGACGTCTCACACGTGGATTGACCTGATTCTTGTGGACGATAATGACACAGTACTTGACGCACGCAACTTACCGGCGAATTTTCACAGTCGGCACAATTTAATTGATGTATGCATTTCTTGTAATTTTATAAAGATAGATGAAAAGATAATTAAGTATAGGAATTATAAAGATATCTGTCCAAACTTATTGGTGCAGAGTTTGGCCGGCTGTGATTGGACACCATTTACAGTTGGTACAGTTGACCCAGAATCTGCGCTTGGCTGCCTCTGCGACAACCTAACGGCAGCAATACAAAATCTGGCGCCACTAAAATCACTTAAAATTGGTAAAGATAAATTTCCTTGGATAGATAAAGAGTTGTCGCAGATGCGGCACAAGAGAGATGCCATGTATCGTAGGTTCAAACGGACGAAGGAGGAGCGTTATCTCTCCGAATTCTTGAAACTGCATAAAACTATAGACGAACAGACAGAACATGCTAAGACAAATTATTATCATAATAGACTGTTTGATGTTCTTGCTAGAGGTAATGTCTGGAAGGAGTTAAAAGACCTGGGATTTCTCTCCGGACCTAAAGGGGACTTGAATGGATTCACTCCTGATGAGCTTAATGCACATTTTGCGGGAGTGTCAGTCTCGCCACACGATGATACTGTGGAACGTAAGAAGATTCTTTCGGAGTGTAGTGAAAGTGGCTTTGCCTTCAAGCCAATTAATATTAATGATGTAATCCTTGCGATTTCGCATTTTTCATCAAAGGTTTGTGGCGAGGATGGCATTCCGCA